>OY747703.1:45363795-45963795 GCA_963556495.2 Valencia hispanica | reverse complement strand
AGGAATATGTGGCTTTCATAAAAATAATTCCTTCTAGAATATCAGGCGCGAGATACTGATGGTACACATTGAACATGACATGCTGTGATTTTTCTTAATCAGCCATCAAAAGACTTAAGTAGTGCCGACCAACTGCACCAGAATATTGACAAAATTCCTTTACTCCCTCCACTTAGTTTACAAACTAAATATTTAGCTTCAACCTAAATATTTATTTTTAAGCTAAAAATTTAGTTAGCAAGCTTAGCTTGCTAGCTTACTATCATCTAAATATTACCTAGCAAGCTAAATACTTAGTTTAGAGTAAAATATTTAGCTAATATGCAAATTAACTTGCTGAAAACTGGAAGTGGACCATCAAAATAAATGCTGGGTCTTGAAAACTCTATATAAACTCCTGCTGTGAGACTGAATTACTTCAAAGCTGGTGAAGTCCCCTGAACCTCCAGAAAAATAACTACTATCCCAAAGTCTGCCTTCTATCACATGAAGTGTATTTCCAGGATTAAAGGACTGATGTCCCAACAAGATTTAGAGAAACTCATCAATTTATTTTATTTTAAGGAGAAGAAGTATTTATATAGCACCTTTTACGGATAGAATCACAAAGTGCTATACGAAAACAATTTATAAAATTTATAAGATTACAAAAAACAATTAGCAGCTAACTGCACCATTGTTTTTTGAAACAGGCTCATACTAAGGTTCGCAAGACCAAGCTTTTAGTCCACTTCTGCTTATTGGCAGGTAAATTTGCAAATTGGCTATATATATATATATATATATATATATATATATATATATATATATATATATATATATATATATATATATATATATATATATTTAGCTTGCTAACTAAATAATTAATTTGAAACTGGGACCTGTATAAATGAATAAATAACATGGTGAAAATATGTATTGTACCCCCATTTTCTTTCCTATGACTAAATAACTGAAATTATTGCTAATGTGTTTTGCCTGTGTAACTTTACCACATACCCAGGAGACATCCTTATCACATGTTTGAACAACCTCAACCAACTATTTTGAAGCGGAGAAGATGGCGCATCAAGCTAAGCTACAAAACACTGAAGTGCACGAAGGAGGTCATGGCCTTAAGAAACCAATGGAACCACATCAACTGCGAAATGAGACTAAACAGGTCATTGAACAGAATGATGCAATTGGATCTCAGTCATTTCCTATGATGGCTTATGAGTCACAGTTTCTCATTCAACAGATGTGATATCTATTCAGCAAAACAGTGTTTTTTCTATCACAAGGACACAATATTGTCCATTGTGTCAAAGACGGTAGTGTGTTCCAGATGTGGCCTTGAAATACATCCATTGGTGTGCCTCCAATTACCTCAAATGTGTCAGTTAACCTATCAGAACTTCCTAAAGACATCAAATCATCATCATCTTCAGAGTTTTTTGAAGACATTGCCAAAATAAATCTCTAACATATTCCTTCTCTGATTACTGTGGCATTTAGCAAATAGCTAAATGACCTAAGATTTAACTCCAGACAGTGAGAAAAAAGGGCGTACGTGTCATTCTATGTAGTGTATGTTGATTTCTGTTTTCAACTGTATATATATATATATATATATATATATATATATATATATATATATATATATATATATATATATATATATTTAATCTCATAGTCCGAGAGCATTTCTATGTTTGACATTTGATGTTTCTACTTGACTGATGTCTGAGGACATGCAAACTGATGGTAGGAGAGGGGATATTGACATGTATTCTTTGTTTGATACTAGGTTCAAGGCTGTCATTGTTATGATCCTCAGACGTTTGTGTTTTGGTTTTCATTTGTTTGTGTTTTGATAATTTACTTGTTATTTCTTTAGGTTTTAAATATCTTGACTTGCAATACTCAATCATTTATTTTTGCCATACAAGTTCGTTCCTTAGGATCCAGGTGAACTTGCTTCTTTCTCCTGATCCCTAGTTGTTCAACAAGAGGGTCCAGTCTAGCCTTCATCTCACATTCCTGTTCCCTAGTTCAACCAATATTTCCTCTAGCATCCACATCAGTCTTTCAAGCCATAACAGGACTTCAGGGGCTCTGTGATCCTTTGCTCCTCCAAGGGTTTCAGCTTCCCCATTGCTGTTCGCCAGGGTTCCCCTGATCCTCTGGACCAGCTTAAAGAGTTCTCCAGTGGGTTCAAGCATTCTGTGGACCAGTCTCCAGAACTTCACTTTGGGTACCAGTGTTCTCTAGCGCTCCTGCAACTGCAGATTAGATGACAAGTATAATTTTCAGCTTGAGAGTCTTAATGTTTGGCTGCATTTGTTTGTCACAAAGTGGGACATTTGTTATTGGAAACATTTGCGGCAGCAAGAAATAATATAAAATAGAGTTTTTAAACATTTTTAAACAATCAGGAAGCAGTTGGTTATCATCACTAGATGCTCTGCATCTTTGTAAGATGTTTTCGGTTGTCTGTTTTTCTCTATAGACACTGCATTTTTGATCTCTGCCTGGGGGTATATGTTTTCATGCCCACCTGTCTTTCTGTCTTTCTATCTGTTACCAAGATAACTCAAAAAGCAATGGACGGATTTCGATGAAATTTTCAGAAAATCTCCGCAGTGGGACCAGGAACAACGGCGTATCAACTCACCGACCAGCGGTGTCATCATGGACTCCTCTGCCGTCTGAGAGAGCTCACAGATGGTTGAGCTTGCACAGCAGCCCAGCTACTGTTGGACAATATGCACTGTGTTACCAGTCCAATCTTTCTGGTGGATGGGAGATTCTCCCTGATCTGGTCAGTCACATTGGGGTTGAGTTGGACAGGCTTCTGGACAGGCCTGTCTGATGCCGGAAGAGCAGTGAGGTGAGCTCAATTTCTTGAGTGTTCCTAGCTCCATCTCCACGTCATACGATCTTGGAGTCAGCGCAGATGCTCGTTCCAGTAGTCTTTGCTGACCGGGTCCATAAGTTATCTCGCTCTGTGTCTTGCTCCAGGAGCTTTCTTTTGGTTCTCTTTCAGTCTTGCATCTTTCCTTAGAGCTTAGAGGTCTGGCCCCTTTGTTCCGAGAGTCTGAGGAGGGACTGGAGCTGTAGACCTCAACCTTCTCCCCATCAGAGTCGTTCTGTAAGCCAAGAGAGCCCTTTGATGATCTTGGTTCTTGTTCAGTAGCTGCTTCACTGTTCTTACCACTCTCTACACGTCCCCGTTGCTCTGTGGGCTACTAGTGACATGTTCAAAATCATACTCCAGAGCGAAGGCTGAAAACTCAGAAGAGACCAACTGTGGTCCGTTGTCCGTAACTAAAACCTTAGGAATGCTGAATCTGGCAAGGATGACTTGCAGTCTTTCATCCGTGGTCACAGTGGTCAGAGTCGGCAGGTTAGCTTCTTCAATGTATCTTGAGAAATAGTCTGTCACTACCATGTAGTGGCTTTTTCCCCACTGAAAGAGGTTTGGTGCTCCTGTTTGCCTCAACATAAACTGTTGTGCTCTGGTGAAGCATTTTGTCATGCCTTGATGTCCATGGTGAAATCGTTTCAACATCTCTTTATACATTGCCGCTGGAATAAGGATCCGTTCACCTTTTAGAAGCATCCCACATATATGGCAGTTCTGTGTGGCCAATACTGTAGTAGGATTGCTGAGACCACCATTCTGTGTGTATCTTTTGTCTGTGCACACTCTGAGTTGTTTCATTGTCCCATCTATGTCCCTCATCATTGATTTAATCCAGTTTGGTTTTTGTAGTAGGTATATGTTCCATCATGTAGTCAATGTAGACTTTACATTCTTTCTCCATTGTGTTACTCTCAGCGTCATTTTTCAGTCCTTGTGGCGCCCGCGATAAAGTATCAGCACCCATCAACTGTTTTCCTGGTATTTGTATGATCTTTTATTTGAACTAGGGATGCTCCTCGAAAGTAACCAGCTCTCTCATTGGTTAGACAGCCATATTTGGGTGGACCTTGCCGAGCTGCACAGCTCCTGTCTAACCAATGAGAAAGCTGGTTACGTTGGAGGAGCAGCTGTGATTGGTTGAACTTGGTTTTCAGTGTGCTCAGGGACCAGGAGGGTCACTCGAATGCTAAAAGGAGAGGGTAAACCATTTAGGAAATGCAATTGCAAAAAGGATTTGAAAATGAGAGCTGGAAAGAGAAAACGGATGTAGAAAAGGGAATAACTTTTTTAAATGTATGAAAAGGAAAGATATTTATAATCTCATTTATTAATTGTGTTATTTAATTCTCCATTTTGAAATAGGATTTGAAAAACGTTTTCAAATCACAGTATTTAATAATCAAATAATAAATACAATTTGCAATTCCTCTTTAGTATTTCAATTAAAAATGTGTAATTACAAAATGCTTTTCAAATTTGTCTTTTTTTGTATAAATTAATTGTTGAATTTGAAATTGTATTTAGCAATCTATATTTTTAATTCACAATTAAGCACTCATTGTCAAAATCCTGTATTGCTTTTCCTATGACCCCCGTAGTCCTCCATAGAAAGAAGGAAATCCTAGAAACCTGTTTAATATGGGATTTAAATGTCAAGTCTTGGTCAAAAATAACGCCGAGGTTCTTTACGTTATTACTGGGGGCCAATTTAATGCCGTCCAGATGAAGTGATTGACTAATCAGTTTATTTTTTAGAACTTCTGGTCCAAAGACAGCAACTTCTGTCTTGTCAGAATTTAAAAGCAAAGAGTTTAGATTCATCCATGTTTTTATGTCTTCCAGGCATGCCTGTAATCTACCTAACTGACTGAGTTCATCAGGATTTATGGATAAATATAGTTGTGTATCATTGGCATAGCTGTGGAAATTTGTCCCATGCTGTCTAATGATTCTACCAATTGGAAGCATATATATGGTGAAAAGAATTGGTCCAAGGACAGAACCCTGTGGAACTCCACAAGTAACCCTTGAGAGTGAAGATTTATCATTTAGATGAAAAAACTGGAATCTGTCAGACAAATATGATTTAAACCAGCCTAGTGCTGTTCCTTTGATCCCTGCAACATGTTCAAGCCTTTCTAAGAGAATATTATGATCGACTGTGTCAAAAGCAGCACTGAGATCTAACAAAACCAGAACAGACACAAGTCCATTATCTGAGGCCATGAGAATATCATTAGTAACCTTCACCAGTGCTGTTTCAGTGCTATGATGAGGTCTAAAACCTGACTGAAACTCTTCAAACAGCTAATTACTGTTTAGATGCTCACAGACTTGATTAGCAACAATTTTCTCAAGGACTTTGGATAAGAAAGGAAGGTTAGATATAGGTCTGTAATTCACTAAGTCATCTTGATCAAGGGAAGGTTTCTTGAGTAAAGGTTTTATTACAGCTATTTTAAATTCTTGTGGTACGTATCTGTTTACTAAGGATAGATTCATCATATCCAAAATGGGGCCAGGAACCAAATGGAACACTTCTTTAAATAATTTGGTTGGGATTGGGTCCAACATACAAGTTGAAGGTTTAGATGAGGCTAATATTTTTGATAATTCCGAAAGGTCGACTGAATCAAAACAGCCTAAGCACAAATGAGGTTCTACAGTTCTTTCCGATGCTGCCTCATTTACTGAGGAAGAAGTAATCATGTTTGGGAGGATGCCAATGATTTAATTTTTAAAAGAATTAATTTTATTTATGAAGAATCCCATAAAATCATCACTGCTAAGAGCTGGGGGAATAGTTGGCTCAACAGAGCTATGACTCTGTGTAAGTTTGGCAACTGTACTAAAAAGAAACCTAGGATTGTTTTTATTCGCCTCTATTAATGATGAAAAATATGCTGTTGTAGCTTGTCGAAGGGTCTTTTTATACAGCAGTAGACTGTTATTCCAGGTTAAATAGGAATCCTCTAGATGTGTAAAGCGCCATTTTCTCTCCAACTTCCTAGTATTCTGCTTTAAAGTACGCAACCCTGCATTAAACCAAGGAGTCAGCCTCCTATGGCTAGCCACTTTCTTTTTTAAGGGGGCTACACTATGTAATGCCAAACGTAATGAGGACGTAATGCTGTGAACCAGAGCATCAATTTCTGATGGGTTAGAGATAGAATTGCTGCCATCAACTTTGTTACTCTGAGACACTGAGGTAAGTAAGAATGGAACAGATTCTTTAAAAATTGTTACAGCATTGTCTGATAAAGCTCTACTACAATAAAATTTTCTTTCAGATTTAAGATGGTCAGTTAAAGTAAATTCAAAAGTTATCAAGAAGTTGTCAGACAGGACCGGGTTATGTGGGTGGACTGTTATTTCCTCACACTCAAAACCGTATGTCAGTACAAGGTCCAAAGTGTGTTTGCCCGAGTGGGTCGATCCCTGTACTTTTTGAGTAAAGCCAATTGAGTCTAAAATAGCACTAAAGGCTGCATCTGGGCTATCACTTTCAGTATCCACATGAATATTGAAGTCCCCCACTATAATGACCCTATCAGTATTTAATACTAAATCAAATGAAAAATGTGAGATCTGATCCAAGAATTGAGAGTAAGGGCCTGGTGGACGATACAAAACCACAAACAAAAATGGTCTTAATGTTTTGCAACTTCGATGAGGAAAATTAAGGGTTAGATGTTCAAAAGAACTGTAGTTATCAATTGGTCTGGGACTAATTAGAAAATCAGAACGAAAAATGGTTGCAACTCCTCCTCCTCGCCCAGTATTTCTAGGAATGTGAAAATTTAAATGACTGGAAGGAGTTGACTCATTTATACAGACATAATCCTCCTGCTGCAACCAGGTTTCTGTGAGACAAAGCAAATCAATGTGATTATCACCAATCAAGTCATTTACTAACATAGTCTTTGAGGAGAGAGATCTTATGTTTAATAAACCACATTTAATAGATTTATTTTTCTGGTCAGTCAAAGTCGTATTTATATTTAGGAGATTTCCATAATTTGCTTTTGTTGGCTTAACTTTTAATCCATTTAATTTTGGCTGTGGGCAAGACACTGTTTCTATAGGGTAATGGGTGGGTAACAGTACAGAAGCAGCAGAGAGGTGGGTTAAACTACGACTCTGCTTCCTGGTCTGGACCCTGGGTTGTCACTGTTTTGGAGGACTAATAAATTCGGCCATATTCCTAGAAAGAAGAGCTGCTCCATCCAAAGTGGGATGGATGCTGTCTCTCCGGATCAGACCAGGTTTTCCCCAAAAAGTTCGCCAGTTATCAATGTAGCCCACATCGTTTGCAGGACACCACCTTGACAACCATTGATGGAATGACAACATGTCGTCACTGGTCCGATCAGGCAGGGGACCAGAAAAGATTACAGAGTCTGACATTGTTTTGGCAAACTTACACACCGAAGCAACACTAATTTTAGTGACCTCCGATTGGCGTAACCGGGTGTCATTACCGCCAGCGTGAATAACAATATTACTGTATTTACGCTTATCTTTAGCCAGCAGTTTCAGGTAGGATTTGATGTCGCCCGTTCTGGCCCCTGGGAAGCATTTGACTATGGTCAATGGTGTCTCTAATGCCAAGTTTCTGACTATGGAGCTGCCAATTACCAGGGTCGGCTATTCAGAGGGTGTGTCGCTGAGCGGGGAAAATCTGTTAGAAACGCGGACCGGTTGGTGGTGGCCCGTGGGCTGGGTCCTAGAACTATGCTTCCTACGTACAGTCACCCAGCCGGCCTGAGGTCCCGGCTGCGCGGGCTCTACCGGAGGACAGCTAGGGGGTTCTATCCTTGTTGGCTCCTTGTTGGCTTCGGCTATCTGCTGGTTTTTCAACAGCGCGGAGCCGTGCTTCCAATTCTGATACCCTCGCCTCCAAAGCTACAAAAATATTACATCTATTACAGTTACCATTATCACTAAAGGACACAGGGAAGTAACTAAACATCTGACAGAGAGAGCAAGAGAGAAGAGAAGATTTAGAGACAGGAGAAAGAAGAGTAGCCATAGCCGCAATGAAGCTAAGCTAACTGAGCTAGCGAGACCTTACCACCCCAAGAAAAGCTGTGTGAAACACAAGGAGTTCCCAAAACGTAAAGTACACCACCACAAAACGTGTGTTTTAGTGTGCTTGTGTGTTAAAATATCTTAGAGAGGCCTCAGCACAGAGAAAACAAGATCAATTCAAGAGAGTCTGAACAACAGCTCCACGGAGCGCAACAGTGACAACAGGAAATGACGCAATACGGCTTACCCCGTCACAGAGTACCAACCCATGGATGGAGCCAAATACAGGGCAATCTTAGAAGAAAACCTCTTGGAGTCTGCAAAAGACTTGAGACTGGGGCGGAGGTTCACCTTCCAGCAGGACAACGACCCTAAACATAAAGCCAGGGCAACAATGGAATGGTTTAAAACAAAACATATCCATGTGTTAGAATGGCCCAGTCAAAGTCCAGATCTAAATCCAATCGAGAATCTGTGGCAAGATCTGAAAACTGCTGTTCACAAACGCTGTCCATCTAATCTGACTGAGCTGGAGCTGTTTTGCAGAGAAGAATGGGCAAGAATTTCAGTCTCTAGATGTGCAAAGCTGGTAGAGACATACCCTAAAAGACTGGCAGCTGTAATTGCAGCAAAAGGTGGTTCTACAAAGTATTGACTCAGGGGGCTGAATAATTACGCACACCCCACTTTTCAGTTATTTATTTGTAAAAAATGTTTGGACTCATGTATGATTTTTGTTCCACTTCTCAAGTGTACACCACTTTGCATTGGTGTTTCACGTGGAATTCCAATAAAATTGATTAATATTTGTGGTTGTAATGTGACAAAATGTGGAAAAGTTCAAGGGGGCCAAATACTTTTGCAAGCCACTGTAAACACTCAGCTGCTTGGATTCCCAGGTCACGACCAGAACCTCTTGTTGAATCTGTGTGTATCAAGTTGCAGTGTGTGTTAGACTTCTGGGTATATACACCACAGGTCTGAATTCCCTATCCGGCTGTCGCTGCATTAATACTCCTCTTAAACCATATGAAGATGTGTCCGGCATCTCGAGGATTGCTTTAATTTTGTCCGGGTCGGTCTCAATTCCGTGAGCAATTATTTTGTGTCCAAGGAACTTTACTTCGCTCACACCAAACACACATTTTTTATTTAGAGTCAGCCCTGCACTCTCAAACTTCTTTAGGACTGCACACAGTCATGCTCAGTTTGGTCTTTACCGAACACCAAGATGTCATCTGCATGACACAGTGTTCCTGGTGTTCTAGCAATGATCTGAGAAATTCTCAGCCGAAAATGGGAGTCTTCTGAAACAATATCTCCCAAAATTAGTTATGAAAATTTTTGGTGGTCTGAATCTCTATATAAAGGAATTTGCCAGAATCCCAATGTGGCATGCAGTTTTGAGAAAACCTACGCTCCGTCTAGTTTTGTAAGCGTGTCATCCACAGCCGTCAGTATGTGTCTCACACGATGAACACTCTCGTTGACACTGGTTAGATATATGCAGATCCTGATGTTACCGTTAGGTTTCGGCACCACAACCATTCCTGCACTCCCCCCAGTTGGCTCTTGAATTTGTCGGATAATGCCCATATCTTCCATCCTCTGGAGCTCTGATTTTACTTTGTCCATAAGGGGCAATGCTACTCGTCTAGGAGCTGACAGGGCGTAAGGCACAGCTCCTTCAGCTAGCTTAATCTTATAGCTATCCTGCGGTTTCCCTAAGCCTGAGAAAACTTTTGGGAACATTTTTTTACATTTATTCCCTGCCGGTTGAACTGGAGCTACTTGTAGTAACTGCAAGCTCGGGATAGCTGGAAGTCCTAGCAGTAGCGTCACTAAGTCCTTAACAACAAATTTTTCCTGCTCTGTCTTCTTTTTACCCCTTTATAGGCATGCTCTTGCATCAGTGGCTGGTTGTTGGGCCCACTAATCATTCTTTGTGCCTTTTGTAGCTTACCATCTCTTGCTTTTGAATACATGGATTCTGGTATGGCTGTAACAGCCACTCCCGTGTCTAACATGAAGTTAACAAGTTCTCCATTCAGCTGTATATTCTGTCTCCATATATCCCGTTTCTCACTTTCGATTGCTCCCAAGAATGAACTTTCATCCATCTGATGTATTTCTTCAATAGTCTATACTCTTATCCTTGTCCTGCCCTACACATTGCAACAAAATGGCCTCTCTTTTTACATTTCCTACACTCCGCTTTTCTGGCTGGACACTGTTTACATCCGCGATGAGCACTTCTCCCACATCTTTTGCACATTTCTGTTCTTGGTGTTGGATTATTTTTCTATTCTAGCTCTACTTTGTTTCCTTGCAGTTATAGCGTCCAGATTATTTTCTTTAACTTCAGTTTTTTCCCGTCTGATCAACAGCTTCTGCTTTTTCACTTCTTCATTCTGTTTGAACTTGTGTTATTGTCTTCATTAGGGTGAAAGTAGGGTCTAACTGTAGTCTTTCGGACATTTTTGCATCTCTAATCCCTACTATAATCCGATCTCTGATAATATGTTCAAGTAAGACGTAAGAAAGTAGGGGCGACTGTGGCTCAGGAGTGAGGAGTTTGTCTTGTAACTGGAGGGTTGCCGGATCCAGCCTGCGCTTCGTCCGTCTCAGTTGTTGTGTCCTTGGGCAAGACACTTCACCTGCCTTCCCTACTGGTGGTGGTCGGAGGGCCCGGTGGCCCCAGTGGCCCCAGTGTTTAGCAGCCTTGCTTCTGTCAGTGTGCCCCAGGGCAGCTTTGGCTACAATGTAGCTTGACGTCACCAGTGAGTGAAATGGTGAATGACTAAATGTAGTGTGAAGCGCTTTGGGGTCCCTTAGGGACTAAGTAAAGCGCTATACAAGTACAGGGAATTTACCATTTAAGACTGTCGTATTGTCAGTGTTCAGCAAGCTTATGAACATCTGAGATGAAGTTTTCCAATGTTTTGCCTGGTTGCTGATATCCGTTATTAATTCTGGCTCTTTTACATATGACATTGTTTGCCAAAAATATGCTCACTCAGGGCTCTGCGTGCCTCTGCATATTTCTTTCTTCTATTGTCATCGCAGCCCGCTGAGCTACCGTTGAACTGTAGTTCCAACTACGGATTCTCATCACCTGCTTCTGACACCATGTATACGTATAATAATGTGTGATGGACTTCAACTATTAAATGACGACAGGATTCGCCAGCTTGTATCAGAACAACTGTGTCTTTTTTATTTTTCTTCTCCTTCCCAACCTCACACTCTCTCTCTCTCTCTCTCTAGCACCCCTTGTGTCCTGGCATTCTACTACAGCTGACACCAAAATTTTTCATGTTGACATGCAGTGTAACATTTTTTTTTTCAGGCAGACTGATCATCAACATCAAACTTTATTTATAAAGCGCTTTTCAAACAAGATAGCAACTCAAAGTGCTTTACAGACATAAACCCCCCCCCCCAGAACAAAAACATGATGACAATTATACCCCCCCTTCCAACCCATCTCCCATGCAGATACACACTTAAAAGCAACAGTAAACAAGGACATTGGGCCGAGCACAGATGAGCCAGGTAAGGAAATGCCATCAGGGGAGGCATCTGCAAACGCAGTAGGAGATCGGCAGGAACAGCCGAGGCACCGGCCCAGGGTGCCCAGCGGAGGGAAGGCTGAATCCCCCACCTCCACCCAAGCACTACCTGGAGAGCACCCAGGCAGCCACAGCCGAACCACCGCTCCTGAGGCAGAGGGATCCTACAGAGGAAACACTGGAAGGAATATAAAAATGGTTAAAATATTAAAATAAAGAGTAGATAAATATGAGAGTAAATAGTATTACACAGATAAAATTTTAACACTGATCAAATTTAATATTATTTTGTGTAAAACATTGATAAAATGTAATCAAGTAAAACATGCAGAGCAAATAAACAGACTATAATAAATATTCAGTTAAAAGCTCGGCTAAAAAGTTGAGTCTTGAGCCTGCTCTTAAAAACATGAACGTTCTCTGCGGCCCTGAGGTTCCCCGGCAGGCTGTTCCAAAAGTGAGGGCCATAAAACTGGAAAGACACCTCACCATGAGTGTGTGTCATGACTTTAGTGAGGGCCATAAAACTGGAAAGACGCCTCACCATGAGTGTGTGTCCTGACTTTAGGGATGACAAAGAGACTGCTGCCAGAGGAGCACAGAGTCCGCCATGGTTCATATGGTAAAAGCAGTTCTGAAAGACAAGAAGGCCCAAGACCATTAAGACACTTAGAAACCAGTCAAAGAACTTTAAAATCGATCGATAATGAAGACATCAGAATTAATTTTATTTTAGAGTGCGAGAGTAAATGCAAATGCAAGAGAGATTTGAAAAGCAATTATCCTTTCTCTTTTGTTTTACAATTTTTTGTTAAACAATTATGTTTGGTTTTTGTGTTGGTTTATCCCATAAAATTCCAAGAAACTACATTGAGGTTTGTTGTTGTAATGTGCTAAAATGTGGAAAAGTTCAAAGCACATGAATACATTAGCAAGACACCGTGATAATGGAAAAAAAGCGTAAATTATGTTTTTATAGTAAATTGATGTAGCACTCGATGTATTTAATTTGCACAGTATTAACCTGTTTCAAATGGCCTCAAATATGTGCTTCATGATTGCAACACTTCTCCAGGAGATGACCCAAAAAATACGAATTAAGGTTTGATGCAATGTATTCTGCCTTGTTGATCCTCTTGTTTTGTAGCTTGTTCTTGTGCTCTTTACCAAGATCACAGCCAATAACTAGGGATAATAGGAGGAGGCAAGTCCATCCCATTTAGCTGAAGTCACAGAGGCCAACCTCCTAAAACAGTGCTCCTATTGTTGATTTCTGCAGCTAATTCTTCTATTTTATCTCATACAAAATTCTCTATTATCAGTAACTAGAAGCTTCTGATTAAACTCTGCTAGCTGAAATCCTGTATTTCTCCAAACTCCTTTCTAGATGTCAGATAACTTAAGCATGGTCTCAGGACACACTCACGGTTTGGAAAACTGTTATCAGACCAGTGTGCCCTTGTGCCAGTAAATTTGTAAGGGAAGGGCTGTACTCACCTGCTATGTCCTTCAAGTTTTTTGTGGTTATTTAATGACTGCCATTAGCACCTCTTCCTTGCTTAGTGAAACCAACCTGACCAGTATGTTTGCTGCAAACATATTATAATCCTACCACTTCCATAAAATTATCCAAGTCAATACTAGCACCCAAATGCAACAGATGTGTGATTGCAATCTTGGTCCATTAATCCTATTCCTTCCTCTGCAAAAAATTGTCAGTGTCCAAATCACAGTGGTAAATGTGTCATTTATAGGGTAATATTCAAGACTAAATGTGGTTGTGCTTTTCCTTATCTGAATAAATGGCTTTTGACTTAAAGCAAGCCTACCTCTTATCATATCTGTGCAACATACTGTGTGTACAAACAAATACATTTAGAATAGAATCTACCTGGTTTCTATGCCAAAAAGATCACAAATTATATGTTGCTAAAACACTTAGATCAGACATTTTAAAACAGGGGTGTCCAACTTCAGGCCTCAAGGGCTGGTGTCCTGCCAGGTTTAAATATGTCTCTGCTCCAACACAGCTGATTGAAATGGTCCAAATACCTCCTCAGCATGTCAAAGCTCTACAGAGGCCTGCTAATGAGCCATCATTTGACGCGCCCCTGATTCACATCAAGTGTAGAACGGATGCAGTCCAGTTTCTGTAAGGCTTCCGTATGGACTGCCATTCACACCAACTGCGGTTCGCATGCGAAATGAGTGGAAGCAATCAATGTTTAGCAAAAGTTTGCAAAACTTTGACAAATTTGACGTACTAAAAAAAAAAAGAGCTGTGTGACATGAAACCTCCGTTATTAATAATAAAATAAAAATCCTGTATTGCTCATGCAATTTCTTTAACTTCATGGAAATCCGCATGCAGCGTCTGAAAAAAAAAGACTTCATGCAGAAACTTTCCGGAGCTCCGCATCCAGATCCACACCGCATCATAGCTGGTGAGCATGCTCTGATTGGACTGAATGTTTTTTGTCTTTTTGGAAGCCGTACGGAGTGTGCATATTTAATACTTTTTTTTAAATTACCAACTGGCATTTTCACAACAGTCATCTCCATTCATTTGTTTATTGCTATGAAACACATATTGCAATGAAAGTGACAATGCCACTTTTATGAAAGTGTGTTTTTTTAACCTATGTTATAACAACTCCAGAAAAAATCCAACAGAGATGTTATGCAGACCCTTCCCAAAAAAATTAAATATCATGGAAAAGTTTATTTATTTCCATAATTCCATTAAAAACGTTAAACTTCCATAGATTATAGATTCAGGACCCACAACTAGTTGTTTATTTGTTCATGATTTAGTCTTCCATCTCATAAAGCCCATGAAAACAGGAATTCAAAAAGTTAGAATATTGTGAAGAAATCACCATTTATTTCTCAGTTTTTGCAGAATAAAAAGAAAGAAATTAGGTACACATCAAATCAATCAAAATATGGTACTTTCAAAACAACATGTCAATCTTCTGGTAGGGAATCCCTTTGCCTTAATCACTGCCTCGATGCGCCGTGGCATTGAGGCTGCTTGAGCCTGTGGCATTGCCTGGGAGTTATGGAAGCCTAGATTTCCTTGATTCTTGCTGTCAGCTCTTCTTTGTTTTTATTTTCGGGTCTGGTGTCCCGTCATTTTCCGCTTGCTAATACCCTATTCTCAATGGGGTTTAGGTCCGGGGAGTTGACTGGCCAGTCAAACACTGTGATGGCATGGGCATCAAACCAGGTTTTGGTGTTTCTGGCGGTAGGGGCATGGGCCAGGTCCTGCTGGAAGATTAAATCTGCATCTCCATACAGATTCTCAGCAGAAGGAATCATGAAGTCCTCTAAAACATTCTGGTAGACTGATGCGGTGACCTAGGATTTAAGAAAGCAGAGTTTGTTGGAGATTTCTTCCTGTTAAAGAGGAGTTTTTCCTCTCCACCATCGCTACATGCTTGCTCAGTATGAGGGATTGCTGAAGGATTGCTGTGGTTGGAAAGTCTGCATCATCGGGTCCAACCTCGCGCCAATGACTGCCGCAATCTGCTGGGAATCCTTAAATAGGAAACTTTTTAACAGATTTTTAACTTTTTAACTAAATATACACTATTTCTTAAAATGTATATAACAATGGTTTGTTTTTTAATTGAGCGTTAGGATTAAGCTTATGAGAGGATATCAGCTGTGATCTGTAATCACTCAGTCAGGTAGGTGTAGAGGACCCAGGAACAAACCTATTTTAGATGAAGGGATGCCAATATGCCAAACATTTGAATCTTTTCATGGTTTCTCTGTTCTGAAGTTGATCATACTTGGATTACAAGTGTGCAAGCTAAAAAAGGTATTATTATATAATCAAAATGTTAACTGGGAACAAACTGTAGTTTCTGTAAAGCTAAAGAATATAACTCCTTTCAAGCATTTCAATTAATGTAAAATAAAAGACCATACCTTGCAATGACTGATCTGTATAAAATGTATAGCCTATGCATTTTTAACTATTCTATGAACTCTCCTTATTTTGATACTAAAATCTAATACCGATACAACTAGGGGTGCACCGATCCCACTTTTTCAGTCCCGATACCGATGCCTGGGCTTTGTGTATCTGTCGATACCTGATACCGATCCGATACTATTGTTGAATTAATAATATCTGTATACCCTCCATCTTATACCTTACTTAAAGAGACTAAAGGTACCAGACTTCACTAACTGAACATAACTAAGACTTCTTTTTTTCTTTTTGAACCCGCTCCTTTTGTTTTGCTGAGGTGCAGGAATTCAGCGTGCTCCTTAGCATAGTGTTTCTGGATGTGCTTGATTAAAGTGGTAGTGTTGTACTTTGCAGTAATACCAGCTCCCTTGGAAACATTTACTATGCAGACATTGCTAACAACCGACAAACTAGTTGGCGTATGTCCACACAACCGACCCTCTGGCTCGCTCCATGTTGCTTCTAGCATGCAACAAACGTGAAGCTGAGGCATGAAATACGTTCTGCTGGAACAACAAAAAAAAAGAAAAACTGGATCGGCCAGTGGATCTGTTCATTTTTCCGATCCCCGATCCAGCTATTTTGTCAGTATCGCGGCCAATATCCGATCCTAATATCGGATCGGTGCACCCCTAGATACAACTACTACAACCTTTACTTCCACTACTAAATATTTGTTTTAATTTATTTCAGCAAAAGAAAGTCATGATGTTTTAATTTTTCTTTAGCATTTTTTATTACTTTTATTAGCATTGGACTTCAAAGATGTCCAGGTATTAAAAAAAACATTGAAATATCTAAGTTTCTAAATGAATTATGAAAGTGTTATCACACCACATCGTGTGTATCATCACTGCATATTATGCTGTTAAACTAAGCAGATGGTGGCAGTGGCACACAATCTGACATGTTCAGAAAATCTGGTTTTACAATCAACACAAAATGGTTGCAGTTTTAATGAAGGAAAACTAAGACATCTGTTTTCATTGGGCCAAAATCTGTATTTGCATGGTGACAATAAGCCACGCTTGGTCCACATCTGAACTAGTTTTTGATTTTCTCTATTGCTCTACATCAAGTCATCTCCCCTTTGTTTAGTTAATCTCGTCCGACTTAGAATTGCTTTTCTTTTTGAGTGTACAGTTCTTTTGTGGTTACATGATGTCTGCTTCTGAATCTTAACTTGAAATATTAAATTTATGTGGTCCTTGCAACCTACCTGACTGTTTTTTTCACAGGTGTGAAGATACTCTAAGCTCACAAAATAAGTGGTTTTGCCGGAATGACATGAGAAGGTTTCAGCCATGTTTTGTGAAAAAAAATTTAAATGGCCTTTTTTTCACAAATAGAGTTACATTTTCCCAAACGGTTTTTCAAAAAGTCTATGACGACTATAACAACATATAACGACTGAGTCTGTATTTATCAGGAGATTGTTGGAATTCTTCCTTTCTGTGTTTTCACAAATAAAACAATGGTCTCAATAATCACGAATTAAATTTTAGAAAACTTCTGTTCGGTGTGGAATTGTCCCGTAAAGGTTCCAACTCCTCTCGCTGCTCAGGGACTGCTAGAAATAGACACCACTACCCAACAGCTCAACAAATATTGCATCCATGCAATCAATGATATTATGATGACAACAATAATTTCAAAATTATTGCAGCATTAAGCTTGCTTTCCACCGGACTCGTAAGCAACAAGTAACGTCTGCAAAGCGTAATGCGCAGCTGAAAGCCGCAGTTACAATCAATGGGACCCTTTCCACTTGGCACGAAGCGGCGTGAAGCGAAAACGTCTCAGAAGCGTTGTGTCGCGGCCCTCTCCTTAATTTAAGGGCAGGGTCTATTTTTTAATGCAATGCTTCAAAAGCACATCAACCTCAGCAGTTTAGATTGGACTAGACAAGAAATCAGACACGGGAGCAGTATAAAGCATCCAACAAATTTTACATATAGAATGTGCAGATTTCTGATTGCTTAACTATGAGAAACCAGAAAGTCATTACCTGTGACACCAGGGTTGAAGTCAGTCGGTCTTTGTGTCTTATTTGTTGGTTTTTATCATGGACGACGAGAAGTTAATCCTTGAAGTGGAGAATCACCCAATTTCTATGATGCCAGTGATACCTTTTATAAGGACAACATGAAAAAGGAGACGGCATGAACAGAAATGTCTGCAGTTTGGGGAGTGGATGTTGAGTTTATGATACCTATTACCCTTCCATCCATCCATCCATTTTCTTCCGCTTATCCAGGGTCGGGTCACGGGGGCAGTAGCTTAAGCAAAGAGACTTAGACTTCCCTCTCCCCAGCCACTTGTTCAAGCTCCTCGGGAGGAATCCCAAGGTGTTCCCAGGCCAGCCGAGAAACATAGTCCATCCAGCGTGTCCTGGGTCTTCCTCTGGGCCTTCTCCCGGTGGGAGGTGTCCGAAACACCTCACCAGGGAGGCGTCCAGGAGGCATCCAGACCAGATGCCAGAGACAACTCAACTGACTCCTCTCGATGTGGAGGAGCAGCGGCTCTACTCTGAGCCCCCCTCCGGATGACTGAGCTTTTCACCTTATCTCTAAGGGAGAGCCCAGACACTCTGCAGAGGAAACTCATTTCAGCCGCTTGTATCCGTGATCTCGTTCTTTCAGTCACCACCCAGAGTTTGTGACCATAGATGAGGGTAGGAACGTAGATCCACCAATAAATCGAGAGTTTTGCCTTTTGGCTCAGCTCGCTCTTCACCACGACAGACCGGTACAGCGCCCGCACAACTGCAGATGCCATACCAATCCGTCTATCGATCACCCACCCCATTTTTCCCTCATTCGTGAACAAGATCCCCAGATACTTAAACTCCTCCACAAAAAAAAAAAAAAAAAAAAAAAAACTCCTCCACTTGGGGAATGGCCTCATCCCTGACCCGGAGAAGGCACCCCACGCTTTTCCGGCTCAAGACCATGGCCTCGGATTTGGAGGTGCTGATTCTCATCCCAGGCGCTTCACACTCGGCTGCGAACTGCTCCAGCAAAAGCTGTAGATCACGTTCCGATGAAGCCAACAAGACCACGTCATCTGCAAAAAGCAGAGACCCGATCCTGAGGCCACCAAAACGTATCCCCTCAACACCTTGGCTGTGCCTAGAAATCCCGTCCATAAAAGTTATGAACAGGATCGGTGACAAAGGGCAACCTTGGCGGAGTCCAACTCTCACCGGAAACAAGCCCGACTTACTGCCGGCAATTTGAACCAAACTCTGGCACCGGTCGTACAGGGACCTAACAGCCCGTATCAAGGGACCCGGTACCCCATACTCCCGGAGTACCCCCCACAGGGCTCCCCGAGGGAGACGGTTGAACGCCTTCTCCAAGTCCATAAAACACATGTAGAGGGTGTAGAGCTGGTCCAGTGTTCCACGGCCGGGGTTACCTATTACCATAAAATGTATTTTTTCCCCTGTATATTAACCTTTAATTCTTCTTTGATTTCGTCAACTCCCGGAACTAGCTGGGTGGAAAGCTTTCGCAGCCGATGCACGTCTGAAACACTCCCCGTGGGAAGGGATGCGCTGCTGAGCTCTCAAGTAAAACGAGTCTTTTATGTTAAGCGCCGCTTACTTGTCCAGAGGAAAGCAGGGGTTAGTGGTAAGGGACAAACAAAATCCCAGGGACAAGAAAGTACTCCCATAGCTTTACTCCACAACCACCACCAGACTTAACATTTGATACAGCGGAATGGATCAGACCAGGCAACATATTCCCAATCTGTTGTTCGGTTCTGGTGAATTTATTTAAATTATAGCCCCCAGACATGGAAGATAGTGCTGTTTTTTTTGGAAACCTGTGGACTTGATATCCTGATTGGCTAGTGTTTGTGCAGCCTCCACAAACACAATAATTTATCATTCTTAAGTAAAATGAATGGAATCCATAATCCATAGTGAACACTGACTTTCGATAATATGACTGCTTGACCTGATAACTACCTACTGATCTGGGGCAGCGCAAAGAATATGAACCCCCCCCCCTTTCGTCACAGGTCAGTTTATGAAACTTTTTCATTAACATTTTGCCGTTATGTATTTTGAAATTTAAAATACCCTCATTTCAAATAGTAATTTTTGGACAACATTGTATATGCATTTTTGAAAATATTTAACCTGCAATCGGTCTTTGTCAGATGACGTATCGGATGCTGCAGGCGCGTTGCATGATGGAATGGTTGAGTGTACACAACAACGAAAGCTCCAATCGCTGTGTATGTGGAGTGCATAAACCTGGACAAAATGGTTCACTCGTGTTGTGTGAAGGGCTGCTACAACAGGTCACACAATACTACGGAACAAAAACTTTACAACCATATAAGACTCTTTAGGTTTCCCACTTGGAAAAGTGATTTTGGACAGAAAATGTGAGAATGCCTCCAGCGATTTGTAATTTTTGAACTATTTACATGAGCATGCGCTGATTCCAAGCACAAGATAGGTTGTGATGTTCAAAGGAGTAATGAAACGTCTGAGCTCCATTCGTTTCCTTTGAGCTCAAATGGATCTACATTGTCGAATGTAGACAATTTCTGATTATATCTATCCCTAGCCTCCTTTACAAGTTTATCCCTGTAAGGAATGCATTCCTCCTTCTTCTTTTTAGCCATGTGTGAGACTCCAGTGTGCTTTTTCGGTATGTCTAATGCGGTTTCCCCTAGCAAAGCGAGACGCTTACACTCAAGATGGCTCCCGGGGGTGGTGGTTGCTAGGCAGGTCACGTGTCTGACAAAGACTGATATGCTCTTTAAAATCTGTATTGACAAACAAATCAAAAGTTATGCAAAGCCCATGTGAGATCTGGGGAAAATGTAAACGTTCTTCCGATTTGCCAATGTGTAGGCCTCAAATCTGCTGGGGAGACATTTATTCATATTTAATAGAAAGCCCTTGACCCTGCACTCATGAAGAATGAAATACTTTCAAAGGTCTGGACTCTAGGCCTACAAATATTTTGTTTCAAGGAAAGTTGGGCCAATCTCTTGCCAAAGCCATAGTCCTGCTAAAAGCAGCGGTCAGACCTGGCCAAGCACAGACACAGCGTGAAAGAGAACGGCAAAATCGCTGTAACTGCAAAGCAGGGTAAGTCTACATTGATCAATGTCCGTATTTATTGAATTTTAAAAATGTATTGACTTCTGTTCAATTTCAGTTGTCCTGTGACTTGAGAATTTCAATGGTGTCTGATCTATGGTGATTATTAAATTAAATTCAGTCTTGGAGAAATTTTCAGTCATGTTGTGTAGAGTATTAAATGGTAATTGGTACCAAGGGAAAACACTGAAAAGGAGAAAACATTCTAGAAAGGCCTCAGACAGGTGAAAGTATGTTTAAGTATTTCTGTGTAAAAAAAATTCAGACAGATTGGCGTCACTGTCACTGTTGGTGGTCTTTTTTTTACAAATGGTCTTTTTTGTGAACATACGCGTGCCTTTAAACATGCAAAGTGTCTTTTTTGAGAACACACACGTGCCTTAATATATGTAAAATAAAAAATTTGAACATCATTCAAGACCCTGGAGAATGTCGATGTCAGACAAAAACATTTGTTGTGTAGCTTGAAGTATTGTGTTGGTAGACAAAAACACCAGTTCTCTAGACTGAAGTGCATTCGTTGGTATATAGTGATCTTTGTGTGCTTAAGTGTCCACCTGAGCTGACAGCTGGGATAAGTAGTTATGCCCATATAAGGTTGTTTGTGTCATCTAACAGGTGTGTCCATTTCATCATAGTTTAAAAAGATAACCAATGATAACCAGACATAGGTAGAATAAATGTAGGGATGTTAATAGAAAAAAAAAAGAATTATGCTAAATGAAAAGAAAAAGGAGATCTCAGGGGCGGGAACCAGCAGGAGGCACAAAGGTATAAATTAAGAGGTCTGATCAATGTATTTTCAGAGTGAAAGTGCGTCTGTATTTGCTTGTAAGCTGTGTACCGTCCTGTTTGTGCAAAATAAACTTCAAGTTCCTTCAAGTGCCTCAATAGTGCTTTGTGACTCTATTGAACTCCACTAGCCAGATAGTTGACAGTTTAGAATTTAGACACACACTACTACATCTGAAGATAGAGGTCGTCATTCACCAATGACAGTAGCAGCTTTAATGTTTAAAGTAGAAGCATCTGTCAGGATAGGACTTACAACTGCTGCATACAGCAGCGTGCATAGTCAGGATCGCAGTTTGGAACACCTGAATCAGAACATGCAAACAATATAACGCAGTGGATTTTAAAATATGCAAACTTGAATGTTTTTAAAAACATTTTCTCTAAATAACAAATATATAGTCAGTAGGACTTACCATGAACAAAATAAGCCTCACAAACTGTAAGTTTTTGCAGGAATCCAAGCTTTCTTCACAGCATTCAGGTTTAATCTCTGCATTGCCCGCTAATTCCTCCTCCAAACATGCAAAACAATAGAATTATAGGTAAAATACGCTGTTGCTTGCTACCCAATCCCCTGATGCAATGCGAAGAAACGTAAACATTCAAACACTCAACCTGGGTGTCTAGTGTCTTTTGTGTTTTGAGAGTAGAGCGAATGTCAGGGTGGGTTGAGTTCCCCTTCTGGGATGGGGTTGGGGGGACTGCCTTGGGGTCCGTGGGGCTTTGTGGTGCTGTGGCCGTGGGCCCCGGGTCGAACGTGCCATGGCCTCCCTCCCCTGGTGGATCCCGGTGAACAGCGGTGCCTATTGGGGTCAGTGGGGGAGCTGGCTCCCTGGGAAGACATTTTGTCTCCCAGTCCTTCCCTCCCCATCCCTGGACACCTCTGTCCACCCGCTCCATCACTTTACCACTCATATAGGGTCTTGGGGCATGGGCACATCCCGTGGCGTCCTGGGTCCCAATTTTAATATACAACTTAGACACTCCCACTTATAACATTCTCACGCGACACATATGTAGGGACTTTGGGGTGGGCACACTTTTCGGCATTCAGAGGGGGAGCGGTTCAATCAGCTTCACCTCTGGTGCCGGTGCCCACTGTTAAACCACATATAGACACTGAGGGCTCGGGGTGGGGGTTGGGGTGTGTGTGGCTGCCTTCCCCCACATCCCACCCCTCTGTTTTAAATGCACATTATAACAACATGCATCAACACCATACTCGAGCGGGAGGATGGAGGCTAGGGGTCTTTTCACACCCCTGTTTGCTACGGGCCATCAGGGGTTGGGGTCCGGAGGAGGAACAAGTGGTCTGGTCAGGGTCCTGGGCTGTCGGGCTGCTTCGCCACTGTGGGGCCCTTGGCGGTCTGCTTGTCTCCGTCCTAGAAGGTAGGGGGTCCATTTCCCGTGTCCGGGGGCTGGTGGCTCTACTGGGGCATCGGGACCTGGGAGCATAAAGTGTGTATGGGGTGTGTGAGTGAGGGTACAGCGTCATTTTTTTGGGTGTCTTGGTGAGTCAGTGAGAATGTATCGGTTTAAGAGGGAGGGAACGTATGACTGTGTCTGTATGTCTTTGTCTACCTGTCAGGTTGGATCTTGGTCTGCCCCCTCGCCTGGCGCACCTCAGGCCTTATACTTAATGGGGGCCTATTTCCCCTCCGTCACTCCCCGGCGGTGACGGGGGCCCCTGCCTGCCGGTGCATCGGTGGTCAATCCGGTTCGGACCTGGTGCGTGCCTGGCCTGGTATGTTGGGGCACCTCTTTTAGGGGTGCCAGGTTTGGGATTATTGGGTGGTGCCTGCTCGGTGGCTCGGCGGGATGCGGATCCGGCGTCTCTGCTCGTTTGATCACCTGTTCTGTGTGCACCTTGCGTGGTCGGTTCATTGGCGGATTGGACCGGCCCTGGCCCTCGTTGGATGCCTGGTCTTGGCGCTCTGCGTTGCGCGGGATCAGGACCCGGGAGCTGGTACAACTTGGTGTCCAGATGCTGGCTGAGCCCCGGCCTGGGGATGCTGTCCGTCCCCTGCGGCTATCGGTGGGGCGCCCCGACGTAGGGCAGGGGTGGGGCGCTGGGATGGTAGCGTTGGGGATTGGCCTAGGGTGGTGGCGGGGGCCCCTCGTCGGCCGGTCCCTTGTCGGGTCCCTGCTGGGGGGTGGGGTGCCCCGGCTCTCCCGGTCCATTGACCGGCCCGCCCTGGCGCGGCCGGTGGCCGGCGGGGTCCGTGGGCTTGTCACTGCTGCCCCCCGGGCCCCTGCATAGTAGCCGCTGGACGTTCCCCTGGGGTTCTTCTTTGCTCCACTCTTGGGTGATGCGGTCGGCCCTTCCCGGGTCCGCCTGGGGCACTGGGGGTCCTTTGGACGTCTTTGCTCCGATTTCCTTCATGTCTGCATCGATTCCTGGGAGACGGATTGATGCCTGCTCACACCAACTATCGAACACTCTTATGGAGAAACCTTATATGCACTAGCATAAGGATATATTCTTGGGCTGAGGTTATCATTACTAGAGCTTGATTAATCGGTACCATGAGTTTTTCTGTGACATTGTTGTTGTATTTTTATATCTATTTTTGTGTGATGTGGTTGTGTAATTCTTAGTTCACAATGTTTGGTTTGTTTTGTCGATGTTCCTTTTTCATGTTTTGTTTTGTTTTTCCCCCTCTCTCTGCCATCCTGTGGGTATGGAGGCAGACTTCAATGTCTTCCTGTGATTTCATTGTTCCCCTTCCTCTCTTGTATTTTCAACTCACCCTCTCTCTTGACTTTTTGTTTCCTACCTCTCTTCTTCATCTTCCTTCTTTCTTCTCCTTAATTTTCCGTCTCCATGTCCATAACATCAGGGAATAAAAACCCCAACAATTCATAGTAAAGATTTTTCACACATATATCAAGTGGAGGACTATAGCAAAAGCTACTTGGTACTCAGACACCAATTCTGAGCTCCACACTGCCAAACAGGACACGTAAAAAAATTAAATAAAATTAAAAAAACTCAAGCAACTTGAAATCTTTGCCAGTCCAATTTTTCTCTAGACTTCAGGACCTTGATTTCCAGATAAAATGCAAACTTTACTTTCATCTAAAGTGAAGACTTTGGATCACTGTCCAACAATCCAGTCCCTTTTCTCATGAACCCAGGTAATTCATTTGTGATCTTAACCCTTATATGGACCCTGCTGCACAATCCACTCAAGGCTGTAGTTATCCTTGTTGTCTGTGCACCTTTTTCTGCCACACCGTTTGCTTCCACTCAGCTGTTTACTATTATTCCTCACTCTGAATGACCAACTTCTCTAGCAATGACCTTCTGTGGCTTACCGTCCTTGTTGAATGGGACTCTGACTGCTGAACAAATGTCAACAGTCTTCCCATTATTGTGTATGCCATAAAATGTTATGAGTTTTGGTTGAACTGAACCCAAATGAAGAATATGGCAAAAACAAATTTAAGATTTTCTGTCAAACTAATACTGCATGGAAGTATAAAGAAAGAAGAAATATTCTTATGCCTTCTAGAAACATATTATTACTGTGGTGTCTGCTTTGAGAACTGTTGTTTGGCACCTGAATACTAGAAGGACTCCAGTACATAAGAAAAATATGTCTCTCCTGACAGGTACCTCAGAACACAGTACAAAGCAGAGAAAGAGAAAGAGAATCTCAATCATCAGACATGCGTTTATGCTCCAACACCTGCCACATATCTCTCTGAGCAACTTACCGTGGCAAAAACAATCTCTTTTTACTGTTTTTCTAAACTTACAGAGGGAATAAAGAAAAGCTAAATCAAAGGATACAAATATGAGGACATGGTAAACAGAACAGAAAGCATGGCAAGGCAACTTTATTTGTATAGTACACCTTCAATAACAAGGCATTTCAAAGTGCTTTAGAACATTATGGGATAAAATAAAAGCATCAATAAACCATCAGTAAAAGCATGAAACACAACATTAGAGGTGCATAAGATATGATACATTAAACCATATGACATTCCAGCTATTATTATTCACTTTCCCAAAGGCAGCTCTAAACAGATGGGTTTTTAGACTTGATTTAAAGGAACTCAGTGTTTCAGAGGCTTTGTGGTGGTTTGGAAGTTTGTTCCAGATGAGGGGAGTACTTAAACTGAAAGCTGCTTCTCCATGATTGGTTATAATTCTAGGGATGATTAGTAGACTGCAGTTAATGCCATCATAAGTCACAAGCCAGTGATTTCTTGAGCTGGTCCCAAGTCCGGAAAAATGCATAGGGTTGTATCAGGAGGGGCATCCGATGTAAAAGCTAAGCCAAATCAAATATGCGAATCACAACACATGAACTCCATCCGAATCGATCGAGGCCTGGGTTAACAACGACCATCACCCACAGGGTGCCGGTGGAAATTGGACAACTTTTGGTCGACAGAGGAAAGGTGGAAGATGTGTTGGTAGGCAGAGAGCTAAGAGGAAACTCAAGAGAATAGGACTTTGAATTGAGAATTGAGAATAGGGACTTTGAATGTTGGGACAATGACTGGTAAAGCTAGAGAGCTGGTAGACATGATGCAGAGAAGGAAGGTGGATATACTATGTGTTCAGGAGACCAGGTGAAAAGTTAGCAAGGCTAGAAGCTTAGGAGAAGGGTTCAAGTTGTTCTACCACGGTGTAGGTGGAAAGAGAAATGGAGTAGGAGTTATCTTGAAGGAAGAGTTTGTTAGGAATGTTCTGGAAGTGAAAAGATTGTCAGACAGGCTGATGAGTCTGAAGTTTGAAATTGAAGGAATAATGATCAATGTAGTTAGTGGTTATGCCCCACGGATAGGATGTGAGTTAGAAGAGAAGCAGAAATTCTGGAGTGAACTAGATGATTTGAGGCATTGTATCCCCAGAGTTGAGAGGGTGATGATTGGTACAGACTTTAATGTACACGTTAGTGAAGGGAACAGAGGTGATGAGGAAGGGATGGGCAGGTTTGGTATCCAGGATAGGAAAGAAGACGGACAGATGGTGGTAGACTTTGCAAAAAGGATGGCAATGGCTGTTGTAAATACTTTCTTCCAGAAGAAGCAGGATCATGGGGTGACTTTTAAGAGTGGGGGAAGGCGCAGTCAGGTGGACTACATCTTATGTAGATGTCGTGACCTGAAGCAGATTAGTGACTGCAAGGTAGTGATAGGCAATAGTGTAGTTAAACAGCATAGGATGGTGGTCTGTATGATGAAACTGATGGTAAGGAAGGTAAAAAAAGCAAAGACAGAACAGAGGACCAGGTGGTGGAAACTAAAAAAAGAAGAGTGTTGAGAGGTTTTTAGGGAGGAGTTGAGACAGGCTCTTGGTGGCCAGGAGGTGCTCCCAGATGACTGGAAAGCTACAGCTAATGCGATCAGGGAGAGAGGTAGGAGGGTACTTGGTTTGTCATCTGGAAGAAAAGTAGATAATGACATTTGGTGGAACAATAAAGTCCCGGAGTATATACAGAGAAAGAAGTAAGCTAAAAAGAAGTGAGATATTGAGAGGATTGAGGAGAATAGACAGGAGTACAGGAAATGCATCGTATGGTGAAGGTAGAGGTGGCAATGGACAAGACAGTAGTGAGGCCAGCAATGTTGTATGGTTTAGAGACCTAACAATGAAGAAAAGACAAGAAGTAGAACAGGAGGTTGCATAACTCAAGATGATGAGATTCTCTTTGGGAGTGACGAGGATGGATAGGATCAGAAATTAGTAGGCTTACATCAGAGGGAAAGTTCATGTTAAATGTTTTGGAGATACAGTCAGAGAGGCCAGACTGAGATGGTTTGGACATGTTCAGAGGAGAGATGACGATTATATCGGCAGAAGGATGCTGAAGTTGGAGCCACCAGACAGGAAGCAGAGAGGAAGACCAAAAAGGAGATTTATGGATGTGGTGAAAGAGGACATGAAGTTAGTTGGTGTGAGGGCAGAGGATGCAGAGGACAGGAATAAATGGAGACAGATGAATTGCTGTGGTGACCCTTGAAGGGAAAAGCTGAAAGAAGAGAAGATTAATAGACTACAGTTAGAAGACCTGATTGATCTGAGGGCTTGGTATAGTAATAGTAGATCTTCAACATACTTTGCTGCTAAGCCATTCAGTGATTTATAAACTAGTAAAAGTATTTTGAAGTCTTTTCTCTGAGCTACAGGGAGCCAGTGTAAGGACTTAAGAACCGGGATGATGAGGACATAAGTAGTAGCATTCTGGATCAGCTGAAGATGTCTGATTGACTTTTCTGGCAGACCCGTGAGGACACTGTTGTAGTAATCAATATGGCTAAAGATAAACACATGGATGATTTTTTCGAGGTCCCGTTGCGACACCGGTCCTTTAATTCTAGAAATGTTCTTTAGATGATAGAAGGCTGACCCTCTAATTGTCTTTATGTGACCCTGGAGGTTTAGGTCAATTACTACACCTAGATTTCGGGCCTGATCAGTAGTTTCTAAATGTATTTACTCATGATTGATGCTCTTTAGGTCCAAAAATAATTACTTCAGTTTTGTTTATGTTCAGCTGGAGAAAATTATGGCATATCCATCCACTGATTTGCCTAATGCATTCACTTAGGGTTTGGATGGGTTCAGATTCACCTGCTGACATTGTAATATAAAGCTGAGAATTTAAAAAATACCTTTGTTACAAAGGTAAAAAGCTAAAAAAAAATAAAATAAAAATAAGGATTCCACAAGTTAGGAACCAGATGGAAAAGGAAAACTAATCTACAGTGCCTTACAAAACTATACCCATGGAACCTTTTGACCTTACACCCAAAACTTGATTTTTTATTGAGTAAAAAATAATTAAACACATGTATTATTTTCTTTCACTTTACAGTTTTGTAATATTTTATGTTATAATGTTATGACTTCCCAGTAAAAATATTTATATGGAAAAGTTCAGAGGATAAAAGAGTATATCTTAGACACCAGCCCCAATCTATCCCAGGATGAAACTGGATCTCGCTTCCTCCTACATATCAATCTGTGCTCTCACAGAGACAGTTTGTTTAAAAATATAGTCTTTTTCTGTTAAAAAATATGCTGCTGTCATCGAGTCAAAGTAAATGATTAAAGATTGATCTACCTGTCCAACACACAATTTGTATTCCAGTTTTAGACACATTCAGACAATATTTGTGTAGCCCTTTCCTACCAGCTGAAATCAAAAAGGGCTTTAAAGAAATAGGAAATAGAGAGTCAAACAAAAACAGAAAATACCCCACCCCCAGCACAACTAAACAGCAATCACAAAGCAATTACACAACAGGGAATTGGAATTTGAATAATATCAAATAGAGAAATGGAATGAAAGGCAGCAGCAGTCTCAAAAGGATGTACCCTATTCCTTTTAGATATAAAGTTGATCATTTTGTTAGCTCTAGTCTATTGTGTTGCATAAAAAACATGACATGCATAGAAAGGACCATACTTGCCTGTGTTATGGTGAGGATTTTATGCTATTCCTCCAAATATGTGATAAGTAGCCTATAATTCCTTAAAAATACAGTGTAGTGTGCGACCAGGCAGTGTGGTTTACCAAGGGGGGCAAAGGCCAGCCCAGACTAATGATAATACTACTACTACTACTACTACTACTACTACTACTACTACTACTACTACTAATAATAATAATAATAATAATAATAATGTTAATAATAATAATAGTAATTATTATTATTATTATTATTATTTAGAAAATGCACATAGGCAATTATTAGTGTTGTTATTTTATGACTGTTTATGTGTTGTATCGTCAACTACAACGGCAGATGATGTGGTCCTGTTTGCTTTATCAAACCATAGTCTCCAGCAAAAGTTCAGTGGCAGGTGTGAAGCGGTCAGGAATACAATCAACACCTCCAAAGGACAGAGTCCTGCCCCAGGTGGAGGAGTCCTATTCACTAATGAGGGAAAAACGGAGCAGGAGATTTATAGACAGATTGGTGCAGTGTCTGCAGGAATGAAAGAAAGCTGAGGCAAAAGCTGAAGCTCTCGATTTACCGGTTGATCTACACTCCCACTCTCATCCATGGTCATGAGCTCTGGGCAGTGACCAAAGGAACAAGATTGCAGATACAAGCGGACAACATTAGTTTCCTTCACAGAGTGTCTGGACTCTCCTTTGTGATAGGGTGAGGTCATCAGTCATCATGGATGGATGGATGGATGGATGGATGGATGGATGGATGGATGGATGGATGGATGGATGGATGGATGGATGGATGGATGGATGGATGGATGAGTTTACAAGTGTAGTTATAGTTTTATTTCATATTGAGCAATGCTATTGGCAAGCTTGAAGAAGCAACTCTATGTATGTGAGTCCTGCAGAGTGTGGGTCACTGGCATAGCAAGGGCTATGGGTGAAAATGAAGGACAGTGAGACAGACAGGGGAAAATATTTCTCTCTGATTCATACAATGAGCATAAAATACAAGCCTGCAAGCCACAAGAAGATGCTGTCATCCTAAGTATTCTTCATTCGCTGAAAAGAATGAGCAGAGCCGAAGCCTCCTACATAAAGAATAAGAGAGGATCTTCATGAAACCTCTAAAAATATCAACTGAATTATTTATCAAAGCTCAATATTGACTCATCAATGTTATCTAACAAACCCGGAAAAAGTATAGTACAATTTGTGATAAATAAAACAGCACAAAATCTACTTGTGGAGATAAACAATGAAATGTAGAAAAAAGTGGTGGAACATAAGTTTTGCCGCAATACTGAAAGATAAAAAGGTTTTGTAGATATTTAAAACTCTGTTGAAGCATATTAAAATCAGACCTACTTCAAAGGCAATAACAAGGTCAGCCTTCAACCACCTGAAGAACATTTCTAAGATTAAAGGACTGATGTCGAAATGCGACCTTGAAAAACTCATCCATGTATTGATCTTTAGTCTGATTGATTACTGCAAAACCGTCCTCACAGGTCTGCCTAAAAAGTCAATCAGATAGCTCTGTAAAAAACATCAGGAAATACTACAATACATTTTTATTGCAATCTGTTCCTCAATCTCTATATCTCATTTCGGTTCACAGTCTGTGATGCTTTTGGTTAAGAAAAGTAGGTCAAACTCTTTCCAGCACTGGTTAACTTTAGTTTGATGTGTTACATTAAGCCAGAGTAGAGATTTCATTAGTGAGGGCTCCCCTGAAGACACCTTAAGGGAAGTATTTAAGGTGATGAGTCTTTGTTAACACTGAGCCTATATCACCTTACTGACACAAAAAAAAATATCAAGAACTATGACTCAGCAACAATGTGCCCCAGTTATGTCACCATTAGGGACCACGAAATTATCCAGTGATCACACAAATTTAAACAATGATAGCTCAACACAAAAACCATGGTGATTTACCCTGGTAGGGCTCCATAACAATAATGAGATCCAGAAGCATACATTTGTGTGAGGAAGATTAAACTTAACAAGAGCTCTTGGTGACTCAGTTTCTGGGTCACAGCATCAGAACTGCGTATTCAAAGTCATTTAAATACCATCTACTTGAGTGAAAATATATGTAGGTCACTATATTAATGTTGTTTTTCTGCTAAAAATGCACAGTCACCTGAAACTAGGAGATGGAAGAGGCTTTGGTGACTATGCCCAGCGGGGAATGGGTAAGTGCCAGGGAACACCCTGGACAAGTCACCAGGATAAAAGTGGTTTTCATTTACCATAATTATTACCAGGGTAATGTCAAACTGTGCAGTAAGATGAAGGAGGTGATTTTTCATAAAAGTGGTTTTGGATTGAAACATCAGATTGATACTGATGGCTAAATTCAGTAGTTAAAGTAGATTTTTGCTGATCAGAAAAAAATATCGGGATAATAATATTGGGTTAGTGGAATTCACATCTTAGGGTTCACTGTAATACATGGATATCATGAAAATTGCATTTAACCTGCTTTAGTACTTCAAAGATTTTACATGACAGAGAAGTGTGTTGAAACCTTAGTTCTTTATTACCTAAGGCAGCCATGATTTTTGCTATCAGTGATTATTGGCACACATTCAAATTTTTAGACCAATTAAACACAAAACACTGCATTTTACAGTTTGACAACCAGAGTTCAAACATTCTTGCTTTTTCCCCCTCATTAAATATAGAAATATAAAGAGACTTGCAAAACTATGGTGAAAGAAAACACTTGAACACCTGACATTCTATCATTGCCCAAATCTTTTCAGTGGAATGAAAGTTTGGTTTTGTTTGAATTATTTAAAACACCTAGCTGTCAGTTCCAGGTTTCATTACACTAAATAGGGAGAAAATTGTGAAAAATGCCTTAAGCAGACTGCAGACTACTTTGCTGAGGGGATTAAGCTGTCTCTGTTGAAATGCAGAAAGCCGATATAACTTTGGAGGTGCTGGAACATTACTTTAATTGCTATTTAAAAAGAGATACATGAACAGTTTACATGCATGGAAACAGAAGACCATTAACATAAAATCCTACTCAGGTTGTTTACTTATCATTTGAGTAATAAGGAAGTACTGCTGTTTTAATTTTGTTAACTTATAGCCAATGTGTTTAGCTGTACTAACAGCAGTGCTGGTATGTCATAATCAGTGGTGTGTGTGTAGTTTACGTGTCACAGCCAAGTATTGGGTGCAGGGTGAATGCCCTATACACTTTTTATTTATTTGTGCATGTCAGTGCAGTAAAATAAAATGGCACTCACCGTAAAGCACTGACAGACCCAGGATTTGCTGTCAAGATATAAATGACAAAAGTGATCCTCAAAGATTGTTTATTGTTGCATGATTAACATTGAACTATGATCTGCAAGAGGCTATTCTAAATTACCCTAAATTCCCTGTCATACCACTGCATATCCACCTTGCGTTCCAATGGCATTGATGACATATGTAGGCAGGAGCAGTGAACACTCCATTACTGTAGCATTTACATTTTGATCTTCAATCAAGCCAATATGCCATACAGTTTTTGGACATCTAAAGAAAATTCAGTGGAGTGAGCGTTTTTACTTAAAGATCTAATGTATACAGCACACTGGCTTCGCTAATGCTTAGTATATGTAAGTACCCTCCAAATGTCATAGCAACCTTATTTTGTCACTGGGCAGTAAAAATTTTACCCTTACACCCTTCATCAGAACATAAATCATTCATACAAAACCGGGATGTTTCCCAAGCAACAATATAAATAAAATGCGGGACTTGCTGTCACACAAAATTGCTTAATTTCTTTACTTTCTACCCCAAGTAACATATGTATTTAGATATTGGAGTTTAATACCTTACTTGCTTTTAGACCCCAGTCAAGGACTTTCTTACTGCAATGCAGTAATGTTAAAAATTTGCAATCTGTGTGTGCAACCCTCTTATAAAATATCAAATGTAGAGTTAAAGAATAATTGTATCTAATAAAGTGGCCAGTGAATGTAGACGCCTGTCCCTTCTTACTTTCTGTTTTGCAGCTGTCCCAACTAATCCTTGCAAAATTCCTGTCCAAACCAACAAGATTTACACATCTTATCCATATATAACTGTTGCAACGTAGGCCTGTACCTACAAAAAGGTGGATGAATGATAGCAAAGACAGCTGAAAGGAACCAACAACTTGCATTAGCCATTCATCCATTTTGTATACCACCTGTTATAAATCAGCTTGTTTTTGGTTTTTAATTTGGTTTGGAACAAGTGTTCTATGTGGGATGTCTGTTAAAATACAGAGACACGTTTTTAGGTGTGAATATTGGACATCTGATAGAGATGGTTCCAATTATTAAAAATCAATTGATCAGCTGAAAGAGATTCAAAATAAATCTGGCTGTACTGTTGGAAATAACAACCAGTTGCAACATCAATTGTTTTTTGTTTTTTTCCTAATTTAAGCTTGACATTTCGTACTTGATCCTACAATTTGTTTTTAAACCACTTCATAAACAAGTTTTGTGTGCTCAGTTTCCATGGAAACATTGATTTTCAAATGTACCTACCTGATCCTGAAGCACTTATCATTTATTTGAAATCTAACTTCGAAAATCAAATGTTTTGTTTGATTTAGAACAAAGCAGCTCAGCATCTCCTTTTTTCATGTTTTTTTAATTTACAAAAGAAGAATTGCTCTTAATGTTCAAATCAAAAACATACATCAGAAAGTCACACTGTGTCCCTCAACAAATATACTCCAGATCCCACTTTAGTTACATCTTTTTAGCAATAACTTTGTTTGATAAGGTTTTTGCAGAGATGTTGTTGAATATGGACATTGACTTTAAATTCCAAATCCTGCAGCAACCCCTACCAACAGATTACATATTGTTATGCCTTCTCTGTGCACAAAAATTAATTTGTTAAAACAGAAATTATTTAATATAGATAACTTATCAGAACTATTGAAAATTTTTAGTCCTGTAAACTAATAGAGGTAAAAGAGTTCACAACAGTGACATCAATATATCTTCAATCAACAAAAAAGTCATTTTTGATCAGTCCTCCTTTTACCTGGCTGACATCTGTGTCGTGGATCCCTTCCAGTCTGCTTTTCATCCATTCTACAGCACAGAATCAGCACACCTCCAGATTTTTAATGATATTTTACTGGCAACTGACTCGGGCTTAGACGTCCCCCTGGTGATGCTGGATCTGTCGTCAGCTTTTTATATGGTCGATCATTCTATCCTGTTATCTCGTTTGAAACAAGAAATTGGGGTCCAAGGATTAGCCCTGGGGTGGTTCCGCTCCTACCTCTCGGAGAGGAGTTTTAGTGTTATGCTCAAGGACTCTGCCTCCGACTCGGCTGCCTTTTCGTCTGAGGTTCCACAGGACTCTATCCTTGGCCCATTACTCTTTTCATTATACATTCTTCCTCTGGGTGCCATTTTTAGAAGACACTTGATTAATTACCATCTTTATGCTGATGATTGCCAGTTTTATGTTCCCTTAAACCCCAGGACTCTATCCACCCACTACTAGACTGCTTAAATGACATCAAGAATTGGCTCTCATCCAATTTTCTTTTGCTAAATGATCCAAAGACAGAGGTCATTCTCTTTAATTCACGCATAAATCATCCCTCTCAATATGATCTCTCTTTCCTTTCTCATAACCTTAAATCTCTGAGGATGGACTCTCAGATTAACCACACCATCAGGACATGTTTTTTTCACTTGAGACATCTTGCTAGGCTAAACCCTATTTTAAAGAGGTGCTACTTAGGTACTTAGTTTAATGCATTTATTACCTCGAAGCTCGACTATTGCAATTCTTTCCTTTATGGCGTGAACAGATCCTCAATTGCTCGCCTCCAACTGGCACAAAATGCGGCAGCCCAATTTTTGACTGGTGTTGGGAGAAGGCAGCACATTACCCCGGTTTTGACAGACCATCATTGGCTTCCTGTCCAATTATACATCTATTTTAAAATGTTGTTGTTTGCTTTTAAATCCCTAAACGGCCTGGCTCTGAATTATCTCTCAGTGCTTTTAAGCTATTATAAACCCAGCCGCTCTCTTAGATCAGTTGACCACAAACTGCTATGCATGCCTGGTTCCACTGTAAAGCTCGTGGTGAGCGCGCCTTTTCTGTTTGTGCCTTTAAATATGGAACCAATTACCGTTGCAGGTTAGGCTGGCTCCATCCCTTTCTATTTTTAAGTCTCAGTTGAAGACTCATTTTTATTCTTTAGCATTTAATTCTGTCTAAACTTTAATTTTTTTTGCACAGGACTTTCATGCCATCCATTTTTGTAAATAAAGTTGGTATGGTATGGTAACAATAATGTGGCTTTAATGCTGGTACAGTCACTGTTGCTGTAGATCCACTGGTAAGCGTCTGTATTGCAGTTAAAACTGCTCATCCTATCTTTTAAGATAAAATGTTGGACATTTTGAGAGGAAAAGAATTGATGAAAAAGAGATGACATGAGCAACAATTGAAGTGATTCAGTCTCACCAGCAGGAGTTTATGTAGAGGTTTTCAGCTTTTAGTTTGGTCGTCTACTTCCACTTATTGGCAGGTGAATTTCCATAAAACCTAAATGTTTAACTGTGATCTATAAATCTTGTTTGAAGCTAAATGGTATATTTACAGCATTAAATTAGATTTTATATCAGAACATGATTGTTTTTCATTTATCCATCTTATCTGAGATAGGGGGCAAAAGGTCCAGAAGGGAAATTCAGCCATATCTCTGCCCAGTGACGTACTGAAGCTTATTCCCAAACCAGAAAAGGTCTCTCTCTAATCTTGGTTTTTGTTGGGGTCTCTTCCCAAACAGGCTTGGCTGGAAAACCTCAAAAGAAGGCGAATTGGAGGCTTCCATGTTTGTCCAGGAGGAGAAAATACTGCAAGTCAAAGACGCAATGCAATCTGTTGGGTTTCCTTGGATAGAAAATATTTAAACTGATTAGAATAATGAACGGAATGATTAATTGGAATGTATGTATGATTGAATTGAAGGATTTTCTTGTAAAGTGCCTTGAGATTATATGTGTGGTGAAAAGGCACTATATAAATAAACTGAATTGAATTGAATCCTGATCAGATGCCTAAAAAACGTCGAATTAAGCCTAGTTTATAGTTCTCCATCAGCAATTTTTGCACCCACACGCACACATATTGACGGAGATGTTTTCCTTTTATACTTCTCCGTTGGTGTCAGTGTTGCAAAGCAATTCCCCACCAGAACAGCAGGTGGTGCAGACCTTTTCTGGTGGGTCTGCCTACCATTGCTGTGATATCTCTGGTCAATGACTATTTATTTTCTTTAGCTTGTAAACACACATCCACTGAAGGAGCAATGGCCAACAGAGAGTGAGTTTTGATTGAGCTGGAGCTTTTTACTAGGAGTGCAGCTCAATGAATACTCTAAAGATGCATGTAAACGAACAAACAAACAATGGTATGTTGTGTTGTTCTCTACACATCCTTGTGTTCAAAATTGCCAAAAGATCATATTAGATAAACTGGCCTTGCAATATAAAGCGTCTAGTGCCCAAAAGCTGCATTGACTACTAATTACATAGACCATAGAGCACCATTCCTGTGAAATGATCTGGGGCTTATGTTGGGCTGACCAATCACAGACATGCTCTTTCCGTTGCGTTAGATGGATTGTTAAACAAAATTGGACTCTACTCCGTGAATCCTTGCATGAGTGACAGACCCCCTTGTGTCGACAGATAAGGTAAGATAAAGATAAAATAAGAAATACTTTAATAATCCCCAAGGGGTAATTCAGTTTCAAGTATAATGGCGCTGCTTCTCTCCGCATACTGAGAAGTATAAATTAGGCTTTACTCATTTCTTGTTCAAAACTATATGGATCTTAATTAAATTGGCTTAGACATCAGAAATTACAAAATTAATCTGTTATGTGTTGAAGATGAAAATAAGCACCTTCTCCAATCTAAGTCTGAATTGGGACTGATATGTCCCTTATGTGTTGATAAGTGGATTAGGCACAGGCAGTCGATCATCTGTCAAACCACGACGGGCTTTAAGATCAAGAGAGAGGTTTAGGATGAGTCATACCAGCTTTGGTTGAGCCCTGACTAAGTTTGCACCTGTTCGGGAGAATACACAATCATGTGGACATGAAAATAAATACATACAAAAAAAATCCCTTATTTTAACATCCTCACTTTCACACAAATCTTGTATCAACAGAAACTGAACTTTTCAAGGGAAAAAAGTATTTTTTCTAAATGTAAATTGATTCCATTTGCTCAAAGCCACATGCTCTTTTTGATAGTTATTTATAAATTAAACAACAAAACGATGGGTGGGCTGATTAATAGAGTTGTTTTCAGAAAATCAACTAAAGTGGAGATAGAGGTTTTTGCCTGACAGTGATGATATATGATTTGAATATATTGATGTAGAAAGACCTTGTTTTTGCTTTATTCATTAACGGGGGTTTTTTCCGGAGAGTAATGGTATTTCGGTTAATTTGAATATCCTGCATATATGGTGAATTGACAAATAAAGGGAATGACAACAAAATTGGCTCGAAATGGCTCATTCAATTCCTGCTTCAAGTCGGGTTTTTTTAGCATGTGAAAACTTGGACACTTGGGTTCATCGCAGTGATTAATCCAACAGGATGTGGCATGGTTGATTATCCAACTGTCACACTGTTGAGCTGAGTGCAAACTGACAGACCATCTGACTGCTGCTGACTCACACATGCACAAATGGATGAATGCATTAGGACATTTGTGAAGGAAAGGCTCTTCATCCCACCTGTTAACAGGGAATATTACTAACAAAGAATTTGACTTTCGCATGAAGCAAATGGGTAAAATCAGATTAATTTCCTTAAATTCACATTGTCTGACGTATAATTGGTGTTATTAAGGCTCTGTCATTGTAGTTTACTACTGATACTGACTACTGAATTTACAAACTTCCGTGTATTGATGCAAATCGGTTCATCTTACCATCGCTACCAGGCACTAATTGAGCTGTTTATACTTTTGTCAGCCCTTTGTGCACAGCCATACTAAAAATAGATAAACTCTCACTGATGTGTAGCATCCACCATTATTTCCATTTACAACATGTGCTGCGTCTGTCATCACTTGGGGGATACTTCAAGGCTGTAGACCGGTCACTCTGGAGTCAGACAATGCTCACAGTTAAATTACTTTTACTTTTTAATCCACAACTACACATGGAATTCTGTAAATATTTTTTTTTAAATTATCCTACTCAGTTGCACGTTCAAATAACTGCACAGTACTTTGGTTTTTGTAATTTTGTCCTCAATGTACGGATATTATTCTTAATTCTGTTTTTATACATTTTATACTTTTCTTGTGTAAATCAAAAGGCTTCTATCATTCGTCACTTTGCTGCTGTTGCAGCTGAATTTCCCCTTTATGGGATAATAAAGGATTATTATTTTCTATTTTTCTATAATGTACACAAACAGAAAAAAATTGAAAACAAATAAAAATGTCAGAAATAAGCATAAAGAACTGCAATGTGAAGAGAGGGCTGTCATCTGTGCGCAGATGTCAAATGTTTTAAAAATTATGTATAATTGTCCTTCTACTTCACATTTATACTCAACATTGAGTTTGGCTGTGACAAATACCAATAAAATGCATTGAAGCCTAAAATGTCACACTTTTGACATTGTGATTAACGACAAGCTTCAGATCACACTGAAGTTGCTGTGGACTTGCTTTTTAAACTTTGATTAAGTGTTACTTATCAGCTTTCCAGAAATGTCTTAGCTGTGAGTCACTGTCATATAAACAGGCTTATTTTAGTACCCCATAGATAAAGCCACATTTTCTGAGGTGAGTCATGATATCTAGCCACCTGCCTGAGTGGCTTCACTTCATCTCATTATCCATTAAGAGTCCTGCATTTGCGTGGAACAAAGATAACATTTGATTAGAGGGGGTTGTATTTACACAGTTTTTCTTTCAAACCAAAATATAATTTGGATGATAATGAGTGTCTTGTTTCACGGAAATTCAATAAAGATTAATGTGGCAGGGTTCCTCAAACTTAACAGTGCCTAACAGATCTTAGTTACAGGACAGTGATGTTTGTAAGCTGCATTAGTTCTTCTCTGCAACTACCAACTTTAAGAAATAATCATAGTAAGAAACGTAAAGTGAGTGAATGGTTCCGTTTTAATTACCTCCACCAAGGAAGTTATGTTTATGCCAGGGTTTGTTTGATTGTTTGTCCATCTGTCTGTTAGTTAGCAACATAACTCAAAAAGTTAAAGACAGATTTTGATGAAATTTTCAGGAAATGTGGGACGCACAAGTGTCTTGGAGGTGTGGGGCTGCCTTGGCAGAGGTCTGCGCTCTCCGAGTGCTTTTCCAGTTTACTTTTTATTTTTATTTATGTAAATAAACAAACAGACAATTAAATAGTTTTGAAAACAGGGAAATAATTGGTGAAGGAAGCAAGGCACAAGACTCGTAAGGGGAGAAAAGGAGCGTTTAATATAATGAGACATTGTTATGTCAGTGCTGTCCTTTTAAAACAGCGTCAATTAAATATTAGCATGATACAGCTGCATAATCTGTCCACGGTTTAGTTACAGTATGTATAGATATATAGTCTGTCAGTTAACCTGTAAGGATGTTTGTGACAATATATCTATTTTTCATTCACATTCAAAGTAGGACGCCTATCTCCGACATCTCTGATCATCCACTGCCGTTGCTCTTTTACACCCTTTTCACTTCTCTCTCCTCTGGGCACATTTTAGGAACCCAGACAGCCTTCCAAATGTTTTGGTAAGCTTGGTTTCCAGGTCACAGACAGGAGTAGGAGACATACAAAGAGAAAAAACAGACAAATGGGATTATCCAACTATTTTGTTCATATTCTGAAAATAGTTTGTGTCTCTGTGCGAGAACTTTGCTGCCTCTTCTATTTGCTATCTACTTTAAACATTTTTAGATACTTTGTGTAGCAGAATCAGTTCATCCCCATGGATAACAAAAATACACAATGGTGTTAAATATATTTGTTCCCCTACAGATCTCTGTAATTTTTTTGTCACAATTAGATCAAACACAATTTTAATATCACACAAAGTTAACCTGATTAAGACAATAAAGCATTTTTCAAATAATTTATTAGAAGAACAAACATTTAAAAAATAATCTGACTCAGGTAAAACGTAATGCTGTCCCAAACTTTTAGACATGAACAGCCTGTTTAAGGTCATGTGACAATAGCTTAAATTAGTTCATGCCGAGATTTAGACTAGGTCTCTACAATACCTAAGCCCTTCCTTCAGATCATTATGCTGTGTAATCCAGGTGAGCATGCTGTGAACAACACAGCAACAAGCTACTTCACAACAGCAAGTGAAGCTGTGTGCCTTTTAAAATGTCTGAGAACCAATCAGCAACAGCTGCTCCTGATTGGAACGGGATGAAGGGTATGGACGGAGGCAGGGCCTGATCGATACAAACTTTAAAACTGATTGGAATGTATGTACAATTTAATTAAAATGACTTTTCTTATAAATCGCCTTGAGATGACATCTGAAAGAAAACACAACACAACACAAAGAAAACACAAACTAGGTGAACGAAATTGCTTTAAAAATAGATGGTTGTAATATAAAACACCACAAGCCCCCTGTCAAAATAGGTGGCCAAAAGAGTAAGCCTTCCCAGACCAATTTCAATAGAACTTATGTGTTTCTTATGTGTTCTAAAATTAATTTAGATTAGACCAGGGGTGTCAATCTCAAAGGTATTTTGGGCCACATCAAGATCATGAATATCCTTAAAGGGCCGGTTGTGGCAGAAAGTATTGATACAACAAATTTTAACAAACTGTTAAAACATTAATAAATATCTGTCTCCGCATTCGATGACTACTTCTTAAAATGAAATAATATTGAACATCTTTTCACAATGAGGTGATTTATTGACTATTCAAATAAACACTGATTTGATATGACCGATAAAATAGTATTTAGGTGCACTTAAATAGAACGGAAATGTTCTATTTATATGGTCCTCTAGAGTGTAGAGGGCCACATAAATGGCTATGGCAGGCCGGATTTGGCCCCAGGCCTTGACTTTGACACATGTGGATTAGACCATGACGCTTTGCTTTTTGAGGTCTTCCTGTTGTCTGCCTCATTCTTTCAAACAGGTTCTGTTGAAGTGTACAGGTATTTGATTCTACAGATCTGTCAGTAATCAGGCCTGGGTGTTGCCGGTGAGCTGAAATCAGCTTCCTAAAACTGTGTAATCTCAGTTAATTTAGGGTTTAACATGAGGGCACATTTTGTTTTCCCATAGAACCATGTTGGTTTGGATTTTTCCCCCAACAAAATCTTATTTTGAAAAACTGGTTTTGTGTTTACTCTGGTTATCTTTGTCTAACATCACAGTTGTTTGATGATCTGAAAGATTTAGGCATGTCAAAAAAACAAACAAAAAACCCCCAGATGAAATCTGTATATTACCAGGTAGCTGATTGCAGGTAGCATTTTCTCCATTATTTTCTTATTTTAAAAGTATACTTTTTAGACATGTGTTAACAAAGTATGGAAGAGTGTATGAAAGTATGGCCCCAGTTCTATTAAACTTCATGTATTCATTCACCCTGAAACCCATCTGCTAGCATTTTATTATTATTATTATTATTATTATTATTATTATTATTATTATTATTATTATTATTATTATTATTATTATCGTTATTATTATTATTATCATTATTATTAATAATATTTTTGTTATTTTATTTTTTACATGTGCTGTCTGGTGGCAGTATGACGCTCAGAATAAATGTCTGAGTTTCAAGTAGAAGTCCAACAGATTTACTTTCACAAGTGTAGCATTATAGCTTTTGCTATTGCTAAGAAATCTTTATTAGAAGTAGTTGTGTTTTTTTTCTGATATTATGGACACGGAGATGGAAAAAAGGGGACAAAAGAAAGAAGATGAAGGGAGCAAAGAAAACACAAGAAAACATTCAAGTCCACCTCCACACCCGCAGGACAGCAGGGAGAAGAAAAAAAGCCCAACAATGACAAAACAAATCAAACAATGCAAACCGAGAACTACACGACCAAGACCCACAAATATATAAATACAATAACAGCATCACTGACGAGCTCATGTTACAGACTATTACAAGATATAGTAATGGTAACCCAAGCCCAAGAATGCATCTGTAAACACCAGAATCCCCACACCTGTGTGCTTGTGTGTGTGCAGGTGTGTGCGCGTGTGTGCATTAGCATGCTGGTGTATATAAGGTTTCTCCATTGCTGGTGTGAGGAGCCATCAATCCATCAATCCGGCTCCCAGGAATCCACGCAGACACGAAGGAGATCGGAGCCATTAACATCCAAAAGACCCCCAGAACACAAGAGCCCCAGGCAGACCAACGCAGGGCTGACTACACCCCCCAAGAGAGGAGCAGAGAAGAGCCCCGGGGGAACATCCAGCAGCTACAATGCAGGGGCCAGGGGGGCCGCAGCGACGAGCCCATGGGCACAGCCAGCAACCGGCTACGCCAGGGCGGATCTAGCCACAGACCTGGAGACCCCGGTGCCCAAAACTTGATCAGGCCCAGAAACGCCATCCATCCGCCGCAGCCACCAGCCTCACACCCCAACATGAAAACAGGGCAGGATGCCATCCAGGAATTGGCAATGAGAATCAGCCCAGATAAAAGGAAGAAGAAAAAAAAAAGCCAGCTGCTAGCATTTTATTGACTAATGACTTGTTTACCTCCAGATGAGCAGTGCTCACCCCACTCATTGTCATTGCAACAACCTTTCTGAATATTGCCCTCTGAAAATAACATTGTTTACATAATTCAGAGATTCATTGATTGTCCCTCTTTCATCTTATTCTGGGTCTTCATTCTTTACAGAGGGACATATTAATTATCTGACCATGTTTAATCAAGTTAAAGGTCCCAGATCTGAATAGTGTCTATAGCATACATTGTTGCCAGAATGATATCATGAGCACTGCTTAATACGTTTAAGATAATGGACTTGCACATACTTTATACACTGCCTACTGTCACGCTGCCCTATTCACTCCTCCTCATTGTCCTCACCTGTGTCTCCCAAATCATTCACACCTGATCCTACTCACCTCCTGCCTTTAAAACCCATCACTTCTCTCCACTCAGCGCCGGATCATTACTATTGATGTCTCGTGTGCCTTCCCTGCTGTCTCGTTCCTGCCCGATGTCCAGTCTCTCCGTTCCTGCCGTCGTCCTCATCATCATCATCATCACCATCACCTCCACCTTTAATAAACATCCTGCACTTCCTTCAGCGTCTGCGTTTGGGTCCATACTCCACACACATCCCTGACACCTACTAAGTAAACATGTTTCCACACTAAAAGGGTTTGTGTGCAATGAAATTTCATGTTGATTTGTTACCCAACCATTGTACTCTGCTGCTCACCAAGGACGGCTTATAATCACAGGGATGTACAGAATACAGATAACATACAGTCATCATGGACTCAAGTGTCATTGTCATTTAATTTAAGCTAAGTGGTTTTGGGTTGGCATTATGGGACACCATACAACATCAATGATGTTCGAAAACAAGAATTGGTTGCTGCAGTTTAAATTTATTGGGGGATTTTAATAATTTCATTCAGAGTCAAAATCATCAATGCAGAATGAAATATATAAAGTATATAAAACACTGGATTTTGTTAAATCTCGTTAGGGAGTTGGAAGATATTATTAAGCTGAGACTTTGTTACGTTAATAGACATTTTAAAATCTTGAGCACCAATTTTTGAAAGATTTCTGTAAATAATTGAATGGATCTGAGCTTATATTCATAATTATAAGAAACACTCTATTCTTAATCATATGTGGTTTATTATTCCACTTTGAAAAAAGTAGCTTTCAAATCAATCTATAAAAGCCTATAATATTCATTAACATTCTCTCCCTTGATGAATGTACATGAAATTCTAAAGTCAATATCCTTTGATTCATATATTTTAGCTCACTGATTAAAAACAATCCAAGAGAAATTATTTTTAGGACAATCTTTTTTTTGAGCTGCACATTTACTTTTCAAAGGTTTGTTGACAAAGGGCTACACGAGACAACAGATGGCTGCCAGAGAGAAAACTGTTTTGGAATTTAGCATTCGTATGTCAGAACATCACAACAGAACTGAGGCTTAAGAAGCATGCGTAGCTCCAGGAAACAAGTCAAATCTGGTCAAGTATGAATGTCTTGAAAAGAAGGACATTAATAGTCAGAGTGCACTGAAAATCACTGCAGTTGTGATATTGTGCATCACTGGCTGTGTCACAATCTAGATATAAGACAGGGAACAATGGAAACCCCAAAATAGAAACTTGGTATCAGTACTACCTGCAGGATATATGCAAAATATAAAGCAAAATTTTTTTTGTTTTTTGTTTTAATCTGTCTTTCTGTATGTTTCTCTATGCGGTGTGGTAACCAGCAGGATAAGAAAATGGAAATAGATCAAATGTCTTACTCAGACTTTTAAATCTGATTACTACTTGGGACCTATAAATGGGATGTTGTTGCTATGTCACATTAAAGGTCTTATTCACTCGTTTTTTTCAGTAAAACTGCCGTGGTTTGTTATATAAATAAATGCCTTGTGAGTTGTTTTATGTGGAAAAAATTCTCTGCTCTCCTGTTTCAGGAGGTTGAAGTTTTCGGAGGACTGGGGGGGAACATCAGGATTAAGAGTCTACCTCATTATTATTTATGATATGCAAACCTCTCGCCTCTGATTGGCTAACAGCAATACGACTCCTTTGAAGAAATAACTAACATAATGTACTTCACTGGTGGTGCTCCAAAGACAAATTCCAACAGTTTCTTCCCCAGCTTTTTCTTGAGTAAAAAATGCAACGCTGATGTGCTATGTCCACAAATAACAGAAGCCCGAATGTGTCTCGCCATGTTGTAGAGTTACTAATGATTAGCTTCTACTAGCCGAGACGTGCTCTCCTCTCTGCTGGCCGCAAAATCAATACAGGCTTCTACTGGTCAGTCGCAAGACATGGTAGGCAAGATCATGAATACCATTTTTTTCTGTGAGGTAGATGGGACTGGATTTTTCTGACTCATTCGTTTTTACCGTCTATTTCCTTTCTGTGGCTAATGCAGGCATTGGGGGCAGGAGAAAATGTTCACATGCAGCATGCATATGCAACTCAACTGCAAGTGACCAATTGTATTTCGAAGAGCACAAGTATTACACGGTTTCTCGTTGAATGACACTTTTAATTCAATCAATTAAATAATAATAATAATAGTATTAGTACTATCAGTACCAAACCCATTACCAATGTCATCCCCGTTCAACACCAATGCAGACAAAATGTCTAAATTACAAAAACTAAACCAAAAAAAACCTTGATGAAATCATAACCCAAAAGCTCCTCCTCTTGCTCCCTCGATATCTTACCTACAGTTTTTCTTAAGAAAGTTTTCTCAGTGATTGGGCCTGATGTGATTCAAATAGTTAACTCATCCCTCATGTCAGGTGTCTTCCCCCAGGCTTTAAAAACAGTAGTGATTAAACCACAACTAAAGAAGAACAACCTGCAGAATTACAGGCCAATCTCTAATCTTCCATTCTTCAGCAAGATTATTGAAAAAGCTGTGTTTCAACAGTTACATTGCTTCCTAACAATGACCAACCACTTTGATGTTTTTCTGTTTGGTTTCCTTACTCACAACAGCACTGAGACTACCCTGGTCAAAGTGTTCAGTGACATCCACATAAATGCAGACTGGTACTTTTGGACCTCAGTGCAGCATTTGAAACTGTTGACCTTGATAAATTATTGAAACGACTGGAGAGCTGGGTTGGACTCTGGTACGGTACTTGGTTGGTTTGAGTCTTACCTAAAGAACAGGAAATTATTTGTGTCAATAGGCAACTTTTCATCAGAACAGACAGAAATTACATGTGGAGTATTTAATATTTAATATCTACACGCTCCCGCTAACCCAGATTATAACAACCAATAAGATTAGTTACCGTGACTATGCAGATGACACTCAGCTTTACATTACAATGTCACCATGTGAATTTAAACCCATCCAAACCCTGAGTAAATGCATTAAGCAAATCTGTCGATGGATATTGCCATAACTTTCTCCAGGATCGATCAAGAGTCACCACATAGCTTAATTTAATATAGCAAGAAACTACTGATCAGGCCCGAAATATAGGTGTAGTAATGGAATCAGACCTGAACCTCCAGGGTCACATGAAGGCAAGACTTCTATCCTGGGTGAGGGAACAATCAGGTTAGAATGCAGGGAATCAGAATGGACACGGAGGTCTAGAGGTACCATTTAGCTTAACACTCAGGCATCTATTGACTTGTCTACAGCTCCTCTTATGTTGCAGTCTGCAGTTCTAACTGCTGGTAATCAGCTGCAGAATAGGGAAACCGCTAGAACAGTGCCTCCGCTCCAGTGTGGAAACTGTAGAATGAAGAAGTTGAACCGGCAAAACTACAAACACCAACAAACCTGGCTCCATAACAGTTAGTAAGTTAGTAAAGTTTATTTATGAAGTGCTTTTCACAGGCATAAAAGTCACTAAGCGTCGGACAACATAAATCATAGTAGAAGTAGTACAAAAGTAAAAATAGTATTAAGTGTAGGAAGCAATTATACAAAATAAAACTCATAAGAATCACAGTAAAATCATGACATTAAAGCCTGAGTGAATAAAACGGTTTTCAGTTGTTTTTTGAAAACCTCCGAAGAGTCAGAAAAGCGAAGCTGCAAGGGCAGGCTGTTCCACAGTCTAGGAGCCACAGACTGAGGCCATGTACACATGTAGACAGGGTTTTAAAAAAATGAATATCCTAACCACCTCGTTTACAAAAAAAACTCTATCCACACCTAACCGCATAAGTGTGTTGTTAAGCACATTTATAGAGAAGGCAAGCCTGTAGGGGACAGTAGTTCCCCCAAATCCTATCCACTCAGAGTAACTTTCTATGTTCTAACTTCTACATAGAGCAGTAATTGAGCTGGTAAAAACAAGCAAGCAAAAAGTGCTTGGACAATCGATATTGCCAACACATCTCTGAGGGCATAAATGCTGTTTCTGAGTGTAAACACAGGTTGCACAAGTGATGTCGGAGCATTTCTGTCACACAAAGTGATGTTGAGGAGCCTAAAACTCTGGTTATTTCTGTCCACAGAAAAAATGCAAATCTTCACTTTGGCTTCTGTAAATCTGCGTTTTCGTGTGGATGACAGGCCAGATCGTAGAAAAATATCTTAGCTCTGTGAGATACCTGGCTACGTGTGGAAAAGGTATAAAAGGCCCTGTCCCCCTTAGTTTTTAGGCGAGCACGTGGAACAGCCAGAAGGTTCTGCGCTTGGTAACGAAGTCCTCGAGCAGGACAGTGTTCTGTTAAAAGCTGACGCAAGTATACAGGAGCCTGGCCATTCAGAGTCCTGTATTTCAGAACCAAAACTTAAAAACGGATTCTAAAATCCACTGGGAGCCAGTAAAGGGAGTATAAAACCAGGGTGATGTGTGCGTGTTTGGAGGTATTGGTGAGGAGTCTGGTCGCTGCATTTTGAATTACTTGCAGACGGGAGACTGAGGTTTTGTCCAGAGCATTGAAAAGGTCGCTACAGTGGCCCAAGCGTGATGACACAAAAGCGCGATGACACAAAGCGTGTATGATTTTACAGTTTGGTCTATACATTGTGTGCGGTTGCTCTTTGAAATCTTCTATTGCTGTGTGCGACATTAAAATATGATGTAGCGACCCAAGTATCTCTACAGATGCACAAGAGGCAGGATATGAAAGAAGAAAGGAGCAATGAGGAAATCCCTGCTTTGCTCAGAGCAACTGCCATCTCTAATTGGAAGTCAGTGGGATTTTATCTACTGACATAGTTACTGGTCAAAGTCATTATTACAGCTCCAATGAACACAAATATTCAGCGGAAAACAGTTCCATTGTCTCTTACGCTTGATTACATGAGATGAAGAGTGTTATTGAGACTTGATTCTCACACCTCAAGTCTAAGTCAAATCTCAAGTCTTCAAGGCAATAACCTTACTTTGGCTGGAAGTCTACAACTCGAGTGATCATCTCAGAGTTAATGTGGTTCATGACAGCTACTACTTAACACACACTTCACATAATTATGACAAAACAAAGCATTCCCTCTGCAGGTTAAAATGTTATCTACATAGTAATGTTTATATGTCAGACAAGGAAGTTAGATGGTGTGAGATAAAAGTGAAGGAAATCTTCCATTTAAAACTGGGACAGCTTACATTAAACAGAGACAGATCTCGAGGTGCAATCACCCATATACACAGTGCATTAGGTGACATAATCTGCAACAATCCACATGATGTTGGGACGAATCAACAGACACAGTGATGAGAGCTTACCTTTATCTTTCAAGTGAGCCTGATCCTCACCTCATAAATTTGCCATTAATTGTTTGTTGAGTGTTTGCATGAGTACTAGCAAGAAATTATACAGTGAGAAAATGGAAAATGCACTGAAGATATTTATCACATTTCTAGTCCTATTGATCATTCACTCAGCCATAGTCAAAAGGTAAGGAGACCTGGACAAAACTTGGTGTCTATTAGTACCTTGCTGAAGTGTGCATCAAAATGTGGCATCCAGACAGGGAATCAAACCTCCAACTCTCACTTTAAGTCACAACCCTTCTCAAATTTAATAATTTGGCTTTTTTCCTGGTGACTATCCATCAGAAGTTGGGTTTGTAGCATTCTGCTTTGTTAAGACTACTAGGAAAAGACTGATACCTCATCTAGCCACTTGGCAAATATTTATTTGGACTGTCTGTTCTTGGTGTGTTTACATTGTCCTGCACAGCAAGCCATCTGGAACATGAAGTGAGGACTCTGCAACAGTTAGTAGGAGAACCGAGGAACATTCTTTAGTGAGAACTAATAAATCCTCGAGAACCTAAAAGACTTGCAGTTGCATACTAATTAAGCTTATATGATGGAAGCTAATTGGAGAACAGGAGAGTTAGTTGTTGAAGTTGATTCACAAAGACAATGGATATAACTATGATTTTATTTGTTAGCATTACTAATTATGCACAATAAAAGACGACAAAACCTCTGCAACTTAATATGTTCTCCCTCTTTTCATTTTCTTCAACTCTACAAAGCATCTTCAAATAGTTTTATAAATTGTTGGGGGAAAATCTATCTGTCTCTCCTCCTGCCACAGGGGATTTAAAAAAATTGGAAATACATTTGGAATGAAAAATGGAGCACATAAGGTTTTATGTTATGCACTGACGTGCTTGTCATAAATGACTTTAGAGATAATTTTTTTATCTTTCTCATGGATCTTCATTTTTTCCTAGGAATTCATGAAAAAAGTAAGAGCCACAAAGGTCACCTGTGCAGCCATAAACTCCAAACATAACCATAAAGTTAGGATCATTGCTCCCATTAACATTTACTACTTACTATTTACTGACCTACTGAGCATGCATAACCTAAATTGATTCCAGAAGGTGAGACTGAAGCACTACCATCGTCCAAGTGCCATCATTGCTCTATTACAGCCACAGATAGATTTTACAGTGGCAACAGCAGCCCATCCTGACAGACATGTGGACTGGAAAGTACAATGTGTTTCCCAACTAGTGTATGTGCAACTTGGAGGTGTTTGAACTTCACTACAGTTGGGGGGCTTGGTCCATGAAAAGCCAAGCACATATGGTATATTTGGATAAGAAGCCTGGCAACAGTCATTTATATGTATGCATGACAAATTTTGCAATTACATAAATGTGGAAATTTCCTTGGGTCATATTTTTTTAGGCTAACCCCTAGATTTTGCCGTTTTGCAATAATTTTTACAGCTCCACAAAAGGCTCATGTCTAGAAAAAAATCAGTAGTGATGAAATTGTGTATACTACAGTGTTTAGTGTCTGGGATTTCTATGAGTGTCCTTTTTTCTTTGGGCATCATTCAATTCAGTTTATTTATATAGCTCCAATTCACAACAGATGTCATCTCGGGGCACTTAACAAGAAGTCATTTCAATACATTTATACAAACATTCCAATCAATTAAAAAGTTTTCTATTTAAGGAATCCCAGCAGATTGTGTCAGTCATTGGAGTGAGGTTGGGCAGACTTTCCAACCACAGCAATCCTTCAGCAATCCCTCATACTGAGCAAGCATGTAGCGACAGTGGAGAGGAAAAACTCCCCTTTAATAGGAAGAAACCTCCAACAGAACCAGGCTCAGTAGGAGTGGCCATCTGCCACGACCGTCTGGGGATTTGAGAAGACAGAGCAGAGACACAGAAGGAACAGAAGATCTGACATAAGAGAACTTTCTATGTTACAGAAAGTAAAAAGTTGATAACAGGACACAGTGGATGTTCAGTTACTGGGAGGATCATCCCAGTCGATGCCCCCCATCCAACAGGGCATTTCAGCCAAGCAGGATACCAGACCAGGTATATCTTCTATGGAGAGAAAAACACTGAGAAAAAACAAAGTTAACAGTCGAAATAACAGAATGTACTGTAATACAACTGGAGAGTCGTAGGAGAAAAGGAAGTAGCAGAGTGAAGAAAATTGGTAAGTCTATCCTCCAGCAGTCTAAGCCTATAGCAGCATAACTACAGAGATAGCTCAGGATGACCTTAGCCACTCTAACTATAAGCTTTATCAAAAAGAAAAGTTTTAAGCCTGGCCTTAAAAGTAAACAGTGTGTCTGCCTCACGGACTAAAGCTGGGAGCTGGTTCAACAGGAGAGGAGCCTGATAACTAAAAGATCTGCCTCCCATTCTACTTTTAGAAATCCTAGGAACTACAAGTAAACCTGCAGGCTGAGAGCGAAGTGCTCTGTTAGGAACACATGGAACAATTAGATCTCTGATGTATGATGGAGCTTGATTACTAAGGGCTTTGTATGTAAGAAGAAGGATCTTAAATTCTATTCTGGATTTAACAGGGAGCCAATGAAGGGAAGCTAAAACAGGAGAAATGTGATCTCTCTTTTTAATATCAGAACTCTTGCTACCGCATTTTGGATCAACTGAAGGCTTTTATTGGCATTTTGTTGACTTCCTGATAATAAAGAATTACAGTAGTCCAGCCTTCAGGTAACAAATGCATGGACTAGTTTCTCAGCATCACTCCTGGACAGGATGTTTCTAATTTTAGCAATATTCCATTCCGGAGGTGAAAGAAAGAAATCCTAGAAACCTGTTTAAAATGGGATTTAAATGTCAAGTCTTGGTCAAAAATAATGCAGATGTTCTTTACGTTATTAGTGGGGGCCAATTTAATGCCATCCAGATTAAGTGATTGACTAATCAGTTTCTGTTTTAGAACTTCTGGTCCAAAGACAGCAAATTCTGTCTTGTCAGAATTTAAAAGCAAAAAGTTTAGGGTCATCCATGTTTTTATGTGTTCCAGACATGCCTGTAATCTACCTAACTGACTGGGTTCATCAGGATTTATGGATAAATATAGTTGTGTATCATCGGCATAGCTGTGGAAATTTATCCCATGCTGTCTAATGATTCTACCAATTGGGAGCATATATATGGTGAAAAGAATTGGTCCAAGCACAGAACCCTGTGGAACTCCACAAGTAACCCTTGAGAGTGAAGAAGATTTATCATGATTTATCATTTAGATGAACACACTGGAATCTATCAGACAAATATGATTTAAACCAGCCTAGTGCTGTTCCTTTGATCCCTGCAACATGTTCAAGCCTTTCTAAGAGAATATTATGATCGACTGTGTCAAAAGCAGCACTGAGATCTAACAAAACCAGAACAGACACCAGTCCATTATCATTATCATACCAATATCATTCGTAACCTTCACCAGTGTTGTTTCAGTGCTATGATGAGCTCTAAAATCTGACTGAAACTCTTCAAACAGCTCGTTACTGATTAGATGCTCACAGACTTGATTAGCAACAATTTTCTCAAGGACTTTGGATAAGAAAGGAAGGTTAGATATAGGTCTGTAATTCAGTAAGTCATCTTGATCAAGGGAAGGTTTCTTGAGTAAAGTTTTAATTACAGCTATTTTAAATTCCTGTGGTACGTATCCGTTTACTAAGGATAGATTCATCATATCCAAAATGGGGCCAGGAACCAAATGGAACGCTTCTTTAAATAATTTGGTTAGAATTGGGTCAAATATACAAGTTGAAGGTTTAGATGAGGCTAATAAAATTTTGATAATTCTGAAAGCTCGACTGAATCAAAACAGCCTAAGCACAAATGAGGTTCTACAGTTCTTTCTGATGCTGCCTCATTTACTGAGGAAGAAGTAATCATGTTTGGGAGGATGCCAATGATTTTATTTTTAATAGAATTAATTTTATTTATGAAGAATCCCATAAAATTATCACTGCTAAGAGCTGGGGGAATAGTTGGCTCAACAGAGCTATGACTCTGTGTCAGTTTGGCAACTGTACTAAAAAGAAACCTAGGATTGTTTTTATTTCCCTCTATTAATGATGAAAAATATGCTGTTCTAGCTTGTCGAAGGGTCTTTTTATACAGCAGTAGACTGTTAATCCAGGTTAAATAGGAATGCTCTAGATGTGTAGAGCGCCATTTTATCTCCAACTTCCTAGTATTCTGCTTTAAAGTAAACAACTCTGCGTTAAACCGAGGAGTCAGCCTCCTATGGCTAGCCACTTTCTTTTTTAAGGGGGCTACACTATCTAATGCCAAACGCAATGAGGACGTAACGCTGTGAACCAGAGCATCAATTTCTGATGGGTTAGAGATAGAATTGCTGCCATCCACTGTGTTACCCTGATACACTGAGGTAAGTAAGAATGTAACAGATTCTTTAAAAATTGTTACAGCATTGTCTGATAAAGCTCTACTATAATGAGATTTTCCTTCAGATTAAAGATGGTCAGTTAAAGTAAATTCAAAAGTTATCAAGAAGTGGTCAGACTTTTATTTCCTCACACTCAATATCATGTCTTCCAATGCAAGGCTGATCTAAGGTGGTATGTGGCCTTAAGAAGGATTGGATTTGGATCCCCTCTTCCTGGGAAGAATATTGTCACCGCTAAACAGGGTTTCAATTCAGATTTGGTATCTGAGAATCAGGGCTGAGTTTAACTGTCACAGCATAAACAGCAAGATAATTAGTTTCTATTTGCTGAGATGTATTTGGAAACCAAGCTCAAAAACAAAGAAAGGATTAAACTTGTAGCATTAGATTGTATCTACGGTAACAGAACAATCAAACAGTGAAGATTATTCTTTGCACATTTACAAAGTAAACTCACCAATTCCTTCTAATCCATTCCAGCCATCCGTTATCGATACCGTCCATCCTCTACAGGGTTGCGGGTGCCTATGTCCATCAATCATAGGCCGAGAGACGGGGCACATCCTAGACAGGTTGCCAGTCCATTGCAGGGCAACACAGAGACACTCAGAACAAACAACCATGCACTCACTCATACCTATGGGCAAGTTAGAAAGAGCAATTATCCTAACAGTCATGTTTTTGGACTGTGAAATGAAACCAGAGTACCCGAAGGGAACCCACGCATACACAGGGAGAACATGCAAATTCCATGAAGAAAAAACCCAGGCCTGGAATTGAACCCAGGACCTTGTTGCTGCAAGGCAACTGTGGCACTGCGCAGCCCCAGTTCCTTCAAATCTTACATTTTAAATGATTTAAAACATTTTCATCTATTTATGCTCAATAAACAAATAAAAACATTTAGATAAAAGACTGAGGTGCAATAGTGTGATAGAAGCATTAATATCCATTTAAAAAGAGGGAAATTCACAATATGTGTTAAACTATCTGAAGTGTTTAAGTGTAAAATGTCTCTAATAAAGAGGACATTTTTTGTTATTAAACTTGGTCTAATCTTAATTAAAAGGTTAAATTAACAAAAGATCCTTGTTTATTTCCAGGTGCAAAAATTTCTTTAGTGCACATCACCAATACAGACTGATTGCTTATTTCATCTCGACTGATGTCTGCAGCGTGCTATGTAGTTTAAAGTCCGTCACATCTACATCTACTGAAATCTTTTCAACTTCATTTTTCTATTGATGAAAAAAAGTTCCTTACACTGCTCTTTTTTCTAATGGCAGCAGTTCAGTAGGTAAGCAAGTAAGCAAGCCAGTACATAAATACACAAGTAAGTAAGTAAGTAAGTAAACAGTACCTTGACAAAAATAGTCAACATTCAGTCTGAATAAATAAGTCTTCAAATGCTTCTTCAAAGAATTAACAAATTCAAGTAAGCACAAAGATGGAGGCAAAGCATTCCACAATCTGGGGGTCATCAGCATAAAAGATTTGTCCCCTCTGGTCTTAAAATGTGTTAAAGGAACCATTAACAGCCTTTGACTGGAAGATCTCAGACTGAGTGGAGAACTGTAGAGTTCTAGAAGGTCAGAAGTAATATAGAGAGGGGCTTGACCACAATGGGCTCTAAAGTAAAGACTTAACTTAAAATGATTTCTGAAATGTACAAATAGCCAATGTAAAGAGATTAAAACTAGAGCAATGTGTCATCTCTTTCGAGTGTTGGTTTAAAGCCATGCAGCAACTGACTGGAGATGGTCGAGCATTTTCTTATTCAAACATATTTCAATTCAATTCAATTCAAAAATATTTTCTTTATCCCAGAGGGAAATTATGTTTTGTTGTAGCTCATACAATTAATTCTTTAATGAGTTGTTGTAGATAATTATGGCTGTGGGCAGGAAAGATTTCCTGTAGCGGTCTCTGTTGCAGAAAAACTGAAGAAGCCTCTGACTGAAGAAACTCTGTTGTTGCAGGATAGTCTCATGAAGAGGATGCTCAGGGTTGTCCATAATTTTGGGAATTTTATGAATATTCCTTCTTTGCATCATCATCTCCAGATGTTCCGCAGCTGTGCCCAGAACACAACCAGCCTTTTTATCAGATTGTTTAGCCTTTTTAAATCCCTGGCTCTGATGCTGCTACCCCAACAGATGATGGTTAAAGAAATTAAACTCTCCACAACAGACTTGTAGATGATTTTCAGCATCTTGCTGCAAAGCTTGAAGGACCTAAGCTTTCTGAAGAAGTAGAGTCTGATCTGTCTCTTGTTGTAGACGGCTTCACTGTTGCGCCTCCAGTCCAATCTGTTGTACAGGTGAACTCCGAGGTATTTATACTCCTCAACCTCCTCCACTTCTTCCCCCATGATGGAAACAGTGTTTGACTTATCCCCGGTTCTTCTGAAATCTACAAACATCTCCTTTTTGCTCACATTTAAGGTAAGAGGATTGTTTCCACACCATGTCACAAAGCGGTCCACCAACTCTCTGTATTCAGCCTCTTGTCCATCTCTGATACACCCGACAATTGCAGAGTCATCTGAGTATTTCAGGTCTCTGATTTGTACTGGAAGTATGAGGTTTACAAAGTGAAAAGGAATTATGAGAGTACGGTCCCCTGTGGTGCTCCTGTGCTGCTGACCACCTGGTTCGACACACAATCCTTCAGTCTCACAAACTGTGGTCTGTTTGTCAGGTAGTCATTGATCCAGGTGATTTTTGAGGGCTCCACCTGTGTCTTCAGGAGTTTCTGACGAAGCAAATCAGGCTGAATTGTGTTCAATGTACTGGAGAAATCAAAGAACATGATCCTCACAGGGCTGCCTGCTATGTCCAGATGACAGTGGGTTGGTTGAAACAGGTGGGTGATGGCATCTTCAACTCCAACTCCACGGCGATAAGTAAAGTACACCAGGTCCTGATATGTTCTTGTTTGCTTACTCAGAGGGGCCAACAGAAGTCTTTCCAGGACCTTCATGATGTAGGAAGTCAGGGCAACAGGTCTATAGTCACTGATGACTGATTGGTGAGTTTTCTTTGGTACTGGAACAAGGCATGATGTCTTCCACAACACTGGAACCTTCTCCAGACTGAGGTTGAAGAAGTGCTGCAGAATCCCACAGAACTGGTCTGCACAGGCCTTCAGGACTCTGGGGCTGACACCATCTGGACCTGCAGCCTTGTTCCGGTTCAGTTTCATCAGCTTCCTCTTCACCTGACGTTTAGAGACACACTGGTGGGAGGGGGAGTCAAAGGGGGTAGCAGCATCTCCTGACTTGGTTGAAGACAAACTTGTGGAATCAGAAGAGGTAATGACTGAGATAAAGGATACAACAGAGGAAGGATGCTAAGCTAGTTCCTGAACTGAACCTGTTGAAGAATGTGTTCAGTTCATTGGCTCTGTCCAGACTTCCATCTATCCAATCCTTTCTGTCCTTAAAGCCGGTGATATTTTTCATTCCTGATATATCTCTGATATTGTTCCTCTGTAGTTTGTTCTCCAGCTACTTCCTGTATGCCTTTTTGCTGTCTCTGATCTTGACATTAAGTTGTTTCTGTATATTCCTCAATAATTCTCTGTCACCCTTCCTGAAGGCTCTTTTTTTCTTGTTTAGCAGTTCCTTTAGGTCACTGGTAACCCAAGGTTTGTTAGTAGGGAAGCATCTCACTGTTCTGGTGAGGATGATGTTGTCCACACAGAAGTTTATACAGTCAGTCACACACTCAGTCATGGCATTGATGTCCTCTCCGTGTGCTTGGCAAAAAGTAATCCAGTTTGTGGTTTCAAAACAACCCTGTGGGAATTCTTCATCCTCCTGTGACCATTTTCTCACAGTTCTTTTTGTCACAGGTTGCCTCTGAACAAGTGGTTTATATTCTGAGCAGAGAAAAACAAAACTGTGATCTGATTGTCCCAGAGGAGGTCTTGGTTTGGACATGTATGTATCATTTACATTTGCATAAAACAAATCCAATGTCTTGTTTTCTCTTGTAGAGCACTGTTGAAATGTTTGAAGTGTAGACAAGAGCAAGGCATGATTAAAATCACCAGATATTGCCATATAAAAGGCTATTACAACAATGAAGATGGGTTGAAATAATAGCTGTTGAGACTCAAGTTCAAAGCTTAGAAATATTCTTTGGCTAAAAACAAATTGTTTTTGATTAATCCTCTCGAGTGGCACTCCAGTGACATGTCAGAGTCAAAAATAATACAGAGATTTCTGAGGTTTGGTTTGACAGAAGAGGTCGATACATCAAAGTGTTGTTTTATTTTAGTCGTCCAGTTCTCTGGAATGATAATTAGGATTTCAATCTTATCAGATTTCACTTGCAAGTAGTTGTCACTGAGCTGCTGTCTGACACTTCTAAAGTAGTAGTATCAAAGTAGGTGGGGTTTAAAAAAGATTTTTTTTTTTAAAGAGAAACATTTCATGTTTGCTTTTGTAATGCAGGTCACCAGTACATATTTCATTCTTGTCAATGTTTTGTGGGAAAACCACAAGTTGTCCGAGGTTTCTCTCGGGATTTTTATGATATACCGATACTCTCCCTCTGTACCTGTAGCAAAACAGCAACAGTCTTCATAAATCTTGTAAGAACAAATATAGGAAGAAACCAATTTCAGTGGCAAAGAAGGTCAACTATAACTCAAGGGCAACATTTCTGCTTGACGTCTGTCAGATTCCCACAGCATCATCTTGTCATTCTTTTGTCCAGTGCATACATTTCCCACAAGAGTGTGGATGCAGACGCACAAGCCAGAGGCTGAGAAACATTGGGCAGTTTTTTTCAACACACAATGTTCCTTCTCTGTACACATGAAAACTTAAGCCTTAAAGCAATCATTACATAATCTAATAATAGATTTTGTGTCATTACTAATAACATTCTCTGTGGAAAGACGGATCTGAATCCAGTATCTTAAAAAGTTGCAGAGATGTTTGAGTCCTTTTCTAAATTGAACATCAAAATAACATTAAACTGCCATGCAAAGCAATTCCTACCATTTGATATGTTCTATATTTTGGCCGGATGTTACAATTTTATTTAATTTTAATAGACTAACCAGCAAGTATGTAATTGTGAAGTGCTGGACAAGTATAGGGTATTTTTCAAAAGTTTTTACAAAAAATAATCTGAGTATGCCATACATAAATATTTAATCACACTAAGTCAGCACTTTTTAAGAACTAGGTTTTCTTTCAGTTACAGGGGCAAGTCATTATGGATATATTTCCACCAGCTTTGTAAATTTACAGACTGAAATTTTTACCCCTTCAAAAATAGTTAGTCAGATTGGGTATGTTTAACCTTTAGTTTTCCAGTTTAGCAACAGATTCTCAATTGAATTTTGGTCTGGACTTTAATTGGGCCTTTCTAACACCTCAATATGCTTTGATTAAAACTCTTCCATTGGAGCTATAAGTGTAGAGTCGTTCTACTTGGAAGTGAAAGTTCAAATGAGCCTCAGATTATATATTTTAATAATATTACTTTTATTGTGTTTTATTGTCTTTTGAGACACACCTCTCTTATTTCCTGTCAGAAACAAACACTTTGGTTGAATGAAAATAATTTCAAATTCAAATCTGAATGTATTTTTTGGCTGGAATGTTTTTTTAAACTTTTTTTTTTCCCAGCCCGATAGCAAATGCTCCATGGACCGTGGTATCCGAGTAAGAGGATTATTATTTATTTTCTTTCATTCTTCACTGTAAAAACCCAACTTGTGGAGTGGTGGACTAATGTCATTTTCATTTAACTTAGAGATATTGCACTCCCCTGTCCTACTGTGTCACATAACATCACAATAGAATGCATTAGAATCTGTGGATTTTTAACCTGGAAAAGTTTAATGGGTACAATTGCTTTTGCATGGTGCTCTTGTTGGCCAGTGTCTGAAGAAAAATTTACCATGAATGCATTATCACTTTCACTACCCCCTGCTGGACAACAGGTGACTTGAGTAACAAAAAGGAAGTCACCAGGCTGGCAAAAACCAATGAGTGGTCGCAAGGAAGGGACTTTAAGGGGGTAAATGGGGGGACAGGGACCAACAAACATAGTAGTACAGGAGAATAGTAGCAGTAGATACAAATAGTTAAACCAGTCATGGCGGGGGTAGAGGCCTATACTAGTTACTGGACAAAGTAGCCAACGTTTGCCAAACAATCCCCCTCTTGTCAGTCCATATATACTCCGATCTATGCCCTCCTTTTTTTGGAGACATCTTCTAAAGGAGTGGAAACCAGAAAGGAGGTGCTCAAGAGACTGGAGGTTTCTTCTGTTTGCTACTTGCACTGGACTTCAGCTTGGACTTCCAGGGACACAAATTTTACATGGATTTTAGCAGTTAGAAATTTGCTTTTGCATAATATTTATTGTAATACATTTCTTTCCTCATTTTTATTGATTGTGTGTTCATTACATTGCCTTTTACACCTGATCAAGAACAGGTGCCCCTGGAGTGACATCAACACAAGATAATAAAACATCTCTCACTGAATGAGGCTGGATGCCTGTTCAAAGGACCCACTGAGATACAATGGCACATTCAGAACAGCAGTCACGACACAGCTTACAAAGCCACTGGTAGAGGGGGAACTGAGAAAGGCCGGTAAAAATACACCAGTGAGCTCATTTAAGGCTATTTCTGTTTCAGACATAATTCACGTGGTTTGAAAGGAAGTAAATACCTAAACAAATTGATATTTTAAATTAGAAACATTAACTGAAACAACCAGCTATAAAACCATCAGCGCATGCAGAGGTAATACAGCATTCAACATTATTTCTTGCCAGCATATATCAGAGCTCAATGATTGTTCCAGTTCAACAAGCTGTGCCATCTGGTAGTCGTCATCTCCATGGGCATTGGGAGCGTCAACAGAAAATTTCTGCAACATGGGAAACAATGGTAATAAAAACTTTCAGTGTCCATAGATAGAATGAACTGTTTGAGAGGTTAATAGGGGCTTCATGATGCATGGATTTTGATTTTTGCACCCATTTCTTTGGCTGTTCATGTGAATGTCTCAGGAATGGTGCCAGCTTAGCTTATTGATAGCTCCAAGTTAATAATGAAACATTTTAAAAACAATTAGACTTTATATGAAATCTTTCCTATCGCTTTGAATCAAAGAAAGGTTTTTGTACCATTGAAGAATAATAGGACAACACAAAGTCATAGATGGTAAATCAGTAAAACTACTATATTATCAGAAATGTTTATGATACATTAAATAAAATAGATTATTTACCAGTGTGACAAGAAAACAATATTTTAAACTCTCCAGAAATCATTTTTTCACTTTCAGGTTGACATCATTTATTAATTGCCTTGAAAAAGTTTTCAGACCTGGCAAAATGTTCCACATTTTGTCAAGTTACAACCTCAAATTTCAGTGTGTTTTATTAGGATAGACCAACACAATGTAGCACATAGTTGTGAAGTAGAAGGAAAATGATACATGGTTTTAATTGGCTAGTCTGGTGTGCAGATGTATTCAGCTTTGATGGAGGCAATTATAAAACATGAATATGTTTGATCTAAGTCATTCCGTTGTAGCTCTGTCTTTAAAGAACCTTAATCCCAGCCAGAACTCGTTTGCAGCCTCAAACAGGTACTTTTCTGGATTATTCTATAAATTGCTCCAATCATCTACCCATTACTTCTGACCAGTCTTCCTGTTCCTGCTAAAAAAAGCTTCTCCATACCATGATGCTACCATTGTCGTGTATCAAATTATAAATGGTGTGTTCAGGGGGATAAAGCAGTTTTAGTGTGTTCCTGGGTCTTTATCTTTATGTGTGTTTACTATGGTTTACTCACATGCGTACTTCATTTACTAATTAGAAGACTTCTGAAGGTACCAGTACTATATTTAGGGGTGTCGGGGGTTTTAGTTGTAAAAATAATTTGGAAATCCGTGTATGTTTTTCCTTCCTCTTAAAAAATTATGTGCAACCCTGTGTTGGTTAATCACATAAAATCCCAATAAAATAGCTTGAAACTCATGGTTGTAATGTGATAAAATAAGGAACAGTTCCAGAAGTAAGAATATCTCTCCAAGCAACGGTAGACCCAGCATTTTTCCTCATCTAATGTTATGTTCAGCTACAGTACAATTCCCACTGTGATGAGCTGTGCACCGCTGCCCAGCTCAGGTACAGATGGCCCCAGAGGAGACCATGTATGTGTGCATACTGAAAGTGAGAGCTCTTGGACAGCAGGGAGGTGTTACTGTTTTCCCCGAGGCTTGTCAAAGTTCCAAGCTGCTGCAGAACCAAACCAGGCAGCCACAGTCACAGTTTGTGAGACAAAGCCTCTCATGGGAAATTTAAGAGGATCATGAGCTAGACTTGTTTCTCGGGAACAAACTCTGACAAACTGGAGACAGACAAGGCTCTCTGCCATAGACAGTGCATCGCATCTAATTAGGCACCAAGGACAGCAGAGTGTGATTCACAGTCATGTATTGCCACGTGCAACTGAGTTACTTGTTTCTCTCTTCTGAATCTAGACAAGCAGCATGAAAAAGGCAAGAGAAGTTTAGCACTAACACTGCTGGAGGATAAAAACATTTTCTTTAAAAAAATGTTTATTACAGGCTGTCTTACACCCAACAGACTCACAAAAAGAAGCCCTAAATAATGCAAGTGAATTACTGGTTTTCTGAAAATCCCTTTTAATTAAGCATACCACTGACAGAATAGTCCACAAAGGGGGGACTATTCTGCGCTTTCTGCTGTAATTCCTCTTACAGTAGAAATTAAGTCCAAACGGTTCATTCTAAAGTATGTCGACTATTTTAAGAGATTCCTGATAGTGCTGAAGAGGGACTTCTATTAGCCAGTGTGATAGCAAAAGCTGCAGTCAAGTTGTTTGTTTTGGTACATAGTGAGCTCAGCTGTACTGTAGATTATTCTTTTGGTCAGTGTATAATTAGTGTGAATGCTGTAGGCATTCACACTCTTGAGATCCTGTTTCTCTTTATTCTTTATTCTTCCGTCTTATAGTTGCTTCTCTACGCTTTTTGAACTTTAACTACTTCTGCATACTTTGTGCTATTTTAACTATTCAACTTTTCAATTATTCTGCTTATTCTGCTCTTTCCGGCTATATCTTTTGGTATTCATAACCTTTATACTTTTTATAATATTCAAATTTTTATGCTTTTTTTGCTCCCATTGAAATAAATGGAAAACCTCAAAAATTCCACTAAATCTCACCTGTTTTGCAAAACTAACTGCTTCCACATACTTCCACTTAGAAACACCTGTGGTGAAAATTTGTTATGCAATTAGGAATTAAGTATATTTTCTCTGTTTAGTGAATGCATCTAGGGTAAAATGACAAGGTTATTGCTCCAACTTAATGTTTATTATATATATGTGTCAGGTCACCAGAGAGACAGACACCAGGGCAGTAAGATAACAGTCTGGCTTTCGGATGAGCTGCTTTATGCGTTGCTATGACTCGCATGAAGCAGTTACTCTGGAGGCGGGGTGTGAAGGTTGGAGAAGACATCTACAGAGATAAACAATGATTGCGGAATACTATTTAAGCGGTTAGTTAGAAAGGTTAGTTAGGGTGATGCACAAGTAACTCTGTCCCCTCCATGGTCTGGCCAGACATGTTTGAATTAAATACTTAAACGCCTTCTGGGACTCAAATCTTCTTTATTATGGAAACCCTGAGATACTTTTTTTGCCATAACACTTGGGGCCCAATGCAGCCTCAGCGAACGGAATGGACCGGCAGGGACAGGGTCAAGGGAGTTGCTAGCGTCCTGCGACATTTTCTCCCAGCCTCTTACCTCCAGTAGCTGTTTGGGAGATGGAGGCCTTGAAGCGTCTCTGTCTGCTGTCGCCTGAGACAGAACCTGGTAAGACTGAGTCCTTTAAATAAATATTGATAACAGAATTTTATTTGCACTCTCAGGAGGTGAAATATTTGCTAGCGGTTTCGTGTTTATTTACTTACACGCGGTTGATTGATTGATTACTTAATATAATATATATACTTGCATATAATTGTATGGTTAATTATTTAATCAATGTTAAAGAAAGTAACGGTTTTTCAGATTTTCTGCTGCTTAAAGTGTATTTATTACCAAAATTAATGCAAAACGATGTGTACCAAATGTACCAAAACAAGCAGGGGGGAATGAAAAAAAAAAAAAAAACAGCTCCCAATGACGAGCCGGCTCCCATCGTTCACTTCAAAGAGTTAGCTCTTAGAGCCGGTTCGTTTGCGACTGACACATCACCAATTCGAAGTACGAACTCCACCGTGAAAGATGCAGAAAGTTTCTTCACACAATGATGCATGAAGAAGACATATTCGTGTCAGCCTTTTTATTTTAATCAGCTAAATCAGCTATAACCATTTCTACAAGAAACGTAGTGCACACGTGAGTTGCTCTGTTGTTGACTGCCAGAATCAACATGGAAATATTTTTTCTTTTTTTTTTTACGCCGGAATCCTTTACGAATTTGGGACAATATCAGCCGAAGTTGGCATCGAAGCTCCGTTTGGAAAAAGGGGCCATTCCAACAATCAGAGGGTTGCCTGCAATTGAAACGGTAAGGCTGTGTTTTTATTGCTCTGCTGTGTGTAACAAACAGCAGCTAACTGCTAATGTGGCTATTGTATACTAGCGGGAGTAGTAGATATGGGTTAGATATGCTGAAGCGTTACCTGCGGTGTCAACCCCATCCTTCCTGCCACCAATCAACGCGCCCCTCATTTGCATTATTACAATGCCCGTCCACCACAGCCAAAGTATCGCATCAGATCTCGCGAGACAATAATGCCTTCAGAAATAAGGGTCAGAGAAGCTCTGTGTTTATTTTTTCCAACTTTTTTTTTTAGAAGGGCCTGAAAGACTATAATAGAGCGTGGGTATCCAAGATAATACTAGGTTATGACTGGGGGAGACATCCTTTATCAATACTGGGTACCCAGGCAGACAATAGGGTCTGTAATCTAGCAACACTTCACCTCCAGACAGTCCAATATGTCGACAGAAAAATAAAAATAAAAGAATTAATGGGCCCAGGGGAGAAATTTGGCTAATCTGAAAGAAAATCTAAAAGTTATGTTATTAATTTGTGGTTTATTTATGTGGTTTTGTTTATTTCTTTTTTATTTACTCGTTTGCTTCTTCCAGAACTGGAGTGTTTGAGCATTAAGATCATTTGTTTGATGGCTTGGTATAATGCAGAATGCCACACACACGCACTGTTGTTACACATTCGATTGTAGAACTGCTGATGAGTTTCGCTGAGTTGTCCTGTGTTTTTCTTCAGGCTGGTTGGGACCCCTGCCTTCGGTCCAGCGGTGCCTGGGGAGGGCCACAAGGAGCCCTAGTACCTCACCCACCCTTGGAATAAGGGGTTTGGCAGCCATAACAAAGGCGGAGGCCGGACTCTGGCCTGAATGCGGGCTGACCATTGGGCAGAGGGAAAAACTCTTGCTCAGGTGAGATGAGTTATTTGGGGGCTGAGGTCCCTGGAACATGGCGATTAGCTGGATCAAGGGAGGGGGGGCCCTGGGCCGGCCAGCCTGCAGATGACCCAGCGAAATTCAGGCAGGACAAAAATACACACAGCTCAAATGCAATTAAGAATTGCTTGCTGACTGATGCAGCTGTATTTTATCTCTGTGACACCTGCTTATGACACACACATACACACTCCCTTAGGAAAGTAAATCTTGTTTTGTTTTTGTTTTGTTTCTGCCAGAGGACCCTTAGAGCGAAAGGGGTCTTGATGGAAGCAGGCCATAATTTCTGATTCTTTCTATTTTTATGTTGATCTAAAAAATTTTTGTTATTCTGTTGTAATGTGTAAGAGAAAGTTGATGTGCAACTAAACCTTAATTTATTTGTCCTAGAAGGACGGGGTAAAGCAGACAGCGAAACTGCTACGGCTCTGAAAAGGTGATGATTCGTCATCCGGTGAGTTTAGTCTAATCAGAGCTTAAAGACTGTGTTGCACATCTATTTTTTTTGGGCAAGAGAGTGAACTGATCATTTGTCTTCTGGGGAGTTATCTGGTAAATGGTCACGAAGTATTTTCTTTTCTCTCCTAATGCACTCTGTCAGGAGAATCCACATTTATTTCATTTTGGTTGAAAGTTATTTGATGGAATTGTTATTACACTAAGTACAAGTTTCCTTAGCTATCGCAGCTTGTGTGCACTAACTTAGAAACGGGAGTTCCTACTTTAGAACAAATAGCAGAGTTGATTGGGGCATTTAGAGTAGGTTGTGAATTATACCCTGACTGACTTGATTATTACTAAGCTGACTGACAGTGAAAACATATTTTCCTTTCTTCCTGGGACAATTGGGTTTAAAAAACTTTTCTTGTATTTTGGAGTTTGTTATAAGAAAGTAATAAATCTTAGAACTGTGAACATTAACTGAAGTAAATAGGACCTTTCACAGTAACACTATTTAGATTTCGCCACAGCTCTGAAGGACAAATTTTTGATAAGCTTGCAAGGCGCTAATGTAAACAATCTCTTATTGACATCAGAAAATGGCGAGAGTAAAAAACAACAAGACTATTCCTTAGGCTACTTAGGTTTTAAATAAATGGGAAAAAGGTAAATACTAATCTTATCTGGGGAACATTCAAGCGTCAGAGCAGTTAGTGGGCCTTATCAGAAATTTTGCTTGAAAAATTACTAAATTGATCTCAAGCTGTGAACTGTTCTGTCTCCTTCCAGGATAAGGGGCAAGAGGTCATGAGAGGTTTGATCCTAGAAATCTGATGGCTTTGTCACACTCTGGTGGGTAAACACAGGAAGTTATATAAGTGGGTCTTAATATAAGGCACCTCACTTTGTAATTAAAGGGAAGTCGTCTCACTGTTTTAAGTAAATATTAATATACCTGAAATGTTTTTTAGGGACCATCAATTATAACAATACAGTGGTCCTGTGAGTTTGGAATTTTGCTTATGACAGCCAATGCAATTTTCGATTTCAACTGAACCAGAATGCAAATCAGGCTGGTTCTCATTCTTTTTTTGTTTTTATTTCTAGAATGGACTGACCTCTTTGTCCACAGGGGAGGAGTAATGTTTGAGGTTCGACCCAAAAAGGTATGGACAAGTGGCTTGGGAGGTTACCTGTGCGTACCTGACTTTGGGGGGTGCTTATATATTTTGGCTTATTTGGGGCTATGGTGAAGGGAATTCAAATTCTAACATTTTCTCTTAGACCTTACAAGGGAGGCTCAGAAGTGTGATCCCCTGTAGCTGTAAAAACACTCTTTAAAATAGTAATAAATAATAAAACGTAATTGTTCGTCAACAGTGACGTATCACTTTTCAAATTAAGAAAGCAAATAATATATAATCACTTGGTGTTTAGGGGTAAAAATCAAATCCTGAACTATACATTTCACAGTTAGTTTTGTTGTAGCTCTCTTGGCTTTTATCACAGCCTAAATTATTTGAGGCCTGTTGTGAGAATTTTTCTGCGTAGCATTTTTTATAAAAGAAGATTTGAATGGCTTAATGTGGGAAAAAATATATTGATCATGTTAAAGGTTAAGTCTCTTTAAATTAAAAGTTAAGTCTCTGTGTTACTGAGATATGTATTGTTATGTTGAACCAACATGTGAGCGCTCAAGGATACTCTCTGTGTCTTTGGTCACCAATTGTGAGATGTGTCTGCATGCTGACTGAAGGATGTGGGAACCACTTTATTATCTCTTCTCATCCTTGTTAAATAATATTTCCATAATAGGCTTTTTAATCCATTTGACATACATTTAGTATCAGTGGATTGCTCGGGATCTCAGGATTATAAATATGTCATCGCTCTATCTGAAAAACTAAACGCAACAGATCTAGGAAACTGCAATCTTAACATCAAGTGATCTTGGATAAAAAAAGATCAAATAACACAGAGAATATTCCAATTTAAAGCATAATGAATGATGGATGATTATTATGATCTATATTGGTGCATATGAGTCAGATTTAATGTTTAAAATAAACTATATTATCTTGAAAACTTGCTATAGTTTTAATGGTGATAATATAATAATGATTAATTATCTAAACGTGACTCAGTGATTTACTGGAGAATAAATTCCTAAATCATTCCTACATCATTCCTACATCATTTTTGAAAACATATTTGCTGGAACACATTTCCAACAATCATTAATAATGATATTTTTCAGCAAAGTGCAAATATTAATAAACATTCTTTAGTCTATTTGATTTATTATGCTGGTTTTTCAAAGCAATCCTTCAAATTCATGTGAGAGATGGAAATGACATCTGACTGTATTTACCTCATCAATCTAATATTTGAGTATTTTCTAACCTGAATCCATATTAATTTTATAGCCTATTAAATGGGTGTGCTGTACTCAGTTACAGCAGTTAGATTTGCACTAATCAATAAGAGCCTCCGGGGGAAATAATGCACAAAGGTAAATGGTAAAATTTGAACTATTGTAACTGATTAAAACTTGTTCGACCTAAAACTATAACACTCTGTGTTCATGAGATAAGGAGCAGCCGCGTTTGGCCCGGGATCCTTAGCTTGAAAACGTTCTTTTAAAATTCTATGAGAAACGATGCAATTCAGATATAAACTAGATGAATGATGATTTCTATGTTTAACTAATACTTTTGATAAACGTAGCCTACTCAGTAGTAAATAGAAATGTTACAGAAAACGCACTGTTAGAATCGGATATATTGAAAACCAACTCCAGTTAATACAAATCCGAGGAGCAGTATGAAAGTATTTCAGTCTTTTGAGTAATTTACAGAAAACGAATTAGAAACAACGCGGGTAAACACTCTAAGGTTAATCTTAGCCAGCGAGTTATTAACTAAAAGTTTGTAAAAATGATCTGAAATAAAGTCCATTGCAGATTTAATATGATTCTCTTGTAGCTAATCGAGCCACAAACTTCTTTCTTACGACCGATGTGCTGCGATTCTCTGGTTGTAAACAATCACAGATCCAGACACTGATGAAGTGTTAATAGCGCTCTTCTTAAACTTAGACTTGTTTTTGATGAAAAGTTTAGTCTTGAGTTTTCAGTTACTTCCTGGATGTTAAGGAGTCCGGGTTAGTCTGTTTGTTTTTTGCGCAAAACCACTTCCTGTTTCAAACATGAGCGTTCCAAATTAAAATATGGTAATGCTTAACTTCATGAATCATGCTTTTATTTTCACAAGAAGGGGAACTTCTGCTATACCGGCAGCAAAGTGACAGATAATAGAAGCATTTAGATCATAGACTGCACATAATTTTAGATTCACTCAAAGGAGGTAGAAAGCATAAAACAAACTTAGGATTAGAACATTAAATGATAAAGAATAAAGCTTTAGCCATACCTCCACATTGTGCATTTAGAATAAATGTATTCTATTTTTTCAAGGAGTTAACAGAGAATAAACTGTAAGAAACAGATGAGCAAATAACAGCAGCAGAGATATTAATTAGGTAAATAAACTGTGTCCTGAGTAAAACAATTCTTTTTTTTTTTTTAAAGTGGGGGGTATTTGTTTATTGAATCTTTGCAAAGATAACCCTTACTGTAACATCAATAAAATTCTGGAAAAGCAGGGTCTGAAGAAGTTGTCTAATTCGATTTAAGATACTTTATTGATCCCAGAGGGAAATAACGTGTTGTTGTAGCTAATGCAAGTAGGACTAAATTCTTAAATACATTAGGTAACTATGTGGTGAAATTATTATTTTGTTTTTGAAAGGCAAGGCAAGGCAATTTTATTTGTATAGCACACTTTTAACAACAAGGTAATTCAAATATAAGAACCTAATTGCGAACCTAAATGATTGGGATATGGTTATCTGGGGGTTGAAGCTGCCTCAGCAGCAGGATACACAGAATCTGAGGTTATGCCTTATGCATGACCTTTAAACTTACTATGTTTCTTTTCTTGACACTGGAGAAGCAGTTGAAGTTATTGTTTCCTTGTTTCTTGATTTTTTAAGGCATGTGCAAGATGATACCTTAAAAAAAGGGGGGAATTGGATTTGATAGTAATTGGAACAGATTTTTAAGGGATTATGAAGAGAATTGTAACACAGGTTTAATTGGGTTTCTTGTGAATCATAACTCTGTCATAAATTAATGAGGGTTTTTACTACCTGGACTTGACGTCTGACTTCATATTCCATTTTGGTTTGGGTTCAGACTTGTAGTACATATTGTGTCTGGGAACTTTACAAAGTTTTAATTTGATCTGAAAACCTTCTTTACTTCTTGCTGGGAGTAGTTGTTTCTTGGGATTTTTTACTCTCACAAGTTGGAATGGTTGGTTGTGTTTTTCTTGGCATGGATTTAGTACAGAGTGATATGGAGACATTTACCTGAATTATAATCTAGCTTCAGTTGATGAGGTTTGGCTCAGGTTGTGAGTTGTTTAGAATTGCTTTTGCACACAGTTGCATCAGGTTGATCTGAAACCATACTCAGAGTGTGTTGGTTATACTTGTCAAAATCATCCTATTCATCTTTTGTGAATTGTCTCACCTGTGTTTGAACATCAATTCTCTAATACCTAATTAGCTCAGCTCCCAAAGGTCGCATTGGGACGTTCTCACTGGAGGACCTTCTGAGGGGTGACCACTCTCTCCTTTCTGAGGAAGGACTGATCGGTGGCTACGGGTCACTGGATGCTGGCAGAGGCTGACTTCACGGCAACAGACAACAAACAGCGCAAGGGAAGAGTATACATTTCAACATCTAGTGTTGATGTAATACCCTCTGAAGTGTACTGGAAGATGCTACATAATTTCTCTTTTGTTCTGTGTTTTATCTAGAGCATCCTGACCGATGACGAGACCTGTGGATGGCTGCCTCTGGGGCGAGGGGCTGTTGTGATGACATTTTGCCCACAAGAAAATGGCGTAAGAAGGCCCCGTGGGTTTTCTATCTCAATGCACAGGAGTCTCAGAAAAGTCATCTGGAAGGATCTAATATTTGTCACTGTGAGCTAATTCCATGGCCAAACATGTCTCATGTCTGATTGTAATTTGTGTTTTGAACATTGTCTTTTTTTTTATCAACCTACCAACCTTTTAGGGAGTTTGTGGAGATATATATGCGTCAGGTCACCAGAGAGACAGACACCAGGGCAGTAAGATAACAGTCTGGCCTTCGGATAAGCTGCTTTATGCGTTGCTATGACTCGCATGAAGCAGTTACTCTGGAGGCGGGGCGTGAAGGTTGGAGAAGACATCTAAAGAGATAAACAAGGATTGTGGAATACTATTTAAGCGGTTAGTTAGAAAGGTTGGTTAGGGTGATGCACAAGTAACTCTGTCCCCTCCATGGTCTGGCCAGACATGTTTGAATTAAATACTTAAACGGCTTCTGGCACTCAAGTCTTCTTTATTATGGAAACCCTGAGATACTTTTTTTGCCATAACACACCATTCAAATCTTAAAATGTAGTCATACTCTCCAGCTATTACTGTATGTCTCGGCTTCTTCCTAACTTGTACCGTTTTCATACAATCCTTCCTCAAATTTTTGGTCCCGAAATGATCAGATTTCTGAAAATACATGCATGTCTATGGGAGCGAAGCAATTAAGCTGGAGAGAAGAGAGCAGAATTACACTTTTCCACTTTCCTGATTTTCCACGAACTTCCGCTCACTCGCTCATATTTCACTCTTTCTGCACATATTATATATCAAAACGTAGGTTTTCAATTTTTGATTCAGGAAATGTCACCAAAATTTATGTGACAGTTACAGTTTTTTGGCAAATCGACCTGAAGCAAAGTGGCCGCACCCAGGAGGGACCATTGAAATGCATTGGGACTGAGCAAAAATTCAGAGGACAGCTGGATTCTGACCAATATTCGTAAAGTCATATCTCATAAACAATGCGACGTAGAAACATGAGCCTTGTGCCAATATAACTTCAGACCTTCCTGACGCTCATGATTCAACAATTTTTTTGATACCTGTTACCGTTTCTCCATAAGTTTTGTTTGTTCGAGTGAAACAAATCTGCTCTTCGCTAAAACGGCTCAGATTCAAAAATGCCAAAATCATGCTTATTTTTACAAAATCACTGCTCCTAGACAGATTGAGGTACACACATGAAACGAACCATGATTCTTCATCAAAGCCTGCTGATACTCACAGTGAAAGAATAATTTTGATAGGCCTTATAGTTTCAGAGTAAGAGGATCCAGTTCAGGACCAAAGAAGGACAGATTAATGTTTCCATCAAATTTATCAACATATTCGACAACATTTTACAGCTGTAATATTATATTTTCAACAAATTGAGTGGTTTGAGAGCATTCGCCTATCCGTTCCGATAAAAACGGTACATTGGTGACGTCGATACGCCTTACGGTTCTTAAGTTATCAAGAGTAGTTTGGAAGCTGCGTCACAGCCTGCGTGTGGTTGGTCGAAAAATGGCAGGCCTTTTCATGGCTTTAGGTGGAGCTCCCTCTTGTGGTAGAAAAGAGAGTTACTATACATTATGGCCTCCACTGTAAAACTGACGTTTCAGGGTTATTGTAAGACATCTCAAACAACTTGCAGATTTAATACAAATCAGTTCACCAGGACTTTTGATTACTCTGTAAAATATGATGATCAATACAGTCTCATAGGTACTAGGCAGGCAACAGCGGCCATTTTACTGTTCCAACACCTGGAAAACAGTGATTACTTTTTAGGGCAATTACACAGAATTGTATGTTTAGGCGATTGTAGGCATTATAAATGGAGTAAGATATTGGGTGCTTCTCAGTGCCAAGGAATCTCGCCTTGATACCTTGGTCCCGCCCCAGTTGCCTAGGAGACACGTCATCAGGGACCGCCAGGGCGTGTTCCAATGTTCATGTGCTACCGAGGCATCTGTCCTCCGTTTGTCTGCCGTTTAGCTAACTGACCGAGGATACATGGTAGGTTCCTTGATGCCTTCCCTCGGTCAAAACTTTCCCAGAATACATCGCTGTATTTTCGAAGTTGCAGCTTCGGTTGCTAGCAGGTACTAACTCGCTTTCACATTTGATTTAATCAATATATACACAATTTAAAAAGTAAAACTCTCGTTATATATCTATATTGAAACTTATACGTATAAAATATAACGATAGGCGGGACGTAAACAGAGCGCGTAAGCAAAAGGCGGGCCCTAGGCACGTGATGTAAGTCTGTTCCATTTAACAGTTTTCTTCAACCAAGGAAGGACAGTGTCCTCGTAAGCAAGAGGCATTGCCTTGGTAGACGAGGCGCCTTGACATTGAGAAACACCCATTGTTAGCTAACTTGCTATTGTTATCCATTTTACTAACACTAGCATTTAAGCTAACATTAGCATTTTAGCTAATTTTGACATAATAGCGAAAGTTAACATACAGAATGGATTGAGATACAGTTAACCAACATGTTAGTGTTTCCCAACATGCTATCTGTGGCATTTTAGCTAACATTAGCATTTTAGCTAATTTTAGCTATTATTTGGTTTTTGGGTTGATTTTAACATACTGGATGGGTTGAGTTATTGTTAAACAATATGTTTATGTTTGCCAACATGCTAACAATAGTTTTTTATACTAACCATAGCAATTTAGCTAATTCAAGCTAACAATGGGATTTTAGATCATTTGGACCTAACAGCAAGAATTGAGATGATGAATGGATTGAGTTACTGTTAACCAACATGTTAGTGTTTACCAACATGCTATCTGTGGTATTTTTGCTAACATTAGAATTTCAGCTAACATTAGCATTTTAGCTAATTTTTGCTATCATTAGGTTTTTGGGTTGATTTTAACATACTGAATGGGTTGAGTTATTGTTAACCTATATGTTCATGTTTGCTAACATGCTGCCAATAGTCTTTTTATTAACCAAAGCAAAATAATCTCAATCAAGCTAACAATGAATTTTAGCTAATTTTGACCTAACAGCAAGAATTGACAAAATGAATGGATTGAGTTACTGTTAACCAACATATTAGTGTTTACCAACATGCTATCTTTAGCAATGAAGCTAAAATCATCAATTAAGCTAACATAAGCATTTTAGCTAATGTTCGCTAATATTTGCATTTTAGGAAGATGTTAACACACTTAAAAGGATTAAGTTAGGTAATGAACATGATACTGTTTACCAACATACAACCACTAGCATTTAAGCTAACACTAGTATTTCAGTTAGTATCAACATTTAAGCTAATTTTGGCTTAACAGCTAAGGTTACCTTGCTAACTGGATTTTGTTAATGTTTAGAGCTATGTTAGTTTTTGCCAACATACTACCACTAGCATTTAAGCTAACATTAGCATTTTAGCTAATTTTAGCTATAATTTGGTTTTTGGGTTGATTGTAACATACTGAATGGTTTGAATTATTGTTAACCAATATGTCTATGTTTACCAACATGCTACCAATAGCTTTTTTTTTTACCAACCATTGCAATGTAGCTCATTTAAGCTAACAATAACATTTTAGCTAATTTTGACTTAACTGCTAAAATTTACATAATGGATGGATTGAGTTACTATTAACCAACATGTTGGTGTTTACCAACATGCTATCTCTAGCATTTAAGCTAATATGACCATTTTAGCTAATGTTCACTAATATTAGTATTTTAGGAAGATTTTAACATACTGAAAGGATTAAGTTCATGGTAACGAACATGTTAGTGTTTGCCAACATGCTATCTGTGGCATTTTAGCTAACAGTAGCATTTTAGCTAACATTAGCATTTTAGCTAACATTATAAATTTAGCTAATATTAGCTAGCATTTGGTTTTTGGGTTGATTTTAACATACTGAATGGGTTGAGTTATTGTTAACCTATATGTTCATGTTTGCTACCATGCTGCGAATTTTTTTATTTTATTTTTCTAACACTAGCAATTAAGCTCGTTCAAGCTAACAACGGAATTTTAGCTCATTTTGACTTAACAGCTAGAAGTAACATAATGAATGGATTGAGATACTGTTAACCAACATGTTGGTGTTTACCAACAAGCTATCTCTAGCATTTAAGCTAAAATCAACATTTAAGCTAACATTAATATTTTAGCTAATGTTCGCTAATATTTGCATTTTGGGAAGATGTTAACATACTGAAAGGATTAAGTTAGGTAATGAACGTGATACTGTTTGCCAACATACAACCACTAGTATTTAAGCTAACACTAGTATTACAGTTAGTATCAAAATGTGAGCTAATTTTGATTTAACAGCTAAGGTTACCTTGCTAAATAGACTTTGTTAATGTTTAGCGCCATGTTAGTGTTTGCCAACTTACTACCACTAGCATTTTAGCTAACATTTGCATTTCAGCTAATTTTAGCTAACACTTCCCTTTAAGCTTATTTTTGTTATACTGAATGGATTGAATTATTATTAACCAACATGTTTGTGTTTGGCAACATGCTACCATACGCTTCCATATGTTTTTTGAACTTCAACTACTTCTGCATACTTTGTGCTATTTTAACCATTCTACTTCTCAACTATTCTGCTCATTCTGCTTTTTCCGGGTATATTTTTGGTATTCATAACCTTTATACTTTTCATAATATTGAAAGGAGTAATATTACTGCTGACAGCAGATCAGGCATGAGGTTTCAGAAATAACAAGTGAGATAAATAAATCCTTTCAGGGTGGCTAATATTTCATCATTGTATGATATCCTAGTCGCTCCCTCCCTGACTGCATTTTTGACCTACAAAAGAAAATTGCCTCTGTAAAATGGTCAAATGGACAATTAATGAGCTTAGTAACTTAAAAGCATGGAAATCGCCCTTTGTTTACATGTAAAAATATCGGCCTGGAAGTTGCAAACAGAATTCAAGCAATGAATCACAGGATCGAGGAATAGGGTGAAAACTATAGTGATTTTTGTTCTCCTATCATTGTGCTGGTAAATGATAGAATATATTTTTTGTCAAACAGAAAATCTGTATTAGTATTTACCCTGCATCCTGAAATTGCATGATGAGTGTATTAAACACAACATGGTCAGAAACCCATATACTTCAAGGACCATGTGTGCCAACACCAACCAAGTTTCTCACATTCCATGTCCAATATCTGACCAGATCTAGGGATGCTCTTGCTGTCATTAACTTTTTACTTTATTGAACATAGAAATTACTTCTACATAGGTTGTTCTGGGGGGGTATCTGCTTTTCTTCTCAAACCCCCAGTCGGTCACTCATACTGAACCAGGTTCTGCTGGAAATTTCTTCATGTTCCTTGTTCTTCCTGGGAGTTTTTCCTCTCCACTATTGCTACATGCATGCTCTGTATGATGGATTGCTGTGAAGTTAGCGATGTATTGAGAATTGGCGCTATATAAATAAACTGAATTGAACTCATGAGTACATAACCACATAGTGTAACTGCGCCATTGGCGTTAGCAAATGGTGGATTTCCTTCTTTTTGGCCTTTCATTGACCTTGCCTCATTTGAACCCTTTGTTATTATTATCAGAGCTGAAACACAGTTGTTCAGTCTAATGATAGCAGCTAAATTGCTGATACTTTACAAAATCTTCTTGACTTTTGGGTTTCTTTTTCAACGTATAATGCTATATGTGCTGAGAAATTGTCCAATTAGCTTGCATTAAAGCAGACATTATGTCTTTCTACCAATTTGTTCTGTGTCAATACACCAGTAAACATTGAGGACAGAGTACACGAGTTGTTTCATAGCTTCACATTTTTTTTTTTTTTTTTGCTGTCATTCAGTTGCAGGTCTTTAGTTCATCTTTCAAAGAGGGATTTCCCTGAACTAACTGGTCTTGATATTAAATTGTCTCATCTGTTTTATTGGTTCTCTAAATTTATGACTATTTTGTTGTGCATCTTGTAAAATATTCTCTTTATTACATAACGCTGTTTAATATTGTAAATTAATTCACTCTGAAAAGATCCAGTAATTATCAAGCTCTGATGCTGTCCCTGGAAATTTAGATGTTTTTACGCTTTTTCTAGTTTCAATGAGCTGTTCCATCTTATTTGAGAGGCTGCAAAGAGAGCATACAAATGCAAATACTTTACTTGAAATTAACGAGAGACGTTGTACTTAGCCAAACCAGTGAGAGATAATGCAAGTACCAGCACACATCTGGCATTGGCGAAAGTGTGCTCACAGATTAAATATAAAACTGTCCCAATTATGTTTTTGTGTGCAGACCTAAGTGTGTAAATATCTTGTTTTACACCAGAGCCTGCTCTATCCATCTCCCTAACAACTCTAACCACCTCCCCTGTCCCTGCTGAAGAAAACAAACCCCACAGCATAATACCACCACCACCATGTTTTATAGTGAGGATGGTGTGCTTATTAGTTTTGACACCCAGACTAATTTGCATGTAGGCCATTAGGTGTCTTCTGAAGTTAGCTGATTGTAGAAAGGTTAGAAAACCATGTGTCCCTTTCCTTTCTCTTCACAATCATACTGCTTTGTCACAATACATTCCATAATGTACGTTTGGGGTTGTAGTTAGATATATTGGGGGAAAAAAATTCAAAGGGTATGCAGACTTTTGCAAGACAATCTAAGTGTGACTTTCTCTACTACATCTGGTAAGCCTTTTAATTTCCAAAGCATTGTGAGAACAGATGAAGCATTCTGGATAAAATGTGTAGGTATGTGAAATACCTCCAAGAAAATAAGTCTGTTTGAATTGTATTCAACACCCAGGTTTTTTTGTTTTGTCTTCATATTAATTCATGAAAGATCAAGTGGCTGGTCCTGGCATGTGGCTACTCCATAAATATTAACTCCAGGTGCATTGAACTATCTCTGATTTGCAATAAAGCATTCCTGTTCCTATCTGACCTCCAATAAATAGTTTGGTATAGCATAGCTCAAAATTCCTCTCCCACACAGAGAGCTGTTTATTCAGGGATGGACGTTGTCTCATTCAGAGAAACCTTACAAAGCGGTCAAGTATTTCAACGCTCTTTGACTTCCTTTTATTTTCAAATATACTTATGTCTCTCTGTAGGCTACTACCAGAACTGATGCATACATATTATGCATTTCCCCCGAGGTGTTCTGCAGCTGTCTGAAATTAAAATCAGGCTTCATCTTAAACTGCATTTTCAACGTTATTCCTTCAGATCGGCTGCTCCCTTGATGAGATGGCCTTCCACGCACAGATTTGCATGCTTCGCGGCCATTGGCTAGGTGTATGTTATCCTGCAACAGGCTGCCTTGCTGTGATTGGCTACAACGGGAGGGCTGGGCGCTCTTGCGAAGTTGGTATAAAACGGAAAGTGTGAGGTTTGTACTTCATATGTAGTTTAGGAGCAGCTGATGGGAGAAGTCAGACAAAAGAAAAACTGAGAGAGGTGTCAAATTGCAAAGGGAGACTGTCAAATATAATAACTTCAAGGGTGGTGAGTGAAAGGTGTTGGCATCTGTAGCTGTACAAGAAAGTGAAAAGGAGCCCACTTTGAGAGCCGTCAGTGGATTTTTCTGCAACTGAACCGAAAAGCGAAAAACATGTCTCTGGAGGTGAAGGAGAAGACTCTAGTGCGCGTTGTCTTTCTGGGGGCAGCAGGGGTCGGCAAGACGGCTCTGATCAGACGCTTCCTCCAGGACACCTTCGAGACGAAACACAGACGCACCGTGGAGGAGCTGCACAGCAAGGAGTACGACATCGGAGGGGTCAAAGTCACCGTGGAAATCCTGGACACCAGCGGCAGCTATTCCTTCCCCGCCATGCGCAAGCTCTCCATCCAAAACAGCGACGCCTTCGCCCTGGTGTACGCCGTGGATGACCCCGAATCCCTGGAGGCCGTCAAGAGTCTCCGTGACGAGATCCTGGAGATCAAGGAGGACAAATACACGCCGATCGTGGTGATTGGGAACAAGGCAGACAAGGAGGTCGAGCGCCAGGTGTCCGCCGACAACGTGCTGGCCACCGTGGAGATGGACTGGAACAACAGCTACCTGGAGGCGTCTGCTAAGGAAAACACCAACGTGGTGGAGGTGTTTAAGGAGCTCCTGCAGCAGGTGAACCTCCCCAGCCGCTTAAGTCCGGCGCTCCGCAGGCGCAGGGAGACCTTCCCCAAGGGCACCGACTTTCGGCCACCGATGAACAAGACCAACAGCTGCATCCTGTCATAATGAGACAGAAATCGGTTCTGATCCACAAAGAGTTAACGTAGAAGAAGTCCAAATCAGTTCTGCTGGACAGACAAGAAAGACAGAAGCCATGGAGACTTTTGTCACTGTGTATAGAAACAAACACTTGATTTACACCTGAGAGGATATGTTAAACTAAGCGCTTTTTAGTGACCTGCTGCTGATATTTATATCAATGTATGGGATTCACATGTCAAATACCAACAACAAAAGAATATTAAGGCGGCCGCCGACAGACTGTTTACACTGGCAGAAAGAGTATTTAAATTGTGTTCATAATGTCTATTTTATGTAAACAATTTTTTTGTAATTGAGCAACTGACATGTAGCATATCATGTTTACAATTTTATTTATATAAATAATGGTGAAATACTGTTATGAACCATAAATGCACTTTTCACTAATTTTGAAATTTTGCTTTTTCTTCAAAGATATCCTCATAAATGTTCACCGTTATTAAATGTTATTATGGTAACCATTAACAAATGTACTGTACATAAATTGTGGCATAAATGTGGAATAAAAGGCACACATGAAGAATTTGTGTGGGGTTGTTATTAATGTTGCTTCATGGATTAAATTTAGGCTATTGAGGTGTAGCACATCTGGGGAATATAAAATGAAACGGGATTTCATAAAATTTTTTTAAATCAAAGCTAGAAAAAGTACGCTGATAAACAAAATTGTGTGAATATGTTCTCTTATATAAAGAATGATCTGTGAATGATAAATTCATTTGAAGTATTAATTTACCAGTAAATTATTATTCTAAAACAGTAGGCTATAAATAAAGTCATTAGATAAAACCCAGATCTACAAGAAATAAGAAGGGAGGTATATTACAGTAATGATTATAAACCTCTGTCCCTCAACTCTTTTTACACATTTATTTTTTGGGGTAGGCTATAGTTACTATCAGCTACTGCTGCTCCATTTCCTTCAGTGAGCCAAAAAACATGTCAATTCTGACTACATCTGTGCAGCCAGAAATGGATCCATTTTATTCCTGTTTATATTTCGTTGTGAAGGTGACTCAAAACAGCTGGTTAATGTTCACTGGACTGATCCTTGGCACACAAACTTCATGGTCCACTGAATAAAGCTTCCAGTATAGTTAAATCACTGCTGCCATCTGCTGGTAAAGAAACATACTTTTTTCACACTGGGAGTCTGTGGTTGAATTACGTTTCTGAAGGTTACCCTCTTCCCTCCTATCACATAGTGGTAAAACAATATCCACCTGAAAAATGGGACACTCCTTCTGGTGGCGGAAACATCAACAGGTCTTGTGCCTCATTGTGCATAAACATGCCTCTAATTCTAACTATTCCTGGTGTAAACAGATAATCCGTCCTGCATTAGATGCCAGCATTCATTAGTTTTTCTGATTTCTGCAGAACAAAAAAATATACCCCAAAATTAGGGCTGCACAATTTTAGAAAATCTTGCAATGGATATAATATGAGGGTGAAAATACCTATGTTCTTTATTCCTCTCTTTCTCATCAGTACTTCCATCACTGTGACCTTTAGCATTTTGGGCAATGTCATGTGCGGCTGATGTGAGCATTGTGTATCAAGTTTTGCCAATACACTAACAAAACATCACTCAACATCCATTTTATAAGATGCACCTTTTCTAGTCCTGGGTTTGACCCGTTTGCTTTCAGAGCTGCCTCTTTGTGGCCAATATTCAACAAGGTGTATGAATCATTCCTCTGAGTTCTTAGTGCTTATTTACATGATTGCATTCTGCAGTTACTGCAGATTTCGTAACTACACATCAATGATGGGAATCTCCTAATCATTTCCAAGATGTTGGATTGGATTATGGTCTGGTGAGAGTGGAAGCTATGTACTTCACTCCTGTGTGATGTACTGAAGAGATTACAGTGTGCCAAATAACAAAGTGACCAACCTGAAGAGAAATTGTGAAACATTTTGTTTATTAATGAAAGCAATATTGTTCTTTTGGGGTTTATTGGCGGCAGACAGTTCCTCAGACGACTCCAAACACTGAATTAAAGCCCCTGTACAGAGTTAAGCATAGTGGCTGAGGCATTATGCTGTGGGAATGTTCCTCATTCTGTGTTGTCAGGGCTATTTAACTCAAAAGTATTTTGAATGAAAGAAAATACTTAAGTCATGTTGCCTCATGCTTAAAATGGATACACACCAGTAGACGAACAGCATCTAGGTACCAAACCAACAAGATAAAATCTATGGCGTGGCAAGCCCTACCATTGTACCTTATTCCAATAGAAAAGATTTGGTGTGACATGAAACAAGCCGTTTCCGAGACAATGAGGAGGAACTGTGGAATAAAGTCAATCCATACTGAGTTGAGTAGCTGGTTCTTTGATTCACAGGAAAATAAACTCTTCAAGCATTTTTCAGTTCATACACTGAATGTTTGACTTGGTAAAGACAAATCCAGACGCTTTATTTTTTAACGGCCCAATTTTAGTTTTTCCACCACTTTCTGCAGAATGAAAACAAATTTGATATATTTCTTCTTCTCGTTTTGATTTGGAATAAAATGTTGAACGTTCTTAGTAGGAAAAGCTATTATAAGAATTTTAAGCTAAAATTTTAACACAAGTATCTTTAATTAGCCAAGCAACAAAACGTCTGCAGATCTTATCAGGATCCATTTGTGTCAAGGTCTGGTAGAATTAGTCTATGATGCATATCAACTAGCACAGGTGTCTCCCTGCAGCTTTTACACATCTAAGCTCACACAATTTTTCTGCGCAACCTCTGAGAAGTTCACAGCTTCTGAAAGACACAAGTTTGATACGTTTTAGAACTAACTGCTGCCCAGCAGCCTGAGTAAAAAGCAGTTTAATGCTGAACTAACCAAATTAACCTTCCTCTCAGGCTCAGCACCACATTTGAATACTGAACAATTCAGCTGTTCTCCATGTTGGCGCACTGACAAAATGGGTCAGTGTGCAGTTCCTCAAATGGCGATGCCTGGTTCCTCTGATTGCAACCTGGAGAGAAGAGACAGTTGTAGCTGTTCAGGTTTAGCCCCCCCCCCCCCCCCCCCCCCCTTCTTCCACCTCACCCCCCTTCTTCTCCTGTCCATCAGATTAGACTGCACAAGTTTCCTGTTTTAATATGAGGAAGTGGCTCGCCTAACGTTTTGAGGGTAGTTCCTCTTTCAGTCCACATTTAAACATTCTTCCGCACTGCGCTCTCTCAGTTGCAAAAGGAAGGAGGCCCGACAGCTTCATAGTAACGCAGGTGTGTGGATTTTTATATCTTGTTACACGCTTCCATAGACAAGATCTCAGATAAACTCAGGATTTTAGAGTAACTCTCAGAACATCTTTGCTTTTTGAGAACAAGTATTGTTGTGTAAAGGAGATTTTTTTGTTGGAGATCTTCAGAAAGGTTTGTCAGATTATTTCAGATGAAGTCTCTGCCCCTGGACTTGGTCAAAGCTCCTCAGCGGAGTAAAGTCACCCTGAGGCGTTTGGAACAAGTTCAGGGTTCGGGACGCAGACTCTACAGGTGCAAAAAGACCAACAACAGCAGGACATGGCTCATTTGCATACAGACTATGCAATTTTCACCTATCTTTTGCTTCTCTCACTGACAGTTTGTCACAGGTCTGCATTTACCCTGGGCCATTTATGGTTCTGTGTCACATTGTAAAACGCATACGTACAATCGAATTGACACAGGAACTTATGGCCATAAAAAAAAAGAGGTCATCCTGAGAAAGTGATCACATGTAAGAGAACAAAGACTAAGTTTTAATTAAATCCTGAGATATATTTCTTAGAGGTCTGGACAAAAACAAAAACCCTACTGGGGACAAAGTGCTCCAAAAAATTGCTATAATCTGATATTTCAACTTTAAGAAAAATATTCAAAAGTAAAACAGCAGAATCAGATTATTTGAATCAACTGTGTTTTCAGTGGTCTGACACATCCAGAATCTAAAAATCTTTTTTTTAGAAATTACAATTACTATTGATTTCAAATGCTGTAATGTACAACACAGAACAGCCATATAAGAGAATAACCCCCCCCCCCCCCCCCTCCCAAAAAAACAAACCCATGTATGGTAAAGATTAATACCTTTATATTAGCCATCCAAATGCAGCTGGACATTAATGACACATTTTGTCTCTGCCTGCTGACTGAAAGCATGACTGAAAGTTTCACGCTCAGGTGTGAAGCTGCTGAACTGAAGTGGTTCTTGTTCCTGAAATGTACCCGCACTTGTGCCTCAAGGCCTATATTTAGACCCGATCAAACCAGACATCCCACTTTAGGTTAGAGAAAAATAAAAAAGACAAGACTTATGAAAAGAGTAACAGCTTTATTTGCAATAACCTGCAGAGCACAGAACGATAAACATCAGTGAGGACCCTGCAGTATTGTGCATGATCTTTATAGCTATTGCCTTACATGTGACATTTGGTAAATAAAGCAGATTTATTGGCAACCCAGAGAGGAAGAACAGATTGATGCAGAGATCTGCCCTTAGTCTGTGCGAGTGAAAATGTACTGGAATGTAAATCTCTCTGTGTGTCGCCTCAGTCATCCACAGTGATGTTCCGGAATAGGTAGGACATGGACTCTCCGTTGTGGATGCGGCGGATGGCCTCAGCCAGGATCAGACTCACATCCACAGTTTTGATCTTCGGACACTGAAGCTTCTGCACCTCATGAGGAACAGTGTTGGTCACCACCACCTGTAGACAACAGCAGCTGAAGCCGTCAATTTGTTTTGCCTAGTCATTTTACCCTTAGCTCTGTATATCAAAGTTAGGAGGGGGGGCTAAAACTGCTAAAAGTGATTGGTCTGGGGTTGAGTTAAGTAATAAGATGTTAAGGTTGATACTTATCTTGTTATAGATTCCAGCATTTGTTATTTTCAGACTTTAAAAAAATTATTCTACATTTGAATATTTCAAAATGTATATATTCATGTTATTAAAATATATTTTTTCTGTGAAGTGTGCCACTTTTGACCTTCTATATTATATAATCTTGTGTTTAGTAACAAAGCATAAAGCAAAAAATGTTATTTAACGGCTGAAGATTTTGGCTATGTAAAAAAAAAAGTAAACTAATGCAAAATTTTTTCAATATGGAGTGATAAACAAAACATCACAATCAGTACTTCGCTGCAATTTGCGTCTTTTCGGTCAGCTTGGATTCTTTGAAGGTTTCACTAATTAAAAAGAATTATAATTTTCTTCACCAGTCATGCGCGAAGGACTGATCCTGCCAGTTCAATATTGAAAATACAGTAGAAAATACAGTAGAAAAAAAAAGCGTAAATAAATAAATGTGTACAAACAATTGGAGGTAAATAAATAAATATCTGTAAAAAAATACATTTTAAAAATTGAATATGAATTTAACAATTTTATCTATTTCCAATTAATTTATTCCCACGTTTATCTATTTCTACATTGTATATGTATTCATCCATTTATTTATTTCCATTTGTATTTCAAATTTATTTGTGTAGTTATTCACATATTCATTTATTTTCACATTTATTTATGCATTCATTTACACATTCATTTATTTTTAATTTTGGCAGGACATGTCCTTCATAGACAAGGTCTGACATTCCTGTATAGCAGCCATAAGATCAGCTTTGCATGGTAAGAGCCTTGTCATGTAAATTTCACCATAAATGTTCAGTTAGACTGGGATCTGGACTGTTTGTTGGACATGATCACCAAACTCACTTCTTTGCAAGGGCTGGATGATCATTCTGATAGTGACTCCGTGTTTATTTGCCTTCTTAAAGTTGAGTTTCAGAATGATTTGCATGGTTTCAGCTGACAATTCTTTTGATGGGGCCATGTTTTCAATCAATGAGGCAGATGCAAAAGCGCCTAAAGGTCTACCAGCACTTTTCCAGAATTAGACCTGTGTGGGTATTCGTTTTTAGAAATGACAATAACAGATGTTCTATTTTCAAATTAAATAGTTTTATGATACATCTGATCTTTTTCTTTTCTGGTGCAAAATCAAATAACTGAACAACCTCTCACACGTAGTGATTCCATATTTTTGCCATGGGTTGTATCTGCGGCAATGAAATCTCACTGTTGCTCCTTATGTTCCGTCCCAGATGCATTAGCTTAATACACATGGTTTCATATTTAGACATTTTATTTCACTGGCAAATCTTAGTTCAGATACGGAAGAGCATTAAACAGTTTTTGGCATCCCCTGAGAACCTTACCTCATCTATAGCAGACTCCTCTATTAGTCTGGGTGCTTCTGCAGACAGCAGCCCATGTGTAGCCATGATGTAGATCTTGTAGGCTCCCCTCTCCTTTAGGCCCTCTGCAGCTGCAACAAAATCTTCAACATCATCTATGATGTCATCCTGAGAACGTGATCACATGTGAGAGAGCAAAGACAACATTTTAATAAAATCCTGAGATATATTTCTTAGAGGTCTGGACAAAAATAAAAACCCAACTGGGAACAAAGTGCTTCAACAAACCGCAAAAATCTGATATTTCAACTTTAAGTGTAATATTCAAAAGTAAAACAGCAGAATCAACAAAAGAAAAACAAAGTAAAGTAGATAAAAACCCAAATTAGGTTACTTTTTTACATTGTAAATCCAAGTATTTTTCATTTCCTTAGCAGGTATCACATGGAAGAAAGCTTACTACAATGATAGCGATTCTCCCTCCTACATCTCCAACGACAGTGATGGGAGGCTTCTCTTTCGGCATCATCACTGAGAAACACAAAAAAAGGAAGATTTTTGTCAGAAAATATCTTGTAATCCTTAACAGTAGCAGCTAATAGGAATAATGTCAAAAAGGGAATATTTTCACTCAATTTAAGTTCACATACCAAAAAGACTTCAATAATAACTTAAATTTTCCCCTTTAAGCTTTCCCTAAATAAAGAAAATATGGTTATATGATGTTTAAAGCAAGGCATTTAATCAATACAAGCTTAAAGTTAAATATGACCAACATGTCGAGACCCTGCCACTTGGTGGGTTTTTCTCCTGTTAGGCAACGACAAACAAAAGCCAGTTCTGCTTCAAAGCTTGTTGACTTTATAAATTATCAAAATTTCCTTTCCGGAATAGAACATACTGCTCATATCACAGTGTGAATTATTCTTAAAGATATCAGCATTGAAGAATCAGATGTGAGACTGAGAGCTTCTAACAATCTTTAAGATCCTCAGAGTAAACTGATGCTTACCAGGTCGAGGTGGTAATAATGAATTAAGGTACACCAGGATAGTGTAATAAGAGTTTCAATATTTAATAGAGGAGTAAGAAATGATCATATCAATGATAAAGGTAGGTTTCAAAAATTCAGTAAACACACATTATGTGTTGGCTACCAGACAGTATGTGGGGGCCACCACTTTTTTGAGATTGCAACCGGTGGACTTGATTCGCCTTAGTTTATAAACTTGCACTAAAACATATTTGCACTCACAGTATTGCAAATGGTTTTGGAAAGAGATGTTTAAATTAATTGAGTTTGCTTGGTGAACCTCCTGCAAATTCTTCTGCGGCTGCTGCCATTAACGTTTAGCAACATTTTCTCTTCATCAACTCCATGTGTAGGGAGAGAGTACCGATTTTTTGTTGCGTACTTCATCTTTGAAGGCAATGTTTAAAAAAAATCAATTAGAAAGTCTTAAAATACCATCAACTAAACTCAGCAAAAAAAGAAACGTCCTCTGACTTTCAACTGTTTTTACTTTCAGCAAACTTAATGTGTGTAAATACTTGTATAAACACTAAAAGAGTCAACACCATAAGACATGAACTAAAAATGTTTCACAGACATGTGACTAACAGAAATAGAATAATGTGTCCTTGAATGAAGGGAGGCTCAAAATCAAAAGTACCAGTCAGTATCTGGTGTGGCCACCAGCTGCTTGAAGTACTGCAGTGCATCTCCTCCTCATGGACTGGACCAGATTTGTCAGTTCTTGCTGTGAGATGTTACCCCACTCTTCCACCAAAGAAATTGCAAGTTCCTGGACATTTCTGGGGGGAATGGCCCCAGCCCTCACCCTGCGATCCAACAGGTCCCAGACGTGCTCAATGGGATTGAGATCCGGGCTCTTCGCTGGTCATAGCAGAACACTGACATTGCTGTCATGCAGAAACTCACGAACAGAACGAGCAGTATGGCTGGTGGCGTTGTCCTACTGGAGGATCATGTCCGGATGAGCATGCATAAACGGTACCACATGAGGGAGGAGGATGTCTTCCCTGTACCGCAAAGCATTGAGATTGCCTGCAATGACGACAAGCTCTGTCCGATGGTGATGTGATATACCACCCCAGACCATGACGGACCCCCCACCTCCAAATCGATCCCGCTGTTACACTTGGTCTTCCACTGCGAGGATGATCAGCTGTCCTTCCTGTCTCCCTGTAGCGCTGTCTTACCGTCTCACAGTGCGGACATGGCAATTTATTGCCCTAGCCACATCAGCAGTCCTCATGCCTCCCTGCAGCATGCCTAATGCACGTTCACGCAGATGAGTAGGGACCCTGGGCATCTTTCTTTGGGTGTTTTTCACAGTCGGTAGACAAGTCTCTTTAGTGTCCTGCGTTTTTAGAACTGTGACCTTAAATGCCTACTTTCTGTAAGCTGTTAAGGTCTTAACGACCATTCCACGGGTGCATGTTAATTAATTGATTATGGTTAATTGAACATGCATGGAAAACATTGTTTAAACTCTTTACAATGAAGATCTGTAAAGTTATTTGGATTTTTACAACATTATTGTTGAAATACACAGTCCTGAAACAGGGACGTTTCTTTTTTTGCTTAGTTTACATACCTTTAGCATAGATTACAAGCCTCTCTTGAAAAGCATAATAAATCATTTTTTAACTTGACCAATTGAAAAAAAGTCAATACTCCAAACTCTAAAGAGCAAGTAAACATAACCTATGCGTAAAACATTCATGAACACAACTTTGTGTCTAATTCCAGTCTACTCAACATCCCTAGAATTAGAACCAAACATGGAGAAACAGCTTTTAGCTTCTATTCTCCCCTTATCTGGAACAAACTTCCATATGACTGCAAAGCTGCTAAAACACCGTTCTGTTTTAAATCAACACTAAAAACGAATCTGTTTAGAGCTGCCTTTGAGTAATATTTTAATGTGTCATATGTTTTGTGGGTTTTATGCTTTATTGCAGTTTTTTATGTAAAGCACCTTGAACTGCCTTGTTGAAAGTGTGTTATACAAATAAAAATGCCTTGCCATTATATTCAACACATGAACTAAAAGTAAACTTAGAATGTGAAATTAAACGCTTGTTTATCAAACAAATTGTTGTTGTATCACCAGGAACTTTGTGTTCTTTTGAAGCTGCAGCAGAGCAAGCCAAAACCAATCTGATGTAAATAATTTTATAACGCCTATAAATTGTTTGTAATGTGTAAACACCCTATGTCAGCAAGGACTCTGTCACTATTTAAAGCAGACCTGTTTCGAGGAGAACCTCAAATTAAATGGAAAGAGTTTGATACAGTCAGCTGAGAAATGTATGCAAAAGTGGCAACAAAGATTAAGAGATAAAGCCTTTCTCGAACATTAACTGATTTTATGGAGTATAGTAGGACAGAAAGGAAAGTTTAGAAAATGTAACTCAACAAAGATATGACTGATAGAAGACCTTATTTAGGTTGCTTCTACACTAACACGGCTAAGGTTATACAGGATATATCCCACCTAACCTTATACACACCAAGCATTGTTTACGACCCCCCACTAGTTTTTATTAAGCTGGCTGTGGTGCGTGTTTTCTGACGTCACTTCCTTACTGAACACAATTCTTAAACGCCTAACGAATCCACACCAATCCAAGAGCCGGAGATTTAAGAAATAGACTATTACCTATGTAAAACAATATCCGGGGAGGGGGACCTTAAATGATGGGCTAGTGTGGCTGAGACGGGATATTGATTAAATATTTGTTTAAGCACTTAAACGGCCTAATGTAGACAGGGCCTTAAGCTCAGGGAGGAGAACGCAGAAAATTTAACATTCAATATAGGGAAGCAGGTCACACGCTGAGAGGAGCAGAAACATTAATCTGTCTGAGGAAGAGGGTAAGACAGGAGGACTAGTGCAATGTCAGCCTGTGCCTGCAGGATTTCTTCACATGTGGCTGTACCAAGGACCCAGGCAGCCTGAGCTGGAACATGTTTAGTTTCTGCTTACACAATGATCAATTCACATGGTTTTTATTCAGTAATTTAAAGTATCGCTGAACCCCATGAAAAAAAGCATAACCCCGCCCCCAGACAACATTTCAAAAATTCTACCAAAGTGGGTAGTGCCAGGAAGAATGGAGGGGTATGGCCAAGTGTGGAGGATGAGCGGAGGGGGGAACGTAAGGGTGTGTTCAGGAGGGCAGTGACAGCTAGCTTAACCTGACAGCTAGCTCAATCGTTTTGGTCTAAAAACAAGCTTACATGAAAATGTAAAACAATTTCCAGAAAATGAAAGATTGCATGAGTAAAGGCCCATCTATACAGTGTATACGCAAAAAAAGTTGTTTTGGGGTATAGTTACTCTTTAAAGAATGCATTAAAGTGTTAAAGTATATCTGACATAGTGTGAAAACCCCACATGATTGTCAAGATCTTTCATCTGTCTTACATGGCAGCTCCAGGCCGGTGTGTCCTGCTGTGGTCCGGGACAGCGGCGGGGAATGTCGGCCGTCTGCCATGTCCGACTCTGAATGCTGTGCCTCCCCGTGCATCACTGCCAAGCCAAGTCGAAGCCTCTCTGCGTAAGCTTGGGCCCTGAAACAGATGAACATGAGACAGTCTAAGGAACCCTTTTAATAACCTACCTAAATAAGCTATGACGTCACATAAATACAGCATCCACTATCTTTCACCGGGCAAACCCACCTACTTATATACAATCTATATGAATCATTTCCTTTATTTTTAAGTACCGATTGTGTTATTACCTTTTAGCAGCAGAGGGAGACTTTGCAACAATGACAGCATTCCTGTAGTCTGGAATCTAGTGAGAGAGACAGAAAGAATCATTGAAGCCCAACAAATAAAAAAAAAAGGGACATCACTGTTAAATTCTAAGAAATAAAAAGATGAAATACCAGTCTTTAATGTAAGACTGAGGTTCTCAGAAAAAAAACTAAGTTTAAGAGTTGTGCCTCCAGCATGATGTACCTCTTCTTGGATATACTGGATGAGAAAAGGGGAAGCTCTGAGGTTGTCAATGGGGAAGTTAAAGAATCCCTGGATTTCCTTCTGGTGAAGGTCCATGGTTATGATATGAGTAAGCCCTGCAACAGAATATAAGACTTCCATTCAGAAGTGGCTTCGGAGCTAAATGATGGTATCAGACAAATGTACTAAGGTCTCAGACAATGTACAAAGAAAAAACAATCATGATGGTAATCTGTACATAAAAGTTATTCATTGCTGTAAATCAAATATGTATGACGAACATAAAAGTGCAGGGAAATCGCTTAAGGTTTGAGACTACAGCACGCATTCGCAAAAGACATTTTTAGCAAATAAAGTCCTTGACATTAACGACGTAAATACAGCCCAGCATATATTAAAACTGACATCCAACAACTGGAAATCTGGATGTGTGAAAATCCTGCAATTTCAAACAGCTTGAGCCATTTCTACCTATGCTTCTGTGCTGTGTGGATTTGGAAATTTTGAACCAAAATACAGTGGCTTGCAAAAGTATTCGGCCCCCTTGAACTTTTCCACATTTTGTCACATTATAGCCCCAAACATGAATCAATTTTATTGGAATTCCACGTGCAAGAGCAATACAAAGTGGTGTAGACGTGAGAAGTGGAACGAAAATCATACATGATTTCAATTTTTTTTTATAAATAAATAACTGAGTGGGGTGTGCGTAATTATTCAGCCCCCTAAATCAATACTTTGTAGAACCACCTTTTGCTGCAATTACAGCTGCCAGTCTTTTAGGGTATGTTTCTACCAGCTTTGCACATCTAAAGACTGAAATTCTTGCCCATTATTCTTTGCAAAACAGCTCCAGCTCAGTCAGATTAGATGGACAGCGTTTGTGAACAGCTGTTTTCAGATCTTGCCACAGATTCTCGATTGGATTTAGATCTGGACTTTGACTGGGCCATTCTAACACATGGATATGTTTTGTTTTAAACCATTCCATTGTTGCCCTGGCTTTATGTTTAGGGTCGTTGTCCTGCTGGAAGGTGAACCTTCGCCCCAGTCTCAAGTCTTTTGCAGACCCCAAGAGGTTTTCTTCCAAGATTGCCCTGTATTTGGCTCCATCCATCTTCCCATCAACTCTGACCAGCTTCCCTGTCCCTGCTGAAGAGAAGCACCCCCAGAGCATGATGCTGCCACCACCATATTTGACAGTGGGGATGGTGTGTTCAGAGTGATGTGCAGTGTTAGTTTTCCGCCACACATAGCGTTTTGCATTTTGGCCAAAAAGTTCCATTTTGGTCTCATCTGACCAGAGCACCTTCTTCCACATGTTTGCTGTGTCCCCCACATGGCTTGTGGCAAACTGCAAACGGGACTTCTTTTGGTTTTCTTTTAACAATGGCTTTCTTCTTGCCACTCTTCCATAAAGGCCAACTTTGTGCAGTGCACGACTAATAGTTGTCCTATAGACAGATTCCCCCACCTGAGCTGTAGATCTCTGCAGCTCGTCCAGAGTCACCATGGGCCTCCTGGCTGCATTTCTGATCATCGCTCTCCTTGTTCGGCCTGTGAGTTTAGGTGGACGGCCTTGTCTTGGTAGGTTTACAGTTGTGCCATACTCCTTCCATTTCTGAATGATCGCTTGAACAGTGCTCTGTGGGATGTTCAAGGCTTGGGAAATCTTTTTGTAGCCTAAGCCTGCTTTAAATTTCTGAATAACTTTATCCCCGACCTGTCTGGTGTGTTCTTTGGACTTCATGGTGTTGTTGCTCCCAACATTCTCTTAGACAACCTCTGAGGCCGTCACACGGCAAGTGTATTTGTACTGACATTAGATTACACACAGGTGCACTCTATTTAGTCATTAGCACTCATCAGGCAATGTCTATGGGCAACAGACTGCACTCAGACCAAAGGGGGCTGAATAATTATGCACACCCCACTTTTCAGTTATTTATTTGTAAAAAATGTTTGGAATCATGTATGATTTTCGTTCCACTTCTCACGTGTACACCACTTTGTATTGGTCTTTCACGTGGAATTCCAATAAAATTGATTTATGTTTGTGGCTGTAATGTGACAAAATGCGGAAAAGTTCAAGGGGGCCGAATACTTTTGCAAGCCACTGTATGTTAACCTCTGGGACACAGAAGCCGACTCCCCCCTCAATCATGCTGAACGGCATGATGGTTGGACCATCGTGTCTATACTTGTGTATATTTGTTTGAATAGATGAACATGGCACCTTCAGGCATCTGAAAATTGTTCCCAAGAGCAACGAACCAGACCTGTGTAGCTCCACAATTCTCTTCCTGACATCTTCGGCTGATTTCTTCTAACTTTCCCATTGTGTAAAACAAGAAAGCAGTGTGTTGGGAGGTGTGGCCTAAAAATACATCCGAAGACTAACTAAACCGTGTCAGTTAACCTATCAGAAGTTTCAAAAGCAATGACATCATAATCTGGGCTTTCCGTCATTGTTTTAAAAAGACAGCAATCATTCCCAAAAAACAAATAAAAAAATGAAAATCTGATTGTTTTTTTGTTATTTTTTGTTATTTGTGTTTAAATCGAATACAAAAAATGAAAAGGGTCTCGTTTTTAATTTTTTAAATATAGTCTCAGATCAAAAATACAAAATTGAAAAGTGGGCCGCATGACCAACAAATGACACACGGATTCATTTTGTATGTAAACTTCTGATTTTGAAGACGTTAATAAATACACTACTCACAATTAGGCATGGGCCGGTATGAGATTCTGACAGTATAATAACCGTAGGCAAAAATATCACGGTTTCACGGTATTATGATTACAGCTCTAAAATGTGTATTTTGAATGTATTTTATTTTATTTTTTAAAGGAAAAAACGTTTTACTGATTCAGATATGGTAACTAACTAGCATGCTAAAATAAATCATCATTACCATGCTATTTACCATTATCTGCCTCAATTAAAAAAAGTTACTAAGGCTAGAGATGAAGAAAAGATAAGGTAGTTACCATATCTGCCAAGGTAACAAGCTAATTTCACTAATGTCAGTCGCTAATACACTCGTTCATTCCAAGACAGCATTAACTTTACTTTGAATTTAGCATACAACGATGGGTGCTGCTCCCGAACATGAGCTATCATATTCAATGTATTGCCTCCTCAGGCTGCCACGGTTCTCAAAGCACGTTTTGCACGTCGGGCGATCTTCTTCTTCCAAGCCGTGAACGTCTGGCTTTTTACGGTAGCCTTCGGGTCGGTGGCAGGCAGTCAGATGTTTCATGTGAACTTGGTGTGTCTCAAAGGGTCATCAGCAGACTTGCATCAAGACACAGAACAACTGGCAGAGTTCGTGACAGACCCAGGAGTGGAGCCCCACGAGTGACAGACCGCAACGATGACCAGAACTATGCACTCAGACATCGTCATGCAACAGCCACACAGCTGCAGGCCCGTTTACGAGATGTGAGGGGTACTAGGGTTTCCAGACAAACCATTTGCAAGCGACTCCAGCGCTTTGGCTTGAATGCCAGACGACCGTTGCAGGTGACTCCACTGACAACGCCGTGAACATTTGCAGTGGGCACAAGACTATGTGACCTGGACAATGCAGCAGTGGTCTACCGTCCTGTTTACTGACGAGTGTCGGGTCACCTTGCAAAAGAAATGATGGTCGTCAGCGTTGCTGGAGAAGGCGAGGTGAGCGATACGTCGCGGTCAACATGGTCCCCAGGGTTAGCTTTGGTGGAAGAGGTGTAACAGTCTGGGCACCAGTCAGCGCAAAACTGATTTGGTTATTGTAGATGGCTCAGTCACTGCACGTTTTTACGTCAGAGACGGCATAGAACCCTTCATCATCCCCCAATTCTGCCAGGACACCCCCGACATTCTGTTCACGGATGATAATGCTCCACCACATCATGCCAGAATTGTCACAGCTCGACTTCAGAAAGTCGGAGTGCCTCATATGGTATGGCCAGCAATGTCCCCTGACCTAAACCCCATAGAGCACGTTTGGGACCAGCTGAAGCAAAGACTGGATGATCGTACCCCACGTGACCTGGCAGAACTGCGTGTAGCACTTGTGGAAGAGTGGAACACATTGCCTCAGGACAACATCATGAGGCTAGTGAGGAGCATGAGACGTCGCTGTCAAGCTGTCATTGCGGCAAATGGTGAAAAAACACCCGCTACTGACATTGTCAATTTGTCTTATATGGGCCAACCCTTGTTATTGTCTACATTTTGGGGGTAATAAATATTAAACTAATGAAAATGGTGTTTCTTCTCATTTATTATTAGTAATATCAAAGGATACTTTTGCTTATTTTATTAAAATTCAGACCAAATAGGAATAGCACTCGTGTAAATAGCAATATCCCTAACTCATTGTGAGTAATGTACATCTGACATTTTCTTTTCTCATTCTTTTCTCATTATTATTATTTCTCATTATTATTATTATCACATTTAGCAAATAAAAATAACTGTGGTCAGCAACTGACCTAAAAGGGAGAAGTTTGTTCTGATTTAACTTCCGACAGCGAGGAAAAGAACATGTGTCTTTTTATTTAGTTTATGTAAACTCCTGGTTTCAACGGTATAGGCAGACAGACACTTTATTAATCCTTTGTAGGAAATTGTTATATTACAAGATTTTTTACACTTTATATTTAACAATAAAACATGAAATAAAATCCTCAGCCATTTTCAATACTCAAATTTCTTTCATAGAAGATTCATTTCTGGAATTGTCAAGACTCTACGGAAACCATGTTTTAAGCGGTTTCTAAAAAAAACTGCTACAAAAGTTAAACTAAGAAATGTGACTGAGCCCTAGTCAGTGGCTGTGACTGCTTAAACCCGGTTATCTGATTTGAGAAAACTGGGCTATTTTGAGCTATGCAAAAGCTTTGGGCTTAAGTCACATGTCGACAGCAGTGTTACACGATAGGCTGGTGGAGTTGTCACAACAAATGTAAAAACTTTGACACCTCTACTCTGACAGTGATACTGAACTGATACCTTAGGGCCTAAGGTATCAGTTCAGGGCATCCAAGGAAGTCATAAAAACATATAGAAATTTGCTTAATCATTTTTAACGCTAGGTTTCAGGTTATTAACACAAACATAAGTAAAACAGGTAGTGATAATCACTTGTATTCACTACAGAAGCTGCAGTGCAAACCTTACCACAGCATAACAACAGTGGCTGGCTTCCCAGTTGTTATGTGCAGCTCTGTCTTACCAGCTTTAGCCAACATGGAAGCTAGCAGCTTGCAGACAATGGATCCTCTTTTCCTCATCTTGCACTGCTTGCTGTAGGGAAAGTAGGGAATGACCCCAATGATGTTCTTGGCACAAGACGTCTTCAAAGCGTAAGCCATCACCAGCAGCTCCATGATGGCTGTGTTGACATCCCTGAAAATCAATGCAGGGGTTAAATCACAGGTTCACAGGTTAAGTTTCACAAATAGAAAGGGACCAAGACAGTTTTATCATAATCATGACCTAATAAATAGGTAACTAATTTTACACATGATTTATATCCAATTTCTTCCCCTTTTCATTGCCTGAAAAATTATTTAGGAAACTAAGAAAGTCTAAAGTCACGGCCGAAAGTCTGTATAGTTTGTGGTTTTAAACATGTTCTGTTTTTACACGTTGCCAGTGTATGCTAAAAAAAACTATTTACACATTTAATACATATACAAGACCTGACTAGAGAAATGCAATAAAGATATGCTTGGAAGTGATTAGTCTGTTGTATTTCAGAACCCCCCACAAGCTCAAAATGTATATATTCTGATCTTTAAGGCAGTTCACTATCACTTCCGCCTTGTGAAAGGTGCTCTACCCTGCTAGAAAATCACTGATCCCCTCCCAGTTTAGGCTGGATTGTCTTTATTGACGTTATAAACCAATTGCTTTTTGGGTGACCCAATTGTAAATAAGCCCACTGTTTATAGACGAGAAGTAAACAACATGGATAAACTACAAAGACTATGGCACAATATGTTAATACTTTTCTTGTCTGAATGAGCTATCTTCTTGATCTTGATGTCTCAAACAATGAATAGAAAGAAACATCCTATAATGAAATTGGACCAAGCCACCTGCACAATGGCAAGCGTTTTGACAGGGGCTCTTCTGGGATGCACTCAAATAAAGGAGCTATTGTGAGCTGCATTTAACTATGGTAAGTCCTTTTAACATTTAACTAAATAAAGATCAAAACCACAAACCTGTTCAATTTCAATTAAAGTACATCTGAAACAAGTGCTTTTCCAAGTAAGAATTAAATTTCAGCTACCCACAATGTTTATTATGTACTTTTTCAGATAGCTGAAATGTTGATTTCTACAGGGAAGAACTGCTTTATTGATGTTTGGTTTAAAGACAATCAGCATAAACAAACTGGTCTACTTAAAAAGGACAAAACAGCTGTGCTGTGAGAGTTCCCTTATGGTGCGTTCACACCGGTCAGCGCATCCAGGCAGCAGGGCAGCTAGATTACATGCAAGTCTATGTTACCTACGCATCAAGTGGGCGTCAAGCTGCATCGCAGCAAGTTGGGCAAACTGAACTTTGGGGGAGCAAACGCAGGGCGTCAACCAATCATAGGGACTCTTTGTACTGACATGGATCGGCAAGTCATTCATTCAAAATGGAGGATCAAATAATCGTTGCTATCTGTAATTTTCGTGAATTATATGACCCGTCTTTGTCTTTTTACAAAGACAGGAAGAAATTGGATTTAATTGGAGGAAGATATCGGAGGATATTGGAGTGCCAGGTAAGCAGTTAAATATTTTCTTTTAACTTTCTTGTTATGTTAGCTAACGCTAGCCAAACCCGGTTAGGGCAACTACTGTACTAGGTACTGATGTGACGCGCTGAAGCGCAGACGCAGACTACAAAGTGTGCAAACACCTGGGTTTTAATTTAATTCTGTCGTCCGTTTGAGCGATTTGATCGTGTGGACGCGCTGGCCGGTGTGAACATGCCTTTAGTCAGTTTTTCATGTTTTTCTTAACAGAAGACCCTTTACACACAGGCTATTGTCCAAAACTCGTCTTGTTTCTGTAAAACGATCTGGAAAGGAATGTCAGCAAAAGTGAATAAACTAGCAAGCATACAAGACCGGTGACAAATGGGTCAAAAATCCACCAAAAGAATCTAAGAAACGGATGACATCAAAGAGAAGACAAGTATTTGCTTTAAATCAACCAGCAAATTAATCATATATTCAGTGGGCCAAAAATGTATTAGGCAGCCACCGATTGTGCAAATTGTCCAAATTTAAAATATGAGAGATCTGTAATTTTAGATATACTTCAATTGTTCATGAAAGAATATAAAATAATAAATAAATCCAGGAAATGAGATTGTATGATTTTTAAAGAGCTTATTCATACAATGGTGCAAAAAATAAGTATTTAGCACCTACAAACAAGCAAGAATTCTGGCCCTTCTGGTCAATGACCTGAGTAAAGCTGGGACCACAGTAACAAAAGTTACAAATAGTACCTCACTACGTAGTCATAGATTAAAATCCTGCAACGCTCGAAAGGTTCCCTTGGTTAAACCAGCACATGCTCAGGCCTGTCTAAAGTTTGCCAGAGACCATCTGGATGATCCAGAGGAGTATTGGGAGAATGTCCTGTGGTCAGATGAGATAGAACAAATAGAACTCTTTGGTATAAACGCCACTCGCCATGTTTGGAGGGGGAAGAATGCTGAGTTACATCCCAAGAACGCCATACCCACTGTGAAGCATGAGGGTGGAAACATTATGCTTTGGGGCTGCTTTCCTGCAAAGGGGAGAGGAGGACTGATTCTTATTAAGGAAAAGTTGAATTAGGCCAACTTGTACAATCGGTGTCTGTCCACAATACAGTCCATGAGTTTAGGCATGTCTGCCACTTGTATACTTAAGGCGTGAGCCTTAAGGATGGTCAGAATCCATCCAACTAGCCAGATATATTATGAAAGCACGAATGCCTAACACTTAAGATATATTTTGTCAAATACTCCATACAGCAGCCCATTGAGGTGGCAATGTTAAAGTGATAAAGTCTGCTTTTTGATATAGTTGGCAGCTTTAGTAAAGATCAGCTCATTATTATGTCCTGGTACATATCACAATAATTTAAAAAAAGAAAGTGTGTACTTTCTTTTAATCATTACTGTTTCTTGTGTTCTTCTCCAGAATGTCTTTCCAAAATGTATCCAGCATATTTTATTGTTCTTTAATTGAGTTTAATGATTCAGTTTCATATCACAGTATCCAATAAAAGTCAAACATTACCTTGGAATGGTCTGAATAATGAAAATGTCTTGTCCTCGGACAGATTCTTTTACCTCCACCCTTGTCTCTGCAGAAAAGAGAAGTGTCATTCTTGGTAGAGGAGCAAAGCAAGGAGGAATGATAAAGCGCTTTTAGAGTGGAAGCCTTACCTGCGTTTGACTCTTGATTAACTACCGACCTGCCCAGCTCCACACCCAGGCGTCTGTCAAAATAACAAAATTAAATATAAAATATGACTCTTTTTTTTTTTGACTTTTTTTATATGTGATTAAACTGTTTATGTTCTAACAGCTTGGAAAAAAAGTGCTTTTCTGAAACATCAACGCAATGGGTACATGTCTTAAAAAACATCCATCAGGATTCATTAAAAACCTTTACTGCATGTTAAGATATGGCATTGACAGCCTCTGTTTTTCTAAAATGCGCAGACAAGGAGAAATTTAAAATTAAGTGTTATTAAATTAGCACAACCCTATATTTCTTTGAATCTAAAATTACACACAGACGTATAACATCAGATGGACATGATGAGAACGTCATTACTCAGCTCTTTGAGGGAATTTTGCCCCCTTTTAGACCTCAGAAAGTGAACATCATGGTGAAATCAAACAGCTCTCCAGAGCCTTTAGAACAGCACTATGGCAGTACATGAGTAAGTCTGTGGGATAAAATCTCTTTTTTATACAAACGGAGAGCAGACACCAGGAAAAAGTTCTTAAAGGAAACCGGAGATCTGAAATCGACCATAATATTCTGATCAATATAGCTCTAGTTTAAACGCTTCATGCCTCAGGGGGCAACACATAAACAGGGATGGCACAATTATTATAGTGTCCTGTTTACTGCCTGGGGCAGTATCCTCTTTTTTAAAATGATAATAGAGTAATTGCCACAGATAATATATTCCATAATTTACAATCACCAAACCTGGGATCAAACCCTTCTTTTATTATTGCACTGTATTGTATACAGTAGTGATGGGTCGACCAACACTGATGCGTCGGTGCATGTATCTAGCTCAGAGAGCAAAACCCCATGTCAGTGCGTGTATCACTTTAAATAGTCAGGTGGCCGATACGGCTGCTGTTTTGCCTGTCTCTGAAGTGCCAAAGCGCCTGTGTTTAAAAGGAGGAGCATTTCCATCTGTTAATGGGATGTGTCTCTGCCAAAAGTACATCTTTTGAACCAAGATTGTTCCTGGAAAGCCAGTTACATCATGGAGCCCGAAAGAAAATGGAAGGTTTCCGTCGTGTGGTATCATTTTGATCTTTTATTGGCAAATAAGGCATTTGTTTTTATTTCCTCATTTCATCCTGTTCCTCTCGGTTTCTGCTTGATCTATCAGAATTTCAGCCCATTTTAAAATGACTCAGTTTATATTATTCATACTATTTTCTGCAGTTTAAATGTCGCATTTGTTCAACTGAACTTCCATACATTAATAAAAGCACATCTTCAATGCTGAGACATCACAGACCAAAGCATGAAAATCAGGAGGGCACAAATGCGCCTAGGATAAATACAGATATACTGACATTTTACAACTTCCTCGTAGTCCCTTTATTCACAATGAATACCTATATAATTTCTTTTTTACAAGTGCTGGTACTGGGTACCGTTGTGTACTGGGCCACTTAAAGAAGTGCTAACCAGCAGTAAGTAGCATCACTGATCATGGAGTTTTCTCTGAACAGTGTCTGTGAGGCCGTGTTTGCTCAGACACAAAAAGGCGATAGTCAAAGGAAACGAGGAACTGCATCAATAAATGGAAGGCTTGTGACTGCAACTGAAAAGAATGGTTTCTATAATGATTACAGTTGTTTTTATATTTTGAGTTATTACTCTCACTTTAACGCGGAAAAAAATAGGGATGGGAAAATGTTCAATTTTGTTGCTTAATGATTTTTGCACAATAATGATTGCCCAACAATTGTGCAAAAATAGATATTCTCTAAAGAGAGCCACAGATTCACTTTTACCTTCTTAAACGTTTAGGTCTGACGGGTTATTTTTTAACATTTTGGACTGAATGAGAGATCTGCAGTTGCTTCATAATAACATCAATCCTCAAATATACAACTTGCCTAATAGTTGTGCACACAGTAGGCCTATATTGTGAAACTAGTCAGTAAATAATTGTAGCCTACGTCTTCATACACATCCAGACCTGGAAAATTCCCTAATCCATAGTTCTTACACACTAGTTAGAAACCCCGACAACTGAAAATGATAAGCAAACATGCAATAACAACAGAGTAGCCTACTTTGTGTCCTATCATTCGGGAATTTTACCTGGAACTCCACCATACTTCTTTCCCACTGTTGGTAATAAAACTAGTTGGGTCAAAACACAATCCTGCTGCCATGTTGTGTTATTGCTACATATGATTCCTACAGGATGCTTTGTGGTTTGATAAAAGCATATCTATGCACTCCTGCTACTATGTAGCCTACCAATGTCAAAGCCGGAGCAGGTAATAGCGAATAACAGAAAATACTGCATTCCGCATCATTCTTACTTAAAGCCGCATTCAGAATAAAATCAATTAGCCTCACTTACTCCGTTATCTTTTTGGCCAGCTCGGTGCAGGCAGTGGAGGAATTGGCAGAAAAAACACGATAGTCGCTTCTTGAGATATTCATTTTTGTGTAGCCGTACGAGAGCTTGGAGGTCTGAGAGTAATGAACCAGAGATCTGTGGCCACCAGGGCGCCTAATGGGCATGCTGCTTCGCTTTCGGAAATGTGTTGAGGTTTGACCAAACCAAAACAAAAAAAATATCCCCCGTGGATGTGAGAAACCCCCACATTAGGTGCCTCTCTTCTTCTTCTTCTTCTTCTTCTTCTTTTGTTTATTGGCGGGTGGCAACCTACTTTAGGTGCCCTCAGCTCACGAAGCTGAAGTTAGCTTCCGATTCGCAATATGTGTAAAGGGCAATTCCACTGAATCTTTGCTGACCTAGACTACATTAAACGAGGTCCTGATCAAAAACTACAATACTTGGACTCTTCAAATCTGGACTGAAGTGTTCTACACAGCATGTAGATTCATTAAAACACTGTTTGTGATTTGTGAAACCTTTATTCTATTTGTGAAAATGCAAATTAGGCTCATTTTATGATATGTTTCCCATCCAGACCACATTAAACAAGGTCCTGATCAAAAACTACAATACTTGGACTCTTCAAATCTGGACTGAAGTGTTCTACACAGCATGTAGATTCATTAAAACACAGTTTGTGATTTGTGAAACCTTTATTCTATTTGTGAAAATGCAAGTAAGAGTTGGCTTCTGTTTCGCAGCTTCTGATTCACCATATGGTTAAAGGGCAATTCCACATGTTTTTTGGAAACCAGACCACATTAGACCAGGTCCTGATCAAAAACTACAATACTTGGACTCTTCAAATCTGGACTGAAGTGTTCTACACAGCATGTAGATTCATTAAAACACTGTTTCTGATTTGTGAAACCTTTACCTATTTTTTGAAAATGCAAATTAGGTTCATTTTTGGATTTTTTGGGCAAATATACTGCACTGCATGCATGTGTTGGATATTTTAACATTTTCATCAATATTACTTTAGTTCTTTAAGATTATGTCAATTTCCTACAGTCTACCCAAACATTATATAGCCTACATATTTGAATGGGCTCATTCAAATCGGAATAACAGCAGTTCAAACCAGAATAGATATGTATGACATTGTCATACACCATACATATGTGGTGTTGTTTTGTTCTGATCTTTTGTTCCTGTGGATAAACCTGACATTGTGGGAAAAACAGTCAACAATTTGTTAACCCGCAATATTAGTGTAGCCTACAACACATTCATTTATACTCCCGCCTACTCCTTTTCAAACAGGTTTTCTTTCAAAAAGAAATGTAAACGTATAAATTGGGTAAATGTTAAAACACGTTTTAAATAAACCACCCTGGATCTAGCTAACATAATTAACTCTCATCTTTTATTTTATTGCGCTGTGTGCAGCACAGTATGTAGGCAATTGAAGTTATTCATCTATTGCAGCAAATAAAAAACACCGTGACCCAGGCTGTCCCTCTCTGCTCATTAATCCCTGCAGCAGACCCACCGTTAGGAGGTCCGGTTTATTTTAAGTAACCACATTTCACGATTTTACAATAAACCATGAAGTTATATGTTTCACGTTTTTGCCTATCAAAAACAGAGAGGACAGTTAAGTAATCTGTGCGCACGGTTAGAAATAGGCCTACTGTGCTCTCTGTTTTGCAACCCGTGCTACATGCTGTGTAGAACACTTCAGTCCAGATTTGAAGAGTCCAAGTATTGTAGTTTTTTATCAGGACCTCGTTTAATGTGGTCTAGGTCAGCAAAGATTCAGTGGAATTGCCCTTTACACATATTTCGAATCGGAAGCCAACTTCAGCTTCGTCCTCAGCTCTGTGTGTAAACTAAAAAACACAAAGGCCAACATGTTGCCCACGCCACGTGGAGCCAGAGGTGGGGCGATTGATGGGGAAAAAACAAAAAGGCTGAACTATCACTGAATTATGAGCTAATGGTAAACGGAGCCGAGAGGAGGAGAAGCTGTTTTAACAGCAAGCTGGTCTGAACCTGAAAATCAGACAACAACGCACTGAGTCCGACTGTAAGCTAAACACATTTCAAATAATTGAAATCTGTTCGCTGCGCAGTTTTCTTTCACTTACGGTAAAAGCTGCAGTTCCCAGCAGTCCCTCCCCCCAATACACGTTCTTTGGATGATGCGATCAGTGACATTCAGGAGAGCCAATCAGAGAGCTTCCATTCTTTCTCTTCGTTTTTTCCTTAAGCTTAACCTCACCACTGCCATCTGCAGGATAGGTAAATCTTACGCCGTTTGTTCAGTGCTGTACAGACAGAATCCAACATTTTCCTTTTTTTTTTTATCTTACAGTTATGGCGGCCTTTAGGTAAACCCAAGAAATCCCTCCATGTGTGTTCCTAAAATCCAAAAATGTAAAGGTAAATCTCAAACAGTTTTTATTACGTACCTGCCTTTTCTTTCTATGTGTTAAATTGTTTCTGTCATTCAGTTTTCTGATGTGTGAAGTGAATTTTTCATTTAAATACATTTCTGTCACTTTAAAAGTAAATTCAATTGTATGTATATAATTATATAGGAGTCAATGCAAACAAACAACCTGAACGATAGCAAACATGTTAAACATACATTTTCGTCAAAGGTTTAGAGAGTCCATATAGCCTACAGACTATGAACCAGACCACATAAATAAAAACATCTTTCACATGCAACCACTTCTGTCTCTATGTTGCATGTCCTGTTTAGCTTAAACCATATTTTTATGGTCTCTACCCTTTTCAGCTAAGCAATATTTACACATGTTTTTGAACAAATGTTTCCTTCCACTTTTTATATTTCCAGAAAGGTATAATTAGCAGCCTACTGTGATAATAATTCCATTTCCAGTCTAACTTGGATTCTATTGATTTGAGAGTTTAAGATAAACTCTTAAGGCCTGCAACCAGTCATTGTCCGGTTTTGCAAAAGCAGAAATGCTTTTCTAAATCATTTAGTATCCTCCAACTTTCTAGTCTGTGCCTAGTTTGGGATATGGATCTTCATTTCATTCATGACCCACCCCATAGAACGTATTGTAGAGAGCTTAGAGAAATCATTAGAAAATTGAATAAATAAAAGATCACTGACAATGTCCCTCGATCTGGGGCTTTATGCAAGATTTCACATTGTGGGGTACACGTGATCTTGAGAACGTTGAGAAAACAACCCAGAACTACACAGGGGGATCTGATCAATGACCAGAAGAGAGCTGGAACCACAGTAACAAATATTACTATTAGTTACACATTATGCTGTCATGGATTAAAATCCTGCAGGTCCCCATGTCTAAGCCAGCACATGTCCAGGCCCATCTAAAGTTTGCAAGAGACCATCTGGATAATCTAGAGCAGGATGAAAGTAATGTGGTCAGATGAGACCAAAATAGAACTTTCATGACATTCACCATGTTTGAAGGGGGAATGCTGAGTTGCATCCCAATAACATCATACCCACTGTGAAGAATGGAAGAGGAAACATTATGCTTTGAGGCTGCTTTTCTGAAAAGGGGAAAGGACGACTGACCGTATTAAGGAAAGGATGAATGGGGCCATGTATCATGAGATTTTGGGCAAAAACCTCCTTCCATCAGTGAGAGCATTGAAGATAAAACATGGCTGGATCTTCCAACATGACAATGATCCCAAACACACCGTCCAGGCAATGGAGTGGCTACATAAAAAGCATTTCAAGGGGCTGGAGTGGCCTAGCCAGTCTCCAGACCTCAATCCAATAGAGAATCTGTGGAGGGAGTTGAAGGTCTCTGTTTCCCAGTGACAGCACCAAACATCATGGCTCTAGAGAAGGTCTGCATGGAAGAGTGGGTCAAAATATCAGCTACAGTGTGTGTAAACCTGGAGAAGACCTACAGGAAACGTTTGATCTCTGTCATTGCCAACCGAGGTTACTTTACAACGGATGAAATTAACTTTTGGTCTTGGCCATTATACAATTAAATTCTTAAAAAAATATACAATGTGATTCCCTGGATTTTTTTTTTACATTCTTTCACAGTTGAAGTGTACCTAATTGAAATTACAGACTTCCTCTTTTTAAGTTGGACAACTTGCACAAATCGGTGGCTGCCAAATACTTTTTTACCCCACTCTATTAACTGTACCTTGTAACCAAGGATTTTCCCCATAACTGATTAAATGTGATGTTTGGTAGCCAATCACAAAGCAGTTCACAGCACTCTTAAGAGCATCTTGCTGTGTAAAGTATGGCATTATTTCTGAAAGAGCAAAAGATTTTGCAAAAGTTTGTTTGACCCGTTGAACATGTTATACATACTGTGCAGAAGTTATTATTGGAGATTTTTTTTCCTTCCTCGCATTATTAGGAATTATCTCTCAGTGATAATACTTATTCTGCTGATGACCTGTGAGATGGAAGGTATTTATCACCTCTGCGTGACAGAAAAACAATGAAGCATTTAGATGAAAGGGTCTTGATGTGAATTAGATATTTTTATCCGCCCATTCTATTTTTTGGTATTTATTATGTTCCTCCACACTGAGTCACAGGAAGGGTCTATTCACACCTAATAACAAGCTCTGGGAAGTTGATGTTGGCCTGTATTTATGTAGTCAGGTATTATTTCAGTTGCTTCAGGTTTTCAGCAAACAAACACCTAGTTAATACCAGAACAAATTTAGAAAAGCCAATTAAATTAGCATGTATGTATTTGGAATACGGGAGAAATTTAGTTCCCTGTATACTTTAATTTAACAAGGAAATAACACAGGGAGATCCCAGGTAGCCCACAGGTTGCACCTAAACCTTTTGTTTGTACAGTGACAGTACCAAAGGAACACTACTTCTGTTCTGCCTTTTCTTTCCAAATCTGATGAATCTCCCTGGTGTTGACATTTCTTCTCAGTATTTGAAACAGAGCAAAAACAGCTCACAAGTTCTTTCATCAGATCTTAAGTCTCGTTTTCCTGTTTGTGGTCAAAACATGCTGGATTTCACATTTACTGATGCCATTCTAAACCCGCTGACTAAAAAAGCTTAACAAATAGCTGCACATTCATAACAAGCAGACAGAAAATCAACTTAGTACTAACCAGAGTTCTTCAATTCTTTTTTCCTTGTTGAAGTTATAGATCAAAATGCAACTAATATTGTTCATTTACAGGTTGAAAAATATATGTAGGAGACAACCCAATATATATCTGTCAAAGTGCTTTCGAGAAGTTGAAAGTGACTCCTTAAAAAGTGTCTTTATTCCTGGGGTTGGGATTCCCAGGAGCCTTCAGTTTGTCAGATTTGGTTCTGTTGATGAGGTAAATAAACCCACATGGCTCCCCTTCACATCGAGAGGAGCCAGTTGAGTTGATTCGAGCATCTGATTTGGATGCCTCCTGGACGCCTCCCTGGTGAAGTGTTCTGAGGATGTCCCACTGGGAGGAGACCCAGAGGAAGAAGAAGCAGGACACACTGAAGGCACTATGTTTCTAGGCAGGCTTGGGAATGACTTGTGATTCTACCAGAGGAGCTGGCCCAAGTGGTGGGAGAGAGGGAAGTCTGGGTCTCCATGCCTTGGTTGGTTGGTTGGATGGATGGATGGACGGACGGATAACGAAGAGCAAGTGACAAAGAACTAAAAATACATGGAAGTATGCAGTTGTACATAATAATGGGTGTAAAGAATAACCAGCGGGGGACTAAGCTTACAACCCTGGGGGACACCAGAAGCGATATTACTGACAATGTTAACTATTTGAGGTGTTTGTAGAAGTTCAACACCTAATTTTCCAGTGTGATTCTAGAAAATGGTGGTGTGACAAGGGGGAATTCGCTTCAAGTTGTTGGTAACATTTTCCTTTATCAGCATAACATTTAAAATATCAGATACAAACATTGGCAGTGTGTTATCTAAAGTTGTGGGAACAGCCAAAGATAACACAAATAGGAAGTCTTTAGATTATAAGTATGGCTGTAACTAGAAGTAAAAAATAGGACATTTTATATACTTCCACCTTGACTCAGCAGCTCCCTCTCATCTTCACAGAGCCATGTGTCTTGTACATCAACTCATCTGTAAGGCTTTAATAAACAAAATTGCATATAAAGTCTTAATTTCTCAGCACTTTTGGCTCAGCTTTAATTTATCTATTAAATTGTCTTACAATTTTTCAGAAAAAAGGCTGTGGCTGGGATGCATCTATGCAGTTTCACTGCAAAGGGTTCCAAAAATCCATGATTTTATCAGTCTAAAACATGAGGAACTTTCTATAGCAACTGTAGTTACACTAGCTGACTACTTCTGATTAGAGAGGCCAAGACAACGCAACAATCCTGTCCTCATTTTGTTATGTCCGCTCACTGTTCCTCACTTAAATCTTCTCACTTCTACTTTTACCATCTTTCTTCCTCTTCACTCCAGGTTGCACCACCTGCCGTGTTTCCCCCCACCCACGCATGCTGCAGGTGGTAGCTTTTCATTTTGAGACTTTAAGCATCTTATCTTTTAGCAGGTCCAAAATGACCTGTCTCTCCTGGCTCTCCAGCTCAAATCTCCGCTCCCTCTCTTTTCTCTCCGCTTCCAGACGTTCTCTCTCCAGAGCGATCTTACCTGAAATGAAGAATGATGTTTGTTTACTAACAAAGCACATCCATTTTGGCTCCAGTAACAATGAAGGAGGTGATGAATGAGCAGAGCTGGCCCAAGGCATGAGCAGAGCTGGCCCAAGGCACAAGAAAACTAAGCCACTGCTTAGGGCCTCGCAAAAGTGTTATATTTTAATATAGATCTAAAAATTTGTTTATTAAGAATGAGAATACTGTTAAATCTAATTTGACGGTTTTAGCATACAGAAATTATACTTTTAAAATTTTTATAAGATTGATTGTTTTATAAGATTGTTTGCTTATAAATAAGTATCAGCAAATAATAACCAACTGTCTACAATTTATTTTAAAATCAATCAGTCAATTAAACTTTCCTCCCTCTCCCAGATTGCACCATATCTGTATTAAAATGCTGTAAGTGGTGCTGATGATGTTCTTAACAGGAAGAGGGGCCCCAAATCAATTTCTGCTTGAGGCCCTATGTGGGCCAGCCCTCTGAGTGAGTGCAAGGAAACAGCATGAAAATATCTTTGACCCCCCCATCCCCCTTTCCCCCTATTTGTTAAAGCAGAGCTGGATTTAAGATCAGCAACAACAAAACACAAAACAAAAAAACCCACTCCTCTGAATCTCCAACTCCTCTCGACGCAGAGAAAGTTCCTCCTCCCGGAGCCGCTGCTCTGCCTCTGACCGTTTCTCCAAAAAGCTCAGAATCTCCGAGTAGGTCTGACAGCAACACTGGCAGGGCCGCTTGGCTGTGGGTGCAGCTGAAAGCTCTGCCATGTGCTCACGCTCTTCTTCTGCTTCTGTAACTGTGAGAAAAACTTTAAAATATGAGGGAAACAGAGCAGGCAGGGATTATTTTGGAAGAAGAACATTTTTAAAGCTCCATAAACACTTGATTTTGTGGACCACACAACCAGATCTGTTCTCCTACAGAGTCATATTGAATTTCTAAACCCTTTCAATACGTCTTTGTAACTTCTTTTAAATATACCATATGAAGGTGTTGTTTTGACCCCTGCTGTAAAAAGTGATGTAAGGTGCAGTAAATCTGTAATACCTCCAAGGGGCATCCGTGTGACGTTAGGTTTGTCAGGTTCAGTAAGATTTAGTTCCTCTATTAGATGATTCCTTGGTTCTTCATCCTGAAGATAATTTAAAAACATTTTAGGTTTTGCTTTGAAAAAAAATCTACTGTTGTCCTTGTAGAGAGGTATGTCAGATAAATTACAGGTACACATTATCAAACTATTGAGATATATCTATTGCTTCTTCCTACAACTAGGCACAGGCTAGTAGTGGGTATTGTGGTATACCACAGTTTTATGAGTCCTTTTTTGAACCTTTAAAAGGTTTCTGCAAGTTCATTCCTGTCTATTTATTACATGCTATTTCAAGAGGAGACCGTTTTTCCTGGCTGTATGGAACTTACAACACAATATGCCCCCAGTTGACATGTTGCAGCTCACTGCTCATGAGCTAACAACAAGGACTAATTTAGGTATTCAGTTGTCTCAGATATTGCCAGTCTTGAGAGTGATAGTGTGAATAGAATGCAACCCATTGCTTTTACTCTCCTACTTTATGTACAGATCGAAAGATCGATAGATAGATGTTGAATTAAATAGATTGTAGACTTTACTATTGCACAAATAATAAATATTAATTTAGTTATTTGGTATGCAAATCTACACAAGGCAAAATTGGGCATAACTCTGACCACTAGATGATACCAAGGAGCTTCCAATATGGAGCTAAGTATGTGTGGGAAAATGCACCAACATGCATTAATGGGATATATATGATAACTCAGCTAGCTTACATTTAGAACAGAAGCAGTTCAAGATGAATTTGCAACAGTGGTCTGCAAGGTCTAAAATCGAAAATCCTGTTTAAAAAAAGATAGTTGGTGAGGGTGTATGTTAAGTAGCTAAATGCAGGCTGGCTACAGGAGGAGATATTCTCACCAATTTATCGACAGACAACATCTTGTAGTTACAATAATCTCCACAAAAAGAGTTTATTCAAAAATGACAACAACCTTTAAGATGTGTTTATTCTATGATTTTGCTTCATTCTATTGAACAAAAAGTCAATATAGTAAATAAATTGTATTTGATCATTTTACTTTAAATAAATATCATAAAACCAAATCGTCATGAGAGTCTCATAGCTGCCCATGTTTAATAAAAAACATACTATAATATTTTATTTATTTATAGCATGAGCCAATAAATTATCTACATCTGCTGTTTATTCATGACTGTATAGTGTGTCATCCATACTTTCATTTGCCTTTCACCTTGCTAATGATACACTGACATTTTTCCCCAATAAAGGGCTATTCTATTCTAAAATTATATGTAAATTATCTATATTTCCATCCCTTGTGTGTTTAATGCATTAAAAGTAACACCACGTTTTAGTTGCTATACCTACTGAAACTCACAAAAATTACAGGAGTCAGACCACTCAAACAGGCTTTGCCTATTTTCCTTAAGGATTCCAGGTATTTTATATACTAAGAATATCTGATGAAGAAAAAAGTTGGAATAAAGCACAATGATTTTTCTGTTTTCAGTGTCAAACTTTGTGTTATGTCTGGTCAATTTTAGCTTTTTACATTCCAACTACTTCTGCACCTTAAACCTAACATGCATGTTTTAGGCTGTAAAGATAAACACAAAGTACACAAAGATAACCCTAGCAGATACAGGAAGTGAGGTGCCTAAGCATTTCAGAACTTGAGACTTTTTTCACTGTAAGGCAGGAGTGCATATTGTTAAAAATTAATTATCATTTAACACGGTTCCACTGATGCTCACGTGGTACTTTGAACCATCACCACTGACGAGCAGCCCCTTCTCAGCCTCTAGCTCCAGAACCTCGTGGAGCAAATCTTCCTTTTGGGCATACAACCTCTCTGTTCCAAACCTGTGTTGAAAAACATATGCATTTAAGTAGTCTTGAGTTTTAGAACATGTTTAAGTCAAGACACGTCAACCCAAAGGCAAATGTTCCCTTGTAAAACATTACACTTATTTTTGATATAAAAATAAATCAACCTGCGCAAACTGGGATAATCTTGCTTCTTGTAGTAGTCTAGCAGCAACATGGTCCTCTCCCTACATCTCCTGGCATCTACCTCGAAGTTCTCCTCCTGGAGGGCTGCGGTGATGATCTCCCCCACACGGGCCCACATCCGCCCTGACAGCATTAAGACAGCGTATTCAAGCCTTACATAGCATATATGGGCTTCAGTTTGATACATGTCTGTGTTTACAGTAGATTAGTGTATTAAAAAAACAACAACAAAACAAACAAAAAAAACACCTGGCTCTTTTGAACCAAAGGGGTTCTGGGCGATAACCTCTCTCAGAAGGATGATGTCATGCCTCGCTGAGAAACGCACCTGACGCTTTCGGGGCACTGTGGAAGGGCAGGAAATAGAAAACAATAAAGTTAAAAGCAGCGGTGGAAAACTAATGCCACACATTACAGTGAAAATACCCCCCCTTCCCATTAAACATGTTGGTGGTGGCCATATCATACTGTAGGGATGTTTTTCCATCAGCAGGGACTGGGAAATAAGTCAGAGTTAATGGCAAGATGGGTGGAGCTAAACACAGTGAAATCCTGGAAGAAAATCTGTTAAAAACAGCAAAGACTTGTGTGACTTGAATCGCCCACTACGTCACGGTTTGAGGATTGAGGACCCAAATGCAGACAGGTAAGATGTGAATGAATTTAATGAAGTCAGAATAATAATAACGTTAAGCTGGTACACTTAGGAAACAAAATAACGAGGGAAAGGAAGACGAAGAATCCAGCAGAGAAGTGGAGTGATCAGAGAGCTTAAGTATACTGGGGAGGAGGGGAAAGTGGCACAGAAACCAGGGGAGATAATCGAGGTCAAAGGGGTGAAGGCGGGAGCAGACAGGGAGATGAGAAGAAATGAGTTGCAGCTGGGAACAGAAGGTAGAGTGGCAGGAGGAAAACAAAAATAGGGAACAGAGGAAGGACAGATAAAACACTCAGCAGAATAATACTCAAATAAGAAATAATAATTTTAAATGCATAGTGATAATGAAGCAGTTTTTCTGCTTTAACTAAAACAAAAATTACATTTCCTGGCTTTATCCAGTCTTAAACTTAACTAATGTAAGTTGTTGGGGTAGTCCAATCTGAACAGCTTTATTTTGTCCCTTTTCTTCTGATGTTATTAACAATTTAGCACCACATATGTAGTAAAAAAACAATGAACTAGATCATAGATGGACAGATAATTAAGCAGTTCTGCATTCTGTGTTTAAGCGATCAGCAGATACAGCAGTGTAAGCGCACACAGCGTAAACAACAGCCAGTAGGCAAAGGAGAACTGATTGCAGCCCCACAACGGCTGCAGCAGCAGCACTTTCCTTGCGTCAGAGGAGGTGGAGCATCTTTGCACAAGTGCACAGAGGCGACTGCAGTGCAGGACAAGGACACATTGGCAGTAGACCAGAGACGTGCCAGGCGTGTATCTCCGAAAAATCTCACCGTTGCTGATCGGGACTTCCACCATCACCCGGTCCATGTTTGTGCTCAGCGCATCCGGGACCCGCATGACGCCGACAGTACACGTCCACTCACCAGTACACGTTTCACTCTGACGTGTGAGCCAACTTGGCGGAGGATCGCTGCCCTCTCGTCTTTAACTCGTGATGACTACATATGACCACCGGAGGGAACCAGAGAACTGTTTATGCGTCCAAAGACAGTGGAGTCAAGCAACACGTAATCTGCTGCCCAGTGTTTAACCAGAGTACTTCCACAGCCAACTCCCAATATTATTAGGACGCACAAACACCACAATGCAGGGATACAAATAGGCTGATACTCCATTTTTTTGGTAGGCCCTATGTGCGTAGATTTTTTTTTCAACAGTTAATTTTATTAGATTGATCATTATTATTCTTTCATTTATGTATACCCATCCAGCCATCCCTCCATGGTTCTCCACTTATCCAAGATTGTGGTCCAGGAGAAATCTAGACATTTTTCCTATAGGCAATTCTTTCCAGCTCCTTCTGGGAGTGCCCAAGACCTTCCCAGGCCATAAGGGATATTCTGACCAGAAAGTTCTGGGTCTTCCCAGATTTCTTCTTGAGTGAACCCTGATTAGAAGCCCAACCATCGGAACTGACTGCCTTCAATGCGGAGGAGAAATGGCTTTACTTTCAGCTCCCTTTAGATGACAGAGCTTCTTACCCTATCTATTTAGCTAAGTAATTTATGTATAGTAATTCCTTTAATTAGATATGTGTTCTTATTTATAATATATGATTATGATAACGATTATGATTCCTTTTCCATCCATCAATTATCTTCTGCTTAATCCGGGATCAGAAGAAGCCCAGACTCCCCTTTCCCCAGCCACTTGGGTGTTGTGCAACAATAGGTTTGGTTTGGCTATGAATAACTATTCATAAATGTCAAAGGCAGTTATTAACTATCAATTTAACCAAGTTGGGGCACCACCTGATTATCAGAAAATAATAGCCAAATGGTTTTCATTCTAAGTTATTGCTTATGAATACCTGCCCGGTAAGGTTTAGGTATTAAATACAATAGATGAAGGATTTATGTTCAGCACAGATTTTCTCGAACAGCAGGCTATACATACATACCTATGGAATAACACAAACAGCTTCTCTCTAAAGTTTAACAAAATGATTCAATCTTCAAGTTAAAATACTTAAATTCAGTAAGCTAGCAACACTCAAATAAACTACTAGCCTAAATAAAAATGAAAGAATAATTCAAACTAATAAACTATTAAAAAGTAAAACTGTAAAAATGAACAAATGAGAACACAACCAATAACCAATAAAAAACCAAAACAGTCAACTAATGGCCCATATCAAGGGGCCTGGTACCCAGGACTACCGAAGTACGCACCAAGGGACTTCCGAGGGACACGGTTAAATGCCTTTTCCAAATCCACAGAACATATATTCAGTAAACTGGTTGGGAAAACTCCCATGTGCCATCCAGGACCCTGCTGAGAGTGTCAATCAATCAATCAATCAATCAATCAATCAACCAATCAACCAATCAATCAATCAATCAATCAACCAACCAACCAACCAATCAACCAACCAACCAACCAACCAATCAATCAATCAAATGTTATTTATAAAGCACTTTTCATAGAAGAGTTGCAACTCAAAGTGCTTCACAGATTTAAATGACACAACATAAACCATGTTTCCATCCCTCACCCACAGAATTAAAAGCATGATCCCAGTTATACCCAACCCCCCAACCCAACTCCCATGCACACAAACACTTAAGAACAACAATGAAAAGGACATAAAAAGGACGTTGGGCCAAGTGCAGATGAGTCAGGTAAAGAAACACCTTCAAGGGAACCATCTGCGCTGGTAGCAGCACATCAACTGCAGCAGCCGGGGCACACAGGGTGCCCAGAGGAGGCAACCCCCACCTCCACCTGGAGAGCACCCAGGCAGCCACAGCCGACCACTGCTCCCGTGGCAGAGGACTCCCATAGAGGAAACACTGGCAGGAAGATTAAAATAACAGATTAAAGTATAGAAATAACAGGGGATATATATGATAAGACTACGCAGTAAAATACTGAAAATATAATCAGTCGAGCTGGTAAAGGGTTTCGTGGCCAGGACGGAAACCACACTGTTCCTCTTTAATCCGAGAATCAACACCATCCTGCAGACCATTTTTCCTGAATCCCTGAATAGACCGTAACTGGAAAGCTTAGGAGTGTGATACCCCTGTCCAATTGTCCAATGGTAAAATTACAGACCAACATAATCGTAATAAAATAAGGAAAGCCAAATACGATTTTGCCAATTCTAAATTTATGACATATTCCATTTGACTTTGCTTTTGGTTTTATGAGGGCACACATATTCTCTCCATACCTGTGATTAAAGGCGTTTAAAGAGAGGAGCAGACATGCTTTATTGTTTTTATGTGGTTAATGGGTTCATGGAATGTTTTGAAGATGCATAGATGAGAGGGAATACATGAGGGAGGCAGGAATACAGCATGAGTCAGAGCTGTCTACACTATCTAACCTATGACAGTGATGGTAAATGTTTCCTCCGTTAAAAACCACAGAACAGAGATGACGGTTGCCATAAGAGTAAACCAGCAGGAAATAATGCATCACTCTGACACAGAATGCGACACATATCAGCTGAAGGTGGTCAGACAAAAAGAAATGAGTGTGATAACAGCTATCTGCCTCTGCTGCATACAATCTTTGTTTTATAAGTACAACTCATCACCATGGTAATGCACATGAAAGAATAGAAAGCAGGCAGGCTCCAGCTGCCTGCAACCCAGCAGCTGCCAAACTCTCTTCTCAGATGTCCGTGGCCTGTTAATTAGTCAGGACACACAATTATTCTCCTGCTGAGATCAAAGACCCTTTCCTGTAGGTGCTTCAGAGTAGAGCGACCTGTCAATAGCCAACATGAAGGTATTTTTCTCCTGGCTGTCTTGTAACCTGAGACACAGTTCTTCTGCTACGTTTAAAAGACCAAGGGAAACCCTTTTCTGCACCCTTTAGACCATTTTACCCTGATTGCATTTAAATCTTATTCTGCTGTTTCCAGATATAGTCACTTGCCTCTTTTAGCATCAAGATTATAGATGCTATAATAGAATGAAACATTAAAGGCTGAAATTTATTCAACAAATGTCTTTTCTGTCTCTGTACCAAAAAAAACCATTAGAAATGCAGCACAGCTAATAGCTACAGGACGTTTGAAAAGAGGACGTTTCAAACTTCCATTACATTGTTCTAGTTTTTTCACTGTTCATTTCCATATGGCAAGAAATTAATTCAATTCAATTCAATTCAGTTTATTTACATAGCGCCAATTCACAACAGATGTCATCTCAAGACACTTAACAAGAAGTCATTTCAATACATTTATACAAACATTCCAATCAGTTAAAAAGTTTCTTCTTTAAGGAATCCCACCAGATTGCGTCAGTCATTGGCGTGAGGTTGGGCAGACTTTCCAACCACAGTAATCCTTCAGCAATCCCTCATACTGAGCAAGCATGTAGCGACGGTGGAGAGGAAAAACTCCCCTTTAACAGGAAGAAACCTCCAACAGAACCTGGCTCAGTAGGAGCGGCCATCTGCCACGACCGTCTGGGGGTATGAGAAGACAGAGCAGAGACACAGAAGGAACATAAGATCTGCCATAACAGTACTTTCTATGTCACAGAAAGTAAAACGTTGATAACAGGACAGTTCAGTTACTGGGAGCATCATCCCAGTCGATGCCCCCGGTCCAACAGGGCATTGCAGCCAAGCAGGATACCAGATCAGGTGTAGCTTCTATGGAGAGAAAAACACAGAGAACACAAAGTTAACAGTCGAAATAACAGAATGAACTGTAATACAGCTGGAGAGTAGTAGGAGAAAAGGAAGTAGCAGAGTGAAGAAAATTGGTAAGTCTGTCCTCCAGCAGTCTAAGCCTATAGCAGCATAACTACAGAGCTAGCTCAGGATGACCTTAGCCACTCTAACTATAAGCTTTATCAAAAAGGAAAGTTTTAAGCCTGGCCTTAAAAGTAAACAGAGTGTCTGCCTCACGGACTAAAGCTGGGAGCTGGTTCCACAGGAGAGGAGCCTGATAACTAAAAGATCTACCTCCCATTCTACTTTTAGAAATCCTAGGAACTACAAGTAAACCTGCAGTCTGAGAGCGAAGTGCTCTGTTGGGAACATATGGAACAATTAGATCTCTGATGTATGATGGAGCTTGATTATTAAGGGCTTTGTATGTAAGAAGAAGGATCTTAAATTCTATTCTGGATTTAACAGGGAGCCAATGAAGGGAAGCTAAAACAGGAGAAATGTGATCTCTCTTTTTAATATTCATCAGAACTCTTGCTGCCGCATTTTGGATCACCTGAAGGCTTTTAATGGCATTTTGTGGACTTCCTGATAGTAAAGAATTACAGTAGTCCAGCCTTGAGGTAACAAATGCATGGACTAGTTTCTCAGCATCACTCCTGGACAGGATGTTTCTAATTTTAGCAATATTCCGGAGGTGAAAGAAGGAAATCCTAGAAACCTGTTTAATATGGGATTTAAATGTCAAGTCTCAGTCAAAAATAACGCCGAGGTTCTTTACGTTATTACTGGGGGCCAATTTAATGCCATCCAGATGAAGTGATTGACTAATCAGTTTCTGTTTTAGAACTTCTGGTCCAAAGACAGCAACTTCTGTCTTGTCAGAATTTAAAAGCAAATTGGGTAGGGTCTGGGGTGGGCCTGGGGATTCGGGGCTCGGGGGCGCCGCGCCCCCTAGCTGTGGTCCTGGCTGGGGGTCGGCCGGCGTGGGGTCTCTGTTGGCTGTGGGGGTCGTGGCCGGCCGATGGCCGGCATGTGCAGCCGCCTCTCTTTTTTTTCTCTGGGCCGATTGTCATCGCCAGTCCCTGTATGGCGTCTCGCCTTGTTTGCTGGTTGGGGTGCTGCCTCAACCTGGGTGTCTAGTGTCTTTTGTGTTTTGAGAGTAGAGCGAATGTCAGGGTGGGTTTAGTTCCCCTTCTGGGATGGGGCTGAGGGGACTTCCTTGGGGTCTGTGGGGCTTTGTGGTGCTGTGGCCGTGGGCCCCGGGTCGGACGTGCCATGGCCTCCCTCCCCTGGTGGATCGCGGTGAACAGCGGTGCCTATTGGGGTCAGTGGGGGAGCTGGCTCCCTGGGAAGACATTTTGTCTCCCAGTCCTTCCCTCCCCATCCCTGGACACCTCTGTCCACCCGCTCCATCACTTTACCACTCATATAGGGTCTTGGGGCATGGGCACATCACTGGGGTGCGAGGAGGGGCTTCCCTCCTCGCTGTCCCGTGGTGTCCTGGGTCCCAATTTTAATATACAACTTAGACACTCCCACTTATAACATTTTCACACGACACATATGTAGGGACTTTGGGGTGGGCACACTTTTCGGCATCCAGAGGGGGAGCGGTACATTCAGCTTCACCTCTGGTGCCGGTGCCCACTGTTAAACCACATATAGACACTGAGGGCTCGGGGTGGGGGTTGGGGGATGTGTGGCTGCCTCCCCCACATCCCACCCCTCTGTTTTAAATGCACATTATAACAACACACATCAACACCATACTCGAGCGGGAGGATGGAGGCTAGGGGTCTTTTCCCACCCCTGTTCGCTACGGGCCATCAGGGGTTGGGGTCCGGAGGAGGACAGGCGGTCTGGTCGGGGTCCTGGGCTGTCGGGCTGCTTTGCCACTGTGGGGCCCTTGGCGGTCTGCTTGTCTCCATCCTAGAAGGTAGGGGGTCCACCTCCCGGGTCCGGGGGCTGGTGGCTCTACTGGGGCATCAGTACCTGGACCTGGGAGCATAAAGTGTGCATGGGGTGTGTGAGTGAGGGTACAGCGTCATTTTTTTGGGTGTCTTGGTGAGTCAGTGAGAATGTATGTGTTTAAGAGGGAGGGAACGTATGACTGTGTCTGTATGTCTTTGTCAACCTGTCAGGTTGGATCTTGGTCTGCCCCCTCGCCTGGCGCACCTCAGGCCTTACACTTAATGGGGGGCCTATTTCCCCTCCGTCACTCCCCGCCGGTGACGGGGGCCCCTGCCTGCCGGTGCGCCGGTGGTCAATCCGGTTCGGACCTGGTGCGTGCCTGGCCGGGCCTGGGGGGGCCGGTGTGTCGGTCGGCCGATGCGCGGGGCCGATATCTTCCTTTGGTTGGTTGGGGTGCCAGGTTCAGGATTGTTGGGTGGTGCCTGCTCGGTGGCATGCGGATCCGGCGTCTCTGCTCGTTTGATCACCTGTTCTGTGCGCACCGTGCGTGGCCGGTTCATTGGCGGGTTGGACCGGCCCTGGCCCTCGTTTGAAGCCTGGTCTCGGCGCCCTGCGTTGCGCGGGATCAGGACCCGGGAGCTGGTACAACTTGGCGTCCAGATGCTGACTGAGCCCGGCCTGGGGATGCTGTCCGTCCCCTGCGGCTATTGGTGGGGCGCTGGGATTTTGGCGGTGGGGATTGGCCTAGGGCGGAGGCGTTGCGTGGCGGCCGGCGGCCGGCCGCGGCCCCTGCAGTGCCGGGGGCCCCTCGTCGGCCGGTCCCTTGTCGGGTCCCTGCTGGGGGGTGGGGTGCCCCTGGGCCCCGGCTCCCGTTGACCGGCCCGCCCCGGCGTGGCCGGTTGCCGGCGGAGCCCGTGGGCTCGTCACTGCTGCCCCCCGGGCCCCTGCATAGTGGCCGCTGGATGTTCCGCTGGGGTTCTCCTTTTCTCCTCTCTTGGGGGATGCGGTTGGCCCCGCCCGGATCCGCCTGGGGCTCTGGCGGTCCTTTGGATGTCTTTGCTCCGATCTCCTTCATGTCTACATCGATTCCTGGGGGACGGATTGATGTCTTCTCACACCAACTATCGAACACTCTTATGGAGAAACCTCATATGCACCAGCATGCTAACACACACACATAGATGTGGGGTCCCTGGTGTTTAAGGATATATTCTTGGGCTGAGGTTATCATTACTAGAGCTTGATTAATCGGTACCATGAATTTTTCGGTGACATTGTTGTTGTGTTTTTATATCTATTTTTGTGTGATGTGGTTGTGTAATTCTTAAGTTCACAATGTTTGGTTGGTTTTGTCGATGTTCCTTTTTCGTGTTTTGTTTTACCCCCTCTCTCTGCCGTCCTGTGGGTATGGAGGCAGACTTCAATGTTTTCCTGTGTTTTCTTTGTTCCCCTTCCTCTCTTGTATTTTCAACTCACCCTCTCTCATGACATTTTGTTTCCTACCTCTCTTCTTCATCTTCCTTCTTTCTTCTCCTTAATTTTCTGTCTCCGTGTCCATAACATCAGGAAATAAAAACCCCAACAATTCATAATAAAGATTTTTCACACATAAATCAAGCGGGGTACTATAGCAAAAGCTGTACTGCTCCGCTTGTGAAAGTAAATCTGTTGGGCTTCTACTTGGTACTCAGACACCAATTCTGAGCTCCACACTGCCAAACAGGACACGTTAGAAAAAAGAAAAGAAAAAAAGAAAAAAAAAGAATTTAAAAGCAAAAAGTTTAGGGTCATCCATGTTTTTATGTCTTCCAGACATGCCTGTAATCTACCTAACTGACTGGGTTCATCAGGATTTATGGATAAATATAGTTGTGTATCATCGGCATTGCTGTGGAAATTTATCCCATGCTGTCTAATGATTCTACCAATTGGGAGCATATATATGGTGAAAAGAATTGGTCCAAGCACAGAACTCTGTGGAACTCCACAAGTAACCCTTGAGAGTGAAGAAGATTTATCATTTAAATGAACAAACTGGAATCTATCAGACAAATATGATTTAAACCAGCCTAGTGCTGTTCCTTTGATCCCTGCAACATGTTCAAGCCTTTCTAAGAGAATATTATGATCGACTGTGTCAAAAGCAGGACTGAGATCTAACAAAACCAGAACAGACACAAGTCCATTATCTGAGGCTATGAGAAAAACATTGGTAACCTTCACCAGTGCTGTTTCCGTGCTATGATGAGCTCTAAAACCTGACTGAAACTCTTCAAACAGCTCGTTACTGTTTAGATGCTCACAGACTTGATTAGCAACAATTTTCTCAAGGATTTTGGATAAGAAAGGAAGGTTAGATATAGGTCTGTAATTCACCAAGTCATCTTGATCAAGGGAAGGTTTCTTGGGTAAAGTTTTAATTACAGCTATTTTAAATTCCTGTGGTACGTATCCGTTTACTAAGGATAGATTCATCATATCCAAAATGGGGCCAGGAACCAAATGGAACACTTCCTTAAATAATTTGGTTGGGATTGGGTCCAACATACAAGTTGAAGGTTTAGATGAGGCTAATATTTTTGATAATTCTGAAAGCTCGACTGAATCAAAACAGCCTAAGCACAAATGAGGTTCTACAGTTCTTTCCGATGCTGCCTCATTTACTGAGGAAGAAGTAATCATGTTTGGGAGGATGCCAATGATTTTATTTTTAATATAATTAATTTTATTTATGAAGAATCCCATAAAATCATCACTGCTAAGAGCTGGGGGAATAGTTGGCTCAACAGAGCTATGACTCTGTGTATGTTTGGCAACTGCACTAAAAAGAAACCTAGGATTGTTTTTATTCGGCTCTATTAATGATGAAAAATATGCTGTTCTAACTTGTCGAGGGGGTCTTTTTATACAGCAGTAGACTGTTATTCCAGGTTAAATAGGAATCCTCTAGATGTGTAGAGCACCATTTTCTCTCCAACTTCCTAGTATTCTGCTTTAAAGTACGCAACTCTGCGTTAAACCAAGGAGTCAGCCTCCTATGGCTAGCCACTTTCTTTTGTAAGGGGGCTACACTATCTAATGCCAAACGCAATGAGGAAGTAACGCTGTGAACCAGACCATCATTTTCTGAAGGGTTAGAGATAGAATTGCTGCCATCCACTGTGTTACCCTGAGAGACTGAGGAAAGCAAGTTTGTAACAGATTCTTTAAAAATTGTTACAGCATTGTCTGATAAAGCTCCACTATAATGACATTTTCTTTCAGATTTAAGATGGTCAGTTAAAGTAAATTCAAAAGTTATCAAGAAGTTGTCAGACAGGACTGGGTTATGTGGGTGGACTTTTATTTCCTCACACTCAATACCGTATGTCAGTACAAGGTCCAAAGTGTGTTTACCCGAGTGGGTCGATCCCTGTACTTTTTGAGTAAAGCCAATTGAGTCTAAAATAGCATTAAAGGCTGCATTTAGGCTATCACTTTCAGTATCCACATGAATATTGAAGTCTCCCACTATAATGACCCTATCAGTATTTAATACTAAATCAGATTAAAAATGTGAGATCTGATCCAAGATTTGAGAGTAAGGGCCTGGTGGACGATACAAAACCACAAACAAAAATGGTCTTAATGTTTTGCAACTTGGATGAGGAAAATTAAGGGTTAGATGTTCAAAAGAACTGTAGCTATAAATTGGTCTTGGACTTATTAGTAAATCAGAACGAAAAATGGTTGCAACTCCTCCCCCTCGCCCAGTACTTCTAGGAATGTGAAAATTTAAATAACTGGAAGGAGTTGACTCATTTATACTGACATAATCCTCCTGCTGCAGCCAGGTTTTTGTGAGACAATGAAATTCAATGTGATTATCACAAATCAAGTCATTTATTAACAAAGTATTTGAGGAGAGAGGTCTTATGTTTAATAAACCACATTCAATAGATTTATTTTTCTCTTCAGTCAAAGTTGTATTTATCTTTATGAGATTTCCATAATTTGCTTTTGTTGGCTTAACTTTTAATCCATTTAATTTTGACCGTGGGCAAGACACTGTTTCTATTGGGTAATGGGTGGGTAACAGTACAGGAGCAGCAGAGAGGTGGGTAAAACTACGACTCTGCTTCCTGGTCTGGACCCTGGGTTGTCTGCGTTATGGAGGACTAATAAATACGGCCATATTCCTAGAAAGAAGAGCTGCTCCATCCAACGTGGGATGGATGCCGTCTCTCCGGATCATACCAGGTTTCCCCAAAATGTTCGTCAGTTATCAATGTAGCCCACATCGTTTGCAGGACACCACCCAGACAACCATTGATGGAATGACAACATGTGGCTAAACATGTCGTCACTGGTCCGATCAGGCAGTGGACCAGAAAAGATTGAGGCACATACTGTGCCTCGTACAAATACTGATGCACCTCAAACCTTTTCACATTCTATAATGTTACAACCACAAACATCAATACCTTTTAACTGAACTTTATGTGATACACCAACACAAAGTAACACACAAAGGTGAAGTTTGAGGAGAACATGGATACATCTAAATAAGTTGCTATTGTACTCAGGCTTCCTGGTTTGCCAATTCAAAAGACCAACATTTGCTGTAATTACAGCTGCAAGTCCATCCATTATCTTCTGCTAATCTGAAATTGGGTCCCAGAGTTAACAGGTCCACCAGAAATCCCTCTCCCCAGCAGCATCCTCCAAAAGGGAGGAAAATCTCCAAAGGGCACTGCTCAGAAGGTAGTCTGAGCAGATATCTGAACCGCTTCAATGGACTCCTTTTAAACACAGAAGTAGTGGCTCTACTTTGAGTTTTCCCTGGATGACGGAACTACTCACTCAATCTCCAAGGGTGATTCCAGTCTACAGAGCCACAAAACATGCGTAGACAGATAAAAGCATACTTTCATGACCCCCTCAACATTTCCGTGAAAGAAAAGATCTGGTCCAATGTTCTACGGCTAGGACGAAATCCACATTTCTCCTCCTGGACCTGAAGTTCAACTATAAATCAGAGCCTGCTTTCCAACATCAAAGAGTAAGCTTTCTGAAAGACGCTGAAAAGTGTGACCCCTCAATAATTTGAACACATTCTCCGGTCCCCTTTCTTTTTCCATCTGCCACCCCAACAGCATTGTCCTATTCCTCCATGTGACATTAAAGAAGCATGTCAACCATGACAGCTTCACAATGTCCAGAGCCTTCAGCATCTTAGACCACATCTTATCCACACCTTGCACCCTGATGACGGGGAGCTTTTTACCTACCTTGGTGACCACTGCCACAACTGCAATGTTTTGGGAAACGTCTCCCCCAGTTTTGCACTTTCTAGAAACTGAGGTTTTTGTTTGTTTGTCTTTAACAAAAGCTCAAACCGGGTGGTGTATGGTATAGAGGTAGAGCAGCCACCCCATATACAGATGCTATTAGTCCTCGACGAAGCCGTCCAAGTATAGGTACTTTGCTGCATGTCTTCCCCCTTCTCTCACTGCCTCTTTCCTGTCTGAATACAGCAAATAAAGGCCACAAGTGCCACAAATACCTAAAAAAGCTCAAACTTTCACAGGTTGGTGTATCTGTGAACTTCAGTGTTCCTGCCACAAATATGAAAAAATGGAGTTAGGTTTGGACTTTTTCTTGGCCATTGTAATACATGAATCTGCTTAGATCTGAACCATCACATTGTAGCTCTGGCTTTATGTTTAATGTTGTGAACCTCCCAGAATTTTCCCAGTCTCAAGTCTTTTTCATCCGCTAACAGGTTTTCTTGCTGGAATTAAGCTTCCTCCATCTCAATAAAAGCTCAGACCAGCCTCCCCAGTCAGAGACACATCCCCACAGTATGATGCTACCCCCACCATGTTTCACAGGGAATAATGCACAACACACTTTTTAAATTTCAGTTTTTTTAATTAACCGAATACCTTTGTGAGGTATGCACTATATAAATGTGTTAATTGGGTTTACAGTTGGCATTGGAGTGATTGAGAACATTGTTTTATTCTTAGCAAGTAATAGCACCATTGTGATTAGTTCCTACAGTGATGAGTGATGTGCTGCCTGGGGGTGTTCTGCATGACCATCTAAACTGAGCTGGACCAATAGCAACCCCCTAGGATGGCGCTAGTGGTTCATGTGATGTACCCCTGCTCGGAACCTTCTATCAGCACTCTGGAAACATAATTTCTTATGTGTACTCGATGTTTACTCTGCTGTGACAAACAGAGTTCTGTTTGAAAGCAATGGAAATTTAATCAGGGCCACCATTAGAAATAAGTTCTCACACTGAAAAAGTGAAAGACTTACAAAAAGTGGATCCATTTGAGCTGAAAATCTAATCATCCGCCTTGTAGCTCAAGAAGGACTGCAGTAAAAAAACATGACTTCTGGGAATAAGCTCATAGTTATTAAGAGTGTTTGGTATCCATGGCAGCGAGTGGCTTGGTGGGACTTCCTTACTCAGTGTCACTCTTCTGCTTCCTTGTAAATTCATACGCATGCTTTGTGCATTTATGTCAGCTACATACAGCTCATACTGTCGTGCTGTGTGTGGTCGAGGCAGAGCCATGGCGCAGACAGCCACTCAAATGATGCATATTAGATTTTTAATAAAAAAAGAAATGTACATGTGGTGGACATGAAAAAACAGGACATATGGATGCAACATGGACAAAATAAAGGACAATAGAGGAGAAGAATCCAACAAAGAACAATGAAAAATCAGGAGCTTAAATACTGAGGCAAAGATTTAAGTGACTGACAAGAGAACCAGATGAGCTAATAAGAGAAAATGCAGTGAAGCTGTGGCAGGAAAAGAGAGGATAAAACATTTTTTTTTTCTAAAACATCTCCTGTCTGGCAGTGTGGCTCTTACAACTGGTGTCTGAGTACCAAGTAGAAGAACAGATTTACTTTCACTAGAGGAGCATGACAGCTTTTGCTATAGTAGTCTGCTTAATATATATGTGTAAGAAATCTTTAATAGAAATTGCTGTGGTTTTTTTTCTGATATTATGGACATGGAGACGGCAAATAAAGGGAAGGAAAGAAAGAAAGAAGATAAAAAGAGGTTGGAAAAAAGTTAAGAGGGAGAGGGTAAGTTGAAAATACAAGAGAGGAAAGGGAACAAAGAAAACACAAGAAAACATCCCAGTCTGCCTCCATTCCCGCAGGACGGCTAGGAGAGGGAAAAAAACGACGGCAAAACAAATCAAACAATACAAACCAAGAACTACACAACGACAACCCACAAATAGATAAATAAATACAATAACAGCGTCACTGAAAAACTCATGGTACCAATTATTACAAGATTTAGTAATGGTAAACTAAGCCCAAGAATGCATCTGTAAACACAGGGATCCCCACACCTTTGTGTGTGTGTGTATGAACATGCTGGTGTATATAAGGTTTCTCCATACAAGTGTTCAATAGCTGGTGTGAGGAGCCATCGATCAGCCACCCAGGAATCGACACAGACACGAAGGAGATTGGAGCCGTAGACATCCAAATGACCCCCAGAGCACAGGAGCCCCAGGTAGAGCAACACAGGGCTGACCTTGTGACCAGAGGGCTGACCTAACCCTAATACCTAACCACCCGATAGCTACCACCAAATGCTCAAACCGGCCCCTCCCAAATGAGGGGCCTGGCCAACGGCGCTGAAAGGAGAACCCGGCACACTGGCTGACCGATACCCCGGTCCACCCAGGTCCAGCCAGGCAGGCATCAGGAATGAACCAGCATGCCACCCGAGCGCCCAGCTTTGGAATCTGAGAGCCATCAACGCATCAGCGGGCAGAGGCATCAGTTACTGTAAGGAAATGACGGAGGTGAAAAAGGCCCCTCATTTGGTGGGGGGCCTGAGATGCACCCGGTGAGAGGGTAGCCCAAGACGCAACCTGACGGATACCCAGGAACACACAGACGGTCATATGCTCCCTCCCTCTTACAAGCCCCTTTCAAACAGGCCATGAAAAATGCTATTTTTCCGGACTTTGTTTTGCTTTTGAGTCTGAAAGCAATCTTCCGGCCTTTGTCTGGATACCCTTTACCGGTAATTTTACGGATGAAGACCTGGTAGCAAGAGCGGACTTTTCGCGGTATGGTGTTTGCATTCACCTTATCAGGAAATGTTCCGGAAAAGCTTTAGGGGTGTGGGGCGGTGGGGAAAAGGGGAGGGGGGGCAGGGAACGCTGTGAGCGCACACGTTGACGTATAAATGTCACATGAACGGCAGTGCATAAGAACACAGCTTCTTCATCGATCTCTTAAGCGTTTCCATGTGTAAAAAAATTGCATACATCACGAAGACGAGTACTGTGAGTAGATCTGTAGTTTCGTCAGCCATCTTTGCAATAATCCCTTTGTTTGGGGAAATGACATGCACACAATCAGGCACACACAGTTTCTGTTTATTCACTTACTAAACAAACATTTTTGTAGGCATGCATGGGTATACAGCAAGATGTGAGGAAGGTGCACGGGACTGTGGAATTTGACTGACAGTCTTGACCTTTTCAACCATGAGTCGTACTTGTGGGAGTTCAGTGTGCTTCCAGAGCATGACTGAGACTGAAGATGAGACACCTCCCCACACACACACACAAAACACTCACACACTCCCCCAATCCATCTTTGTGCTCACTCCCATCCTTTCTTTCTTTTCATTAAAGTTACCTTACTTTCAATCAGTTTAGCCTCTCTTCTTATTACATTTGTGTTTCCGCCTTATACAAAAACAGATATTGGTTGTTAGAATCTCTGTCCACGTATTTGTTTAATCCTTTTTACTGTTGTACCGTGATATTGCAGTTATGATTTCCATGTTCAGAACTGCTCTGTAGTTTGGTTTATTGGAAAACTGAAAAGGAATGAATGAAGGGAATAGATGCAAATGTACATCATATTTCTACTATATTGGTAAGTGGAAACACCACACATTTGTATATGATGTGTCATCTACAGGGTGTGAATAATACTCACTCTCAATAATACAAGAAATAACATTTGCTTTGATACCTTTAAATAAAATAGTCAGTTATGCCTTCAGGATCAAAGTTTCCAACCAGAGCTGTCCCATTACACAACAGAAGCACCTCTGTAAATGACTGATTTAAAGTACAGAGTTTAATTGGCATTTGTAAAAAAATTAAAAATTAAAATATATAAATAAATCGACATTTTAAAAAGTCAATTCATTAGCAATACCAATAAAACCACCACTGAGACATTGAGAGTCTATATGCTTATCTTAGTTCAACATGATTAATTGTGCTCACGTTTAGCATCTCATAAATCCACTGTGCCAGAAATTGAGAGGCTTTCCCAGCTTATTACACCACTTTTTTGTGCACATCGGTCTTGGCCAAATCAAATCTAGATTTTGGAATTTTGTTTGATAGACCAACACAAAGTAACTAATAAACTAATAAACATTAAAAAACTCAATACAAAAACGGACGATATTGCAATTTTAGTCTCAGCTCAGCTGTCGCAGACCTCAGCTGATTGCTTAGACCAGTCTATTTCATCTCTGCTTCTCAAGGCACTCTGCCCTGCATATTTTAGATGTTTCCCTGCTTCAGCACACCTAATTTCAATTGATGGCCAAATAACAGGCTTTTACTGAACTGCAATCATCTAAATCAGGCGTGTTAAAGCAGTGAAACATCTAAAACATGCAGGGCAGTGTGCCTTGAGAACCAGGATTGGGAAACACTGGTTTAAACATCACTTAATTCAACAAAAGAATAAGTTTAGTAGATAAGTTTCCTTTAATATAAACCCAAATTAGTTAGTAAAAAGCTAGTAAAAGCTAGTCCAAGTGGGGTTAAAAGCAAGGTACATTAAAACATCTCCAATGTAAGAAACATCTCTGAGATTTAGGCAAACACCATTTACGAATCTTTAAACTATCTTTATCAAAATAACAAGATCTAGCATTTTCTTTTATATTTAATCCATCTAATTTCTAGCAGTGTACTAAACAGTATTTGAGGGACCCTGAAGTTGATCCACATTCTTTAAAAAAAGCCAGAAATGTCAGCAGCATATTTGTAATTTGTGCTTTTTCTTTATGTTTTTCTCTGCAACCGTTACATCATTTCACTGAACCGTACCATCCCCCCCACCCCCCATTTATTTTAACCTTAAAGTTACTGAATGTATTAAACAGTTTCCATGGCAACTTCTATTCTGGGCAAGTGAAACACAAACACGTTAAATTAGAACATATGTCCCCACAGCCCATGGACTGCTATTTGTGTGTATCGCTGTTGAGTTCATGGGAACATGGTAATGACATTAAAAATCAAACAATATGAACAGCTCTGATTCGAAGTTAAGGAATACTCATCATGGGAATACATTTTTTTTTTCTGTCAGAGGACCACAAAGTGCTTTACACTACATTCAGCCCGTTGGTGTAGATTCTCAGTCATCCATGATATGATATTTTTGAGAGTTAAAATGAAGGCAACCAGGCTTTTCTTGTTGTCTTGAATACATTTTGTCTCTCATCCAAGAGGCTTCTTCAGTTCTAAAAACTGGATTGGGAGTATCAGATGTACAAGTCTGCTTCTTGCGTAGGTAACTCAAAGTCGCCTACAAAGCAGCCTTGAGTTGCCTACCCAAGAAGTTTCACCAAAATTCACACATTTAGGCATCTGACCAAAACAGCGCATAGTTACATAACAGGGGTTGTTTCACCATGAGCGACACTTACATCACCAAAATTGCTTAGTGCTTAGAAACTTTAGGCAACCCTGATAGCCTCGTTAGTTATAACGATAGCCCTATTAATGAGCCTTAACCATAGATTTACAAATCTGATACTCCCAAACCAGTTTTCAGAACTCTCTTGGATGAGAGACGAAAGGTGTTCAAGACAACAAGAAAAGTCCAGTTATCTTCATTTTAACTCTCAAGGACTACATTCAGTCATTCACCAACTCACGCACACATTCACTCACTGGTGGTGGTGAGCTACATTGTAGCCACAGCTGCCCTGGGGCACGCTGACAGAAGCAAGGCTGCCAGTAACACAGGCGCCACCCAGCCCTCTGACCACAGCAGCAAGTAAGATCGATGAAGTGTCTTGCCCAAGGACACAACCCCCAAGACGGACAGAGCGGCGGTTTGAACCGGCAACCCACCGGTCACCGGAGAAACTCCTACCACCTGAGCCACGGCCGCCCCACAAATAACAAACATTTGTATACCGTTTGATTTCAAAGAAAGGTTTCAAATTTTGCAGTATTTTTTTATTGCTGATTTTTCCTAATCTACACCAAATCATTAGTATTTATACAAGATCAAATATATACATATGCTACCATTAAGATTTGACCAAATGTACCATTTAACTGCATTTCTATCAGACATTAAAATACCTTAAGTTTACTGTATTCATGCCTGTGTAGCTAATTTGATTATGTCATCCACCAAAATCCAATAACTGTGCTTTAAAAATACAATTAATCAAGATTAATCAATTTCAAAGATTATTAGATTAGCATTTGTAATTGAGTCCCACACCTAATATATATATATATATATATATATATATATATATATATATATATATATATACACACTGTATATAGGGCTGTCCAAAAGTTTTAGGCAGGTGTGAAAAACATGCTGTGAACAAAGAATCCTTTCAAAAATGGAAGTGTCATTCTATTATTTTCATCAGTACACAAAATGCAGTGAATCTTAATCAAATCAATATTTGGAGTGGCCACCCTTTGCGTTCTAAACAGCATAAATTCTTCTAGGTGCACTTGCACACAGTATTTCAAGTATTTGGCTGTTTAGTAGGCTAGAGTTGGAGGACCTGAGTGGTCTTGGTGGTTGGTACCATGACAACAGGTCTTCAACATATTTTGGTGCTAAGCCATGTAATGATTTATAAACTAGTAAAAGTATTTTAAAGTCTATTCTCTGAGCTACAGGGAGCCAGTGTAAGAACTTTAGAACTGGGGTGATGTGCTCTACTTTCCTGGTTCTAGTGAGGACGCGAGCGGCAGCGTTCTGGATCAGCTGCAGCTGTCTGATTGACTTTTTAGACTTTTTAGTGCGTGACTTTGTAAACAAAGTCACGCACGTGACACGTAGCGCACCTGGGCATGGGTCTATAAATTGCACGCCAGCAGCTACGCTCGGTCTCTTTGATCTTCTCGCTGTTAACCTGGCGTGTTTCGCGGGTTAATCACTCCGTAAGTCCATGATTCGGATCTTATCGGTTTCTGCAGGTCTAGAGGTAAGCACACTGTGGTGCGATTTTGGCGTCATCCTGCCCGTGACCAGGTGGTCGGAGTGCTCTTTGGAGCCCTCTTGGGCTGTGGATTGGCATGGTTTTTCTGTTTGTTTGTTGCAGGACACGACCGGCTGACGGGGCTTGCTGGCTGTTGCTGTTTTCCCCCTGTAAAAGGGGAGGAGGGAGCAGCTGATGAGTTCCTCACAGGTAAGTGGCTGGAAGTTCTGACCGCGTGCTGTGGAGTGCAGTTTCTTGCTCAGATTACCTAGCCGAGACACACATTGTGTGCTTGTATGGATATATATAGATATATATATATATGTCTATATATAGATATACAGGACTCTGATTCGCGTTCTTCAGCTTCCATTGAAGTTCTCGCTCAGATTTCCTTGTGTGGTGTTTGCCCTCATTTTCCACACCTGTGGAGCTGGGATGTTGGTGTGCACATCATGTGGGGCTTCTCTCCAGGTGGAGGACGGCCATTACTTGTGTCCCAAGTGCCTGGGCCTTGGCCACCTCAGGGAGGCTCTAACTGACCCCTGTATGAATTGCAGCATTTTGCCACTGTCTGTGAGAGAGGGCAGGCTGCGTCAGGTAGAGGGCCTCCTGTTTGAGACTGACCTGCCGTCCTCTGGTATGCCTTATCCGGGTCCCGGAAGGCGGGGGGATAGGCCTGCCGGTGAACATGGCAGCCCACAACGAAAGAAGCCACAGCTGCAGCGCCCCTCTCGCCGGGAGGTGGACTCCTTACGGGAAGAGGTGGAGTAGCTTAAAGCTTTGTTGAGGAGAGCCCCAGAGGAGGAGGATTTGGATGACAGGATCTCCGTTAGGGCCTCCGATTCGGAGTTTCAATCCCTCGGGGAGGTGGATTCTCCTCCGGATCTTCATGGTGGACGGGAGGTGGAGCCCCCGACTCTGGAGTGTATAGATGGTTCTAGAACATCCTTCCGCAGTTCTGCGAACTCGGACCCTGGGGAAGATCCTTGCCAGTTAAGGGCGGTTATCCAAGCGGCACTGGCCAGAATTGGGCTAGATGACGTGCCGGCGGCCCGTCCTGCGGAGAATCCCTTCTTCCGCCGGGCTCCGGCAGCGCCCTCGTTTGAGGTCCCACCATCGCCAGCCTTCTTGGAGGACCTGCAGCAGTGCTGGCGGGACCCAAAGCTTCTCTCCCACCAGGGTAGGGATGTAAGGACCCTGGGATCAATGCGTGGGGCAGAAATCCACGGTCTGGACCACATGCCCCCTGTGGACCATTGCATCGCTGCTCTGGTGCTCTCCCCTGATGAGGCGCTGAGGGACAGGGTCCACTGTCCAAGCGCGCAGTGCCGGATGACCGACAGCTTCCTGTGCTGGGCCTATGATATTGCGGCACGGATGGCACGCATGGGTAATTCTCTGTCTGTGCTGTTGCTGGCCCAATCCCAGATGCTGCAGTCGGGCGCGGCAAGGGCAGTACTTGGGGATACCAATGATGCAGCCCTTCAAGCTTTTGGACTGATGTCCAGGGAGCTTGGTCGTCTGTTGGCCACCCTGGTTGGGACTCGACGTCAGGTCTGGTTGGCGCAGGCCCCGATCTCGGACAACTGTCGGCAGGGCCTACGCGGGCTGCCTGTAGTGCCAGGCCAGTTGTTCGGGCCGGCGGCTAAAAGGGCGCTGGAGCATTGACGGCAGTCCAGGCAGGCCTCAGAGGCATGGGGTGAACGCGGTGGGACCACGAGACCCCCTGTTCCACAGCCCAGGCCACAAGGTGCATGGGACCCCCGGCGTCGGTTTCGTAAGGGCGCTGGAGCGTTGACGGCAGTCCAGGCAGGCCTCAGAGGCATGGGGTGAACGCGGTGGGACCACGGGACCCCCTGTTCCACAGCCCGGGCCACAAGGTGCACGGGACCCCCGGCGTCGGTTTCGTGCGGCCGCCTCCCCGCAGTTTCGCCAGCGGAGCAGGGCCGCAGCGGGGACTTAGCGACGGCCTGGAGCAGGACAGGCGCCACCCCGGGGAGCCGTGGGGCGGGAACAGGGTCACCGCCCCACAGAGCCCCGAACAGGCTGTGTCCTGACGACGGGCAGGTTTCCACCTCGGCACCTGGCCTGCTGGGAGGCCCAATGCGGAGACGCATGGGTTGTACGAAGCATGTCCCAGGGTTACAGGTTGCAGTTCCGCCGTCGGCCCCCACCCCCATCGGGGGTCAAGGTGACTTCGGTCACCGATCCTGCACGGGCCACCGCCTTGATGCAGGAAATAGAGACTCTCCTGGACAAAAGAGCAATAGCGGCAGTGCCGCCGCATTTGCAGGCCGAAGGCTTTTATTCGACTTATTTCTTGATTCCAAAGAAGGATGGGTCCCTGCGGCCGGTGTTGGACCTCCGGGGTCTGAATCGATTCCTGAAGGTTCTGCCGTTCCGCATGCTTCGGACTCGCGATGTCCTTCAGGTAGTTTGTCCAGGAGAATGGTTCACATCCATAGATTTGAAAGATGCATACAATATGTCCTGATTATATGGGGCACAGATAGTACCTGAGGTTTTCCTTTCGAGGCAAGGATTCGGCTTGTCCCTCGCCCATCTGGTGTTGACGAGGTGCGTGAAGGCGGCCTGACCAAGGAGAGGGTGGATAGGATTCAGTCCCTGCTCCAGGCCTTCCATCTCGGATTGCTCCACCTACGGCCCCTGCAGAGGTGGTTCAATGGCCTCCGCCTGAATCCCCGGCGACACAGGCGGGTCAGCGTGGAGGTCACGGCCAGGTGCATGGCCCTCCTATGTCGTTGGAGAGACGGCACTTACCTGCGGCTTGGTGTCCCTCTCGGCGTGGTCCCCCACACACGAGAAGTGCTGACGACGGAATGCGTCACCCTGGGGATGGGGGGCGCTATGGCAGTGCAGGTCTGTCCAAGGGCTGTGGGGCCCTCGTCAGGGTCAGCTTCACATCAATGTCCTGGAGTTGAGGACCGTTTGCTTGGCGCTGAGGCACTTCTTGCCCTTTCTAGAGGGCAAGCACATGCTTGTCCGGTCAGACAGCACCTCAGCTGTCTTCCACATCAACCACCAGGGGGGAACCAAATCATTGCAGTCTCTGAGGGAAGCTCGGAGGTTGTTGACCTGGGCTTACCCTCGTTTGGCCTCCATCAGGGCGATGCACCTGCCAGGATGGAGGAACTCGGTGGCGGACTGGTTGTCCCGCCGGACACTTCCCCGGGGGAATGGAGGCTGCACCCTCAGGTTGTTCAGAGGGTTTGGAATCGGTTTGGCAGAGGCAGACGCTCCGTTGGTGATGGATTCCCTCGCCGGTTCCTTGGCCGGCCGTTCTGCTGTACGCTTTCCCACCTTTTCCACTCATTCTGCCGACCCTCCATCAGGTGAGGGACTCGACACACAGGGTCCTTCTGGTGGCTCCGGAATGGCCCATGAGGGTCTGGTTTCCCCTGCTCCGCCGTCTCTTGAACGGGGCGCTGTGGCGGCTTCCGATGAGGCAGGATCTGCTCTCTCAGATGGGGGGGAAGATTTGCCATCCTTCCCCGGGCCATCTTCTGCTCACCGTGTGGCCGTTGAAGGGGGCAGGCGGCCCCCTATCGGCTTAGAGCCCTCCATTCGGCAACTGCTAGATAGCGCCAGGGCTCCGTCGACCAGGTACACCTATGCTCGTTGTTGGCGGCGATTTTCAGCGTGGTTTGCCGGCAGGGACATAGACCCTAGTTCTTGTTCCCTACACGAGATTCTGAGGTACCTCCGGTATCTGTTTGACACCGGCCGAGCCGCTTCGACCCTTAAAGTGCACCTTGCGGCTACATCGGCCAATCATCTTCCCATTGATGGCAGGCGAGTCGGTGCACACTACTGGGTAACGTAGTGTCTACGTGGTGTCAGGAGACTGCGTCCTCCCTTGCACAGGCCGGCGCCAGCATGGGACCTTCCCCGGGTCCTGCAGGCCCTGAGCGGGCCGCCCTTCGAGACGATGGCGGCAGCACCGTCGAAGGTTGTGTCTATAAAGACGGCCTGTTGGCGGTGACAATGGCTAAGCGCGTCAGTGAGCTTCACGCACTGGCCATCAGTCCAGCCTGCCTGCGGTGGAAGGCAGATGGTTCTGGGGTGACGCTGTGGCCCAACATCGCCTTTCTCCCCAAGGTTTTGCCCCCAGGCTATGTGAATGCGGCAATCGAGCTGGGGGCGTATTGCCCTCCCCCGTTCCAGTCCGAGGAACAGAGGCAGGCAAATTTGCTGTGCCCGGTCCGGGCACTGCAGCTTTATATTGTGGCTACAAACACTGTTCAGCGTTCGGACCAGCTGTTTGTCTGTCACGGTGGAGTGAACAGGGGTCAAGCCCTTTCAAAACAGAGACAGTCGCATTAGGTCATTGAGGCGATGTCATATGCATCGGTGGGTGCAGTGGCTCCTCCTGGGATTGTGTGCCATTCTAACAGGACTGTGACGACATCCTGGGCGACAATGAGGGGCGTCCCACTGGCGGACATCTGCGCGGCGGCGTCCTAGGCCACTCCGTGCACTTTTGCACGCTTCTACCACCTCAATGTTGGGCATGGGTCCACACTCGCTTCGGCGGTGCTGCCTCTGGCGGCTACCCCCTGAGCGGTGGGTGAGTATTACGTTCCTAGTGACAGTGCTGGCATAAGTGATCCACTCTGTTTACTGCCACTGGCAGTCAGAAGGGAACGAAACAGAACGGAAGTTACACTGTAACTAGGGTTCTGTGAGTTCCCGGATGACTGCCAGTCACGGGAGTCACTCGGAACTTCTCAGGCGAGAAGCTCCCGGAAGACCGAGCGAGCTGCTGGCGTGCAATTTATAGACGCACGCCCAGGTGCGCCACATGTCACGTGCGTGACTTTGTTTACATTAAAACTCAACCTGCGCAGAGCGCGAGGAGTAACCTCCACTCTGTTTACTGCCACTGGCAGTCATCCGATAACTCACAGAACCATAGTTACAGTGTAACTTCTGATCTTCTGTGGATGAAGGCTTCCTCACATCCTTCTGTCTCTTCATGTAATCCCAGACACACTTGATGTTGAGATCAGGGCTCTGTGGGTGCCATACCATCGCTTCCAGGACTTCTTTTTCTTCTTTACGCTGAAGATAGTTCTTAATGACTACTACTTATGACAGTAGATGGGTGTACCTGTGTCCCACTGGTTTCTGCCAGTTCTGAGCTGATGGTACTGGTAGACATCTTCCGATTTTGAAGGGCAATAAGCTTGATGTGTCTTTCATCTGCTGCACTAAGTTTCCTTGGCTGACCAGTGCGTCTACGATCCTCAATGTTGCTTGTTTCTTTGTGCTTCTTCAAAAGAGCTTGAACAGCATATCTTGAAACCCCAGTCTGCTTTGAAATGTTTGTCTGGGAGAGACCTTGCTGATGCAATATAACTACTTTGTGTCTTGTTGCTGTGCTCAATCCTGCCATGACATGAATCTTCCACAACGTTACTTCGGTAGCACAGTTTGGCTGTTCCTCACCCAGTTTAAAGCTTCCTACACAGATGTTTCTGTTTCAGGTAATGACTGTGATTCAAACAAAGTGAGACACGAATGATCATTAGCACCTGTTAATTGGTTGGTCATACACCTTACTATATTCCTACAAAATCCCTGACTTTGTGCAAGTGTGCCTATAAGCACTAATGGTGGTTTGAAGGTGAGCGGTAGCAAAACCAAATATTGATTTGATTTAGATATTTCTTTTGTTTGCTCACTTTGCATTTTGTAAATTGATCAAAATAAACAATTATTATTTATACTTCTTAAAGCATCCTCTGTTTACAGCATTTTTTCACACCTGCCTAAAACATATATATATATATATATATATATATATATATAGTTTTATTATAGTATAGATATATATGTGTGTGTGTGTGTGTACTTAAAATGTTTCTTTACATATGTCAAAATCACTATCCCTTTAGACAGAAAAGTTGTTTGCATGCTGCTATCAATGTTTTGTAATTTTACGATCAGGAGAGATCAGGTAGAGAACTGTGAACCTCCACAAGTTTGGTTCATTCCTGGGAGCAATTTTAATATGCCTAAAGCAGCCATGTTGATATGTTCGAATAGTTATATTATAGCAATTATCATAGCAATAACATGGGTTCTGTGTCCCAGGGATGAATGTGAATCATCCTCATGATGTGTTTGGCCATAATGACGATAGTTACAACTGGAAGAAAAACAAAGGAAGCTTCCATGCCTGAGAACACCATCCCAACGGAGAAGAATGGGGATGGCAGCATCATTGTGCTCTCCTTGTGCTCTTCTCAAAATACTGTAGATGGCATCACATGGAAAGAAAATAATTCAATTTGTCTAAGCACCTAATACACCTCAAGACATCACCCAGGAAGTTAGCAGGTAACTTAAATCACAAATGGATCTTCCAAATGGACAATAACACCAAGTATATCCTGAAATTAGTTACAAACAGCTCAAGGACAAGAAAGTGTCTTGGAGTTGTCTTGGCTGTCACAAAGCCCAGCTACAAAGATAATATGTGCAGAGAACTATAAAGAGTAAGGCAGCCTACAAAAATGACTCAGGTACAACAGCTCTGTCTGGAGGGATGGGCCTAAATTCCAGCCTTTCAACTACTATGACCTAAGTCATACAATGTCAAAGGCATTTCTACAAAACGCTAAGAACATGAAAAATATCAACAACAACAAAATTCCCTCTGTCATCATTCTGACAGAAAAAAATAATTATTTTGTTAATCCCAAATGAAGCAAAACAGGAAAAGACTGTCGAGCAGTGAGAAAAAAAAGGTTGTTTTTCAATACAGCACAGAAATTTAAAAGCAAATTAAAAAGGGTTTAACGTCTGAGTCAATTAAGGTGCTACAGCAAAAAACAGAGAATAAATATACAGGTTACTCTTTTATGAACTACCACATTTCAAACCCACTTTTGTCGGGAGCCAAATCGCACACAGCTTTATGTGGACAGATGTGGACAGACCTCCCAGTTAGTTTCATTACTGTTATCTTCCTAACACTAGTTATAAAGTTCTAGTTGCATCTAGACTGGCCTGCTCACTGCAAAATGGGAACTTTTTGAAAGGGAAATGAAAATTGTGGGCGATGCATAAAAACTGAGTCATGATGGTTGAATCCAATTAGTGACCACACTAACTGCTGCTGGCATGACTTGTGTTTAGCTCTTCTGAGCCTTTAACATTGGCTATAAAATAAAGTATTTACAGCAGGTTGGGATGAGAAGCACAGACATAAAGCAGAGGCAAAAAAATAAAATTCAGATTCACACCAAATAATTTTTGCCACACAATATTTTCCACTTATGTGCACAGCTCCATCAATGTCTCCCTGTGTTTCTTTCGCACACTGAATCAGTAAACTTGGTTATATATTGGAGTGGTCATCTTGTTCTGCGAGTCTTTCTTTTGCTCTTGTCTACATGATAGAGCATGTAAAGCCACAACACTCCTTCAGAAGGGTGAGACCTCTTTTGGCAAAAGGGGAGGAAGTCTGTTGAGCTCTGGCTGGTACCCTTCTTGATGATGCACCTGAAATGCAAAACAAGTCAAATATTAAACAAGTCACATACTCAGGGTATAAATAGATCTCATGATATAAATAAACTATATCAATATGACTGGTATGATTGGTCCTGCAGGGCTCTATCCAGTTGCTGTCCAAATATGATGTTGTCTGGTGAAGTAAGCTGCCATTGGCTATAAAGGTGAAAAAGGCAAAGTCATAAAAATGAAGGTAATGGCCCTCTTAAAGCTAATAAATGATTCTGCCACACCTGGCAGGAACAGCTACTAACAATGATTTCAGATTTTTCCTTTGTAACTTTGTAGAGGAATTCTGAATTGCTTTAATGTAGCTTCACTGAAAGGTTTTTATTTCCTTTTTTAGACATTATGGGGGAATTTGCTGGTGTAGTTTGGATAACTATTCTGCTTCACAATCTAAAGTCGTTTTCAGACAGAAGTTCTAGAATATTTGAGGACAATTCCATCCGGTCTTTAACCGGAATTGTGTTTTCAAACACACCACTTTTTTCCGGAACATTGCCTTTCGGCTGCTTTCACACAGCAAGAAATGTACCAGAGTATCCTGATGAATGTCTGTGGGGGGGAGTGGGGGGTTGCATGTGGGGATTACGTAAACTTAGTGCGGCGGGCGTATGTCATTTCCCCAAACAAAGGAATTATTGCAACGATGGTAGACAAAACAGCAGATCTACTCACAGGGCTCGTCTTTGTGATGTGTGCAATTTTGCACACATGAAAACGCTTAAGAGACATCGACGAAGAAGCGGAAAGGAAAATAGTGACATTTATACGTCATCAACGTGTGCGCTCACAGCGTTCCATGGCCCTCTCCCCTTTTCCCCACGGCCCCACAACCCTCCAGCTTTTGCGGAACATTACCTGACAGTCTGAATGCAAACCTCATAGCGCGAAAAGTCAGCTCTTGTTACTAGGTCTTCATCCGTAAAATTACCGGTAAAGGGTATCTGGACAAAGTCTGGAAGATTGCTTTCAGACTCAAAAGCAAAACAGACGAAGTCAGGAAAATTACAGTTTTTCATGGCCTGTTTGAAAGGGGCTTAAGTGTGCTTGATCTTACATTCAAGAAATTATACCCAGACATTCTCCTTCAGGATTTTCTCACAGAGCGCAGAATTAATGGTTCACTCAAGTAGCATCACACCACCGGCACCATGATATACTGTAGGTATGATGTTCTTTTGAAACGCTGTGTAAGTTTTACTTCTGTTTTCTGTCCACAGAATATTTTTCGACAAGTCATCCAGGTACTATAATCACTGGCTGACATTTTGTTAGGAACTGACCATGGTGATCCTGTATTGCTTGTACTGTTGGATCTGACTGCTGCTTCACTTTAGATCATGGTATTTTGATTTCTAGACTTGAACAATGTGTAGGAGTTACAGGTTTAGCACTTCAATGGCTAAAGTCATATCTTTCTGACAGGACTTTTTGTGTAAAACTGTAGCCCCTCTTAAATGCCTATGTGTACTGCAGGGCTCTATTCTTGGGGCTCTCCTTTTTTCACTTTACCTCCTGCCATCAGTTTCTATTCTAAGGTAGCCTGGGATTTTTTTTCATTTATATGCTGACAATTGTCAGCTTTATTTTCCTCTGAAGCATTCCAAAGCTTCTGTGATTAACACTCTCCTGTCTTGTGGATATCCAGTCTTGGATGGCTCTTAATTATTTTACATTTTAATTCTCATAAAACAGAAGTTGTTTCATTTGGTCCAAATAGTCTCTTTTGTTCCAAGGGTTCCAAGGGTCTTGCTGCCTTGACTCCACATATGAAGAACTGTGTCACCAATTTAGGAGTAAAACCAGATGATGCTCTTCATTCTGACAGCCATGTAAATGGGGTGATAAAATATATTTTTTTCATCTCCCATTAACTGTCAAGAGTAAAGCCTTTCCTCTCTAGATGCGATTTGGAAACAGTTATCCGTGCCTTCATAACTTTACAATTTTTGTAAGTCACTTTTATTTGGTGTTGGGCAGGGCACAACATCACTCTTGCAACTGCCACAAAATGCTGCAGCGTGATTTTTAACAGGTAAAAGATGACATGAGCAAATCACTCTGGTCCATCGTTGCTCTGGCTTCCAATCCAGTTTAAAGTGAATTTTAAGATTCTTTTATTTGTTTTTAGATCTGTAAATGGTCTAGCACCTGTGTATTTGTCCGAACTTCTTCAACCTTATATTCCCACTCTTTCTTTCCGGTCGGCTGAGTAGCTGCTCCTTACAGTTCCAAAATCCCAATTGAAACGTAGGGGTGCCCGTTCGTTCTCTGTTGTGGCTCCGAATATCATACACCAATCACATATCTTTAGAATAAACTGCCTCTTCATATTAGACAGGCTACTTCCGTGGATGTTTTTAAATCACTTTTATTCGCTGGCTTTTAAATCAGTGAGTGGCTAATATTTGCTTGCTATCTTCTTTGTTTTTATATTGGTGTACTCTTATGTTTTTAATTATTTTGTTGCTTTTGAGCTGTGTCCCTACTGTGCAGCACTGTGGTCAGCCATGTGTTGTTTATTTTAAGCGCTACATAAATAAAGTATGGTATGGATGGCGTTTTTAGCCAAATCTGAGACAGGCTTTTGTTTTCTTTTGATCAGGGTCAACTGTGGCTAAATGGAAAGAGTAACTGTCTTCTAATCAGAAAGTTATGATTCCAGCTTCCTTCCTGCCGCATGTTGATGATCCCCTGGGCAAGGCACTTAACCATGAGTTGCCTACCAATCTGTGAATCGGTGTATGAATAGGCATGTTTCCATTATGGGAACTTCAGGGTAACTTTACTGAACCTTCCGAATATGTGCATGTCTCCACTCAACTAAGCGGGCTCGACAGGGCTGTTTTCAGGGCAATTTTAGGAACCAGCCGAGTACCAGCCTTGGGTTATGTACTCGGAAATGGCCCAGTAGAGTTGCTGGGCCAGAGCTGTGCTTAAGTCATGCTGATTGGTTGTAACTCAGAGGGAAATGAGCAGATGTCGTCAAACAACTGACTTCATAAAATTGGAAGAGTTGCTGGAAAAGCAGTGTATAACAACAAAGCAAAACACAGCAACCATACCTGCTTCTTCCATTGTCAGTCTCTTGTTATTTCTTCTGCTGTGGGTGCCTTTTGGAGCTGATCAGCAACGCTACTCACTACCAAAACGGTTGTGATATGCGGACATCTTAGCAAATTCATTAAAGAGACAATTTCATATGGAGACACAACGGCTGAGAGGAGCGGGCCAACAGTCATATGAAGTTCCAATAAAAATTACCCTGAAGTTCCAATAGAGTAAAAGGGCTTCATGTAAGAGTGTTTGTGGGTGAATGTGGCTGCCGCACTAGTGTAAAGCAATTTGAGTGGTATGCATGACTAGAAATGTGTTTTATAAATTCAACCTATCATCCATCAGAAGAAACTTTTAGCCTTGGAGTCTTTCTCAGTCTCTTTCTTACTGTTGAATCATGAACACAAATTTTAACCAAGGCTCACCAGACTTTAAATGTTTTGGATCCCTCTTGCATGCTGCCTTAGAAGAGACAATTTAACACTTTCCAGCCTGACCTTGGATTTCTTTAGATTGGAGCATGTTGTGTTCTTTTTAGAACAAAACCTGCAATGAATCATCCATCCATCCATTATCTGTACCCGTCCATCCTATGCAGGGTTGCAGGGGGGGCTGGTGCCTCACTCCAGCAGTCAAGGGGAGAGAGGAGAGGTACAGGACAGGTTGCCAGTCCATTGCAGGGCAACACAGAGTCAGACAGACACTTCTAATTTAGAGAGACCAATTCACCTAACAGTCATGCTTTTGGATTGTGGGAGGAAGCCAGAGAGAAGTTACACATGTACAGGGAGAACATGCAAACCATGCAGAAAGACCCCAGGCAGGGATTCAAACCTGGGCCTTCTTGTTGCAACAGGCAACAGTGCAACCAACTGCGCCACTGTGCAGCTTGCACTAAATTATTCAAACAAAAAATAATTTTCATCTCCATCAAATGTATTGCTAAAATCTTGTCTCATTCTTGCTAACTAAATATAGCCTTTGAAATTATGGGCAAAAACTAATTATTCCCTGACTTGGCTTCCCAAACCCTCAGTACATGTTACTTTATAGTGATCCAGTCAGTCCATGCACTGATTAATACAGGTAACACCCCACAGAGGAATTTCTTAAACTGTTTCATTCTCCATTTCAAAACTTTACATTTCTAGAATATTGGAAAATGTTGTTTAATTTCATTCTTATTGCATTTTAATGGCCCCGCGATGGACTGGCGACATGTCCATGATGTACCCTGCCTAGGATAGATGGTATAGATAATGGATGGATGGAATGGAATGGAATGGAATGATGGATGGATGGATGGAATGATGGATGGATGGATGGATGGATGGATGGATGGATGGATGGATGGATGGATGGATGCATGGATGGATGGATGGATGGATGGATGCATTTCAGTGTATTATTGTAGGACATGCTGAACAAAGAAGGAAGTGTTTAAGGCACTATGCTGTTCTTGCCACTGAATGACTTATGTCTGTTTGTTTAACACATTTCCCCCACTGATATCTACAATGCTTCAATACCTGCTTTCTTCATATTTATTGGCAATCTGGACTTCAAAAAATCTGCCATTTCTTTATCTTCTTCTTTTTCCCTGAAAAACAATTGCAAAGAGAGGGGTCATGGGGGTCATGTGTTTGTTGTTATTCCAATGTCAAATGATTTTAAAACAAATATTGTTGGCCCTCAAAACCAGAGTAAAATGCACAAATTAATTTTTGTCAATTTTCTCTAACATTCAAAGTGTACTATACAGACTAAAATATGCATCTGCACTAATATTTAAACAAATTTCCCATAGCAACAGGGATGAGGCCAGGGTCATTCAATAAGCTGAACATGATTCTGCTTCAATTATTACAAAACCAGTTTGGGATGTGCATTTAGAATCCTTTTCATGTTGCATCTGTTACAAAAGTCACACTTTTATCTTGATGGTAATTTGTTTGGGATATTGTACATTGTTATGGCAAAAAAAGTATCTCAGGGTTTCCATAATAAAGATGACTTGAGTCCCAGAAGGCGTTTAAGTATTTAATTCAAACATGTCTGGCCAGACCATGGAGGGGAAAGAGTTACTCGTGCATCACCCTAACCAACCTTTCTAACCAACCGCTTAAATAGTATTCAGCAATCATTGTTTATCTCTGTAGATGTCTTCTCCAACGTTCACGCCCCGCCTCCAGAGTAACCGCTTCATGCGAGTCATAGCAACGCATAAAGCAGCTCATCCGAAGGCTAGACTGTTATCTTACTGCCCCGGCGTCTGTCTCTCTGGTGACCTGACACATATATCTTTCTCATAACATTAAGCTGGAACAATAAGCTTGTCATTTCCTTATATCCATTGACTAAACAGAGAATATACACTTAATTCCTAATTGGATAACAATTTTCCACCACAACATTGTGTAGGTGTGCCATCATCAAATATTGACTGTACATTTCTCTGGCAGTTAGGCAAGTGGATAGTTTGTAGGTGATTTCAAATTACTAAAATTATTGTAGATGTACACTTGCTTGGCACATCAGTGGGTACAATTGTTCAATTGGTTGTTCACACAATAGCAAACCAGCCAATCACACTGGAACAACTTAGAGCAAATAGATATATAGACATGGCAGTGACAACTTGCTGAAGCTCAGTTTGGATATTTCACATATATGGACATTGTTTTGACAGTGAACTCTTTACTGCATAGCTGTTATTTTATCATAGCTGAACAAAAGGCAAGAGCAATCACCGTAGGTCTAGCCTTGTATCAGCCTTCAAAATTGCCTAACAGCTAAAGTGTTACACTTATTAAAGGCAGGAAAAAAGTACATTTGGGTCTGACTGGATTGTCAAAAATTAATAAAATGTGAGGTCCTTGTGGCTTAAGAGTGCTAGATGCAATTTGAAATCTTAAAAATAAAATAAACTGACATCTCCATATTTCTCTGCATGGGCAACATAGCCTTGAGTTCTGATACATTACCCTCTGAATTATCCCTGTGCTATTTTGTTCCTGTCCTCCCCTGCAGCTATATTCCTCTAAAACGGGATACTGTTGGACAGCAAGGCAAACTGTTGCTGATAGTGTAGCTGAGATCTCATTACAGCCTAACACAGAAAAGAAGTAAACAGATTCAAAAACGCAGATCATTTAAAACCTACTTTTGCACTACAGCTTCCTCTCAAAGGGTTTGATACAACAAACAAAAGGGTTGGAAGTTAAAGCGCCATTGTCAGTGCTAACTTTCTGAACACAAAGTTTAGACTACTTGGAGTCTCAACTTTAAACTGTAGATAATTTTAACAAAAATAGTCGACACAATATTTTACAGTTTTAACCACAAATCTTCTGTGAGGCTAAGATATTTTAGATGAAGCTTTAACTTCTCATATGATGTCTTGACATGTTGCTTCAACATTTCCACATAATGTTCTGTCCTAATTATGCCATCTATTTTATGAAGTACTAGTCCCTGCTACTGCATGGTGATGGCACCCCCACATTTTATTGTTGGGATTGTGTTTGATTGTGTTTTCGCAAGCTTCCACCTTTTTCTCCAAATGTAACAATGACCATTATAACTAAGCACTTCAATTTTAATTTAACAGGGTCATGGATCATGGACAAAAATAATAGGGATGGAACATAAAGCAGAACATGGAATCATGGGAAAGAATCAATTCAGCAGGGAAGGACAAAACAGAGAGGCTTAAGTACGGGGGGGTTGATTACTGGACAGGAGTCAAGTGGTTGAGTAGTAACAGGGTGCAGCTGTGAGGGAAGGCAAAAATGGCACACTGAGGGAGGATACTAATTAACACCAGGGAAGCTGAAGTCGACATAAACAATAAACCAAGGGGGGAAAGGCTGACACTAACTTTAAGGAAACTAATTTAAATTGCATAAAGAACCAAAAACAAGAATAAACTGAAACAAAATGGGAATGAATAAGTTAACACCTTAACAATACTAAACAAGGAGAATAGATCGGAAAATGGCAAGACATACTGTATAGAACATAAATAACCCAAGAAAAAATGATCAAATACAAAGGAAAAACCCAAATCGAAACAGGTCAAGGAATGTGAAATACATAAAAAAATCTAAAACAAATCTCTCATTATTCATGCAAATAAAATTGTTTTAGTAATGCTAACTGAACTAAAGCAGGAAATGTCGAGTCTGACTTAATGTCATTGAAAAAGACAGTAAAGTAAAGACAAAAAAAATAGGAAACAACTTTGTTGATCCAGTGTAATGTTTAAACAGCCTTTGGCTTGAAGTGTCAGTAAACAAGTCATTTAACACATTTTCACTACATTTGTGCTAACATGCATGAAAATCAGTTTTTGAAGCTTTTTTCCTTTGGACCTATGTTGGATGTATTGTGTGTTCTTTGCACCCCATCTTTACACAGATCTGTGAAAAGCACTATCTTATTGCATGGTTTTTATCAGTTCCCTACATATTAAATTAGACAGCAACAGAATGCATTCAGAGATTCATATAGAGTCTGAAACATACCTGAGACGTTCGAACTCAACATCATCCACTAAAAAATCTCTGGTCTCCACCAGTTTGTGAATCTGTTGCATCAGTTCTTCTTCCTTCTGTCGATCTTCTTTGGACTTGTCCTTATCTAAAGCACAAACACAGAAGATGTCTAGACTGAGTCTACACTTTTTGTAAGAGTTTGCCCATGCTAGATACCCTACAATCAATGCACAGAGAAAAAAGCAGAACATTTTTAACACATTAAAACCAAACTGTCTATGCAATTGGATTTTATTGGTATAAATTTGATTTACCCTGAGTTTTTGTATAATTGAAACTCAATTGGACCTTGAAATGAAACGGAGGTAAATAATGTGTTGTGAACCCTGAGATATCTGACTTGTTGCACGGTAAACTCTCAGACCGGGACTTTGGCAAAAGACCTTCAGCATGAATGAGCCAAAAATGATCTTTAATCCAGCAAAAGATGTTCCTGAGGTCTTGAAAATATTCAATGTTCATGATGTGTTCGGAATAAGACATTGTTAGTTTGAATGCTTGTCAATACATGTTAAAGTATTTCTTGAAGTAAATGATCAGTACGCTTTTAAAACAATTCATTTAACAAAAAAGAGTAGGTAGTGTTCATCCGTTAATATATACTTTAAATGCACAGTTGTCATTTTATTCTTTCTTAATGCATTTTATCCTTATAAATCTTGCTTTGTGCACTGGTTCACAACCTTGTAGTAACAGGAAGGGCTCTTCCCCAAACTGAATCAAGAGCTTAAAAAATGTGTTGCCTACCCATCCTACCCTCCACCAAACTTTACATTTCACTCAGTGTGTTAAACAAACCTCAACTGCTCTAGAACCCAGTGGCGCCATGCTTTACTTTACACCATCGTATCTGAAGCTTTGCATTGCACTTGGTGATGTAACACCAGGGCCCATTCTTTCACAAATGTTTGAAGAAGCAGTCTGCATACCTAGATGTTGGATTTTATGCACTGGTAGCTATGGAAGTGATTAGAGCAACCAAAAATATAATTTGACAAAATAGTTTATTTAAATCCATCCAGCCGTCATAGCGATTAACCATTTTGGAGATTACAAGACAGAATTTAGTTGGTTAAATTTAGGATGGTTTTGAAACCACTATCTAGCAGAGATGTCCCTAGAGTTCGCAACAAGAACCCCCCTTGGGGTCACAAATTAACAAGGATGCAGTCATGAGATCCTCTTCAGAAATTATACAAAAACAGAAAATCTATGACAGCATATTTATGATATACATTTTGATAGATATATATATATATATAAATATATATAAAAGTTGTATTTTGGATGTTTATACTGGTTGTGTTGTTTTATTATACCCCTATTTAATTGCTTTACTAGAAATGTTCATACACTCAGCTGAGTGTAAAATCTCTTCCACTGTTATTTTATGGTTCAGGAGCTGCAAGGTTTGGGAAGCACTTCTCTAGTAAAATGCAATGCTGCAAGAGTCAAAGTAAAAGCCTTTTTAAAATTTGGTAGGAAAATAAAAGTATATTTAATATCTTGTCTCTTTTAAGTCGGAACAGTTTTTGCTTCCAACATGTCATCACCGAATCAAATCAGAGCAGCATAATTTGTTCATAGCTTCCTATCACACCAAAGGGTAATATAGAGTAACTAATTAACCTAACAGTCGTGTTTTTGGACTGAGGGAGGAGCTACAAACTGTCCACCATGCAGCCAGCTCAATGATGTTTTGAAACATTTTTTTCAGCTGAAGCCATACAGCATCTCTTTACAGCAGTGGAGAATTATCAAAGCCTTAAAGGTATTTTGAGTTTCATTTAATTTCAGTAATGTGATCACATTTTTATGAATAAAAGAAATCAATAAGATCAAAATAACTCCAAGATTTGTCATATCAGCTCAAAGCCAGAAGAAGTGCCTGTGCTTGGATCAACTGCTGCCTGTCTGATTTTGCTCATAAGCCTGTACTTTGTGTCATTTGTCTATGAGAATGTACTATATTAATAAGCTTTTATGTAACTAATTCTTTACAATTTTCCTCTAATTTGTGTTGGTCCATCCCAATGAAAAGCAAATAAGTTTGCAAGGCACAGTATGGTACAATGACAGAATGTGGGTAGATAGTTGGGTTTTAGGGTAGAAAGGACTCAACTATCTTAGTATACAGGTCCTTCTCAAAAAATTAGCATATTGTGATAAAGTTCATTCTTTCCCATAATGTAATGATAAAAATTAAACTTTCATATATTTTAGATTAATTGCACACCAACTGAAATATTTCAGGTCTTTTATTGTTTTAAAACTGATGATTTTGGCATGCAGGTCATGAAAACCCAAAATTCCTATCTCAAAAAATTAGCATATCATCAAAAGGTTCTCTAAACGAGCTATTAACCTAATCATCTGAATCAACTAATTAACTCTAAACACCTGCAAAAGATTCCTGAGGTTTTAAAAACTCCCAGCCTGGTTCATTACTCAAAACCGCAATCATGGGTAAGACTGCAGACCTGACTGCTGCCCAGAAGGCCATCATTGACACCCTCAAGCAAGAGGGTAAGACACAGAAAGAAATTTCTGAATGAATAGGCTGTTCCCAGAGAGCTGTATCAAGGCACCTCAGTGGGAAGTCTGTGGGAAGGAAAAAGTGTGGCAGAAAACGCTGCACAACGAGAAGAGGTGACCGGACCCTGAGGAAGATTGTGGAGAAGGACCGATTCCAGACCTTGGGGGAGCTGCGGAAGCAGTGGACTGAGTCTGGAGTAGAAACATCCAGAGCCACCGTGCACAGGCGTGTGCAGGAAATGGGCTACAGGTGCCACATTCCCCAGGTCAAGCCACTTTTGAACCAGAAACAGCGGCAGAAGCGCCTGACCTGGGCTACAGAGAAGCAGCACTGGACTGTTGCTCAGTGGTCTAAAGTACTTGCATGTCATTCGGAAATCAAGGTGCCAGAGTTTGGAGGAAGACTGGGTAGAAGGAAATGCCAAAATGCCTGAAGTCCAGTGTCAAGTACCCACAGTCAGTGATGGTCTGGGGTGCCATGTCAGCTGCTGGTGTTGGTCCACTGTGTTTTATCAAGGGCAGGGTCAATGCAGCTAGCTATCAGGAGATTTTGGAGCACTTCATGCTTCCATCTGCTGAAAAGCTTTATGGAGATGAAGATTTCATTTTTCAGCACGACCTGGCACCTGCTCACAGTGCCAAAACCACTGGTAAATGGTTTACTGACCATGGTATTACTGTGCTCAATTGGCCTGCCAACTCTCCTGACCTGAACCCCATAGAGAATCTGTGGGATATTGTGAAGAGGAAGTTGAGAGACGCAAGACCCAACACTCTGGATGAGCTTCAGGCCGCTATCGAAGCATCCTGGGCCTCCATAACACCTCAGCAGTGCCACAGGCTGATTGCCTCCATGCCACGCCGCATTGAAGCAGTCATTTCTGCAAAAGGATTCCCGACCAAGTATTGAGTGCATAACTGAACATAATTCTTTGAAGGTTGACTTTTTTGTATTAAAAACACTTTTCTTTGATTGGTCAGATTAAATATGCTAATTTTTTTAGATAGGAATTTTGGGTTTTCATGAGTTGTATGCCAAAATCATCCGTTTTAAACCAATAAAAGACCTGAAATATTTCAGTTGGTGTGCAATGAATCTAAAATATATGCAAGTTAAATTTTTATCATTACATTATGGAAAAGAATTTACTTTATCACAAAATGCAAATTTTTTGAGAAGGACCTGTAATTTACCGCTGCTTAACAGTGATACTGAGTTTGCAAACAAACATCTGGATGGACCTTTATACCAAAGAACGTCTGGTTGATTTTCCCATTATAGCTACTATTGGCAATTAAAGGAGCAATCTGTCAGGTAAGTTTTGAAGCAAAGAAAATTCCATTGATCATTTCCAAAACACACTGCTCCATTCACTGCATTGACCAACAGATTTGGTGTTACATTTGGGTTTGCTTATGAAATAAGCAAAAAGTGATTAAAAATTTGAAGACCAAATTATTGAGCCTATTCCTAAACAACAGTTATGTATTTCCTTCTTTGACCATCATAGATGTGTGAAGGTCTCCTACCTGGTATAGACACTAATTTGTGAAGCTCCTTCTTCAGACGAGTAATCTCTTTACACAGCTGAATGTCATCCATCCTGCTCAGACATGATAGCAGAGAAGAAATACACACAATGCAAACCCACAAGTTAATGCTGCACACTGTACACATGACATCACATTTTTAAACACGGTTACTTCCAAGTTTCTATGTATGCGGCATACCAACACTGGCAATCACCAACTCCAGGCTTGATCATTATCTTTCAGGATTTTGTAGATTTACATGCATTTCATAGCTTTTATGCAAAGTAGGGAGGATATTTTCAATGAGTCTCTGTCTTACTGACAGCAATGTGAAAATGTCATACAGCTGTGTCAAAATGGCAGCAACAAATAAGTATGATTGGCACTGCAAACCAGGTCTTTGAAGCTCATAGAACCTTGAGAAATAGTTTGAATATGTCTAACTTATCAATGGATGCAGAGCAGCCATGACTGATTTATTTGAAGGGAATTGGAACCTGGACGGAAAATCTGTGGGAGCAGAAAGAAAAACCTCTAAATTAAGTTGTTAAGGATTTTGTGTTATTTACAGGAGAATTTATCCGCTCAACCAAGTTGAAGAATCTGTGAGGTATTCTATAAAGAATGAGAGCAGCGTAGAAATGCAAGCAGATGGCTGTCAAACCGTGGATCATTATCACTTCTTTATGCTGTGTCTTTCGGGAATCAGTGGATGATTTGTGACACTGACATGAGGTGGAAGACCCTGCATTTGTTCACTCACTATTATACACTTTCATCAGTGTGTTTCATCTTATGAGCAAGATCCTCGCTTCGTTTCTCATGCAATGGACGCTCAAGATGGTTTCCCAGATCTTTATGCAGAAATGATGTGTGAAAACCAGGACAGTAGATTAGCTGACCAGAAGAAACCACACGCTAAGGTTTGGTTTTGTGACCTGCTGGAATAAAAAGGTGCTTTAAATTATGATTCCAGTTTCCTCCTCCCACTTCCCTTCTTAATCCCACTCTTCCTCAAGACCTTATGTCACATTCCCCCTCCACTCTGAGTGGTGCTGCTGTCTGTCTACATCAAGGGCATATGAATAAATATCCATGCATCAGAATGCTCAGTGGAAGCAAAGGTGGAGCCACTGAAATTTTTAAAGGGGACAGCTTGAGTGAAAATTAAAGATAAGAAAACAGGGGACAGAATTTTTTTTTTGGGGGGGGGGTGATGCAGAAGTTTAAATCAATGTCATTTGCAGTTTTCATTAAATCATTCTCTTGTAATATATTTTTAATTCAGATGCTTATAATGAGAATAGAACATGTAAAGCGCTTCAAGTCACAGTAGCTACCTGAAGGATAAGTGTGATCAAAAAAATAGCGATACCTTAAACAGTTATGATTGCTTTTAAACCCACTTTATAAGACTGTAACTTTAACGGAACTTGTACGTTCTTCTCTTAATATGCATTTCACACAGGAAGATGATGGTGATGCACTGCCTCCTACCTCCGTTTCCTGTGTAAGTAATCATCCATATTGCTGTAGATAACCACCTAATGCAAATTTAAAGGTGATTCAACAGTTCATAAAATGGCGATTTAATGACATATTTGAACTGGAGTTGTTTTAAAATGGTAGAAGTCAATTTTGGTCGGATCCCCCTCATTTTAGCTTTTAGATTCACCTTCCAAGAGCAACTAGCTTGGATTTATAGTAAATGCCCCACAATGGAGTGGCGACCTGTCCAGGGTGTACTCTGCCTCTCACCCTATGACCGCTGGAGATAGACACAAGATCCTTGCGACCCTGCAAAGGATTGGATGGATGGATGGATGGATGGATGGATGGATGGATGGATGGATGGATGGTAGATAGATAGATAGATAGATAGATAGATAGATAGATAGATAGATAGATAGATAGATAGATAGATAGATAGATAGATAGATGGATAGATGGATAGATGGATAGATAGATAGATAGATAGATAGATAGATAGATAGATAGATAGATAGATAGATAGATAGATGATTTAAACTATGGAACCAACATGAGGTGAAATGTCATCTGAGTATAAAAAATGTGGTTGCATTTATAACTTTTTAATTTCTGAAGGTGATATTAAATCTCAGAATCAGAATTTTAATTACTTTATTAATTCCCGAGGGGAAATTCTGGTTTTTCGGTACAACCCGTCCGAGAGAAAATAAAAAAATGCAACACAGAGACAGACAGGATACGAGCTGACTGTGGTAGCTGCCAGCACAAGCAGCGCTCAGTTTATGCAGATGAAAAGGGTAACATCAGGTCAGGCTGCACGAGGTGGAAGAGGGAAGAAAAAAAGAGATAGGCATCTCACTCCTCTCCTCGAGTGGAGGGGGCAGAGGTGCTTGACCCAAAAAAACACCCAGTACATAGTAAGCACATATTTCAAACTGTCAAAAGAGAAACATACAGTAGGTGGGGGATGTGAATCTAAGACTTTGAATGACTTTTTAGGACCTTGCAAAAACGCCTATTTGATTGAGATTATTCAATAACCTTTGTTACCTCAAATTTGATGGTTCTCTACACTTGTTTATCCTGTTCAGGCTCACAGTAGATGGCATAGCATAGATCATAAAAATAAAAATTTAAGTATGATGCATGAGCCCAGAAACACCAAGTTTGAGCTCAGTGGATTGAGTTCCTACTTACAGTGAGTATCATCAAACAATATGGAACTGCATGTGAACAGTCAAACTGATGGATAGTTGCTTTTATTTCTGGTAGCTTTATAGAGTGACTTTCCTTGTATGTGGATCATTAAAAGATCTGCCTGACAGAACAGATTATCTGTCTTTCATCCCTCCCACTGACCTCACTCTGACATCTGTTGCTGTTCACAGTGGAATCAATCTCAGAGAAAGCACCACAGTCTTTCGTGGTACGGAAGATTAATTTTGTGCACTGAACCAATAACTTTAAGTATTTTTTATTGACTGGGTGATTATACCCAGTTTATTTTAGCTTATTTTTTTCTTGATCCAACAATCCCAGTGATCTGAGCGCAAAAAGTTAATAACCAGCCTTAGGGATTCACTTACATGTATCTGAGCTCCGACTCCCTCCTGACCAGGATGTCCCTGATTCTCTCAATCTTGAAAAGCTCCCCCTCAATGTCATCCACAGTGATGGTGGAGTCTGCCATGGACACCACATCGTCCTCTGAAAGAGCGAAAGAAAGGGTCCGCTTTAAGTCTTACTCAGTGCTGGAAAAACCTTACATAATGTCTCATGAAGTATTAGGGTTGTTGTATTTATCAGAGGAGTAAACAGTTCTTCCAATTACCACTCACAAACAGGGAGGCCGGCTGTATGTAATACAATTTATTTTATGTTTTCAAACATAGTTTACTTTGGCACTGAATAACAATAACCCATTATGAATGTGTATATTAAACAGTTCCAGCAGGTGGAATTGGGAAATTGCTGCTTGCTGTAGAGCAGAGCAGAGCGGCCAAATCCCAGTTTGTGAATGGCTGGCATGGCTCAAGTAGCTGTCCCTCACACTTGCACACACAAACACAAAGTACATATACACACACATCCGCACACAAAAATTGTTTAATTGCAAAAAGCCTGGCCAATAAAGCTGCACACTGTCAGTGTCTGCACAGGAGTTCTGCTTCAAAGGCTTTCTGTTAATAAACTCAGCAAAAAAAGAAACGTCCCTTTTTCAGGACTGTGTATTTCAACAATAATGTTGTAAAAATCCAAATAACTTTACAATCTTCATTGTAAAGGGTTTAAACAATGTTTTCCATGCATGTTCAATTAACCATAATCAATTAATTAGCATGCACCTGTGGAATGGTCGTTAAGACCTTAACAGCTTACAGAAAGTAGGCATTTAAGGTCACAGTTCTAAAAACGCAGGACACTAAAGAGACTTGTCTACCGACTGTGAAAAACACCCAAAGAAAGATGCCCAGGGTCCCTGCTCATCTGCATGAACGTGCATTAGGCATGCTGCAGGGAGGCATGAGGACTGCTGATGTGGCTAGGGCAATAAATTGCCATGTCCGCACTGTGAGACGCCTAAGACAGCGCTACAGGGAGACAGGAAGGACAGCTGATCATCCTCGCAGTGAAAGACCACGTGTAACAACACCTGCACAGGATCGGTACATCCGAATATCACACCTGCGTGACAGGTACAGGATGGCCACAACAACTCCCCGAGTCACACCAGGAACACACAATCCCTCCATCAGTGCTCAGACTGTCCACAATAGGCTGAAAGAGGCTGGACTGAGGGCTTGTAGGCCTGTTGTAAGGCAGGTCCTTACCAGACATCACCAGCAACAACGCCGCCTATGGGCACAAACCCACCTTCGCTGGTCCAGACAGCAGTGGCAAAAAGTGCTCTTCACTGATGAGTCACGGTTTTGTCTCACCAGGGGTGATGGACGGATTCTTGTTTATCGTCGAAGGACTGAGCGTTACACCGTTACATGCCTTGCGGTACAGGGAATACATCCTCCTCCCTCATGTGGTACCCTTTATGCATGCTCATCCGGACATGATCCTCCAGTAGGACAACGCCACCAGCCATACTGCTCGTTCTGTGCGTGAGTTTCTGCATTACAGCAATGTCAGTGTTCTGCCATGGCCAGCGAAGAGCCCGAATCTCAATCCCATTGAGCACGTCTGGGACCTGCTGGATCGCAGGGTGAGGGCTAGGGCCATTCCCCCCAGAAATGTCCAGGAACTTGCAAGTGTCTTGGTGGAAGAGTGGGGTAACATCTCACAGCAAGAACTAACACATCTGGTCCAGTCCATGAGGAGATGCACTGCAGTACTTCAAGCAGCTGGTGGCCAAACCAGATACTGACTGGTACTTTTGATTTTGAGCCTCCCTTCATTCAGGGACACATTATTCTATTGCTGTTAGTCACATGTCTGTGAAACATTTTTAGTTTATGTCTAATGGTGTTGACTCTTTTAGTGGTCATACAAATATTTACACACATTAAGTTTACTGAAAGAAAAAACAGTTGAAAGTCAGAGGACATTTCTTTTTTTGCTAAGTATAGTTACGAATTTCAAGAATTACAAGAATGTTGTATGTTCAATAGTCAGTCTTTAACATTAGTCAAAAAATGTATATAGTTAGAGTGGCTTAGGTTATCCTGAGCTACGTATCTCTATAGTTATGCTGCTATAGGCTTAGACTGTTGGAGGACAGACCAACCACTTTTTTTCACTCTGCTGCTTTTCTCTTCTACTACTCTCCAGTTGCATTTTTTTGCTGTTATTTCGACTGTTAACTTTGTTTTTTTCTCAGTGTTTTTTCTCCATAGAAGCTACACCTGGTCTGGCATTCTGCTTAGCTGCAATGTCTTGTTGGACGGAGGGCATCGACTGGGATCATGCTCCCAGTAACTGAACATCATTTGTGTCCTGTTATCAACTTTTTACTTTCTTTAACATAGAAAGTACTCTTACAGCAGTTCTTCTGTTCTTTCTCTGTCTCTGTTCTGTCTTCTTGAACACCCAGACGGTCGTGGCAGATGGCCGCTCGTACTTAGCCAGGTTCTGCTGGAGGGTACTTCCTGTAAGAGGGGGTTTCTTCCTCCCCACTGTTGCTACATGCTTACTCAGTATGAGGGATTCTGCATAAACGAGGCACAACCTCAAGTTTAATGGTTTTTTTAGTGTCTTAGTCAACATTAGGGCGTTTAAGTGCTTAAATGAATAAATATTTAGTCAATACCCCGTCTCAGCCACACTAGCCCATCATTTAAGGTTCCCCTCCCTGGATTTCTTTTTACACGGGTAAGTGGGGCGTCTATTTCTTAAATCTCCGACTCTTGGATTGGTGTGAATTCGTTAGGCGTTTAAGAACAGAGTTCGGTAAGAAAGTGACGTCAGAAAACATGCGCCACATCCAGCTTAATAACAACTGGTGACCACTCAGAGGTAAACAATAGGAAGATGGCGGCGAATCATCCAGAAATGCCCTTGTTGCTCCTTCTTGTACATGCAGAGGCGCTTGTAAAAATCACAGAGGGCACTGCATGATTTTAGCAATTCCGGATATACCATATCTCAGACGGTGACTGTATCATATATGTGGGTCTGCCTTTTTTTTTTGCGCATGCCTACTAGGTTGGGGTTGCGCCAGCCGGCGGAGGGGGTCGTAAACGATGCTTTGTGTGTGTGTGGTCAGGTATAAGGTTAGGTGGGATATACCCTGTATAACCATAGCCATGTCAGTGTAGAAGCAACCTTAATGGTCTTAGGCCTTCTTATCTTTCAGAACTGCTTTTACCATATGAACCTTCGCGGTCTCTGCGCTCCTCTGGCAGCCGTCTCCTTGTCATCCCTAAAGTCAGGACACACACTCATGGCGAGGCATCTTTCCAATCTTATGGCCCTCACCTCTGGAACAGGCTGCCTGAGGACCTCAGGGCCACAGAGATCGTTCATGTTTTTAAGAGCAGACTTTTTAGCCTAGCTTTTAACTGATTATTGCTTATATTGTCAGTGTTTTACTGCGCTGTCTTATCATATATATCCCGTTATTTTTATACTTTAATCTGTTATTTTAATTCTCCAGCCAGTGTTTCCTCTGTGGGAGCCCTCTGCCTCGAGAGCAGTGGTCGGCTGTGGCTGCCTGAGTGCTCTCCAGGTAGCACTTGGGTGGAAGTGGGGGTCTCGGCCTTGCCTCCTCTGGGTGCCCTGTGTGCCTCGGCTGCGGTTGATCTGCTGCCGCCTGTGCAGATGGCTCCCTTGGTGGCGTTTCCTTACCTGACTCGTCTGCACTTGGCCCAATGTCCTTTCATGTCCTTTATATTGTTGTTCTTAAGTGTTTGTGTGCACAGTTGGGTTGGGAGGAGGTGGATTCAACTATAATCATGCTTTTAAATCTGTGGGTGAGGGATGGTAATATGGTTTATGTGGGGTCATTTAAATCTGTAAAGCACTTTGAGTTGCAACTCTTGTATGAAAAGTGCTTTATAAATAACGTTTGATCTGATTTGAAGTCAATGACTCAATGCAATCTGCTGGGATTCCTTAAATAAAAAACTTAAACTGATTGGAATGTATGTATGATTGAATTGAAATTAGTTTTCTTCTAAAATGCCTTGAAATGACATCTGTTGTGAATCGGCATTATATAAATAAACTAAATTGAATTGAATTATATAGAAAAACAATATTTTACATTGAGTTATACATTCAGCATAATAATTTTATACAAATGGAATAGTTTGTAATAATTGTTGTCATTTTTCTTTTGTCTAATGTTTGTAATGCATAAATATTTCATTTCAACCCAAATGTTACTTTTTTAATAATCCAGGTTATGGATTATTCATTTTCAACCTACTATTGAGTAGCCTTAACATTAGACATCGGTCGCTTTAACCAATTTTTGCAAGATTTCATACCCACAGCATCACCATCCCAATGACCTTTTGCAGATACTTTGACAGTATGAATTACCACAACTTTAATTTCCCTTTCAGAAAAAGTTTTTCAATTCCCTTGAATGCAATTGAATTTTTGGGCTGTAACCAAGTTTGCTGGGTCAAAACTATCAACCCAGGACTGGATCAGTCCATATTTGACCCAGGGTCAAATGGCACAAAATAGGTTGTTGTTGACCCAGTAGTTTTTGGGGTGTATGCTTGACATATAGTGTTTCTATAAGTTTTGATTTATTTCTGTAAACTTGCTTTGACTACTGGTTATTATAAGGTGGAAACAAATGAACACGTACTAGGAAGCGCAGATCAGAATCAAAAAGTATCATGATGAGGAGAATAGGGTTTCCCAAATTATTTTACTTTAAGGGCAAACAGATCAACAACTTAAAGTGTGTAGAACTTAAAAACAGTCATTCAGATCATTGCTTCTTATAGGTAAAAGGAGCAAATAGCACTCTGCTGTTGGTCCTAAGCTGCTCTGCCAGTGGTCTGCAACAGTCACGCATTAAGCAATTTATGATGGAAAAAACATGAAAAGAGATGCTGATCAAAACACACTGCGTTCTGTACTAAGATGATTAAAACTGTTCATAACTTCGTTGCTATCCCTCAGTTTTCTAACAGTGTTTGTTCCAATAAGGACTGAAATCAAATTTAAAATGAGCATTTCTTATTAAAGAATTGCCTTAGTTTTACCAATAGTTACTATTTATTTATTTTTATAATAGTTATTAATATCTGAATTATGTGTCTTGTATTTTTTAACATTTTTTAATGTCTCGGATTTTTCACATTTTTAAGCATAGGTGTTTACCTTTTCATTAAGCAATTCAAATTAGATGCTCACAGGCTCGTGACAACAGCCCAGACGGAACAATTTCAGGAAATCATGTCTTCCTGTATGTGAATTGATTCATTGAGCAGCCTCAGTTAGGTGGCTGCAAAGAAGGACACAAGCAAGTAGACACCAATACCACCTCACTTTCTGCTTCTACCTGCCCTTTAAACCCTTTCTTTACACACCTCGCTATTCAGCACAGCTCTTGCATGTAATCTCTATTCAAGTCACATTCAGCCTTGATCGAGGTAGAACTGAGGTCTAAAGTGCAGCAAGAGCTTTATAGTAAAAATACAGAATAGCAGTGTCCAATACTTATTGAAATTAGAGCTGTATGACCCAAGGCTAGCAGCACAAGCTCTGTAGAATGCATTAACCGTACTTCATGATAAGTGGCAAATATTTGCGGCATGGAGACTTCATCTTTTTCATTACCAGCTGCAGTACATGAAACATAAATGTTGAGCCGTAAGAATAAACACAGTCACACAAACATATTGTAGGCTACTCTGAGGAACTTGGTTAATGCCATATTATTGAAAAGGTTCATCTTCACCACCTTACATCAAAAAGACCCAACTGAAACATTGCATTGATTATTGTGCTAAAAATTTAAAACGGTCCTTACCCAGTAATGACAGCATGTATCTATGAAGAGCAAAATACTTGACCTTTCCCCCCAAGAAATTGTAAAAAAAATCTAAGACTTGAAATTAGATTTTCTCACATGGTCTCTTGCCAACAGGCCTGAACCTAAACTATTTTGCGAAGCATAATGGGCAGAAATTTCAGACTCTAGAAGCTGGTAAAGACATGCTACAAAATACCTGCATCTGGAGCTGCAATGCAAGGTGGTTGACTGTTGAAAAGAGGACAAATACAAACATTCCCAATCCTTTCAGGATTATTTGAAAATTATTATTATGATTTTCAAAAGTATGAGTTTTTTTCCCTCCATTTTAGAATTATGCACTGCTTGTTTTGTGTTGATCTATCCAATAGAATCCCAATAAAATACATTGACGTTTGTGGCTGTTATGGGACATAAGAGGAAAAGTTCAAGGGGCGTGAACATTTTTGCAAAGACACTACATGTTTATAAATCTGGACAATTTAATTGCTGTGAACTGGATCTAAATGTTTTTATGTAAAGCTTTTCTGATTTGATTTTGAGTTATATGGCCAAACTGAATTAAAATACTAAATTTCTAAGCAGCTTTAGTAAAATTTTTCATTGAAAATGACATATTGTCATAGTTAGTGTGTGAATAAATGAAATAGGATTCTGGGTCCAGAAAGGGCACATCGAGGAATTTTACATACATGAACAATCTAATTATGAACAATCTAAGAATGAAAATAAAATTTTACACAAAGTTGTATTTTGCGTCAAATTTTTTTTGGTGTAGACTGGAAACTGATTTCACACTTCTTAAAAACACTATTTTGTCATTGTATAGATGACAAAAATTTTGGTTTTTTAGAAAGACCAGATAAGCATGTGTGACAGAAAGCCTGGTGTTACGCAGATTGACATAATGACGTATACTGTTGGAGACAACATGCTGTACCACAGAGGCTCTGGAGACCAGGTTATACTGTCACTGAGCAGTTATGAGTCATCATCAGACCTTTCTGAAATACTCCCTGCTTTACCCAGGCTTACTATTTCTCTTACTCACCCACAGTTTCCCCATTTCCTTTAATTTTTCTTCATAATGTAACCCATTACTTGCGTTATCTATCCAAACTCCTGTAAATATCAGTTACACTGGTGAGCTTAACTTGAAATAATTTCCAGAAATCCACTGCTTTTTCACACTGCTGTACTTTGTGTATTATGCTCGATTGGGGGGAGAATACATGGACAACGGTGATAAAAGAGGAAATTGGGATAATTAAGGTAATAATTAAAAAAAGAGGATGGGAGGATGACACTGATGGTGTTACAGCAAAGTATTATTCATGAGGTAGTGTCAGGAGACACTGGAATGATCAACAATATTAAACTGCAATAGGAGACCTATTTTTTAAACTTTATGAATATGATCTAGTTTCAGCCTGTCAGGATTTCATGCTTTTCTTCAAAGACAACACTTCATAAAATGTTTTGATGTTTAGAACATCTAGAACAAACATATGAACATACGTGAACAAAAAACTGTTCAGTTGTTATTCATATTATAGTCCGCATTGTTTTACAGGCATGTACTAAAGTATTTATACCCCTTGAAGTCTATTATATTTTGTTTAGTTAAATAACAGATTTCAGCGTATTTGGGGAGATTTTGTCAGAGCAACACAAAGTAATGCACATTTTAAGCTTTTACAAGTAAAAATCCAACAAGTTTTATGTGTGTTCATATTCAGCCGCTCGGACACATACAAACTAAAATGTTTGTCCAGTTTTGTCGCAAAATAGCTCAAGCTCAGTCAGCAACCACTTCATTCTAGCTCCGGCTGTATGTTTAGCATCATTGTCCTGCTGGAAGGTGGAACTCTGCCCCATTCTCAAGACTTTCATAGCTTTTTTCACAGCTTCTTCCAGGAATGCCTTCTCTTTATCTGTTTTCTTCGTGTTGACTCTGACCCGGTCCCTGTCTCTGCTGAGAAAAAAAACATCCCCGAAGGATGCTGGTGCTACTACTGTGCATCACCATAGGAATGGTATGTTCAAAGTGATGTGTAGTGTTAAGTTTTTTGTTTTTTTTACACATTTTGGAGGTCAAAAAATATTTTGTTTAGGTCTCATCTGACCAAATCCTCTAGTGTGTGTTTTTTTGTCTTCATGATTTTGTTTGTTCATCAATGTTCTTTAAAATCCTTGCAAGTGAAATTCCTTTTTTGTCATAACGTGACAATAAGTGCAAAAAGTTCAAGTTGAAATAACACTTTTGCAAGGTAATGTGTAAAGACATATTTTAGCAATGAACTGAGACAAACCTATTTATCTTCCTACAAAAAAGTGAGTTGGCTGGACTAACAAAGACAAATAAACAGACAGAGGATCCATACACTGCCACTCGAAAGGCACCTTTTTGACATTTCCAGAGCTGCAGCCTGTGCAGCTGGTAGAAAAACATACCCACCATTGTACTATCAAATAAGAAGACGTCTCAAAGCTAAAAGAGCCCCAAAAATACTGAACATTCCCAAGCAAATTAAAAAAGAAGGTTTCATGGTTTGGCTGATATATACAATTAAACTGAAGTTCATTTAAATTAACTTCAAACAGAAGAGAGGAAAACAGTGATGAGTACTTGTTAAACTGAAATCTACAGTAATGCCCTGGAGAGTCAACAGTGCTAATAAATATGACGTCACATATCTACACAAAGGTCAGATTTAGCCCAGTCAGTAGAAAGACAGAACAATAAGTTTAAAATAACCTGTTTTTGTGGTGTCTCTGCTCCATGTGGTATGCTCTAGTGAACCATACTGATGAGCGGATTCTTGCTTCTTTTCCATCGGTGCTGCAGCTGCTCTCCAGTTGTAGAGGCAGGGTAGCAGCAGAGACAACTACAGGGGAGGGTTTTGCAGGAGGATTGTTGATGTATTTCTGAGTCATCGCCAGTCAGTCACTAACGCACGGAGGTAAAGACAGCAAGATGTTCCAGAGGTTCCCACCAGCTCCGGCAGGAGACAGTGCAAATGTGTCAATGTGTTTCGGACGCACAGCACCATCTGGTGACCTCTGAACATAAATACAGCATCCAGCAATTTTCTCCTATTCTCAATGATTAAACACATGAAACAGTAGTTCTTTACAAAACCAACTGATTTATTTAGACAACATCCCCAAAGTCTGAATACATCCCATAATCATAACAAAAATAATGTGCAAAATACATCATGAATTTCAAATCCATGATTTTCACCCTACCAGGCCAGCACACACACATATACATGCATCTAGATGATTAATGAATCCAATTCATTCAGCTCATCACACGTCATTTCCAGTTCCTGAGGCCTTAAGAGACAGAAATCATACTTATACAGGTGCAAATTATACTTGATTTTATCCTGTAAAAATAGAAACATTAATAATGAGTAACTTAGAGGGATAGTTCAGCCTTTTTTAAAGTGAGCCTCACTTAAAAATCTATAAGCATTTAATATCTTACCAGTAATAAATAAGTCTTGGTGCCGAAATCTAGTGTGCTAAGAGGGACCAACACCAAAGCAGACTTCTACTGTCTAAAAACAACTTCAATCTCAAAAATGCTATAGCAATTTATACTCTACATTAAATCTTTAACCATGTGTGTTTCAACTGCATAATGGGCCAATACACAGAAGCCAATGATTATTTGGACAAAAAATGGAATTAGGAGGAGGTGCACAAACAATGATTTTCCTTGCCTGAAAACAAAACATTTAACGCCTAGGAAACAGCATCAATTTCAAAGTACAGCAGTAATAATACATGAGAAAGCATTCCCTTTAACTACTCCAAAAATTTCAGTTCAAACATTGTTCGATTTTATATCAGGTAGGTCTTAATACGAGACAGTTTACACATCCTGTACTCAGTACATTTCACAGGGGTAGTTCATTGTTTGATTGTGCGGCATCTCCTACCTCTACTTCCTGTATAAATAACCATCAGCATCTGTGTAAATAATCCCCGAATATAGATGTGATGACAGGTGACATAAATTTCTATGACATTTTTGAGATGGCGGTCACTTTACAAGGGTGGAAGTCCATTTGGGTCTTACACCCCCACAACCCCCCCATTGACAAGCCGTTAGCTTCAGCTTCAGTGTCACATCTAGATGCCAAGACAGCTAACTACTGCAGGTAACATGTTAACAGCTAAGAACCTCGCAACACAACCTTCGTTTCACTTTACCATTTGTCATAAAAAAACAACAGAACCAGTAGTTGTGTCAGATCACAATCATCCCCCACTAAGTTGAAGGATATCAAATGGTGATTATGCATCAATAGGATATTTCACAGTAATCACAAGTCTTGTTTTATGCTTTAAATATGTATTTTACACTGTTTAAAAAAATGCTAATTTAGTGCAACAAAAACAACATTTAAACACTAATATATACCATCTAATGTAAAGCAGGTCCACTACAATGCTGCACATTTTTACTTGTATTCATGTACAGGCTGTCCCTGTAGTTAGTGCACAGTGCCTTAGAAGTGGGTAAATCAGAGTTCTAACTGCACCTTCCTAAATATATTCTTGATTGTAATCAAAAGTTGCTTCTGTCCTGAGTAATTTCTGGTGTTGCTCATGGTTCTAGTCTCACCATGTTATGTGAGGTGGTTCTGGAAAATGTTTATAATCAAAATAAAGGCTAATGTCAGTCCTTAAACCTTGATAAGTGCTTACATTATGCAACGGATGAGACAGGTAGGCTATAGATGCCTGAATGGTAGCTGTAACAAAGATCCTGAGCATCAGATGTGATAAGAGCAGTAAGAGCAATGTTGCAACAGGGGGCAGGTCAGCTGAGAGTGCATTTTTGTAACTGTGTGTGTGTGTGTGTGTGTATGCACATCATTGTCTGTGTGCGTCAGGAAGGCAGTTTAAAGGTAGTGTGTAAAAAAGACTAGAGTAAGCATTAAGATTAGCTCTTCAAACGTTCTACATTATATTACGCCTTCATGAAACAGATTTGCTGCAGATTTGTTCGCAAAACTTCCCGGTTACCTACCCATGAAAACTTTCTTGCACTGAAGTACAAACACTGATCAGCCACATAATTAAACCACCGAAAGGTAATGAAAATTTATCGCAATGCAACATTGGTTTTCTTACAGACCGTCATGTTGTTGTGGTGAACAGCAGGATATGTCATATAACACTGTTTAGGAGAATATAAAGAAACATGTCAAAGTGCCACAGTCATTTTTGCAAAGTCCAAAATATGTCTCATTTTTTTCTTTCTAAGTTCAAATGAAGTCTCAAGTCTCTAATGACTGAAATTAACATTCTTTTATCTGAGAGAAGAACACCAGTTCATGTCAAAGATGTCAGAGGTAAGTTAAGTTGATCTTGTTCCTAAATAACCTATAGTCAATTAATACAAAGCTAAGTTTGATAGGGCTCATTATTGCAATGCTACAACAACCACAAACAGGTTGTTATAAACCATTAACAGCTAAACGTCCGTGAACATCCCTGGTAAACAATTCAAGCACACCCAATAGCAGGATAATCTCTGACAGAGCTGCGGCATGTATCTTATTTACTGTTAACGGTGCTCGATGGTGGCAAAAAAAAAATTGATCTTAGCTTCTTTATTGGAATGTACTGTTCAAAAAAATACAGAGAAGTAATACCTAACGTGTGTAATGTTACTATTGGCAATAAGTTAGATACACTACAGAGGAGACATTAAACATGTACTCCGATGATCTATGTTTCTCTACTTACTAAATCCTGATTACATGAGATAAAGGTTGTTCATGAGACTCAAGTCCCAGACCATGAGTCTAAGTCAAGTCTCCAGTCTTTAAGACATTAGTCTAAGTGAAGTCTGAAGTCTTTGTTTTTGCGACTTAAGTCCAACTAGTCTAAGTTGCAAACTTGGGTTCCGATCTCTGGTACCGAGTGTACGGACACTGTCATCAGACCCGGGCACCGGATAGAACAAGCTTAATGCATGACGGCCACAACCCTAACTTCTAAACACAAGTGGTTTTGTTGTGCCTGATCAACGTTTATTTGCGTACTTTATTTTCTCTCTAGGCAGTGTTGCTCTTTGTTATTAGGCACAGTAAAATATAATGAATATCTGTGATCATTAAAGTATACACAGCAGGTTATTCATGAAAAGCGCAATGCTGATCAAGGGCAATCCCATCTTGCAGCGTGACAAAACTTTTTAACACTGTAAAACCAGCGGACTTGTTGAGGCAGTCACTTGCAGAATTTGACCATAGAACTGTAAAATGTATTTCTCAAGCCATGTCAGTAAGAGCAGAGAAACAGAAGAGGGAAAACCTTGGGTCCAAGAGCAGCTCTTTAGGTCTGAAAGGTGATTTTTGTTTTTTCCTTTCAAGATCAGTTTAGGTGGACGACCATCATTCCCGCTTACTAAGCAAAGAGAGGATAGCATCACTCCTTGATGATGTCTTCGGTGACTATGATGAATCAGTTAACAATGCCAGCAAATGTATTGATTGGCAAAGGAAGAGCTTTGCTCATGTATTTGCTCAGTCCAGCATCTTTATCTGCATCCATGCAGAATTTGGACCTCATGGTTTTCTGCACACAGTAGCCAGGATCCAGACAGGGAGAGATCTCGATGCTACAAAGAAAATGTTAAAAATAAGTCAGTCTGCACTACACAAAAAGTGGCTCCAAATTTAACACAATTGTGCAAAAAGTTGTCAGGCCTTTAGAGTAAATGTGTGAGTGAAGCCTAGTTTATACTTCTCCGTCAGCAAGTTTGCACCCACACGCACTCATATTGACAGAAATGTTTTCCTTTTATTCTTCTGCGGTGGTGTCAGAGCTGCAAAGCAATTCTCTGCCAGAACAGCAGGGGCGCAGAACTTTTCTGGCAGGTCTGCCTACCATTGCAGTGATGTCTCTGGTCCACAGCAGTTTATTTACTTCAGCTTGTAAACGCACATCCACTCAAGGAGCAATGGCAGACAGCGAGTGGGTTTTGATTGTGCTGGAAAGTTTTATACTAGAAGTGCAGCTTATTAAATACTCTAAATTAACAAACCCAGCGGTCTGTTTTGTTGTTCTCTACACATCCTGGAATTCAAAATCGCCATATTAGATAAACTGGCCTTGCAATAAAAAGCATCTATTGCCCAAAAGCTGCATTTACTACTAAGTACAACAAATATAGAGCACCCTTCTGGTGATATGATCTTGGGTGAATGTTGAGCTTTGCACTCTCTGTTGCGTTTGACATAGTTAAAAAATTGGGCTCTACTCCGTCCATCCTGAGTGATGGAGAGTCGTTGAGTTGGCGGAGAATGACACTGCATGTCTCCGCACCTCCACAGACGGAGAAGTACAAACCAGGCTTAAGGTGTGTAACAAATAGTTGAAAGTGTTACCTCTGCACATGTTTATAAGTCCTCCGACTGTCTCTGTCCAAGGCAAGAGTAAACGATCGCCTCTCTAAGGTACGAATCTTAATGTTGCTTGTTCGAATCTTTGATTCCTGTCATTAAGAAAATGCACATTAGCTGCTTGACAAAATGCTTACAAGCAGTGCTCTGTAAAAGTATCACACCCCTCAAACTATCTACTTCTTCCGTGGTTATAACCGCTAACTTCTATGTTTTTGTCGGGCTTTTATTTGATAGACCAACACAAAGCCGTGCACAATTGTGCAGTGGAAGAAAAATGATCAACTGTTTTTCAAGTTTGTGACAAATACAAAACGTCTCTAACAAACCTCTGAGGCCTTCACAGAACAGCTGGGTTTATACTGAGACACAAGCGGACTGTTTTTAAGAATTAGGTGACTAGCAAATGCACTTAGCTGCACAGGGTTTTATTTAGAGTAAGGAGTAAGGGAGTAAGGAGAGTTTAATCAAAATGCCCACCACACTTTTCAGTCTAACAGTTGTAAAAGTTTAAAAAACCACGTATCATTTTTCATTGTACTTCACAATGCACTACTTAGTTTTGGTCTATCGTGTAAAATCCTGAAAAAGTAAATTGATGTTTTTAGTTGTAATGTAACAAAGTGTGAAGTTTCAATAGGTATGAATACTTTTGCAAGGCAACTTATTTAGTTAATAATTTAGTACTCATCACTTCAGTGGATCTGTCTCACCCCATTCGGGCTTTTTGTCTTTGTTGGAGCTTCATTCAGCAGTAGAGTCAAACAGTTCAGATCTACTCAAAGAAAAGTAAGATATCATTCAAAACATTGACAAAAATAAAAAGGAAATCTGACTAAATATGGAAGTTCAAGCTAAGTCAAATACTGAACCTTCTGCTTCGCTTGAGGGAATGGCATTGATCTGAGCACCTGATGTTCGCACTGAGATTCCTACGTCAACATCTCGTCCACTTAACGTCATCTGGACACAACAAGAGGAAACGTGGTAGACAAAAAAGTAGAGGTCAGAGGCAATGCATGGAAACAAAAAGACCAGAAGAGATGGAAACAGGGCCGGTGCTAGCCATTTAGGTACCCTAAGCGCAAATGCTTTGGGTATACAGAACTAATTGTTGTCCAAAGCAACTGAGAAAAACTGTAAAGGCAAAAATCCTAAAAGTTTGCAGAACTTCACAATAAGTTACATGTTATTTTAGATTAACAGACTTTAAAACAGCTGTTCAAGTTCAATTATTTTTAAAAGCACAGCAGATGTAACAGACTGAACATGGGATCATTATTCATGTCTTTACTGCTTATGTATGTATCATTTTCATGATTTTCATTTGTTCAAAGCAGTTCAGTGTTGCTTCAGTAGTGAAAAACTTTGCTACATTTTTTGGTCTACAACAGTAAAACAATTTCAAAGCTTCTTCCTGTTTCTTTCCTTCCCAGCAATCTTCGTACATAAAAGCCACAAACAACACTCCCACTCTGAGTGCGGGACGGAGGCACCATGGAGTGAATTGGACACAGGGCTGCACAGCAAATAAAGATTTTTCTTTTGCATTAAATCTATTAAACATGCTTTATAGACATTTTGTTTGATATGTTGTTATTATGGTTACTATAATTATCATGATTTTGTTCCTACGCACAGTGCATGATGCAAGTGGGTGGAGTGCCGGCACTGGATGGAAATTTACCTACATTTTTTTGACACCTGTTATGGCATAAGGCATCTGGCAGCATCAAGATTCACTGACAGGAATCTTATGGGGAAGTGCTAGGTTAAAAAAAACAATAGAAAACACAACTCACCTTCTTGTAATTCATAGAGATAACAGCTCCACATACTTCCCCAGAGCACTTCTTCTGTTTATCTGTTTGAGAATACGAATTATGTTGTTACACCTGTGGATAGGGCCTTGTGGTATGCCAAAAACAACAACCAAGAAAAGATGGCAGAGATGGTGCCTGGTTTAAATGTTTTTCTTTTTTTGCTTTTGATATTTATGGTTAAGATCACGTGATTAACAAAGAGGAGCACACAATCGATTAGAGTGTCAGGTACACTGTGTGAAATCTGTGGAAAAACAATAGAAAACACCTATGTCTCGCCAAGTTACCTTTAACAGAAGCTGAAATCCGTTTGAATTCTGGGAACTCTATTTCCAGGTGAGTAAGGAACACGTCTTCCACTGGATCCTTTGTCATGCTGTTGAATATAATCTAATATAAAAGAAATCTTTATTGAAATGATCAAATATCCCCGGATGGTGCTTTTCTTTCATTAAAATAAACTTTGGATAAATAGCAAAAAAAGATCAATATCACTACCTTTACAAAATAGATGTTGAAGTAGACAGGCTGTTGGCCGCTGCGGACATAGTAAGCAATGACATCAGAGATGAATGGGTCTTTGGGTCTCTCCGGATTCATTTCTTGCTAAAAGAGACAAAAACAATAAAAAATGAACTCACCCGATGGTACAATGTTGTTCCTAGTCGCATTTAGAGTACCAACATGCTATGAGCTCACTATGAGTAACACATAATTTCCTCCGCGGGAGGTAACGTTTTCATGCCTGTCTGCCTGTTTGTTTGTTAGCAACATAACTTGTCTGTCTGTTAGCAACATAAACGAAAAAGTTATGGACGAATTTTGATGGAATTTTCAAGAAATGTCTGCAATGGCGCCGGAAACAACCGACTAAATTTTGGGGTTGATCCGACATGAAGCACGGATCTCCCCACTGACCAGCGGTGATAACCTCCACTTCTCTCCCATGTCAGAGAGCTCACAAGTGGCTTCCCTCGCACAGCAGCCCCACTACGGTTAGAGGTTATGGACAGCAAATTAATCGTGCATGTGCGAACCCCCCCTCTGTGATGGAAGAGCACAGCGACAGCATGAACACAGCCATGCGTCTCATTAACAGACATGTTATTGGAAAAGTACCGAAAGTTATAATTAGAATTGGTTACAAATCACAACAAATCTAGACACGAGTGAGTTTCGTTTTTTTTCTAGGCTGAACCAGCCTTTTACATGATTAACATCTAGGGGGTTTCTGTGCCTTCTGACATACAAACTCCCTTGTATCATGGCATTTGCATTTTCTTTCTCTCCATATGGTGATTATTCTGTTTCCTGTTTAAGAATAGACAGTTGGAGCGGTTTCAACAGTGTTTACAGTTTAACTTTCTTTACTTGTGGTTTTGATGAATTCAGCACATGTAATTTTCCTGCTGAAATGTTGCAAAGCAACTTCCTGTGTTTCAGCTGAAAAGAAAAGCACAGCTGCAACACTGACGGAGTGAAGATGGGGTAAAAAGGGACATCTTTAACATTTGCATACCACATAGATGTAAGGTGAACCACATTATTGCTTTACTTTAAGAAACTCTTAGTTAGAAGATAAACTCAAGAGTTCTCCTTTGCAGATGAACACTCAACCGAATAAAAAAGGAAAATCAACTTGCCATACCATTTTAGCCAGTTTATGAATCATGCATCCCAAACTGTTGATATTGCTGTTGTACCACGGATCCACATTGCTCAAGTAGGAACCAAGAGCGCAGGAATCCCCCGTGGACTGACTGAGGTTTACCTACAAAAAAGGGACATGAAACTAAAAATCCCTCACACAACAAAGAAGACTGGTAAAAATCACTGGATCATCTATTTGTTAGTTTGAAATGTTCCATATAGAGATGAGGAAGATATAAATGTATATTTTATTGTAAAACTACAGAAAGGTTGTAGGACAACAGAGCCTAAACTACAAAATGACAGAGAGGGGTTTCTGCGAAAAGACAAGATAATATAGAGCAGTGTAAGAGTTTTATTTATTTATTTCCACTCCATCATATTTGCTACATATTTGGACACTTAAACTATGTCTTAGCAAGCTGCTTTAGAGCATCGCTGAAAGTGGTTAATTTCAACTAAGTTTAGTTCCAATCTCATTTAGATGGTAATGGGTTTTTTAAGCCAATGTTTGGACAATAATATTGGTATTAATATTACAAACGACTGGATTCAGTGGATCAAACAAAAAGCTTGGTATTTAAAAAAATAATTTACTATAAAATGGAAATCTCCGTGAATTTAGTGGGGCATTTATAGGAGTTTTCCTATGTCTAAGGGATTGGAAGTACACTGTGCTCCACTATCAACTACATAATAGGTCTGTGTTAAAATTAACCACCTTTAGGTAACAGGGCGGGAGCCCAACTCTCCCATGTGATTCACAATTGCATATTTGTTTACTCACATGTAACTGGCTTACCGTAGCAGGTGAGATTGGGGCCTGAGCCAGGCAAACAGGAATGTAGTAGAACTGGAGACTGACTTTCATTGTAAGAAAAAGCCGCCGTGCTTCTCTCTTTCTGTAAAGGCCACAGAATAGATACATGAGAAGCTTCAGGCTTTCATAGTTCTGACAACTATGCCCCCCCCCGCAACCCTGTATAGGATGGTTGGGTACACATAATGCATGGATGGATGGATGATTGCATATTTAGTAATGCACTAAACCACAAGAGTCCCACAGTTGTTGACCCAATTGTAAAAAAAATATATATATATCATCAGAGTTGCTGACCTGTAGAAATAGTAGGCCTTTGCCAGGCGACCCACTACCCTGTCATCTCCCATAACAACGATCTTTGCAATAAAGTGTCGCTGGTGCTTGGGGAAGTGGTTCTCCATCATGTTAGTCCCAGCTCGCCTCTGCAGAGTGGCCCCTCTTCTTCCTCCCTTCCCTGCATTTCCTCCACCTGCTGCACTTGCATGGTCCTCCAGCGTGTCTTGCATGAGCACCATACCGTCCTTGGCTGTCGGTTTCAGCTTGATGCCTCCTCGCCGTGACAGCCTACTTGAATCTTGCTCACTAGGTGAAAAGATGAGATCTAAAGTCACAATCCAGGTTCTGATGGAGATGGGCTACAGTGCCGCTGCAAACCTAACAGTAACAAACTAAATAAGGAAAAACAAAATAAATTTGCAAATGAATTTGCAAATGAATTTGCAAACAAAGTTGCGACCTGCTCTAAGGGGTAGCAAGAAGAAGAAACCATCTTGCTAAAAATAACATCTCGGCACGGCTTGAGTTTGAAAGTTGACTGGCGGAAAAGCACCCCCAAGGTAGAAAAGACCGAACTGGAGATCTTTAGTCATAATGAACCATGTCATGTTGGTTGAAAACCAATAAAGCATATTTATAGAGTATCTGTCAGGTGTGGTGGTGGAAAGTGTATTGAGCCTCCTCTACAACCACAGAACATGGGCACTACAGTCACTGTCCCCGCCATGAACTCTTCTGTTTCTGTGTAGAAGATTCAAATTGAGGTCCATCTATCAGACAATAGCTGAAACTGAATCATCCTAAAAGTTGTTTCACAGGGAACCTATTTATAAGAACTGCTTTTTGCAAACACTGACTGATCTTTGGCTTAGTTTTTGCTGAATAAATTATTGTACAGAACATGTTGTATTTTATCTAGTTTTAAGAACTGATGAGCCTAAACAGACTTGTCCTGATCCTAAAACCTTGAATTTAAAAACTATATTTGGTATATAATTATGTAAAAGTTTCTTTTTTGTGCGTTAGGATCAAGAACTTTCCTCTAGTCATATTTATTCAAATTAAATACATATGGCTTAATAATCCTGAGAACTAAATGATGTTCTGCAAATTGAGCGTACAAGCATTTACTAGAAAAATATTAATTTAAAAAAACAATAGGATTTACATTTTGCACTGTTCCCAGGATGAACCGATGCTAGGGTTGTCCAGTGAGGATGATGGAGAGAAGTCCTTTTCAATCCCACTGTCGTTGGACATAACGGAGAAGCGAGTCATGTCCGCCGACATCAGGGTGGAAGGTGATTCGCCCAGCTCAAAGTCCTCCTGTTCTTGGCTGAAGGAGGAGAAGTGCTCTGAGACGCTGCTGGATCGGAACCATTTGGACAGTTCCCGCCCTGTTACAGCAAAATCAGAAACTTTGCATTTTAAGATGATTTTATGTGATAGATTAATACACAAAGTAATGCCCAATTGTGAAGTGGAGGAAAAATGATTATGTGGTTTTCACATCTTTCAGAAAAACATTTGAAAAGTGTGGAGGAATATTGCCAATACAACATATGTAGAGTCAATATTTTATAGAAAGACATTTAGTTGCAATTACAGCGACAAGTTTTTGGGGTTATGTCTCTACCACCTTTGCAGATACTTTAAATTTAGCCTATTGTTCTTTGCGAAGCACTGTAAGCTTAGTCAGACTGGATGGAGAGACTTAAACGTCAATTTTCCGGCATTGAAATTCAGGAAATTATATATAATTTTTATTCCAGATCACAGCTATATGCTGCTCAGTGTTGATCAATCAAATAAAATCCCTATAAAATATAAGTCTGTGATTTCCAACATTATGAAACATGACAATTCTTTGAACACGTTAGGCCTCATGATCAACAACACGTGGCTATACTAGTAAGACTTATTTAATTAAAAAATATATATTATTGGTGATCTTATAAAAAAATATAATGCAGCTGATTGAGTGTCTAAAAATATAATAATTTTAAAAAGACATAGCACTTTTTATCACAACACGGTACTTTAGTCAGCTGATGAATTACTCCCTTAAATTCCGAGAATATAAACAGCGCAATAAATCTTGACTTCGTTGCAGTCACACTGATTTAGATCAACACTGTTGGTTCAGTGAGAAGATGAATAAATTCTCACACAGAAAAACACTGTCAAATGGCCTCATATTCTAGTGATTTCAAGTGATTGTTCACAGTAAAGAAATATTTTCTGGTCATTACAATAACATTTTACCAGACTAATAGACTTGTGTAAGTTTGTGTTTGGTTGAGTGATTTGTTTGTTGTATAAATGATTCTGGGCAAGAAACATGTTGCTGTTAAAAAGCCCAATTTATTTCCTTTAAATGGTGCCACATATGTAAGATACTGTAAATGCATTTGGGTTGAGTAGTAGAGCTGAATATTTGGGTTGTGCCTTTGAAAATTTTGCCAAATCCTCTCTGCCAATGCCAAACAGCTCATTCTTTCACTCACTGTCTGCCATAGGTGGAAAGTAACAAATTACATTTACTTGCGTTACTGTAACTGAGTAGATTGTTTGTGAAATTGTACTTTTTGAAGTTGTTCTGTAATGTAACTTTTACTTAAGTATGTTTTTTAAAGTATTGTACTTCACTACATTTAAATTATAACCGTTACTGAGATGAAGAAAAATTGAAATAATATGATTTAGAATATTGTGCACCGGAAATACGACAATGCATGATTGATAGAAGAACTGGCGCCAATAAGGATAAAGATGGAAGGACCTGATATCAGTATGGATCTAGCGAACAAAGAGATCCCATCGAATAAAGTTAAATTCAAAGAAAACGATGTTAACCCCTGGCCGTATATAAGTGACCACTTCGGCTTCAGTTGAAGAAAGGCAACATTAAAATGTGTTTGCCCAGAGAGACCAAGGTAGCAGCTTTTAAAAACTCCACCTCAATCATGCACAAGCATGTAGAGGTAAGTTAAAACTAAACTACTGTCACAGTCAAGTCATAGTTTAATAAAAGTCTGTGCTCAAGTTAATCAAAGACAAGGGAGTAAACCTCCTCTTTTTCCGAACCTGTCCACTTTTCACGTTCTGTCCGGGGCGTGAGGCGCGTCTGGGGTGGGGGGGATGCTTTAGATTTTTAGAGTGATTTAGAACATGTAGAATTTAAAACTTCATACTATAGACCTAAAAAGATGTTAGAAGCTAATTTTCCAAAACAGAAAATACTTTACTGCAAAGTGAGCAAGGATGAACTCTACTAACTTAAAAAATCAACTGCTGCTCAAAATTAACAGAAGGTTCAGATAGTAACACTCTAAGGACGGAGACAAATATTTGAACTGGAATCTAGAAGTACATTAGGGCAGGACAATTTTGAAAAAATGAAAATATTATTTTATTTTAATAGTTTAATGTTATTTTATGAAAAAGCAACTACTTTTAGATTTATGTTCCATTGTCTTACTTGCACTACTCAGGAGATACTGTCTTACCGCTGTCAAAAAAAGTAACTTAGTAACTTTTACTCTGAGTACATTTTAAATAAGCTACTTTTTACTTTTACATGAGAAAATATTTAGGCTGGTAATTTTACTTGAGTAAAGTTTCATCACAGTAGTAGTACTTTTACTTGAGTAGAATATTTTAGTACTCTTTCCACCTCTGCTGTCATTTCCTGAATTAGATGGTTGAAGTTTGAGGACACAAACAATTTAACAATGTATTCACGAACCAAACAGCAGCTTCAGTGGTGCGGCATCAAAATCCTTAACCACAATTTGTTGTGCAAAACAACACACTTAAGCTGATCCCACAATTGTTCAATGGTATTGAGGTCAAGACTGCAGGCAGACTTTTCCATCCACTTCACTGCCAAATTCTGGAGGTAGTCGCTGATAAACCCACTCTGCGGGAGCAAATGTTGACCTTCTGGAGGAATGAATTTGGCCCCAAAGATTGGAAACATGAGATTGATTGCTGAACTTCCTCTTAATATCTCTATGCATTGAGGTTGTCTCCAATGACGAGCCTTGTCTTTCGCGTGAGGGAGATACCGTCCGCCACCATCATACTGCTGCCACCAAAGGCAGTTTAACTTTGGCAAAAAAGGATTCATAAGGCTCAAATGCATTTTTTTTTATAAATGTGGCACCATTTGAAGTTAATTAAATAAACTCAAACACAAATGTCCTTAATTGTTTTCACTACTTTCCCCCACAGTGTTTGAAGGCACTCACAGATATCCAGATCCTCTGTCCACATGTAGAAGCTCATCTCAGGGTTAGGAACAGGGCAGTCACGCAGTGGTCCTCCACACAAAGGATCTGCAGCACACACAGAGGAAGATGTAACAATAACAATTAAAACAAAGCACTATCCCATATCCACAATTTCTCCTGTTGTTGTCCATCCTTCTGTCTTCCGACCGGACACATCTATGTGCGGGTTCATCAGATGAGTCGCTGACTTGATAACAGAGGAGGGAAGAGTGGAAATAGATATTCGGAAGTGCTAATAATACACACAGCTGACTGAACAGCTTTAGTCATGGAGGATGTCGCTATGTGTTTGATCTCTGTCAGGCCTTTCAACACAAAAAAATGTCTAATGCCAACAACATGAACTTGATTACCTTAGGCAAATTGGCTAACAGTGAGAACATTATTACCACTGATATGTAAGGGTTGTAGAGTTTTGTTAAAAGGCCTCTCCTGGGCCACCTGAGAGTGATGATAGGAATATCTGCAGGAGGTGAATAAAACCCCCCAAAAACAAATAAAACAAAGCTTGGTTCCATACAGTCCACTGCTTAGTTTTTAGGAGCTCTTTCTAGTCAAGACCAACAGCTTCAAAAGTGTCTCACGGTCATTGAATAACTCAGACTGCCAAAACAGGTAATGCCATATCCAACAGAGAGATGTTTGAACACCCAATGCTTGTTATGGGTGGGGCAGAGTATACCTCTACCTCTCATACTCCTACCTAGTAAAGCAGAGGCCACTCCTCACAACATACAAGTTAGGGTTCTGGTGGCTCAGCTTGGAGCCAAATGCCACAGCAGATTATAGAGTGTTTGAGTGAGAGGGGTGAAGAGGGGTCAGCTCCAGATCAGGCAGATGTTATACCTGCATCATATCAGCTTTGAACAAAAAAATTTTTCATATTGGAAAAATGAAAACTGTAACTTGCTAAAGTGAGCTGCTCTTCCTTTTCTTTCCTTCATATCCAAAGGAACAGGTCAAGGTGTTACAGCCTGTGTTTCCGGGATGCTTTTTCTCTGTGTGTACCAAAGGCCCGGACAGAACTTAGACAGAAAGCTTTTAAATATGCTGTTCCTGTTATTAGTGGAACAAATTGCAGAATGACCTAAAGCTTGAGGAGATGGTTTCATTAAATAGCTTGAAGAACAAGGAGAAAGAAACCTCTGGCTGTAGATGTTTATGTGATTTGTTTTACTGAAGTCAAATGCTGTATCTAAATGTCATGTGATTGTTGAAAGCGTTATGTTTTTATCTTGTTTTGCTTCCCAGGACACTCTTGTAAATAAGACTTTTAATCTCAATAAGTTTTTATCCTGGTTAAATAAAGGTTAGATGAAAATGAAATGAAAAAAAACCTTAATTTAGATTAAATAGTCTCTCATACATTGCCTATCTATTTTTTTTTACTGCCTACTAATTAAAGAAATTAAAAACAATAAACATACAATGATATCACAGAGTTAACTTGAAGTTGATATGATTTGGTTTTATCACCATTTCATCTCTGAATCACAGAAATTTTAAAGCTGCTTAAGACAAACTTATCACACTGTTTGGTTCACTTACAGCAAAACCTTAGAACACAGAAGGTGTAACCACCACATTCTCTCATCTTTTGTCTTTACTCCAGCTACATAATCAGCTGTTAAGTGTCTTGGCATCAATGGACATCTACCCGACCCAGGAAGGTAACTGATGACTCAGAGTCCACAGTGCAATGTTGCCAGACAAGCTGCACCTTCCTTCTACCCAGCTGTGTGTGTTCAAACCAGAGCTCATACCTGCATCGGAATCTGAGACAATCTCGCTGTACAGCTGCTGAAGTCGGCTGCTCAGCATTCCCCCTTCACCTCTGTAGCCCTCCTCCACGCACTGCTCAAGAGTTGCCAACACTTCCTGAAAGTATGTCTCAACGTCTTGACCCATGTCCTGTCCAACAACACATAAAAGTCCATGATTAAACAGAATGATTTACAAGTTAAACTAAGCATACACAGACGATGTATTCATAATACAGACGTGATTGGTCAAAATGTTCATATATCTGCTACTGAGTGTGTCCTCCTGAGATGTTGCGCTAGGAGATAAAGGTATGAAACAACACACCCTCAGTGAAGATGCTTTACTGTGGCAGCAGAAACTGATGTGGTCACCAGTACAGTACATATGACCTGACCTGTAAGGTTAAATGTTTAAAGTAAGTAATTAATACAACTTGATCTTGATGGTGAACCCTGCATAGCAAGTAGTGGAACATGTATTTTTATGACCTCAGAACATCCGACTGATCAGCTGAGAGCAACATTTTGGAACAGACAGTTTCCAGCGCCATGCTTCATTGTTTTACTTATTCTAACTGGTTGTTGATAGCATCAGTAGTAGTGATATGCAACCTGTTGCTTTCCATCTTAAATACTTTATCTTACTTTACTTTACTAAAATAAAGAACTGGTTCTGGTTTCACTTTATTTTCCAGCTAATACCGTGAGTCACATAAGTCTCTGAGTTATAGCAGAATTTTAAAGTGTTTTATGATCTGGAAGAGCAAAGGAAGTTGTTTCAAGCTGCAAAGTCACCTAAACAGAACAAGAATGAGTACACAGAATGTATAATACAACAGCAATGAGAAAAAGGAACTGGATAGTATGGCAAAAACTGGGAACATTTAAACAATATTCCAGCAGAAAGATTGGAAACAAAACATTTTGGATGCTGATCTCTAAAGCCACTGACCCTGAGGGCCTGAGTCAGTTTTGGACCGTGGCATTGCTCTGGTCCTAAAGCCGCTTGTAAGGTGTGTTGAACCACACTGCGCATGTGTTCTAGCGGACTTTGAAACCCAGCCGAAGCTGAGGCAGACACCTCAAAGTCCTCCACTACGGCAGGGATCAAGGAACCCGTGAAGACCTCTGGATCAGCCAACACGAAAACCCTGCAGGTAATTTCAAACACGGAGTTATAAGGTTAGTAGTTACAAATTCTAGAAGGACCAATTAAGACTTCTAGTTTTCTTTGGCAAGTCAAAGATTATTAAATGAAAACATACCTCTCTTGAAAAGGATAGTGCTCATTTTTTAGCTTCTGCTCTGCAGTGATCATCCTCTGGTACATCAGACCTGTTGATCAGACTAGCGATTAATGACATCATGAAGCGGGTACCCCCTTAGCATGTCTGATTAACAGTATTCATTACAGTCTCTGTGTTTCACTTGTAAGGCAGTCACTATAATAAGCAGTGTGTGTGTCTCAAGACTCGGTTCACTGTTCATTGCATCAATTCTACAAACAAACATTGAAAGACGTAGAGGAACTGTCTGCAACCTGTGGCTGTGGAGGCTCTTTGGGCCTTCCACAATGGCTTTTAGTAACTTAAGTTGTCTTTTTCCAAAAGATCATCTAAAGTTAGTGGCTCTAAACAAGTTTTAGAGCCTCTTCCTTCACTCTTTGTTTCTCGAAGCAGTTAGATAACAAGACTCAAAGTTAGTTATTTTCAATATGACAGAGAGAAAGAGGAAACACAGAGATGTAAAAATATATGAAAAAGGAAACTTTTCTATGACATGTTGCAACTCAACTGCAGTTCATTAAGGCCAGGAAAGGGCACGAGAGATATCAATTCTATCATTTTGAGCTTTCAGCCTCTGTCTGTCTGACGATGCTGGAATTGGAAATGTTTGGAAATTTCATAGTTAAGTAAAATATCCATATTCTTTAGACAAAAAAGCAGAGAATGATCTCTACAGTTACAACTCCTAATTGCATTAAATGCCTTAAATGCTAATGACAGAACAGTAAAAACATCCCCTCTGCAATCGTTGCTTCTTTTTAAAATGGTGAAGCTTTGTAGTACAGTGAATGCCCTCTGATAAGCACATGTTGTGATGATGTCTCTGCTCCTAACATAAACAAATAATGATCACTCAGAGCAAGAAGGCTGGAAATGAAACATTTTGAAGGCTGATTTCAAATCTTCTTTTAATGTAATTAATGAAAAAAAAAAATCAGAATCAGAGCTTTCCAAAAAACCACAGACCAGAAACAGGACTCCAATTGCTGATTAGCGCATCTTTATTTAGGTTGTACAGCCGACTTTGTTCATGTGTTTGAGTTTGAAGCACTTAGTTCTTCCACAGGTATAAATGAGGGAAAACTTGTTCTGAAATCTGCCATCACCATTCCACTTTGCCACAGCTGTTTTCTCATCATTTGACAAGTGTGAGTCTGACCTTTACTTCAGATGTGCTGCAACTAAAGTATGGACAATGTTCTGAGCAGAATTTGATGATCTGAACGATCAGTGACATTTTACTACTTAAAAGATGAGGCTACCTACCTGGGATGAAACGTTCAGTTTTTATTTGTTTTGTGTAGCTGAGGCCCACGGTGCAATAAGGCTGGGGATAGGTTAGTAGCCTCTTGCAAAAATCATACACACGTTTGTACAGCTCATCTGGGATGTAGGCAGTCTGAAATGACCAAACACATAAAAATCATAGGTTAATAAGTACGTTTTTATGGGTGGTAAATGATAAGTATCACAGTCCAGGTGCTGAAATATGAGGAAATAAAAAATGCAATTGGCTAAATGCCAACATTTCAGTTTCCAACTTCCTTGTTAGGTGTTCGTTCCAGGAATTAAAATGCATTCTTCTTGCTTAGTGCTGGTTCTCTCCCTGTAAAAATCCCCAAACATTGAATACCAAACAACATAAGAAATGTTGCTGTATTAGAAAAAAATAATAATTTGTCCCATGCTATATAACTCTACTACAATAGGAGAATGTCCTTCCAAACCAGATATGTTTAATTGTTTTTACATAGAATAAGAGGAATTAAGTCAAATACATACAGGGACCAATGTGTTCAAGAATGATATGAAAAAGTAGGAACAAGGTTTCACTGAAATACTGCACCTGGATGATGGCATGCATCAGTGTGTGGAGCAGAGGAATGATGGATTTGCGGGAGTCCCATCTTTCAGCCTGAAGAGAAACATGCAAAGAGGACAAATACATGTGACTAAAATACATATATCTGCTCAAGTTGACTAAAGCTTCCTTCCTCTTTGAAAGTACAAGCTTAAGAAATTTTAGAACCCACCAAAGGCAAACCCTTCGCTGAAAATACTGACCTAGGGTGAAGTATTTCAGTTTAGGCAGGAATCTGAGAGCAGTACCTTTTCGAGCTCCTTTATCAGCACCCACAGCAGAGATAAACTGTTGGCAGGATTGTTTTGAACCTTTTTATGAAGTGTCCATCTCAGCATTCCTGCACACAGAGACAAAATCCAAACACTAAAAAACAGGCTGACTGTGTCTCACTTCTGTCTATATATAGCACTGATCTAAGTTAGCCTGATGACTAACAACCCAACAGCTTTCACACCACATGCAAGGCTATATATTTTATAGGAAGAATCATACTAGCTTCATTAAATGTCTGTCCACAATGGAGAAGCTTATGAGGTGGAAAAATGTAGGGAAGAAAACAAAACACAAACAAAAGTCATCAGTAGTTTCATCATTCTAGCAGCATATAGTTATGTTCATCCTATTATTTTTTTACTGGAATAGATCCTACCTTTGTTACACCACTCTGGGCCCTGCTGTTGGTCAGTACAACGGGGCAGCACAGCCTGGAGGCTTCGGTACAGTTCTGACTCAGGAACTGTAGGCGAGCAGTCACCTGACAAGGAAGGTGAGACATTAGGAATAAAAGCCAACTATACCTTACTTTTTTCTGCTTTTTCGCTTACAAGAAAGCATTTTCATTTAAAAATTGCTCGAAGAAAACATTCACATAAATAACCAGTTCATATTTATACATTTTGTATTCAAGAAGGAACCTAATTTTCTGAAAACTCTTGATGATTTACCTGTAGGCTCCATGGTGCTCAAGCTATCCCAGTGGGCCATGTTTGTCACATCTCACACACATTTTGGGCCAATCAGCTGCAAAGACAAATTCCAAGTGTTAACCTCTATTCTGTCATGTGTGTGATAACAAAGGTACTCCTCAAAAAACAGCCATATTTGGATTGGTGATTTGTATGTCCCTTTGGTTGGTCACTGATGAGTGTATGATTACAGAGAAGTGAGGAGTGCAGCTACTTAAGGCTCATTTCTGTGGTTCTTAGACAGGTTTGAAATAGTATCAGTATCTACTGCATGTGTCTTTATATCAAACACATATGCGGTCTTTATTTCTTCCCTCAGGGGTTAGCTGCAGTTCAGGTCAGAAATTTAGATTTAGAATAGGCAAAAATCTAAATACACACCCAATATTTGGTCTCTCCAATAGTTGCACCTTAACCATATGCTTTTTGTAGCCATCAGAAAGGTTCTCGTAAAATTTTAGATGGTTATTTTAATGTTGTTCTTATCCAAATTGGCAGTTTTATATAAACTGGTTGGTTTTTGTCCCTGGCTGTGTCCAAATTCAATGAAGCGACGAAGGCTGTCCAAATTTGAAGACTCCTTCAAATGCGGCTCACGAATCTGGCCTTCTTTTCCCAAATTTGAAGGACGGGTCCAGTGTATCCTTCACAGCTCACCATATTCCAAGACGCATTGCAGGCTGAACAGGAGATTTTTTGTTCCAGTAAAAATGGTGGACGAAGTGGGAGATGAAGTGTGAGAGGAATACAGTTTTACATGTAAGTATATTAAAATCTGGCAGTACAAAACTTAAATACTTAAAGCAGTTTGGCTTTTGTTTTTTGCATAGACATCTATTTTTATTATTATTTTTGTGAACCATAGTTAGTAAACGAGCTTGTATGGTGGTCTAATGCTTCTCATTTTTTGGAAATGAACCAAAAGACGACTCCTTTTAGGATAAATTATTGCCTATTTACCGTGGCAAAATTGAGCCACAGTGGCAAGGAGGTAGAAGAATAAATCCAGTTACACACCTTATGCTTATGAGGATTCTTATTAAGCCTTAACACTACAGAACATCTGCAATGGATTGACGACCTGTCCAGGGTGTACCCCGCCTCCCGCCCCGTGACTGCTGGAGATAATTACCAGCCCCCCCAACCCCCGCAACCTTGCATAGGATGGACGGGTACAGATAATGGATGGATGGACTACAGAACCTGTGATCTCAGTATAGTTCCTCTTGTGTTCTGCTACAAAAAGTAGAGTTTTGCATTCATGAATTATTAACATAGTTGCCACGTTCCTCCTCATCACGTATTTTCTTTCTATTTCATGAGAACAATTCTGGAGAAGATGGGGTTGCAGGGAAAGGTCTCATTTTGCAGGCAAAACACAAATTAGATCACTTTTAAAAAATAACGTCAATCCAGTTGGACAGGTCCTTCAAAGGATGCAGCCCCTGAATTTGGACACCGCCTCTGACTCGACTTTAGGCAGTCTACAATTTTTCAAAATCGTTGAGGTAGAAGCTTAATGCTACGCTGCTTTATTCATTTCTAAAGCAGTTTTGTTTTGATGTGTGTTTAGGATCATCCAGGAACATCCAGTTGTGTCCAGGTTTCATCAAAATAGTTGTTGTTTTGGTGTGTAGTTTTGGAAATAGGAGGTAGTCTTCCAATTTCATTAATCTATTATCCATGTGCAATGTACCAGTACCAATGACAGTGAAACAGATGATGCTACCACCACCGTGCTTAATAGTTAGTATGGTGTTCTTAGGTTTAAAAGCGTCCCCATGATTCTTTCAAAGCATAATTTAATTTATTGTGGCCAAACAGCTCAATCATCGTCTTGTCAGAGCATAAAATTTTTTCCAAAAGACATTTGGCTTTGACAAATGCACCGTCTAAGTCCATGGCAATATAAAACTTTTGTTCCTGTGAACAGTAACACTGGTGTTCCTACAGCTTTGGGCTACAGTGTGTGTGTATATATATATATATATATATATATATATATATATATATATATATATATACACACACACACACACACACACACACTCAAAACAGCACGGTCTGAAAAATGCTTGAAGATGTATCTTTCCTAGGAATCACTTAACTAATATTTAATTCCATAACTACTAAGTCCTAGATTCTTACTGATGTGTGGTATTGGTCAATGTACACAGGTACAGAAATATATTCTAACATGATGTGTGTGAGGTCAGTATATCAGTAAGCTAAAAATAAAACTACTTGTTAGACTTTGAGATGACTAAACAGGCCCTCAGTCTAAAGAATCTTCATCCCAGAGTTCACACACACAGCATTTCTTGGTTTTGCCTCAGAAACAGCATGTTTGATGTCATCAAGTGTTCTGCTGGGTGAAGGTCCGAATACAGGACTCACCCCCTCTCAACATTGATCTTGTTGATCTAGAACGAAGATGCTGGTCATTTACTGGTGTGTTTGGAGTCCTTATCTTGTTAAAATGCCAATTAGAAGCTTAAAGCTGCTGTCCGGAGTATGTCAGGGCGCTCCCTTTAGCCCCATCACAACAATTGTGCACACACATCACCTTTGGTGTCACAGTGAGTCAAAGAGAAAAGCAGCAAGTGGATGTCTGATAGACAGGCCACAGTAGTATAAGAAAAAAAGCCCAATAGCAACATTTTTTTACATTAATTACAATATAACAATACTTTAACTTACTTAATTAGGGCAAAACCAATAAGTATGGAACAATTCATTTTCTAGTATGGATTATATTGAAATATAGATTATTTTGACAACCTAGTTGCAATTGATCTGATGTCAAGAGGCTTTCCATAAATACCCACTTTTCCAAAATTGGCTTTTGTTTACAACTTGGTCACTAACATCAGTATCTTATAACTCAATGTTATAAAACTGTTGTTTCCTCTTTAATCTAAAATGTGTTTCACTGAAAGATAATTGTTTTTTTAAATATTTGACAAAACCTTTCTGAGAACAGATCCTTTTTGTGTCTCTACGCTCTCCAAAGTGTTACATATCTAAATAAGGACAACAGCTCAATGTCCACCCACACAAACACCTTCACACACAAACAGGTTAGTGGCTACTCTTCCAACACAGAGGTGCTAAAATATGTTCCTTTAGATAAAAATATTGGGCCTATTTTAACCACTTCATTCATCCCAAGACCCACACAGTTTCATGAGTCACAACACCCACAACGCATGCTCTGTATGGTAATAATGATCTATATGAAGGTACTAATTGCAAGAGTTGTTTGTCTATTCTTAAATATAATTGTCCAGTGATGCAGCTAAAAGACACATTTTTTGATGTAGTCTATTGTAATACACCGACATCCAAAGATAGTTATGATATCCAGATTGTAGTAAATTCAATCAACTTTCCTAAAATGATATATAGGCATTTTAATGTATCTAAACATCCAAACATAACACAATGAGAATGTAGTATAAATGTTATTCAAACAGGAAATAAAAAATGAACCTTGTTGGCTTTCAAAATTACTAAAATCACTAAGATTTACACAAGGCTGCAAAAGCAAAGAGTTAGATTTATTTACTGAACAACCGCAACACACAAGGCAACAAAACCAAGCCCTGCTTCAAACAGTTAGTGATTGTAATAATAAGCTGTAACTTACCCTGTTCCATCTGAACTATTCACCATCTGTCCGTTTCTACAATCTGTCACACAATACACATCCTGGACTGAAAGCAACATGTAAGCCAAACAGAGACAGAGTGAGAATGAATGGTAGAGTGCGTGCTCTGGTGAGTTTTTTTCCTCCTTTCACAAGAAAGTGTGGGTTCATTAAAATTATGAGAACTGTCAGTGTGTCATATGTGGGAGTGGTTGATTGTGTGGGCAAATGTATTTTAAAGTATGCATATGTCAGGTTTCCACACTTTTGTAAACTGGTATTCTATCTTTATTTTGTTTTTCTCCTTCAACCCATGATTCCTTTTACAACAAAGCAAATAATTTACCTTTGTATCATGTATGAAAAGCTGCAATCTAACACAGAGTTAACATCACTCTCTTACAGGAGGTGAATGCAGCCTATCTGACCACAGGTTTCCGGGTGCCATAAGTTAATTCACTTTGTCTCAATACTTTATTCGCTGTTGGCTCTCACCTTTTTTTCAATGCATCTCATAACTAAATACGTTTTCTTTTCCTTTTTATCTATCCTCTACTTGCAACCTTTAATTCAGTAGATCTGGCGAAGCACGAACATGCATCAGTGCTTCAATGAACTAGTACTGACTACACGTTTGTCTTGAAAAACAGAAACTGTACACTTAGTGCTGAAGCTGACGCGCACCGCACTTCCGTTTTCTCTAAATGAGTGGGCAGATGACGCTCTAAATTTAGAAAGAGGTCAAAAGATGAGATGAGATGAGACAAAGGTAAAGCTTTGGTGAAGAAAGAATCAAAAATTCATCCATCACATAATTCACAGTGTTTAAAGAGCCAAGTTGATGTTAGGGAGTCGGGACCCCTAAATCTGACTGGTTTGAATGAAACTTTTGTTTTATAAATCCAAGTGCTTTTGTGTGTGATTCATACACAAAGTATTTACCTAATCCCGAACTAATCTCGTTACCCACACAAGACTAGGAAATGCATTAAGACGGACTCAAAAAAACACATAAAAGCTAAAGTATGCAGAGATATGTTCATGGCAGCCACACACCTTACTGCAAAACTCTGTGTTTTAGCTGCAAAAAAGAATTAAAGAGAGATTGTACGAATGTAACAGAAACAGTGAAACACATTGGCAAAAATAGGGTTACAGCTGTAACATCAGAGCCAGCCAAGCGTTTGACCCAACAGAACTTTTGCAATTAACCCACGCAAACCATGATCAGTGTATTGCTGTGCATGCAGCAACCTGGATGACATGCTTATAAACTCTCTTCTTACCGGCACTGTGGGCAGAATCAGTTAAATCAGCTCAAAACACTATTAGAGGTGCCAAGTCGACTTAGCAGCGAAACAAACTTCCCCTACGACTGTGACTACAGTAAGTGTGAATCAGTTCGACCCCTGCAACACACTCCTATATGCTCCTTCTCCTGCACAGACAGCTGTCAACATGCACCCAAGTGGTCAGCCTGAACAATGAGACCAAACAATAAACAGGGGAGTTCATTTCCGTTCCGGCACGCTGCAGACATCTCAGAAAACAGGAAGGCCCCGGCAGAGCTGTGTGGAAGTGCGTTCATAGAGCAATAAAGAAGTGGTGTTTTTTAAGGTGGAGGGAGGTGGGGGGTGGAACTGTATTTATAGGTAGTTCTTTCACTGGAAATCCCCTGCAGAGGACAGCACTGTGTCTGCTACTGATGGGATTCACTGACGCTGACATCCAGACCTGGACTGACCTCTGAGGTTTGCCCCTTTTAGAGATGCCAAGGAGTACTTGAACAACAGGCATGGAGAGACAGCGCTTGGGTATCCTAAATATCTGAGAAATCTATTCATGGGCTGACAGTGAAAGCTGGAATTCTTTTAATACTTTAACAAATGGGTACAACGAGAGGTGGGTGGGGGAGTGTTCATAAGGGCTCTTCTGATGGCGTCACTTGACACAGTTGGGAAGAAGAGAGAGCATGTCTAGTTCTAACATATTTCCTGGAAGATCCCAACTACAGGTGTAAACACTGTTACACCTGTAGTTGTGTACAGTGCTATAAACACTGCTGTAAGCCTGAGAGAACGTCAACATAATCATTATTTAGGGTTTCCAGTATGAAAAACAGATACTGACGCAGAACCTCATTAACAAGTTGGAATTAATCTTGCTTATTGGTCATGCTTCAGGTAATCATTTTTAGAGTATTTAAAAATATATATTACGTTCACATATCTCTATTTTATGTTAATGTTTAGACTAAAAATGCACTAATCAGAGTTTTGTGGCCAATTTCCAAGCTCTGATTTCCGTCAAGTTTTGACTTTTTAATCTCCATTTTGGCTAGTTCAGATTTCTTTTAAAAAACAAAATGTTTGGTCTTTTCGGGCTTCCTGCTAGGAGCGATCGTTGATTATTCATATTAGAAGCGGAAGCCGCATCAATTTGTGTGTTTGAGAAAAGCAGCTAAGCTTTCCTCTAACATACTGATGTCAGCTTTGTTCCATCACTGCATTACTGCAATGTATTTGTCTGGAACATTTGCTAAAGACAACAGTGGAATCCAAAAACAACACAAATCTGATGGCACTCCATGATTGTTTACATTTAACGGAACAGGAAATGCCCCTGTGTTCAGTGCTTCTTGGTGCAGCGAATATGTTGCTCAAAAGGTTCAAAAGTTTGTTTGACAAAGTCCAGTGTAAAGTGAATCACACCAGCTAAAAAAAGCAACAATGTTGCAGTTGCAGAGTCTATACCGGACTATCAGGTGTGAAAACGAATTACGATACATACGTTGTTACTTGTTTTAACTGATTTATTGCAGCATTAGAAATAAACTTTGCATAAAAAATTTTGGGACAAAAGACAGCGCACTTACTTTACCTTTTAGCCTTGTTTTCTCAAAATCCTGGATGTCTAGAAAACCCTGTCTATGTATTTTTTTTTTTCAGCCTGAACTCAATCAGCATTGGTACAAACAACCATTATGGTTAAACAGCCTATTTTAGACTCAGGCTGGGACAATTGTATCACCTAAACTGTCCTGGGTCACATTCACCTAATGTCCCTTGTTCGCTATTTTGTCAAACATTGCATGGCTATCTCAGAATTTCAAACAAAATACAATCTATAAACAGTACTATTAGAACCAGGCACTGCAGTTAGTTAATTTAAAACAATTAAATGTTTTATAAGGATTCTTAATACAAATTTGTTATTTTTTTCAGCTAACAGTACAAGAACACTGGATGACCAAATTATCTTCTTGGTGTATATGTTTTGATTGTTTCTGAAGTTGATTATAACCTCTTTAACAGGAAATTGAGCTTTTCAGCAGCATGTATCATGTTCACCTATGTAGACACTTTTGATCACAGAGGTGTTGTGTAGAAAACTCTGACAACCTGCAAACAATCTGTCAAAACAATGTTTACGTAATTTCCTCACGCATAATAAACCTGAATAATGTGTGTTACACTGGTGCATAATAAATAAATTTCCACACAGTCATTTAAATTAAAGCCTGAGTAATTCTTAGACAACTAAGACCACGCTTTAAAACAAGGACCAAATATTGGTTATATATAATATACCAACAGAATTTTTAACAGCCGTAATCATGGACTGCAAAGGTAATATATTAGCTGCCAAAGAAGCCCCAGATTCTGGTTCTGTTGTTAAAGAAAACAAACTTAGCCAGTTCTTTTAAAAAACCAAACAGCTCTGTAACAACTAGTTAATATTTTGTTCCAGGTTTCGCTAACAACTCCTTGGTCTGTGAGAATTTTCAAGAAACCATCTCTCAATCAGATGAGATTAGAGATAAAAATCTGCTATTTATTGCTGTCAGTGTACATCCATCCATCCATTACCTATACCCTCTGTCCTTTGTAGGGTTGCCAGGGGGATGGAGCTGTCTCCAGTAGTCATCGGGCCAAAGACAGGGTACATCCTGGACAGGTCGCCAGTCCATCACCAGTCCATCGTAGTCCATCAGTGTACATCTCAATGCAAATGATTCTACAGTATTTCCCTTTTTTTAAATGACTTAAAGGGAGGGTGGCATGTAAAATCAACTTTTTTAAGCTTTTCATCACATTGTTATGTCATTCCCTCCTTAAAAACATCCCTAAAGTGTTTCTTACGGTAATTAATGTATTTTTGAGTAATCTTTGGAAACTCCCACAGCCGCCATTTTGAGCGCTGAATGCCTGATTCCTCCTAGGTACGCCCTCACCACCTGGTAACGCCCCGACATTTTGATTACCACCCACTTTTCTCCAAAGCCCTCCTTCCCCCGCAGAAAAGCGGCAGGTCAACAGCAATCAGCTAGCACCTGTGGATATTACTACTATATAGCTATTTACTTTTTCAAATTGCACAATGCCTTCTTGGAGAAAATGTATCTTTGGATGCCAGGACGACTGCCCTCTTTTTAGTTTTCGAAAAAATGAGGCTGTTTGTCAAAAGAAGATTTGCTTCGTTTTAGCGAGACATTTCACAGAAGATTGCTTCCAGAACAAAAGTTTATTTGACAGTGGATTAGTAAGCAAGTTGACGTTGAAGAACTATGCAATCCCCACTCTCAAGAGTATTTCTTCAGAGCCAAGTGGAAATGCTCTGATTCAGCTTGTTAGAACAACATAGCTTAGGCAAATTCAGAGTTTAATCTGTGCACTGTAGCTTGTGTTTATTATTCAGTCCCTCCAGGAATTGGCGATGTTGCGATCGTAACTATTAACGCAAATTCAGCCAATCCCCGCAAATTCTGCACGTCTTGCAATTTTATACAATTAACGCAACTTTACCGCACCTTTTACCAGTTTTGACTCTCCCTTTTATTATCTTACATCTGACGGCGTTGCATATCATGTACACTCCCCGTTTCTTATGTGAGATGGATCAAAAATAAAACATGTTACATTTTCATTTTGCCATTGTCGGTGCTATGGGGTATAGTTTCCTCATTCCAGTCATGCAAATCCATCACCCATTGGCGAAATTCGTCGTTTTGAATCCAAAATGGGTCACCTACGTAATTCGTGTACATCCGATTAGAAAATAGTGTAAATAGAGTAAATAGTGAAGCACAGACAGCAGCAGCGAGCAGCAAGTTTTCAGGAGAGCAGTTTTTGTGACTTTCAATTACATTTTAGATCCGCTGAGTTATTTGGGATTTAAAACAGTTTCGACCGACCTCAAGGCTAGTTTCCAATTAATTTTCAAGTGATTGGCAAAACCTGAAAGAAAATCACACATAAAAACATTGCAACTTTAGTTGCAACTTTTCAAGATGCTGCTGTACGATAATGCTTCGTGCCCATGTGGAGAATGTTGTGATGACGTTGTAGACAGCGTGCTGAAGGGGGAGTGTCCGAGGCTCTTAAAGAGAGACATACAGCTAATTTCAAGGACTTTTGTTCGGACATGTTGTGAGTTCAAATTTAAAAAAGGTAGTTAATATTATTTACTGAACTTATGGATCGATGTACAGTAATATTATGGCTGTAGTGTACCATAGAATTGTTCTGTCTGCCAGAGAAAAAGGTGCCACCCCCCCTTTAAATGTAAAATGTAACGCATCTGTTATATTTCTCTGATGAAACATTTTGTAATCAATAGAAACTGCAAAAACAAATAGTTTCCAGCCAGCAAACCAACCTAATTCGCCCTTCCCATCAACATAGCTGACAATTATTTTAGACACAGCTCTTAATGTGATCTTTTATATATCAGTGCCTGTAAGACCATTTGCAATTTTCTCACCACTACAACGTCACAGTGCGGCTGCTGCCTCTGCTTTCCAAAGTCCCCACAAGTACGTGACAATGCCAGGAAATGTAGACATTTGTTTCTGATCGCTCAAAATGAGAAAATAAATTCTGGACTTCTTTCCTCTTTTGAATCAGAAGTACACCGAGTTTGAGCATTGTTGTTGGTTTTGTGAGACTTATTTACTGTTTTGTGGCAGTGCCTAGTACAAATGACCAACCTGTAGGGAGTAGACAAAGTCTGTGTTAAAACAACGTTTACATTACAACTCACGCTTTTTACTGGTGACTTTAGTTTATTATTGCAAGTAAATTTACTCATAGCTCAAAGCCATACCTTAAAACAGTCATTTTAAAGTTAGTTAATGGAAAAGAGTGTTAGGTTTAAAATTAATTTAGCAGCTGAAATGCATAACAATTAGTTTATTCACCACCCAGTCTTGTTGAATTGTTGATGTTATGCCCTTTTTCTATGTAATAAGGTCTAATGCATTATTTTCATAATCCTAATTTAAAATCCTTACTTAAAGTCATACACTCAGTACGTTTATTATTGCCCATCTAAATTGAGCTTTTGGCAGAAATTGCGCAAATACCTTTACAAGATTGGGCGGCTTTATCCCAGCTATCCCTGGTATTCTTCCGGTTGGCCTATGGCGTAACACAGATAGTAAACAAATGCTGGCAGCAGTGAAGCAGATGCAGTAAAAGCAAGATATACACAATGCTGCAGCACATTACATTTAGTATGTACTGTACTATTTGATTGCGTTCCACTCATTGTTGAAATTCTGCTGTATTAGTTTTATTAAACTTTTTAAACTTATATCAATCCTCCTGTCCAGGTTCAGAACTCAGGGCCCGACAAACTTGGAGCTGAAACCCTAGGCCCAGAAAAGGTGGGAGCCTGGAAAAGAAGAATCGATTGGCACATCTTATCCGTGGCTTCAATACTCCTCACAATATTCATACGAAATTCTGCAAATTGATAGAAACCAAATTTTGCTCAATATTGTCTGGAGATAAGAAACCTGATGGAAGACCCAGCCACAACCCATTTTCAAAGCTCTTACCGATGAATGGAATACATGGCCTCATTCATCCTTTCCTCAAAGATGGATGGAAGACAGTCTCCCTGTCCCCTTTGCAGAAAAGCACCTCCAAAGCATGATGTTTCCACACCCATGCCCATAGTTGGGATGGTGTACTCATCCTTCTTCTTCCTCCAAACACACCATATAGAGTTTATACCAAAAAGTTCTATTTTCTCATCTGACAACATGATCTTCTCCCATGCCTCCTCTGGATTATCCAGATAGTGATTGGGAAACGTCAGATGGGCCTGGACATGTGCTTGCTCGAGCAGGGGGACCTTGCACACGATGCAGGATTTTAATCCATGACAACCAAGTGTGTGACTAATAGTAAACTTTAAGACTGAGGTCCCAGCTGTCTTCAGTTCATTGACCAGGTCCTCCCGTGTAGTTACCCCTCATGTATCTCTCAAATATCAATACTCCATGAGATGACATCTTGCATAGAGACCAAGTCTGAGGCAGACTGAGAGTCATCTTGAGTTTCTACTATTTTCTTTTTTTTTTTTTTGTCCCATGGTTTTTTCCCCATTATTTATCACCCAGTGCTCCTACCTTGGTTCCAGTCCTGGGGTTCTGCTCTCCCTCTGCCAACCCCGGGAGGGCCCTGCACTGAAACCCAAGCCTCCTTCATGCTTGGGGAGTGAGCAGGCCCTTCTTTTCACCTGACGGGGCGGGGTTTCTCCGGCTGGACGTAGCGCGTGGAAGGATCACGTTATTCCAGCCAGATCCTGCCCATACCTTCAGGCTCCCCGGCCGGCCAGGAGGAGGCAGTATACAGCCCCAGGACTAGTGCATGTTTTGTGGGAGTAGCTCACATTAGCTGCTCAAGGGAACATGGAGAGAACATGGAAACTCCACACAGAAAGGCCCTTTTGCCAACCCCACCCAGGGTGTGGATGCTGATGATGTGGGGGAACCAACACCCTCAGCACCCACAGTGTCCCCGGCGGTAATTGAACCCAGGACCTTCTAGCTGTGAGGCTACCAGCTGCGCCACCGTGCCCCCGTTCGTTTCTTCCATTTTCTAATAACTGTTTCCTTCTCACCAAGCTGTTTGCCTGTTGTCCTGTAACCGTTTCCAGCCTTGTGTAGGTCTACAGTTTTGTCCCTGATGTTCTTAGATTGCTCTTTGGTATTGGCCATGGTGGAGAGGTTGCAGTCTAGTTGACTGAGAGCGTGGACATGTAAAAGTAAAAGATATTGAATGTCATAGAGTAAGCTAATGTAACATTGTTTCAATTAGAAAACCATAATGACATATTTGGCTGCACTTATGTGTTGGTTTCCTAATCCTGGGTCTGTTTAGGTATTGGACTGCACTGCAGTGATGAATGCACTCTGTTATAAAACCACAATTTCAGCTACCTCTACAAGCCGAGCATGGTGACAAATAATAATAGCAGCAAAAATAGAAGGAGAAACACACTTACTACAGATCTGAGATCAGCACATGGAGGACATGCAAAAAGTAGACTCTGTATAATATGCTTGAGTAATCCTGCTCACCAGGTATATCTCCTGATGGAATAATGATTACAGAGTAAATGACAGAGAAGGCATTAGTCTGAGTATAGAGCCTAATCTTACTTAGATAACAAAAGCTTCCAAACCAACCTTGGAATGTGAAAAGATAAATACTCTCTTGTTAAATGTTAAATCACCTGTGATTAACCACATTTTTTGGTTTATTTTTCCAGCCAAAACCTGGCCTGATAACAGTCAGATCTGTAAAAGTAAGAAATCGGTTAAAATGAAGGTGACTGACAACCTGAAGGTACTAAAAGGATCTCAGAAAGAATCACATCAGTCTAAACAAATTCAAGAACAGAATAGCAACAAACTCATAGACATTGATCAGTCAAAGCTGTTTATAAGGCTCTTGGACTCCAAAGAACCACAATGAGCATCAGAAGAAGAACTGGGTCAATCATGTTGGATACACTGCCGGTAGGAGTGCTAAATCGCACAATCCACTGTCAGCTTTAACAGGAAAAGAAGGACTTCATGGGACATCATCACCCCATTTGAGTATGGGGCTCCGCTCCGGGCTTCCTCTTTGCCCGCGGGCAACCACAAAGGAGAGGCACAAGGTTCAAACCTCCTGTGCTGGGAAGGGGGGAAGAGAGTTTCTGGAAGAAACTCATTGGATTCTAAATTATTTTACAGTCTGCCAATTGAACAGGTGAACTGTATTCTGCTGATGAAATAAGTCCTGAATGACTTGTTCAAAACTCTGCAGAAAGAATGTTTTGAATTACAGATTCTGCCAGAGAGGGAGAGAGCCTCGAGGACTGCTAACCGACAAGCTATAACAGCTGGTTTCTCTGCTTTATCAGTCATTTCAGACAACGGTTCCAACCTTCCCTGGATGTCCAAGAAACGTTCACGTAAGGTTGTGTCTGGGCAGAGATAAATTAGCTTAAGATAAACAAATTAAGGTTTGTTTTGATTGTCTATTTAACTGTGTTTTTGCTGCATTTGTAAGAATTCATTCTTCAATTGTTTGGGTATGAACAGTGTTTTTAAAGGTTTCTGACTGATAGAGTCATTGTAAATCATACAACAGGAGTTACTCCGTCAGACGGGAGTTTTTATTTATTCTTTGGTGCTAAGCTGAAACAGAGTGGGTCTAAGCTGCACTACATAAATTAGCTTTGCACGTTTTTTTCTGATTAGTGCGACCTGCTTTTCCAGACTGCCACCATTTCATAAACAATTAGGATTGCTACCTACGGTATTCAAAATACAGATCAGCTTTAAAACAGAAAACTAATCGTAAAAGTCGGTTTTGAAACCGCCTTCTTAGTACATCAAAATACTAAATTAGATCAATCACTGCGGTGACTATCCATAAAATAGAATTAATTCTCTAAAGGTTATTGATTTCTAATTCTAATAGGTTTTCAGTTCTTTGTATTGTGAACTGGTTGCTCGAACACAAACCAAAAGGTGCTAATTAGTCTTAAACTAATTACAATTAGTTTAACCTAACTTACCTTTACTACCAAAACTCGTCAATACAAGCCTTGATCTTTAAAGCTACATTGTGTATTTTTTTGTTAATTCTTAGCAAAAACCCATTTGTTCTTTCAAAAATATGTGCTCATTCATGTGTAATACTTCCACCTACTAATAAAAGTATTCTCGTGTAGAATCTGCTATTCAGAATACATACGCGCGAGTCCCGCAAATGGCTGAATCAATGTTGAGCCTCCATCTTTGAAATACTTCGCCAATGAGGGACATTACTGGAAATTCTAGCTCCGCCTTTAACGCTTTGGCTACACTCTGTTGCACCGCGACGAATGCCAGAGGGAGATTGTTTACTCGCGACGCGGCAGACGTCTGACTATATAACTAAATGCAGTTATGCAATGTAGTTTTCTAAAGTAACCTCATCACTGGAAGGAACACTGGACATGAAACAGCCACCGTAGGAGTTAAAATGCGCTCGGAATGGGGGGTTGGAGGTGGGGCTAGAACGTCATATTCAGTTGGTTTTTTCACTGCTAGATGGGAGAAGTTCTTACACAATGTAGCTTTAAGAATGCGTATTCATACTGGACTGTGATATCACAATCAATTTATTAATGATTGTTTCTGCTTCTTTGCATAAGTGTCAATTTTACTGTTTTACTTTTGGTAGTTAGTTTTATTATTCATTTTTCTTTTACTTAATAGTTTAGTTGGGTGTTACTAGCTTTGTGAGTTTGTTGATTAAAGCATTTTAACTGAAAGTTGAATTCTTTCTGTAATAAACTCGTGTATTTTGGAAAAAGTTTACTATTCCACATGCATGTGCAGTAAATTGCTGTTCAAAGTAATCCAAGAACTTGAGAAAATACTCTGTGGACGGATGAGAGCTATTTTTGTCCCTAATAAAAGGCTGTAACAAATTTGGATTTGGAGATGACATTGCTTTTGTTGGCATTACGTACGTTGTGATTAACGACAAGCTCTGTTAAATTTCCTTCATTTTGGGTGTTGGGAAGTCTCTGAACCTGCCTTTGCCTTACCTGTGTCATCAAATAACATATTTTGCATTTGTTCCAAGCTTTCCTCATGTGTTGCCCAGTCCAGGAAAATTTTTCAACATCTCAATTTCAAACAGTCACGTGATATTTACAGAAAAAGAAGTCTATGTTTACAGCCGAGATTACACTTGACACCCTGAGTTTTAGCAGTGTATTAACATGCAAGCAAATGTTTTAAATGTTTTCCCATTAAACCCCATCTAACAATAGACTCTTATAACTATTACATTTTTAGAAAGTTATCTCGTTGTAATTCTCATCTCAGATAGAAGAACCTCACCACATCAGCTGTCGTAAGTGGAACCAGATGGCAGAGATAAATTATTACTCCGTTTGGCAGGGTGTAAAAACTTCCGCGTCAGCATTGAGAATTACACAGACCGCTCACAAGGAAGGAACCCTGGCCTGTTTCAATGACAAACAGATCACTTGCACACGTGAAGCTATCCTGTATCCCCTCCAATCTCCTAAACGGTACCAGGAAGTCCAGATCTAAACCAAGGAAGCTGAGGGAAATATACAGCGGTGCAATTAGACTCCAGCAGACACAACAGAGAGCTGCAGGAGAATCAGTGAGATCACGCATTCTAATCAAACTCTCAGGATGGAACAAATAAACCCACACCCCTCGTTTCTTTCTGTGTCAAATGCCACATGGTTGAGAAATACTGTTTTTTGATTTTTTTTTTTTTTTAATAGCCTGAATGAGAAACAGCGAGGAGGGGGAAGCATCTGCAGTGTCGGAGTGCAGCACAACACGAGCCGCGGCGACTGCATCTCCGCTGAGGTATTTCAATCCGGCGCTGCAGTAAACTTTTATGAGACCTTATCTGCGAGGTGCGGTTACTTCTTCAACGCAGTTACACCGCAATCGATATTAAAATGTCACATTTCAGATGATCCAGGCAACAAGACTAACACCAACATGAAATGAGTGACAGTAAAACAGGTCAAAATTCGTCGAATCGTCACACTAGACAGAAGAAAGCTGGACACATTTCCCCCCCCCCCATTTTAAAGCGCATTATCCACTTGTAATGGGAGGGTAAAATCTAAAATGTATACTGGGGAATAGACGCTCAACAGTTTTCTAAAGAAAGGAACAAGTCTTAAGTAACATATTTTAGAGTTTGAGAGTACTTACCTAAAGTGACGTTGTTTAAGTAGCTCCATTTGTTTCATAGTAGCCAACTATAGAGCGGAGGTATCTGTCGGTGGAACTTTGCTGCGCTCATCTGTCTCCGTGTGACTGGCTAACGGAGCTGAGACCAAAACACGCCCACGACAGGTGACAGCCAATCAAATCACTGACCAAAGTAAATCCGGATTGGTATTGGATATCATTCACTATTATGATAAATAGTAGCTCATTCTGCGAGCACAATCTCTGGCTGATTGTTACATTTATTTAGGCAATGTAGCCTACTGTGTGCGAGTTCAAAGCATATTGTGTTTATTTTGGGTTCCTAAATCCGTTTTACAACACTGGCGTCAGGTGCTTTTCAAGCTGTTATTATTAAAAGGGCCAAAAGTTCCACAACCCGGCCAACAATTTGGTGATCATTTATATTTATATGTGTAAATGAAATGGTAATAAAGACATTCAATAACAAAAAAAGAAAAAAAAGAAAATCGTTGTGATTATTTAAATGTGTCAATCACCCAATCTAATCCCTGGTCACGGGGATTTTGTCTCTTTTTAAAATAGTCCTGAGGAAACCCAGCTCGCAGTATCTGGTGTTGGTTTGCTTTGTGATTTTCTTTTCCACCAATAACATTTAGAGCAATTTTTTTGTGTGCGCGCGCATGAATTGCAAAACCAATAATAGGTTGTGTTGATTGAACAAACCTGAGATTTCCCAAAGGTTTTTTTTTTTTTTTTGACCATTTATTGATGAGGAAGTTAGTGAAACAGAGACTCAAAGCAAAATGCAATGTTTGGGAAGCAGGACATCTTTTTGCCAATAGTTTTTCCTGCACGTGATTAGGAACTAGAATGTGTAATTTTTAGATAGGTGTAGGTAGTACAGTGTTTCTCAAACTTTTTATCATTCCCCACTTTGGACAAAGGAGCATACACAAGCCCCCCATGCTTTTATCACCCCAACAGAATGGTGACCACGCCTGATTTTTAAAGTGTTTTATTTATTTAAATAGCCGAGTTAGTCTACAAGTTTTTAAGGGTATAAATTAGTTGGAAAAAGGGGTTGCGCACTGGTATAAAACCGACTCAGAAATATATGCTGCCAGTAGTCGCTACATGTAGAACTTCAGCTCACAGTTGGAGAAAATAAAAGTTGTAGTTTTATCAAATTTACAAAGCTTTCAAAAGTGCAAAATAAAAAAAAAAAATAAAAAAATTAAGAGCAAGATACTCATCCCTGTATTTCCTCCGTGGTTGACCGTGTGACTTCTCTGACTCTGAAAAGTTCCCTGATCTTTTTAGATATTTGTCCATTTTGTAGATGGAATCTCTGATAATTCAGCTACTTCAGCTCGTTTTGTTCTGCTGCCATATATTCCAACGTCAAACTCCCAGCCCGATGTTCCAGGTCCCGGTTTGTTTACAATGATGATCATAATCGCTAATTTATTTGAGTGTGTTTAATTTTGTGAGAGGGGGGAGCTGGTTGATTTAATTTACAGTGCAGTGAAACATTCACGACAGAATCTAGGGGGGAAAAACTATTTAAATCCCATTGATGTCACGCCCCACCTGCAATACCTCTGCGCCTCACTAGTGGGGCTCGCCCCATAGTTTGAGAAGCACTGAAATAATGTAAGACATCATGACTTTCCAAATATGCCTGTAACATCTAATTGGTTAACTGGACAGCAGATCAATCACATTGTCTATAGAACTGTTATACTCACCCACTGACTGAGGGGGCTGAGAGCTAAAAAAAATATCACATCATGCCGGACTAGAAAAATAATTGCTTTAATATGATTTTAAGAAATACTGAATATAGATTTTTTTACATTTATATATTTTTGAATAATTTTGAGTTATGATTTTCAATAAATGTATTTAATATGCATTTTCAGTTTTATTTGAACTATCAAATATGTAAAAGTTAATTAACTTACTGTGTTGAACCCTTTTACGTTTGTTACATAGTAGCCGTGTTTCCAGCGCAGCCACACCCATTACACAAAATATTGTGAAAGCAAAATAAAAACCATATAGGAAGCACAGCTGCTACTAATGCATCAAAGGTGAAACTGAAAAATAACTACTTAACATATAAAAGCAGGGGCTGAAATGCAGAGGATTTACCACACTTCACAGCACTTTATTTTTCTGAAAAAAAGTGTTACGCTACTTTTAGAACATATTAATGAAGTCCTTCAAGTGAAGGTCTATTTTCTGACATCTATTGTGTTACTAATTACGACAATCATCTTTTTGGGAACCTTTAAATCCCATTCAAAAGAAGAAAAAAAATGCTTTTTGGCATCAAGAAAGTATCACCTCTCAAAAAGGTGGTATATTTCTACCACTAGTACCTGCTGATACACACATGGCGATCGATCGATCGATATTTTCAAATAAATAAAAAAGATCCCCCAAACTACAAAATATATTTTATTGTTACACACTGTATTACATTTTTAGAAAGTGCAGATAATCAGTTGAATAGAATGATGTCGATCCAAGTGCATTTTACAGCACCTTAATATCCACCTCCATTCTTGATCATTTTATCATATGTTTTAAGGATTGTGATTTCCTGATATATTACAGTACTTACAGAGACTTTGGTTTCAAGTTCAAATATTATATGTGTCATAGCGTGGAAGTTTAATGAAAAGTCAACAGAGACCCCTGGTGGTCATTTTCATAGCTGTGGTTAAAAATGTGAGAAGTAGCTCCTTGGGAGAAATATTTTCTGGTTACATGATACACATAAAAACATGATGGCACTGAGTAAAAGCTATATTACATGAAATATTATCTTAAGACCATAAAATTTACATGTTGTACATCTATAGTGTGCTTTCTCAGATTTTGTCAAATAATCTGCAATGGTTCGGAATCAATCACGTGGGTTGATGGAGGAAAATTAACGATTTTTCCATCTTTCCCTCTGTGGCAATTGGATTACAGAAACATGTTGATGTGAGTGTGGATACCATTTTACCTGATAATTTGTTATATTTACCCTGATCAACCATAATACATTCTAATGTGAAAGTGGTTAAAGTCAGTTTTGTCTACAAACACAAAGAGGAAATAAAACCTACACAGTGAAACTTGAAAAGTCCTCTTCAAAACAGTGAAGGACTGCATTGCACAGATAAAACCCATCCTGTCTCCAGATAGTCTTGGTTTCATAAAAGTTACGAGTACTGATCTAATCAGAGGAGTTCAAGCCTGGAGTTCAGAGTGCAAGTGCTTGGTTTTTAAAACCTGCATTCAAAGTCCGTCATGCTGGATTGAACCAGACTAGTTTCAAGAAAACAGGAACAGACAATTAAAAGGTCCTGTCTGCCTTTCCTCCTGCAGTGTGTGCAAAGTGTATAATGAATAACCATGCAGAAGATCATTCCAATTGCAGTGGTGAATGTTCTCAGGGCAGGGCACCGCTGAAGGTTACAATGGGCAGGCAGAGCAGGGAGCAGAAAGTGGGGTTGAGAGGCTGGATCTGAGCAGACCCCTGGGATTTTCTTAGCCTCCAGTCAGTAGAGCTGTCAGGTTTGTAGCACACTGATATTTCACATCTGGGTGAGATAGAAGGACACACATAGGTTAGAGAAAATACTTGAGAATGAGCCAGAAGATAAGAACACTGCACACTTTAATTGAAAATACATTGAGATCGTGGGGGAAATAATCTGATCAAATTCATGAAAACAACATTTCAGCAACTAGTAGTATGTTAGTTATATCAAGGAAACAGTTTTATCCCATACTTGGTGACACTTTGCAGTATCTTTTTTTCATCCTGGTCCAGACAAACAGCAAAAGTTGTGTTTCCAGCTCCGCTGACCTGCACTTTGTCCACCTTCACCTCAGTCACGGTGAGTTGCTACAAAGATGAACAAAACAAAATAAATAAATCTTTGGGTTGGCTAAAGCACTCAAGAACCTTCATTCACATTTTGTCATTTTACAACTTCAAGGTGGTTTATTTGGATTTTAGGTGACTGACCAAAACAAAGTAATGCAAAACTGTACAGTGAAGGTGATGCGTGGTTTTAAAAACTAAAACTTAATAAATTTGGCAGTTATTTGACTGAACCCACCTACTGTTTTGATCCCCCCCAAATAAAACCACTAACAGTTTTGCATATCTACAATGGGCTGAAAAATTCCCCCATTATTGGAAAAGTATCCCACAGCACGATGCTGCCACCACCATGTTTCACTGTGGGGAGGGTATGTTCAGGGGGATGTGCAGTGATGAGATTTTCTGTGATATATAAAGTTTAACATGCAGAACAAAATGAAAATCTTGGTTCTATTTGAGCTGAGCACATCTTCACATGTTTGTTGTGTACCCTAAATAGCGCAAGGCAAATTGCAAAGAGGACTTCTTGTAGCTTTCTTTAGGGAATTGTTCATGAAGGCCAGATTTAGAGTGGTCTGTCAATGGGTTCTTCCATCGGAGTTGTGGATAGTTGTGCAAATATGCCATACATTTTGAATAATAGTTTGAAAACAGCCCTGTGGGGTGCTCAAAGCTTGGAATATTGTTTTATAACCTAGCCCTGCTTTAAACTTCTCTACAACTTTCTCCCTGACCTATCTGTTGTGTTCTTGGGTCTGCATAATGCAGTATTAGCTGACTCCTCAAGACAATTGATTGCATCGGATTTTATTTATCGTATCAGAATAAAGGGGGCTAAATCCATATGCATGTCTCACTTTTCAAATCAAGATTTGTAACAACAAAAAAAAGAATAACCAAGTCAATTCTTCCCCTCTTCACAATTGTTACAAAATTTTGTCGGATGATCTCATTAAATCTCAATAAAACTACAAGTTTCAATGTTGTTTTCCTAAAACAAAATGCTGAAAATGTTAAGGGGTATTAATATTTTTGTAAAGCACTGTGAATGCTGCAGAAAACACACAATTGATTTACTTTGGTTAAATATCAGAAATTGAAACACGCCTACGCACAACATTTTATAAAGGGAGAAAACACTCAAAGTACGCTGAGAGATAGAGCTTTAATGCTGAGGAAACAATTTTTCTGCCAAAGTGCAAAAACAAACATTCTGTATTGTGGCTTTTTCCTCCATCAAGAAGTGTGTGTGAAAAACTTCTCTCATACGTGTTTTTATTTGTGAAATCGAAGCATGAGATGCAATCAAAGTCAAATTCAGGTCTGCGCCTTTGAAGAGCTAAGTGCTGCAGTGTTGTTTGCAACACGCTGCTGAGATGGTGTTTAAACCACAAACCAACGAGATGGGTAAATGTCACGTCAATATTACCTGGTTGTAGCCCTTTTTGCTTTTGCCGTTCTGTCTCTTCAGGACCTCAGTCATGGTGAGCTGCAGGCACTCCATCTTTGAATCTGACACAGATTTATGTAAACATTTAGCATACCTCCTCCTCTGACAGCAGTTTAACACATTTCAAGGCCTTTTATATACAGATATGTAAACAAGTGATAAAAGTATCCAATATATTTAGACCCCTTTCAAAATTAAGCAAAAAGCCTAAAATAATTTTTTTTATTGCAGCACCATAATACCACTGTAAAAATATTAGAAAACCATTTCAGGAGTACAGCAGCATTTGGCATGAGTTTTCTTTTTTTTAAATATAACTTTTATTGCATAGTCAAAAACATAATACTGAATAATTGCTAAATACAGAAAGTAAAGAAACATTCACACCAACATAGCTATAAAAAATATCGTATAGCCAGATTTTTTTATTATACATACATATATATACACACATACATACATATATATACACACATACATACATATATATACACACATACATACATACACACGCATACATATATATATACATACATATATACATACATATATACATACATATATATATACACACACACACACACACACACACACACACACACACACACACACACACACACACACACACACACACACACACACAAAATTAATACTATGGCTGCTAAAATATTGAGTTATGTTTATATTACCAAAACATTTATTTATGATTATTTCTGTTTCAATACATAAAGCAAGAAAATATATAACACCCATAAAATGCCATAATTGTTTTAAACTGCTTAGATTGCAGAATATTGCTTTTTTCCAGTTTAGCTCATTATGAACCAACACAAGTACAACAAGCCGATATGAGCTGGTTAATAAGCTCCATTAGGTCAAGCAGGTTCAGAGCATATTGACTATAATTAGCCACCCTAACAACAGGGATGGATGGAGCTCCTTTAACTTCCACCAGACAGTCAAATTTGATATTCTTGTGAGCAAGTGAAAAGTGAAGCAGTCATCTTTCATCCAGCTGACCAGCAGTGTGCAGTTAAATGCACAGCATGCAGAGTATGGCACTACTCTACACTTTATACAACTAGAAAAAACTGTCACTATTTCTGGCATGTAATAAAAGAACTTTAAACGTCAGTAAATAAATGACAGAAAGCTAATGGTTTAAAACGTCAATATACCAAGATACCAGTAACCAGTGGATGCCTAGTCCTAAAACAGAACCTGACAAACTCATCTGTTTGCAAATCAGCTATTAGCTCATTGGAAATTCCCTTGTTGGTGCAAATATGCTATTTTAAAACTGTTGTATCTCTGGCATTTGTCAAATTCAGTTATGGAAATTCTAACAAACTGGGTTTTCCTAACAGACTGCTTGTTTCAAAGTGCCTTATTTTCTTTCTTTGCTAAGTTGCAAGTTTGTAATGGACAACACTGGTTCATCTCTTAAGAATCCTTTTTTATGTCCGAACAATTCAAACATCCTTTAAATGGCTTAAAATGAAATACATTATTTTGTACTGGACTGAAAATCCATGTAAAAGCAGCCAAAGTGCAATGAGAAACATGTACAGATCTTGAGAAGGCCTGAACAACCATTGTTTCAGACCAAACATATGAGAAAATAACTTGATACGACCCAAGGTTTTTACATTACTGTAATGTACAAAAACAAAAAACTTTTAGATTCTGTCTGAGATAGAAAAAAATATATATACACAAAAACCTCAAGAATCTGCATGAGCATAAAGTAGTGGCTTACCTAACTCCTCAGGGTTCTTGCATGCTTTGATCAAGTTTACTGATGTACAGACTTTGGTTTCTCTTTTCCATTGGCTTCTTCCACTAACAACCACCTGAATGAGAGGGGAAAATTGATGAAAAAGACATTTTAAAGCAGTGAACAGTCTCGGTGTAAAGTGGGAAGTAATAATATGGAGGTCTCCCTGAGTACCTGCACAAAGCCAGTGTGTCACATTAACTGATGAACACAACATGTAAATTTAATCTAAACTGAATGGGTTGTGTACATGCTGGCTACCTTTTACCCTTCATTACAAGAGATAAAAAACTGTTAGTTAGACTTGATTTGGAGTCCAAAACTAAACACTAACTAACTAACTAAACTAAACGAACTTGATTTAGAGTCCAAATCATGCTTTAAGTCTTTAGAGCAGAAGTTTAACTTGAGTTTGAAAACTGAAATGAGACTTGAGTTGGACTCCCCAAGTTGAGTCGCCATCTCTGATTACCGGGTCCTGGTGATCTCATAAAATCTTGATTGATCCTCAAATCTTAATCCTGGGAAATATAGTAATCATTTTTTAGCTATGTGATCACTTAGTCTGTCCAACTGAAATATTCAGTCATATTCTGGGGCCTGTTTTCAGAAAATGTGATCATACTGGATATACGTTCTCTTTAATCAAAACTAACTTTCTGTAATTTAAGAGTTAAAAAACTGTAATTTGGACACTGACATATGAATGTCCCCTGAAACAGTTCTCAAAATGTGAAAAATCTCAAAAACTGGCATTTCAATGTTTAAAGTTCTTTTTGGGACCAAGATTTGATCTAGATATCTAAACAATCCAAAAGCAGATAGTTTGTTTTATCTGTTTTAGAGCATGTTTAGCACTTTTTATAGGCTAAAAAGTGGCTGAAACATTGAGCTTTTTTAAATCAAGGCTAAAAGCCCATCTGTTTAGAGCTGCCTTTGAGTAATGTTTTAATGGGTCGATTGTTTTGTGTGTGTTTTATGCTTTATTGCCGTTTTTATGTAAAGCACCTTGAATTACCTTGTTGTTGAAAGTAAGCTATACAAATAAAATTGCCTTGCCTTGTCAGGACAGAGGACCTAGACTTGTTTGGCAGATGTGATTTAGCTAGTTAAGTAGAAGTGACAGAAACTAAAATTGGCACCATTAATTGTATTAAAAAAAAAGGGGAAAATTGGCAATGTTTTTATAAAATTAGTAGATGTGTTTTTTTCCAATGAAAAAAAGCACACTAAGACTGCAGTTTTTACAAAACACATCTTCAACATGCAGTTGCAACTTCTCATTGCCTTACCCTGTTGTACACCACCTCCAGACTAAGAGGCACTGCTTCTCTGTCACCATCAATACCGAAGCGTTTGCTGGCAGCACCTGGAACAAAAACAGGACCTACGTTTATACCAACAGAAGACTCTACATCAGCAAAGCACTTTGATAGTATAGTCACGCACAATATAGCCCGTTATTAAATGTACTACTTATTGAACCAAAATACTTTTTCATACAATGTTTGGTGTTACAAATGTTTTCCATATATTAACTGCCAGACAGAGGGTGTGACCAGCTTTCCCTGAATACTGACTTCTCTTTGGAAATGAAAAACCAGAAGTGCAAGCAGCAGTAATTCAAGTTATGAAAGTAGAACTGAGGTTAATGGTGTTATAGCAATAGCAGATGTTCCTCTTCTATAAATACAGTCCTGCTCATTTTTAAACGATGATGCAATTAACAGCACATAAATACAGAGAGGTTGCTAGGATATGTGTTAGGTTGCACGCCGCACGCACCCATGGCCTTGATGGCTCGCGTTCCTGCAGTATGACCCAGCTCAAGGGAGTGAACGAACACCTCGGTCCTCCTCTCTCCACATGCCAGCAAAAGCTGCAAAACCCAAAGTAGGGGAGTCACTTAAAGGATTGTGATCGTGGTGAAACGTGTCATTGAGGAGGATGTTTGAAAGAACAAATATGTGAATCACAGCCAACTTTGAGTCCTTTACCTCAGCCTGGTAAAGCTGGATTAGAGCCGGACGTGTTGCATATCGGCAGTAGTACAGCACCAAGTCAGCCAGGATGGGCAGACGCTGCTCATATGAACTATCGTAGGAGGCTGACTCGGTTTTTGAGGTTTGCTGTAACAACATTTAAATATCAGCATGCAGTTCTAAACAAGGCAGTGTAAGCAGGTTAAAGCACAGGATTAGACATCACTTATGCATTTACTGCACATTGCAAAGGTAAGGTAAAAACTCTGAAACTTCTAAATTTCTCATGGTACAACCAAAAACTTCAACGTATCTTAGAGATTTTATGTGATAGACCAACAGTGAAATGAAAATCACATTATTTTAAATTGTTTAAGAAATAAAAACATTGAGAATCGAGTCTTAGCATACTTAGCATACCCTCTTACCATGAACCTTTTAGCATATAAATATAATCTGATCTATTCAATTCCACTGTAGCTCTGACTGTATGTCAGGGTCCTTGTCCTGTTGGAAGGTGAACCTCCGACCAATCTCAATCTTGCAGGGTCTAAGTCTACTTTGTTTTTCTTTTAGGACTGCTTGGCATTTAGCTCTACCTTTTTTCCAACCAAACCCTACCAGATTCCCTGTCTCTGCTCAGAAAAGGCCTTCCCACAGCATGGTGCTGCCACTACCGTCCTACGTGTTTGCTGTGTCCTCTATCTGGCTTGTTAAGTAAACTGCAAATGGGACTTTTTTATGGCTTTCTTTAATAGAGGATCTCTTCAGGGTTATGCTCCAAAAAGGCAAGATTTGTGGAGGGCACAGCAATTAGCAGCCTTGCAAACAGATTCTCCCTCCTGAGCAATGGATCTCTGCAGCTTCTCCAGAGTTATGAGAAGCCTCTTGTCTGCTTCTTTAATTAAATCTCAGCTTGCATCCTTTCCAATTCAGGTGGAAAGCCATGTCTTGGTAACTTCTAACTCTTACCAGTTACTTTAATGGGTAAAACAAAAGAAGTAATGGGGCCTAAGGAAAAGTTGAAAAGCATCCATGCTTTTTCTTCCACTTCACAAATATACACTATCCTGTGTAGGTCTATTACATACATTTCAAATGAATGCATTAATGTTTGTAGTTCTAATGACAAAATGTGTAAACAATTAGAGGGGTGTGATTACTTCTGGTAGTCACTGCACACCTCAGCATTTAATCGGTCAAAAGGAATTCCATTAGCCAAACTTTAGATCTCTCAGAATGTAAAAAGAAGAAGAACAAGAAAAACCGAATGAAAGTCGACCATCCACATGTACCTGGCAGACGACGCTGGTAGGCAACTTGAGCAGGCTGAGGGTGTTTCTTTCGTACCACGGGTCCAACATGCCCAGGAGATGTGCTATGTCGTTAGTGCTGTCGCCTGTGCCCGTCTGGTTCTGATCCTAATCAGGCAAAACAACATGTATTAGTTGATTTTTATATTCCTTAACACTCCATGTCTGCATCAATAGTTCTGCCGGCTTAATTATGAAACCCTGCTATTGAACAGAAAGGAATGACATGACCCAGCCCTGCTTAAGTGCTTTTTTTGGCTTATTGTTTTTTTATCTGTGTTGCTGTTGCTATGTACTTAGATGGCTAGGCTATACTTGGATCACTTGGTCCCGGTGTCCTGGTATAAAAGCACCAACAGCTCATTCTGTCATGGGTTCAGAAAAGGAATCTCTGAATCCCACTTCACCACACACTTTGTTTGACTTTTAGTGTTCCTCATGCAAGACTTCTGACACACTAGTGATTTACTGACTGATTTTAATGACCAAATTCCATAGTTTTCTAGATAAAACATTAGTCAATCATGAACTAACAACTCTCCTAATTTCAAAGTATAACTACATTTAACTAAATTTACAGCAGAAATTTCCAATAAAATCTGGTTGGCTTGGCGGAAAATAAAAGTTGTCAAATATTAAATTCAAATATTATATTCTCTTTCCATATCTTCACTCTTTCAGACTGTGTAGTAACTCGGTCTCTAAGTCTCAGTGCAAGAAAAACCCATGTTTAAGTCTTTGTGTTTCATCTGACTCGGTTTATGTCCAAACTTCTCTCTGCTGCACGGGTCATCTATGAATAAAAAAGATTATTCTCATTTCCTGGTAAACAGTTTTAACATTTGCATTATACAATATTTGCATTTAATACCAAGCTTGTTTTCTAATCTCATCTTTCTGTAGGGTTGATAGCTTATTGTTTCTGATCCAGAAACTGGAACTGACTGATCCTGGACAGAGAAGCGTTCTGTTCAGATCAAGGAATCTCCCAAACATTTTTTTTGTTTTACATGGAATCTTTGAATAAACAAATAGAAAAAAATTGTGAAAATTAATTTTCACAACGACGTTAACGAGTTTGTTTAGAGTATTCTTCTACTCACCCATGGCATGCCAGTTCCTTTCGGAGATCCAGTTTGGATCAAAGGAGTCGAAGATCTTCGATGTCCTGATCCTGAATCCCTCTTGACTGGCACAAAGTAGAACTGCAGGTTAAAGGCTCTTGTGAGACGAGGACACGTGCTCTCGTTCCTCCTCAGGCTACTGTACGCTCGGGCCACCTTCCCTGCAACATGATCTGCACCAAACACCACCACTCTTAACGTAGTATTCTTATTGTCCTCATCACTGCTTAGAATGGGCCTCCTTCGAAAGCAGATGTGTCTTAGAGCTTGGCTTTGAGGTTTTGGCAGAGAATCCGAACTGAATAACCTGACCTGCTGGGGCAGAGAGTTGGAACGAGTTTCCCGCACAACCAGAATGTCTCTAGATTCAGAGTTGCCCAAGCTCTTTGCTCTGGAGAGCATTCTGGGGCTCCTGGGTTTGATGAAAAGTCGCTGGAAGTGCTGACTGAGACGAGACGAAACTTTGCTAGTTTTTGGGGAACATTTTTCAGCTACAGGAGAGGAGCTGATGTACTCGTCAGAGTCGTCAAAGTAATCGCTATCAACCCCAGATGAGAACAGGGAGGGGGGATAAGACTCAGAGGCCATAGACATGGTGGAGAACATGGAGTCTTTGGAGGTGGTGGAGAGGGAGGAGATAGTAGAAAAGGTGGAGGCGCGATGGCTGGCATTGCAGTCATCAGTGACAATTAGAGCAGAAACCACTTCTTGACCCACATAGTCATCTTCTTCCATCCCATCCTGCTCATCATAAAAATCAACTTCACTTTCCTCCACAGCCTGCTCACTGGTGCCAAATTCATCAATGTCATGCTCCAAAAGGGTGTGGAGAACATCTGTTCAGGACATAATCATCAAAAACATTCACATTAGCTGCTGATAATATAACAAACACATCTATATAACTGTATTAGACTGCAGATTTTACCAAAGTTATCCTTCTCCCAATGAAACATGTGAGTTTTGGCTGTGGGCAAAGGTAAAGTCTGAAGGACTCCTGGAAATAAGCAAAGAACAAGAGGAGGATAGTCAGATTCCAGCTCAAATTGTAATGTCTTCCCATGATAGATCTAGAGATGCACTGAGAAATTGGCTGGTGACCAGAACCGACTGATTTTACTCATCTGTCCCAGATTGGTGGGTCAAAACTTAAAAATCTGATATTTTTTTCAACTAAATGAACACAGCATACATAAGTGCAAACAGTTTCCACTGTTAACGTTTTTTTGTATAGGTCAGTGATCATTATTCTCAGTTAAATATTCAGGTATTATTCTAACCAACTAAGACTCACTTATTGTTCTAGTATCAATGCTCAAACTTAAGTCATAGGAAATGCAGATGTGAGCAGCCGACAACAAGGCAAAGCAATGCTAGCCATGCTAATCACACAAAATACTAATTTATAAAATGACAGTTTGAAATGTGAACAAATGGTTCGTCAACAACACTCTTCAGTGTGGAAGTTGTTACTTGCACGAAGAAGACTCAAAGTTTGCCATGTTCAGCATCAGTGAGAAACTTAACTTTCTGTAGTTTCTGTGACTTTTTTTTGTTTGTTGGAAGCTTCAGAAAAGGGAAACATTTTTTCCAGAGGTATGTCACCTGTTTACTTAGTCTACTAAGTTTAGAGACTTCAGCAAATAACAGGAAGATGAACATATTAGAGCAAAGTTAATCTGTTAAATCCTTCTGGAAAGCCCGATTCCGTCATGAATCTTGCTGGATTAGAAATGCTAGAAATCCTCTTGAAATCTCACCGTTAAGACGAGGGTCCACTTCTACAAGGAACACAAAGACTTTGCGCTTTATTAACTGAACCGACTGTTGTAAATGAAGTTATACACCAATATGGGCTAAAAACAGTAACAAAATGTCAAATTTGTTGTGTTGGACACAGCTAGGTGTTTTTATTTTACAATTTTTTCAATGGATTCTATTGTCATCTTGGGATTTTACCTTATTTTAGTGATGCAAAGAGAATTATGTCCAACTTTGAAATGCTTTTGAAAAAAGAAATAATTTTCCTTTAAATATTTTTAAGACAACTTAAATGGTAAATCTTCAAAAATATGGAAAGAGGAGAAAGTATTTTGTTCTTGTTCATAGCTCTTAAAAAAAAAAAAAACAAGGGACATAAGTGATTGGAAATGGGTCACAAACTCTCTAATCAGTGCATCTCTAGTTATCCTAAACCCCCTGCTTATTATTAAACATAATCTTACCATCAGACTTTCTCCCATTGGATGAAGGTATTTTCAGAGTCTTCCTCATAGACTCCAGTTCCTGTATGACATGACTTCGAGCCATTCCCGGATCGCTCGAGAAGGCGGCTGTCTCCAAGATGTCGCTCACCGAGGAGAAAATCTCCTTCAGCTCGTTTACAGTTTTTGGCTGCAAAAGTAAACGTGCAATATTAAATGCGTTTCCTTTCATACTTTCTGGTACATATGGAAGTTTGCTTCCAGCTTTGAGAGCATACCTCCAATGCCTTGTGGATGCTTTGCAGAGGATACTTGTTGCCCAGCGTTGACTGGAAGGCGTGTTTAATCAGGGTGATGTAGGTGTCTTTCTGCGAGTGCTGAATGCGACTGAGCTGCTCGGCCACGCCGAGAAAGTCAGCTGGAACCTCATCAGGGTTCATCAGCAACACAGTACTGCTGGCAACAGACAGGTGGAGTTAGAGTTCACTGTGTCACATAAGGAGTGATGTAAACAGGATGCCACAAGGTTGATATGAGGTTATCAGTGTAAAAAGGGGATTTTCTAGGTCTAAATAGTGCTCCCAACAACAGGAGATACTATTAAGGTGGTTCGAGAGAATAATGTGGGCAGCAGTTCTTTTTTTACTTTGTTAAACTGTGACAACCAATTAGATAGATATGGTTCCATGAATCATACAAAAGCAGAAGATGCAGAGGTAAATCATATTCTACAGTGGACAGAACATGTATAGTGCCTTACAAAAGTGTACATACCCTTTAAGCTTTTCACATTGTGACGTTACAACCACAAACTTAAAATTTTGGGATTTTAGGTGACAGACAAACACACATGTAAAAACTTAATAATGGCAGACGAATTTGCTTTGGTAGCCTCAAATAAAATCCAGTACAAACAACTGGCTTCAGAAGTAACCCAATTAGTACACAGAATCCATCCGTGTCCAATTTACACCCAGTTTAAATCCACTTGAAGGTCTCAGAAACATCCGAAAGACCAAGGAGCACATGGGACAAGTCAGTCAGGGAGAATGTTTTTTAGGTTTAAAGCAGAGTTAGGTTGTAAAACAATATCCTAACCTCTGAGGATCTGACAGAACACTGTTCAATCCACCATCTGAAACTAGAAAAGCTATGGTACCTCTGAAAACCTATCAACATATGCCCATCGAGCAAAACTAGCAAGGAGAGGATTATTCACAGAAGCAGCAAAGGACCATGGTAACTCTGGAGAATTTGCAGACATTCACAGCTCAGGTGGGAACATCTGTTTGCATGGCAGCTATAAAAGAAAATTAACATTGCACATCACCCTGAACATACCACTGCAATGGTGAAAGGTGGTGGTGTCAGCATCATATTATGAGGACAGATTTTATTTAGCAGGGACACTGAAGTTAGAGTTTATAGGAAGATGGATTTTGCTAAAGATTGGACAATCTTGAAACAAAACATTTTGGAGGCAGTAAAACATTTGAAAGTGGGCTGAATGCTCATCTTACGCCATCGCAAAAAACGGCTTCATGGAAATTTACCAGATTTCATTTGTAAAAGAAAAATTAAGAAAATCTGCTGATGGTCTATCACATAAAATACATTTTTAGTCTGTAGGAGTAACGTCACTCATTGTGAAAAAGTTCAAGGAGTGTGTATTCCTCTTTAAGTCATCATGGATTCTTTTAGAATATGCTACAGCAGAAGGATTATGTTTTATATCATAACAAAATCATATAATATAACAATATATCATATATAACAGTATTTAGCAAATGTGAAGATCCAGTTAAGAACAATGCGGTGTGGACATACATGGTCTTTGAAGTTTGGTCAGAACTGTTCAGACCCTGCTCTTCTCTAACCAGCCTCTGAAAGGAAATTCCTGTGAGAAAAATAAAAAAGAATAAACAATCAGCCAAGATTTATTTGTTCCCAACAAATAGCAGAAAACTCGACCGAATTAGATTTATACAGCCATCTGTAAGGTATACTTTTTTAGTACCTAACACACATTCATTCAGATTATTCAAATTATGTCATTCTGTGTTGGCACTTCAATTTTGTTGTGTCTGTAAACCTCACTGCTGAGCTGTAAATACAGTTCCTGATTTTTGTTCCGCAGGTGGTACAGCTACATCCACTTTCACAGAAAAAGTGTCCACAATTTCTGAACCCGTGACATCATTCTGTCCTGCCCTAATGCTGCAGTCTCACCATCCTAAATGCATATCCTCGACTTGCCACTAGAGGGAGTGTTCTCATAATAACTGTAAACATTTAGGGTCACACATAGAAACAGACAGATCTTACCAGGTGCCTTGATCTCCACCTGCAGCATAGAGAGGAGCTCTCTGCACACGGTGGAGTATGGCTCAGGCCAAGTGAGGAAGCTGTAAAACACCTCCAGAGCTTCCTCCAGGAGCTCAGTGTGGGGGGGACAATATGGAGTCTGCAACCAAAGCACAAAGCAGCTATTTAGCAAAGTGAAACAACTGATCTAGGATAGGTCAAATTAACATAGCTACATTTTGTGGTATTACTAAAACTGCAAATTTCTCTTTCCTATAACTCCATTGCTTCTCTGCTTTTTGAAATTAGTTACTTTTTATCCAAAATCTTGAACATTAAGTATTTTTCTGGTATGTTTTTAACACTTCATACCAAACTCATGGTGTAGAGGAAGTACAAAAGGTGACCTTTCGAACAGAATTGTCCTATGTGTGCTTTAAACAGTTAGTGTTTTTCATGGGCTATTAAACATGGTTAATTGTCCTGATGACATTTGCATTTGGAGAGGCCGTACCTGCAGCAGAGTGGAGGTGAACATAATGGCGAGGGGGGCCACCAGTTCATACTGACACTGCTCCTGAGCCTGGACTCACACACAGGGAAACGGAGATGTTTAGTGACCATTGGATTAATATTCTCCCGCAATGTGATGGATCACTTTGAGCGGACACCTCTTTTGTCTTTCTGATGATCTGTTGCAGAAGGATGAGGAAGTTCTCAGGATCTCTTTTGACAAGTTCCTCCAAGCTCCAGCGATTCATCGACTGACCCGCAGAGCACATCAGCACTGAAACACGACAGATGTCACACACTTACACACAGATATTTGATATAATGGGACAGAGTTACAAGAAGATCATTCTTTTTTTGTAAATATGAGTATATAGGGTGCCTTATTGTAATACACTAAATAGAAAATAGGAAGAGGTCCAATTCAAATTGAAAGAGGAAATAAAAAATAGTTGCTTTAACATTTCCATAGAATTATAAATCATGAGACTCTGCACAATGGAAAAAAAACTATCTACAGAAGATGTATTATTTGTAACAGGACAGTTGTAACTTCTGTTCCACGAGACGTTCAAAGCATTTAAAGTTACAAATAAATACAACTAGTAACATGTGTTTGTACCTTGCCAAACTTTATAAACCCATGACCCCCCATTGTAGCATTTTGCTGCAACCTGGGGCAGTCTATTAGATTGGGCTGAATAATTGGAAGCATTAGCTACTCTTGCTCGACTTGTTACACTGCCGTTTGTTACACCGCTTCTTATCTTAATGTATTTGTTGACATGACAAAAAAAAAACAATCACAAAACATGCATTTCATTATTAAAGCACATCCATTCTTTTATAGTGTACATACATTCGGATTAATTCGTAAAGGTTAGTGTTTTACTGCATCTGAACATTGCCATCTTGTTTTATTTTTCACATAGCTATTGAGCCCCTAAATCCTCAGTTTAGGGATGAAAATTTAAAACTTTATACACAATGTGTAATTTGGCATTATATTAGGGAACCTACAACACTGCATACGCAGCGTTAGCATAGTGTAGAATGAGATTAATCAGTGTTAGTAGTGGTTCATTGCTGCAAAGTTTCAGTAACACTTGTGTAAATTATCTAGCAGTGGTGTATAAGTACAGTATTTATGATTATAGTTGGGATGCTCATCCCAAGGAAATTATCAGCATGTTCAAAAACTCTGGTAGCCTGGGTTAGCTGAAGATCAAACTGTACAGTCATATTCAAGAATTATTTAACAGTAATTGAAACGCATAATATAGATTAATTACACACAGACTGATGATATCCAGCCTTTATGTTAAATATGATGATTTTCTGCTTCTAGCTAATGCAAACAACATTTAAGATTACAATATTACATAAATTAAAAAAGGTAATTTTAATCTGACAATCCTCACTGGAACAGCTCTTCTAATTTGTTGAATATGACTATATTCTCCACTACCAGATGCATAGGGAGGTGATGGTGGAATGTAATTTATTTAAAGCAGCATAGCTTCGTAAATAACAGAAATTCCAGGCAAATACGCAATTGTGTGACTGGGGTATAATGAAGCATTGATGCACCTCTCATTTTTAAACCTTTATTCTTTATTTCTGTAAATAAAAAAATATTAGCAAAGTACTGATAATAGCTTTAGATTGGTTCATAAATTATTTTATTTATTTATTTTTTTTGAAAATTGTATTGGACCAAACCGACAACCTTGGAGAGTGCCAAACATGCAGATTCATTAAAATAACTATCACAAATTAATAACAACAGCTAATGATAATGGATTGGATACACCAATATAAAAGCACATTACCAAATGGACTTTTCTAAAATCAGTTTAATTAACAAAAAAATGAAAATAAATAACGTTACTGTAGATTACAAATGTAAAAGAACACTGCAATTAGCTTGTCATGACAGCAGGTCTGCAAAAAAGGAAACAGGGCCTTTAAGCCCCTAACTGTCAGTGACAGCATGGTTTAAGGGTGTGTTTTGTCACCTTTCTATAGCAGCCCAAGATGTGGAAATGCATCTAAAAGAATAGAATGATTCAGATACATATTCTGTTGCAAGAAATTGGAAATAATTAACCTTGTACACATATGAAATAGGAATTGCAAAAATAAAGAAGCACTAAAATAAAATTTTTGGAATGACTAGCCAATGGTGAGAAGAAGTACTTTTAGAATAAACTTCCTCATCAAGAATTCCCAAAACTTTTTGAAATACTGTATATGTACTTGATGCATCAAGTACATATACATGTTTTGTTTTACCGAACTGTGGAAGTGGTTGAACAGCTTGAGTCAGAAAGTCAAGAAAAACAACAGAGAATTAAGATTACCTTGTTTAAAGACACATTGTAATTGCTATAGGTATCAAATCAAAGCAAGTTGAGAGGTGAAAGTACTACTCTTTTCATATGATCTCTTGTTGTCAATAACTCTCCAAGTGTGCAGATGCCTCTATGGAGCTCAGTTTCCAAGGGAACAACCAAACACACATGAGGAAGTTTCTGCTGTAAACAAAGTTTGTACCTAGGAGGGTTATCTGACATCTAAAAAAACTGAAGAATTTACATAATCACCCTATTCACTGGGGAGTTCTATAAGTGCTTAATTTTCACTCCCGATGCCAGGACTGAAAATTAAACTGCTACCTTTAAATGATACCGATAGTCTTTAAATTTGATCATTTCAGTACTTTACATGAACGGTGCAAACAAATTCGTAATCACATCGATTGACAGTACAGGCCTACATATCCTTAGAAAGATACCTGAATATAAACTCAAGCTTCAGCTTTGAGTGTTAATCAGATTTGGGTTGATCAAGGTAAAAACCCTAACATGTACTCCGGTTGTGCAACATTCGGCGTGCTACCGGTTGACGTTTGCAAGATGATGTTGATGTGATCCTCCGCCTTTTTTTTTTATTCTGTGCACCGCTGTAACTCCTGCCTCATGACGCCTCACGCAGTGCGGTCTCTGCCAACCACTTCCTCCCAGCTGTCTATTTCACGCTACTTCCTCCAACACCCAATAATATGCCGCTCTGACTATCTGAAAGCAACAGTGTCACCACCACCACCAACAACAAGCTCAAACACCTATGTGCTCACATGCACTGAGCTGCCGCTCTGCATGCCTGTGGCGATGCTGTCCAGGTGATCAGATGTAGCAAACCACTGCCTTTTGCATGAGTCTGTCTCTAGGTTAAAGGTGTGAATATTTTCACAGAAAAAAGACAGCTCTTTAATTTCTGCAAAGCAGAAGCGCAATCCCCCAAATTTGTTATAGTGCTTTTATAAAGAGCTCTAAGCTTTCTAACACCTCCATCTGTACCAGTTGTCCTCAATACTGCCATCTTGACAGATATTTTAAAAACAGTAGTTAAACAGGAGTTGTTGTTTGACATAACAAGCCATAAATAGTCCAACTAAAAATAACATTTTCAAATGCACTGCCCTGATGGGTTGAATGATACATTGTAATAAGACTTTCTATTTTTACTTAGAAATAAAAATTTCCAGGTTTGAAGTTTAAAGTCAACAAAAAAGTCTCACAAAAGGGAGAAAGTCTGCAATTTTTAACAAACCACAACCTCAAAATCCAATATGGCTGTTTCAGAGCTTTGTATACATATAAAGCTTTGAAACAGCTGTATTTATTTGCCCCCTTGATGTTCTGCACCTTAATGTGTACATGCATTACTATATGACCCCCTTAAATGAACACGTTGCAGCAATGTTTCCAAGTACAAAACTGAAAGAACAACATTGTTTGCTAACAGGCCTGTTCACTGAGGATATCTGTTCTAAAACCAAATGGGTTTTCAAACTTGGAACTGAAAAAAAAAAAAAAAAGTTAACTTGATCTTCAATGTACTCCTAGGTCCAAGTCCTGACTTCAGAAGTAAATGGAACATAGTAAAAGCACTTTTCAGTTCTTGTTTCTAGTTGGTTGCTTTAGTTCATACTGCAAATTCTTCAATGCTAAGAAGTAAATAGTCTTAGTAATAAGCTTGAGGAGTCCTATTAGTTGAATTTGTCAACAGAATAAAGCAACTCAATTTGCCTCAAAATAAGAATCTCAAACATAGATATGGTGTTAACCTTAAACCACCGGGGCTAAATACGTGGGACCCACAAAAATAGATTACACTGTACTACCAGATGAGGTCTAGCTGGCAGCAGCTACAAAGAGCTTCACGAAAGATTTCACGTTGGCAAGTTAAGTTTTGATATTCAAATATTGTGAGATCTCAGGACATAAGAACTTTTTAATAGTTAAATTGTTTATGAAGATTTTAATTTGTTTTATGATATCAGGAGATGATTCCTCACTTGCAAAACTGGACTTTTTATTCATAAATTTTTTTATATTCAAACATCACTCCGATTTATTTCCCCTAATCCACATTTTAAAACTTTGTCTAATTGTTTCTACTACAATTCACCTTGCAATATGATTATTATTTCTTCCTCTGTGATATGAAACTGAAATGGGACAAGCTAAAAATGTACTATATTTTGGTTTTTATGCAAGAGGTCATTCCCTTTAATACTAATTGTAATTACAGTGGACAAACACAAACTCCTGGTTCAGTATCGTGGATGGAACACAACTCCAATTTATGTATTGAAAATTTGCTTATCTAGGCTTTTTCTGTAGAACATATCTAAAATATAAAGAAAACGCAGTTTGCAAAACTGAAATACAATTGTACTTGACACGCTACCGGCTGGCGTTTGTAAAGATGCCAATCCATGAGCACCATTCACTTTCTTCGGCACCGATTGGCTGTCTCTTTGAAATCGATACTCTAATCCCCAAAGATGATATCGTGGTTTAAAATCCTGTATTTTGTCTCTAAATTTAGATTTTAGAACACAGGTTTCATTCAGAACAAAAGAGATGTATGGGTGGAAATGCTTGCAGTGCCATATAGGCTATGGGTCAGTTTGCCACTTTGTTCTCATTTCAATCCCATGCATTATCACCTTAAACCAAAAATTCAACAAAATACTTCAGCAACCAGACAGAACTGAAATCAAGCCAAGCTAGTTATTTTTTTAATCATGGGTCTTGTTTTAATCATGGGTTTTGTTCTCCTTGTTTTTAGAACAAACCCTGTTTTTAATTAAACAATACATCACAGAATTTGGTTTAGATTATCGGAACAGTCAAAAATTGTATTTTTAAACTCACCTGCACCAAAGCTAACTTGATAGAAATATTGGGGTCTCTGGATTCTTACCGTTCCAGTGGTGCGCCGCTGTGGGACTCTGTCTCAGTCCGTCCAGACAGCGGTCCAGAGCATGCTGGATCCGGTCCTCTGTGCATGTGGTGTGCTGCATCTTTACCACTCAGGTTCTGCAAGGGAGCAGGAAAAGAAGCGGCGTTAATAATCACCAAAACAAATAGCGCCAAGCCCAGTCATGTTTTCAGGGGAATATTATCTTGTAAATGGCACTGCAGTCATCGATCGTGTCACCGTCTGCACACTGAAAACAGCCTCGTCTCTTTTATCATGGACACTGTCTTCTGTTATTGTCACCGTTTTGCATAAAGGCAGATCTCCCAGTAAAAAATGAAAATGAGGCCATGATGGTACACAAACTATAAAGTGTCATTTCTGAGTAAGAGAGAAAGCAAACAAACCTTTTTTGTATTCAAAAGTTTTGTTGCTAGTTACCGAAGCTGCATACAGTAAAAAAAAAAAAAAAAAAAAAACAAGCTTTAAAAAAAAAAGAAAAGTCAATAAAAGTGATGACTAAAGCATTAAAAACAACTATAAGCTGACTTAAATTAATGTTTTTCAGTCAACTGAGCAACAACATCAGTACAACTTACTTTACACCATTTTGAAAAGATCAAAATGAAAGAGTTTTTCCATTGAAAAAAACAAAGTGAATCGTCGCTAAAGACTGGAGAAACTGAGTATAGCACCAGTATGTCAAAGCATTTTGAAAACTTACACACGTGTTGAACTTCACTTTTTTCTTTAACCTTTCTTTCTACCACTGCATCTGCCTGTTTTTATGCACCAACTGAGGAAAACCCAGGTGTGGCAACTTGTTTCAGTTCTGTTATGAACATGTCTCATTATATATGAAACAGTGATTTCTCAATCTTGCTCATCTCTCTGAAACCATAAACACGTAAATGCTAAAGCACGAATGAAGCAACCTTTCTAAATCCAGACCAAAAACACCAACCCAAGTATTCAAGGCATGAAAAGTGGTTGGGTTAAAACAGAAGTTTGTCTGTTCACAGAGCGCAAGGCTCCACTTCTTTAGTGGCAGGCGCTGGCGTTTCCTTTTCTACGAATTCCCTTTGGCTCATGGTGACCTTTAATGAGACCAGGCACAAAAAACCTCTTCTTAAATATTAGTTTGTGATTAACGACGAATCATCATAATTAAAAAGGGTAGCAAGTATAAAAATTAAACCTAATTTTTAACAACAGAAATTGAATACAGCTCAGAGAATAACTAAAAGGGCAAGTAGAGTGTAATATTGAAATTAAAGTGAAATATAACTTGCTCTAAGTCTTTTCAGGCATTCTTGTGTTTTCATCTTTTATAATCATTAAGCAACACAGTTGACCTGACTGAATCAGTGTCTTTCTGCACGAAGATACAATGGAGATTTTTGGTCAAATAAATCAGTGGCTTAACAGTAATACAGTCAGTATTTATTTAAAAATTGCTAATTGATCCAAAGGTTCTTAGTAATGGAATTAATCAAGCCCTTAGACTTCTGTAATGCTGCAACAAACTTCGTAGTACAGTGGACCCCCGGTATTCGCAGTGGTTGGGGACCAAAGCCACCCGCAAATACCAAAAATCTGCTAATACGTCAAACCCCCTCTAAAAACACTTATAACTGCCTTTTATAATAGTTCAAACACTATATACACCCTAATATGCATTAAGTGGAAACCGTTTTAGCACAGCAGCAGAGGCCGATTTATGCGGTCTACTTTATTTCCACTTTTGGGGGTACTTATCAGTGCCAAGGAAAATGAATGGCTCCTAGAACGCCTGCTTTGTAAACACCAACCAGTAGTGTATCAAGTAGCATTCATTGTATTTCAGGTGGTTACCATTATCGAGGTATACCGAGGTTTAAAACAGTTACAGCAACAAAATGAATTTTTCGACATACCACTACTACTATATAAAGTCCTTTCTACTGAGATGATTCCGAAACGTTTTTTGGTGTTTTGTCCAACTATACAGAGGACAGAGTAATGTAGCACTCCATTTCTCCCACCTGTTGCCTCAGAATGGCTGGCCACTTGACTGAAAGAAACCTGCGATTCATTTCCCTTGGTACATATTCTGAAATATTTCCACAGTCATGCTGTGAAGAGCTGTTCATAAAAATAACAAAATACCAATAAATAAAAGTTTTAAAAATACTCTAAACTGTTACATTCAATATGCTATATTATTTTAGCAGCAACGGGAGTTATTATTGCATTTTTGTTTTAAACAAAAGTAATTAAAATCATGTACATCTGTCTTAGATATTTGTGTTAATGTTAAACATCCATTGTTTTCTTTTCATCCATTGTTTTCTTTTCAACAGTATTACTGTTAAAATCTCATGCCTAGCTTACAGTGGCTGCATGTTCATTGCATGCAGAACTGCTAATGCAGGTCGGATCACTCTGAATGGATTTTAAAGCCAGATGTGAACATTGTGTTTAAAGCTGGCCTCTTTTCACTGAACAACTAGTGCAAGCTCTGAATATGGCCACATAGATTTACTGCATTTTTAAAATTTAAGCGTGATATCGGAAGATAATCCTGAAGGACATGGTGCCAATCTGTTATTGTTTATATCTAAATCTTGTAGATTAAAAAAAGAACGTCATAGATTCAAGGTTTATGTAGCTGATAAAAATAAAAAAGATTCCGATTCCGTTCCGTTTATGAATATACATAAACACGTGTGTAGCTTGGATTTGATCTGTGTTACGATCACATAAGTGAGCTGCTGTTGAAGTATCAGACATTTTTTATTAATACCTACGGTTTTAAATAAGAATGTAAGATAGCTGATGATGCTTTTAGTGACTGTTCTATATATTTTTAAACACATCTGTTGACTCCGAGAACTTTTCCACAGCAATGCATTCTATGCAAATACTTAAAAAAATAGCCCACAATTAAGAAGCAGAACAAAAACTTCCTTAAACCAAACTTTTAAACCAAAAGAAGAAAAGTTTTAAAAAATATTCCTGTTTATAGAAGTTAAACAACAGATTTTTGTTTTTTTACATAAATAGATTAAATCTAATTATGGTCAAATAATGATTTATTTACCTAAATGTTTTTTTAAATCAAAATTCAATCAATTCTTACAAAATATGAATAAAGATTTGGTTGCATAAGAAATAAGCAATGCTGACGGTAACTTGATCAATTGTTTTGTTTTTTAAACATAAGTTGACATACAGTGAAGACATACAGACACAGATTTTGAGATGAGTGATCACTTTAAAAACAGTTCTGGCAATATGTGCGCTGAAAATTTCCCCTGACAGTGTGACAAATTCCCCACTCTACGTGAAGAGCGGACGACGTGTGGCTGGAAAATGAGAAGCATTAAAGAATTACTCACACGATCTACGCACGCCCACTCAGTCACCAAATAAAACCGATACATGCATATGTGAGTTATGCTGAAGCCGGTTGGCATCTGAGGAAACGCTACATCATCATATAAGAAAAGCAGATTAATCCACTGGGAAGTAAAACTGGAAACAGTGAGAAATCTGCTAGGCTCTGATCATCTGCAACCACCTCACAAGTCCAGGCAAAAGAAAAAGAAAAATTGCAGTATTGTATCTTGCTTTCATCCATAAAAAACACGAAAAAGTTACCTGCCTGCAACTTAAAATTGAAAAAGCAAAAATGTGTTCTTGTTGCAGTGACTTTTCTTCCCTTTGACTTGGAACTGCAATGATGATGTTCAAATAGAATGACGTCTATTTCTTCCCCTGTTCATTACGGGAAAGAAATGGCTCCAGTTTGAAGCCCAAAAATTACCGAATAAATTCTGTATGTATTTTATGCATACAAGTTGAACTAATGAGTCTAGTAATTAAATGCGTCAAATATCCAACTATTGCTTTCAAAACCTAGATACAAACAAAATAGATAAAAATAGATAAAAAACACAACCTCGTCTCATCGGAAAACTTACAGATACATGTGTTGACATAGTCAAAAGAGATTGGGCTTTTATTAAAAAGGTGCAAAAATTGTGGGATGGTAGTATTTGCCTGCTGGTTCCATATACCAAAACTTGACATTTAAGCCTAGCCCAAATCAACAAGGGAAGGACTTTAATAAAGTATTTGATGGAATGACCCAATCGGGGTTCAGATATGGTTCTGTTTTATGTTTTTAAACAACACTCACTGTCGGATCATAGTGGGCATTACCTCTTTTAATAATAGCTTTTAGTACTCCCCATATTATTTTGTCAGTCTTTATTATCAAGTTCTGTACACTGGAACAACATACTAATTCTTCTTCTTCTGAGTGAGACCATTTGGTTATTTGAAGCAATCTATAATTGAAAAGTTGCCATGCAGATATTAAATATTCAACAATCTAATATTTTTCCAATCAGTGAAAGCAACAAACTTAACACTAATGCTGAGAACAATATTCAATGTGAAAGTTATTTTCGCGGCAAGAACTTATTTGAGTCATTTTCAGTTTTAGAAAGATGTTTAAAATGAAGTAGAAGGAAGCACAGAGATGTAAGAACATTACAAAAAGCAAGCTGTATTTTCTACATGTCAGGTGATATCTGCAGTTCATTATGACTGCAAGACAGAGAGAAAACAAGACTTTCTGACTAGAAGGCAAATGTGCTTCGTTTTATCCTTCTGAGTTTTAAGTGTTGCTATGGCTCATCTGGATTTGGAGATGTTAGCAAAGACATTTCAGAGTAAATTAATGTTCTACATTCTCCACAACTTAGATTTTTAAATGTTTACTACATTAACCACGCTTGTTGATGCTTAATAAATCCCTGTGTTACAGCAACATCACTACAGCTCTTGATATGGATATATTATTAAGGGGGGGTGGAGGGGTGTTCCCAGTTTAACTATTATAATTCTTAAAAAAGAAACCCTAATGTGTTAATAGGATTGGTAAGACAAAGTGTCAGAAAGATCTGAAATCAGCCACAAAGTTTGGATTGAAGCATTTAATATACAACCAATGAATAAAGGGTCAAACAACTGAAGAACAGTAAAACTGCTTAAGCTTATCAACCTCTTACCAGCATGTCAAGTTCATGGCTATTTTGAAATAGTGATGTAGAAATTCATGATGTGCACATTCTTTGACTTTTAGAATGAATTCAAAATTGCAATATTGTGATGTTATGCTAGTCATAGGCTATGTGTGCTTGAAATACCCCATGATTCCTATGATTACTACTAAAACTTTAAACAAATCATCTTAATTTTTCTACAGAAGGCTCACTGCAGTACAGTAAAAACATACTGTACAAACATCCGAGCCACAGACCTCAATGCAGAAGCGGGGCAGGAAGTCTCTGCTAATTCAAGTTCAAGAGGACCACAAAGACTCAAACGACACTATCCCACAAACAGCATTCCTTTTTTTTTTTTTTTTACAGTAAAACTGTCCAGTAACAATGCCATCAATGGCGTATGTAAACAGCACAGCCAAGTAGCCCTTTCTCTGCGTTGTCCCACCTTCCCAAAGTTGTATTGTGTCTTGAGATTCGTCCCGGATGGCTCGGAGCAGCACCTAGCCGGCCAAGCGTGTCAGACACTTCTGCTGTGGGGTCCGGTCATTGTGAGGGCTGGACATGAGCCCGGTGAGAGTGGAAGGAACTAATAAGTTACAGCTCCGTTGACTTACATCCAGGATGGGGTTCAATGAGGACATGTAAAAAATGATGATGACAAGCGTTTGGATGGGGTAGTGAAAGCACAGTTATTACCAGAGTAATGGTTCTGGGTAAACTAGTTTAGATATTTTTATGGAGCTTCTTTAAAAGCTTGCTTGACCAATTGTTTTCAAATAATTGGCGTATTACTAGTCATAATCTTGGTTATTAATTTCACAGCAAAAACAGCCTCTCTGTTGAACATGACCTGGATATGTGACTAAACATCAGTGTCATCACAAGGTTGTTTACAGAGTTTGTGCTACTAATGTATGAGTAAGTGGTGTTTCATAAGAGGATGTACGACATAGATCCCAGAGAGTCAACAAGATCACTTCCACTTTTTTACAAGTGACAGCCTACAGAAGTCAGTCAAAAACAAGTAGCCGTCTGTGATGTGGCAAATTTTGCAAAGGTTTACCACCAGGACTGTTGCAAAAAGTGGGACCGACTGTAATAACTGTGATTTTGAAATAGATTTTTAGTATTGCACTGGGTATTAAGTAAATGGCAGATATTTTTACATGATATCCATTATTTCCCCTCACAGATGCAAACAAAAAAGCAAAAATAAATCTGAAATGTTGAAGATGTAACAGGACACCTAAAAAATTTTTAATGCAGCATAGGAACAATATTATTTTGTGAATTCTTTTGGTGAAGAAGACAAATCTGATACTGCGATAGGCCCAAGGCTAATTAAACCGAAATTAATCTATTTCAAACATTGCATTACGTAACAAAGACAACATATTGGGTTGAGTAATGAGAGAATGTAGTAGTAGTGATTCTGAATACTAGCCTAAAAATCTAGCCAAACCGTAAGCAGTAGCAAAGGATTTTATTCTGCAGATTGGTCTAGCCACGCTCCATTGTAGCCTCACCAAGTCTACCATTGGCTCGGCTAAGTGTAGGCTGGGCCAATCACAGCGCTCTGTTTGTAGAGAGAAGTTGGGCAGACTAAGCACCATTACATCAAAGCTTTTTTTATTTTATTTTACAATGACAGCAGAGCTGTGATGGAGAAAAACAAAAGATAGCGGCGGCTCAGGAACGGCGCCTGTTTGAAATGGTTTTGGCATCAACTTTGGACAATTTAGACTTGGGCTAATGAAGGCTTAAAAACTCAAGAGTTGGCCACCATCTGATTCAGAAAAAAATTACCTCAAGAAGATGGGAGCTTTAGAATCGCACAGCATTGAATTATTTAACATTACTGCAGCTAGATAAGAGCGGTATTAATGATGTTACAAAGTTGGGTTCTTACAACAAAACGGACCCATGTGACCAATAAATCTGCTGCAGCATGGCATTGTTGGAGATCACGATTTGTCTGCTACACTATCTAACATGTTAAAGACAATGTTGTGAGATTGCATTACCGCCTTGCATTCCTGTGTTGTGTTTATATTCATGGTTGTTAGAATGTAAAGTGAGATGACGGTTATGATCATTACATCAGTTTGTACAAGTTCCACATCAAAGACCAGAGTACAATCCATCTGTGCCTCCCATATTTCCATGCAAGTCTTCCCCGCATCTGTCTCTAAATGACTCTTTCATTCTCTCTCATCAGGAAATGTATTTTCCAGACAAAATGAACTTTTCCAGCCCTGCATCTCCTACTTTGCAGCTCTCATTCTCATACTGTCCTCTTTTTTTTTTTTTTCTCTTCTCGCGTCTCCTCACAAGCGGCTTCCCACATCTCCCACTGATGCCATTACCAACTGCTTCCTAACAGGAAAACAACTTCCCTCCTTTGCTGGGGAAGCAGGTGCTTTTCTATTGTTGCAGTGTGATCGCACTCTTAGATATGCTCCCACAGACCTAGAAGGACAAGATCTTTATACAGTTAATGTCGCTGTCTTTTTTTTCTTCTCGTCTTTAGAGACATTCACATCCAGCCTTCCTCTGTCGGCCCACAGAGCTCTTAAACCCCCTTTCCAGCTCTGCTTGATGTGAACCAGCTTCCTACAGTTTTAGGAAATAACCTCGGTCCAACTCCAAAGCTCTTCTGTAATTAAGGGCTTCCCTTCAGTTTGAACAACTGCTAACTGTGGGAATTTTCATGCATGGATGTAGTTAAGGGACAGACTGTGAAATGTCCATGCCAAGGTTTATGCTGAAATTAACTGGGAAACACCAAATAGGAAGAGGTAAAAAACTACTGTGCAGCTCTCAGTTATCACATATAATTGTGCTTGAAGAAATATAGCAAATGATCCACCAATCTATCAGCCAGGGATCAAAACTGGAGAATTTCCTCTTAATCAGCAAGTCAAATACCAAAAAATGTGATTATTTCTTCTCTGCAAAATTCCACCATGTAGGTCTATCTAGATCATAAATCATGAAGTTTTCTGATGCAATACTTTAAGATCAAGGTTAGGGACACGTCCTTTGATGCAAAATGTGTTAATGGGGATAATTTTGTTAATTTAGATCCAAGATCGCTAATTCTCTCGATTGAACTGTACAACATAATTTCCTTATTCTGCATAAAGCATTTAAGTATGAAACTAAAAGTAAAATTAGGAAAACTGAGGGTGAAAACATAAAGGGTATTCACTGGTAACTTGTATTTAAAAGGGAAAGTAGCAGTCCAGTACTGCTAATCACATGCACTTGATTAAGAGTATGAGATCTTGCAACATTAAAACACATTTCTCATCCAAGTGAGGTACATCTCGGAAAAAGCTGTTCCATTGCTATCACCATTTAACCTCTTCTCGTTGTTGTGAACCCTGTTAACGAAGGTGAGAGTTCTGCAGTAAGAAATTGATTCTTTTGAATTGGTCCGCCAAGTTGACAGTCAGCTGACAACGCTTAGTTTCATTAGCACTGGAGAAGCCTTTAAATCATAAATGCAGTAGCATTTTAGGTACTCGGTAGAAAAAAGAAAACTTTGACAGTGAAACAATTTGTAAGTACTGTGAGACTCAACCAGCTAAGCGTTAAAGAAGCTAAAGTTGAACCTGAAAGGACATTCAACTTTCTTCTGACCTTTCTTTGTTTAACACCAAATAATGTCCACACTACTCTACACAAGCACTCAGTATCTCAACCATTGGAAATAAACATTGAAGAATATCCATCACATGCGGGCAGCAAGGGCAGTAGGAGTCCATTAACCTGTCCAAAAATAATACCAATATCCAGTGCTTGAATGCATTGGACTTATAAAATAACATAGTATCATTCCAAATACTGCATCGAAGCAGTCCTTTGTGATTTGTAATATTACATGCACTGATACTACATTGTCAAGTTCTTCTTTATTGTGCATCTCTATTCAACAGTGAACAGGGATTCTTTAAATATACAGTTAAATTATTAACACATTTTCTGCATTTGTGAAAATACTACAAAAGGGTATCTTTAAAGCATTTTTAGGTATCAAGACTACCTTAGAATAAGACAATCATAAAGCCAAAGTCTATGAATTAGTTAAATCCGGACTGAATTAATTCTCGCTAATTATAGAGTCACTTTGTGATTAGTGTAACCTTTACTCTATTTGTGAAAACAAACTCACAAAATAAATTTAAAAAATGTCAAAATGCTGCTGAAATCTCAACCGAATGCATCAATACACTCAAAGTGAAAAAGCAAGTGTACTGATTCCTTCCTGGTCTGGAAAATACGGGTTGGAGTTACAACAATGGCAGATGGGAAGCAAAAACTAATGGCTATCAATCTGGGAAGTGTTTGGAGGCCACGTCCAAAATATTATTAGAGTATCATTCTATAGTGAAAAACATTTAAGACGCATGCTAATGTTAACAGTAGTGGACAGCCTATTGAACTCATCCCAAGGACAAACTGATCTTTTTACCGTGTCCGCAATAGTCACCCGCTGTCAACTAAATTCTTTCCTCGAGGCCTCACTAAAGCTTTTGAGAAGTGCTTTTATTTTGCTGATAAAGGGTGAATGTAAAAAAAAAAAAGAAATGTTGAAGCCTATTTAAGCATTTTGAATGCTTTGCTATATTTCTTTGTGACAAGCATGTTTTATATCAACCACAGGATGTGAAAGTGTACGGAGGTGTCCAACTTTTATAGTGAAAGCACTGCTCTACTTACAGAATCGAGAATAAAGAGTGCTTGTTTTACCGAGAACAGAAAGCTACTCTGTATAACAGTCTGTCTTTACTTCCTCAATAATCCCTGATAAACACATGAAAATGTTTATGCAAAAATTATGCTCAGGAATACTGAGTTGTGCCACCTTATCCATAGCAGGACAGAGGCAGTGCAAGGACAGGCCTGACTACTTTTCCTCTTCATGTCCAATACATACATAAGCTTTACAAAGAAAAATGCCGGAGACGCCATGTCACGTCAGAAAGACACATACGGCTTGTTTAAGTGTGATGTGGGACAACATTTTAGTATGCTTTCATCACTGCAGGTGTAACAGGTGAATATAGCGCATGTGCACAGATGCACATGTTCACAAAGACGGAGGCGCCAACCACAGGAATGCGTCGTAAAGGTAAACGTGAAAGATTTCACTGATACCACGGTTGTAGAGACAAACAGGAAGCATTTCTGTGAATAACAGTGCCACACTGGGATGCTGCCTTCACCTCGGTCGGATCAGAGCGTCAGCCTCCTCTCCACGCCTAATCTGATATCTGTGGTGAAAAAAAGAGAAGCAAACTGTGTCAAAATCTCTCAGTGCAAACAGGATTTATGGTAACGTTGCCTTTCCTGACTCAAAGGGACTCCTACGGTTTTTCTTTCTCAACAGGAGGAGATGAATGTACTCAAGCTGATTGCATAATTCAGAAAATTCTTAGAATCCCTTCCTGCAGTAGCTTTGGGCAAGCAATTACCTTTGATTTGCAGCTCTGCACTTTTGAGGACATCAATTGATTGTAATGCTATGCGCTGAGACTTGTTATGCATTTAACCACAGTGATGAGACAGTTGTTCATCAGAACTGCGGTCAAACTTGTTTATATAGAGCATGGTTTACCAGCATGTTCTCTCGAACAACTTGACACTTTCTGAAACTTGTCTTTGACAACCTCTTTTTGAGCAATTTTCATGACACGTGATCAGTGCCAGCTGTCCTTTCACCAACACCAATGTCAAACACTCAGGGCTCAATCATTAACAGGCAACAGGATCCTTATACAGCGGTAGAGATTAAAATAGATAAAAATACATTTTATACACTTTTTTTCTTTACAGTATGACAGCATTTTGTCATCATTAAAGCCTATAACTGTTGCCCTAAAAGTTTTGATTTCCTGCACAGCCAAGCAAGATAACATTGGCAAGAAGTGTTACATGCAAACAAAGATCTGTCCCATGCAATGTATTCAGCAGCAGGAGCCTAGTTCAATTCCTGGTCAGTTTTAATCATATTTTCTTTGTTGATCAACCAAAGTCAACAAGCCAGGTTGCCATAGGCTGTGGCCTGTTTCCAGATAACTTGTGTAAGCTTTAATCTGGGTCTTACAAAGAAACAAAACAAAAAAAAAACACTCCTATGACACAAAATTCTTCACTTCCAAAATTCCGTCTTTCAAACTCAGTTAACATTCAAATGTGTAGCACATAACATGTTCTTAAATACCACTCAGTTCATTATAAGCCATAGTGACTAGGGGTATCATTTACAAAACTTTGCGTAAAATCCTTCCTATGCTGCCAGTGTCCTCTGTGTCCAAAGTGTGAATAAGCAAGGTCCCTAGTGTGCTTAAAGTTGAGCACATTTTTCCACCACATTTTTTTCTATAAATCCCAAACTTGCCGTAGAAAGTGACTTGCATAGTTTTCAGACCCGGTTTTGTTTCTAAGCAAGCTTTATAAATGAGACCACAGGTCAGTTCAGCAGTGATAGAGGGTAGAGCAGGAAGTGGGGGAGAATTAGCAGCTTTATTTACCTTTTTTTAATTTCCCACAAACAGACTGTTAAAATATCAATAATTAATAGTTAAAATTCAATAATAATGTACATCGTTTCACAATAAAGTAATTTGGCACTATGCAAATAAAAACTGATTTGATTGATAAAATAGTATTTAATAACAGTTCTTGGTGGTTCTATTAATGTGGCCATCTAGGCTTTAGAGGGCCACATTAATAGTTATAGTCGGGCAGATTTGGCCCACGGGCCTGGAGTTTGACATATGTGAGCTAAATAGTTAAATTGGCTCCAAGCCAAATTGTCAAGTTGTAAAGAAGCCTGTTAATTAGGCATCCATTTGATGAACATGGAAAACATCTAAAACAGTGGTTCTCAGATGCTTAACCACCTCAGTAAACTCCAAGCTTTACAAAAAAAACATGATGTCAGACATTTTAAAATAGCAGTACAACAGTAGTTAAACATTTTCAGTTTGTTGTGTTCCAACAAAAAAAACAAGAGGAAAAAAAAACCCTGTTCTTAGTCATTGGCATCACATGTTTAATAAAGGGTGTGGTTTGCTTGTATGGTCCATACCAAATCTACTAACACGGACTCATGTCACTTTCAGGAACGGAACTGTAGGCTAGAGGGCATGCGGGAAAGATATTTAACCCATTCTTCTCCATCATAGACTACAACAGCCTCTGCATTAATGCAGACTACACCAAAATCCATCTATTCATCTCCTGCTCCATCATGCCATCACTCGTGAACAACACACCAAGATACTTCAACTCTTCCACTTGAAACAAGGACTGGCACACCGACTCAAAGCAATCCCCTTTTCTGGAACCATATATCCAAAAATGTACAGGACATCAAACTCTTTGAGGATCAGAGTTACAGAGCTCTTCCCCATTAGAATACCCTCAGTATTGGAAAAACGGTAACACCTCCTGGAAGGCTCAGACATATGAAGAGTCAGCAGTCAATAGGGACTGAGTTTACCATGTTATAATCTAGTATTCTTTTGATTTTCTCTCAGGCCAACATATAGCCTGTGACTAAATCTCTTCAATTCGTTGTGTACTGCATTGTGAAGGTGACTAAATAACAGGAATAAAGCAAAACAGATCTAGATTTGTTTAATTTGTTGTTTTTCACTACAATAATTATACTTTCAACTAAATCATCAACGCAATGAGTCCTTAGATGGAAGAAATCCCCTTTATTCCTAATTCTGATTCTTTTTTACTACAGAAAGTGAAGTCCCGAACCCTAAATGCTCTGATTCCTACCAAATGACTGGATGATTCACCATTTGTGGCAATCCAACAGGTGGATCTAAAAAAGTGGAAGTCTAACAGATATTCAAAACAGTGAAACATATCAGATGGATGGTACCATCCAGGAACCGGAATGCAGTTTCAGAAAATGCCCACTTGTGTCATATTTCAGCTCTTCTTTCCTATTGCAGGTAAAGTCGCGAGAAGACTTCCGGGCAATGAATTCACACGTGCTCCCGTGTCAGCATCATCTCGATTTCCTCTCCATGACAAGCGTGAATAAAAGATGAGGGGGGGAAAGCAGAAGTGTATACAATTGTTTTAATACTCTGCGTTTCAGATTAGTAACGACATTTTCCTGCACATAATGTTTTGACAGAAAACGTTCAAAAGAGGAGCTTTGACTTTTTAAACATTGAGAGACAATAAGACAATGATTTTTTTTTCTTGTCACAACAAATCACGAGCAGTCAGAAACCAAACATATCTGTCATCCTGTTGAATATTCACCGATAAAAATAAAAAAACAGCTGTGTTCGCTCGGAACCAACACCGCACAGATGCATCACCATCTTACCTGCTGTTCACTGGTCAGCCTCCATAGTCTCAGCGTGCGTTTCAAAAATCAAATAAGTCCGCGGAAAAGTGTGTTCTGCTCAGCGTCGCTCCCATTCATTCGCCGCACGTCTGAACAGCCTCAAAAAGCCTAATCCTGGGCCGGGCCGAACCGAACCGAGCCGAGCCGAGCAGTTTCAGGTCAAACCAAGGAGGGATCAGCCCGCAATATGCTTTCAGTCCGCCGCTTGTTCTGACTGCGCTGCCTGCGCTTCATAAACACTAAAAGGGCTCAGGGGGAACAGGAAGTGTAAGACTGAGGTGCGTGTGAGCTGCGCGTGTGCGTGTTTGTTTGTGTGTGCGTGTGTGTCTCCGAGAATTTGTATGCGGATTTTTGCAGGGATGTTGAACAACCCCACTGAAAGGAAGTCATATGTGTTGTATTTTTGTCCACGCGATTTTCAAAGGTTGAGTCTTTGAACTCCTTTTGTTGTATTTTTTTTTTCTGAACATACAGTGCCTTACAAAAGTATTCCAATGTCCTGGACTTTTTCATAGTTTGTTATAATCACAGGTGGGAGTAGCCAAACATTGTACTCAAGTAAGAATAGTACTACTAAAAACGTATCTGTTTAGAGCTGCGTTTGAGTAACGTTTTCATATATCTTGTTTTGTTTATGCTTCTTGCTATTTCTACATTATATACTTTGTAATGCCTTGAAGTATCTATGTGTACTTCTTCTTTTATTGCTATTTTTACTTTATATGCTTTGTGTTTTAATGATGTTTATATTTTACCTCTAATCATGTAAAGCACTTTGAATCACCTTGTTGAAAGTGTGCTATACAAATAAAATTGACTTTGGCAATTTTTGACTTGCCTTGCCTTGCCTTACTCGAGAGTAAAAGGTATTTGGTAAAACAGCCGAGTACTGAGTAGATCACAATATCTGATTAAATATTTTAAAGTGATGTAGTCTGACAGACAAAAACAATGTATATAGTTTTGTGAAAATTCTGGCATTTTAAAGATGAAAAAATACATGCAAACAACATCATTACAAAATAACAAATTGAGGCAGAAGAAAAACTTCTTTTTTTCAACATAGGACTTGCAAAACTAACACTTAGAGTAGGTACTTTTTTATTTCTTAGAACAGGAACTTCAAATACCGATATCCACTGTTTACGGTATATTCACTTGATCTCCAAATGGCACAGCGAGCCAATAGTCAATAACTCTAAAAAAAGAAAGCTTTTGTGAAAACAAGAAGTCTCACTTAAACATAAACTTTAAATGTGTTTCTGGTGCATTTTTGGCTAAGAAAAAGTTACTTTTGTTGGTAGAGTAGCAAGAAATTTTACTCAAGTAAGATTAGCAATAATTTATAATAATATTACTCAAGTAAAAAAGTACAGTGACCTAAAGCTCTTCCTAAAAGTAACTACTTTTGTATTTCAAAAAGTAAATGTAACTAGTTACTACTCGCCGCTGGTTATAATTATAAGCTTCCATGTACTTCACTGGGCTTTTGTGTGACAGACAAACAAAAGGCTGCACATAACTGTTAACTATATTTAAAAAAAAACAAATCCGAGAACTGTGATGTTCATTTGTATTCAGCGTATTTTACTGTGATACCAATAAATGGACTCTCTTCCACTCTGGGGTTGCCCCCGCTGAGAGGCGCCGAGCTGGGGTGGGCATACTTGTTGCCCCCCATCTCGGCGCCTGTACGTTGGGGTTTACCCCGGTGAACGAGAGGGTAGCCTCCCTCCGCCTTCGGGTGGGGGGACAGGTCCTGACTGTTGTTTGTGTTTACGTGCCAAACAGCAGATTAGATTACCCACCCTTCTTGGAGTCTTTGGAGGGGGTGCTGGAGAGTGCTCCTCCTGGGGACTCCCTTGTTCTGCTGCGAGACTTCAACGCTCACGTGGGCAATGACAGTGAGACCTGGAGGGGTGTGGTTGGGCGGAATGGCCCCCCCGATCTAAACCCGAGTGGTGTCTTGTTATTGGACTTCTGTGCTCGTCATGGATTGTCCATAACAAACACCATGTTCAAGCATAAAGGTGTCCATATGTGCACTTGGCACCAGGACACCTTAGGCCGCAGCTCAATGATCGACTTGGTTGTCGTCTCATCTGATCTGCGGCCGCATGTTTTGGACACTCGGGTGAAGAGAGGGGCAGAGCTGTCCACTGACCACTACCTGGTGGTGAGTCGGCTCCGATGGTGGGGGAGGACGCCGGACAGACCTGGAAGGCCCAAACGTGTTGTGAGGGTCTGCTGGGAACGTCTGGCAGAGTCTCCTGTCAGAAGGAGCTTTAACTCACACCTCCGGCAGAACTTTGAACACGTCCCGGGGGAGGCGGGGGACATCGAGTCCGAGTGGACCATGTTCCGCGCCTCCATTGCCGAGGCGGCTGACCGAAGCTGTGGCCGCAAGGTGGTCGGTGCCTGTCGCGGCGGCAACCCCCGAACCCGCTGGTGGACACCGGCGGTAAGGGATGCTGTCAGGCTGAAGAAGGAGTCCTACCGGGTCTTTTTGGCTTGTGGGACCCCTGAAGCAGCTGATAGGTACCGACAGGCCAAGCGGGATGCGGGTCGGATGGTTGCTGAGGCAAAAACTCGGGCGTGGGAGGAGTTTGGAGAGACCATGGAAAACGACTTCCGTACGGCTTCGAAGCGATTCTGGTCCACCATCCGGCGTCTCAGGGGGGGAAAGCGGTCTGCCACAAACACTGTTTACAGTGGGGATGGTGTGCTGCTGACCTCGACGCGGGACGTTTTGGGTCGGTGGATGGAATACTTCGAAGACCTCCTCAATCCCACCAGCACGCCTTCCAATCTGGAAGCAGGGTTTGGGGACTTGGGGTCGGGCTCTCCAATCTCTGGTGCTGAGGTCACCGAGGTCATTAAAAAGCTCCTCGGTGGCAAGGCTCCGGGGGTGGATGAGATTCGACCGGAGTTCCTCAAGGCTCTGGATATTGTGGGGCTGTGTTGGTTAACGCGGCTCTGCAATATTGCGTGGACATCGGGGGCAGTTCCCTTGGATTGGCAGACCGGGGTGGTGGTCCCCCTGTTTAAAAAGGGGGACCACAGGGTGTGTTCCAACTACAGGGGGATCACACTTCTGAGCCTCCCTGGTAAGGTCTATTCAGGGGTTCTGGAGAGGAGGGTCCGACGGATAGTCGAACCTAGGATCCAGGAGAAACAATGCGGTTTTCGTCCTGGCCGTGGAACACTGGACCAGCTCTACACCCTCAGCAGGGTCCTGGAGGGTGCGTGGGAGTTCGCCCAACCGGTCTACATGTGTTTTGTGGACTTGGAGAAGGCGTTCGACCGTGTCCCTCGGGGGGCCCTGTGGGGGGTGCTCCGGGAGTATGGGGTACCGGGCCCCTTGATACGGGCTGTTAGGTCCCTGTACGACCGGTGCCAGAGTTTGGTTCGCATTGCCGGCAGTAAGTCGGGCTTGTTTCCAGTGAGAGTTGGACTCCGCCAAGGTTGCCCTTTGTCACCGATCCTGTTCCTAACTTTTATGGACAGGATCTCTAGGCGCAGCCAAGGCGTTGAGGGGATCCGTTTTGGTGGCCTCAGGATCGGGTCTCTGCTTTTTGCAGATGATGTGGTCCTGTTGGCTTCATCGGAGCGTGATCTAGCGCTTTTGCTGGAGCTGTTCGCAGCCGAGTGTGAAGCGGCTGGGATGAGAATCAGCACCTCCAAATCCGAGGCCATGGTCTTGAGCCGGAAAAGGGTGGGGTGCCTCCTCCGGGTCGGGGATGGGGTCCTTCCCCAAGTGGAGGAGTTTAAGTATCTGGGGGTCTTGTTCACGAATGAGGGAAAAATGGAGCGGGAGATCGATAGACGGATTGGTGGGGCATCTGCAGTTATGCGGGCGCTCTACCGGTCTGTCGTGGTGAAGAGAGAGCTGAGCCAAAAGGCGAAGCTCTCGATTTACCGGTCGATCTACGTTCCTACCCTCATCTATGGTCACAAACTCTGGGTGGTGACCGAAAGAACGAGATCACGGATACAAGTGGCTGAAATGAGTTTCCTCCGCAGAGTGTCTGGGCTCTCCCTTAGAGATAGGGTGAGAAGCTCAGTCATCCGGAGGGGGCTCAGAGTAGAGCCGCTGCTTCTCCACATCGAGAGGAGTCAGTTGAGGTGGCTCGGGCATCTGGTCAGGATGCCTCCTGGACGCCTCCCTGGTGAGGTGTTTCAGGCACGTCTCACCGGGAGGAGGCCCAGGGGAAGGCCCAGGACACGCTGGAGGGACTATGTTTCTCGGCTGGCCTGGGAGCGCCTTGGGGTTCCTCCCGAGGAGCTGGAACAAGTGGCTGGGGAGAGGGAAGTCTGGGTCTCTTTGCTTAGGCTGCTGCCCCCGCGACCCGACCCCGGATAAGCGGAAGAAAATGGATGGACAGATGGACCAATAAATGAAATAAAGTACAATTTAACTTGCTTAAAATGTCACCCAATTGGTAAATAGAGTCAATATGTGTGCAGTTTACTCTCACTATAAATGCAGTTTTTCCCTGAAGGTCTGATATGACATTTGTTACTAAACAGCACCATGAAGACCTGCAGAAAGCCACAACTAAGGTCTGAGAATCTGTTAACAGGGTTATTGATGTTTTTGTTGCGCATGTCACACATCTGGTCTTTATGGAAGAGTGGCTAGAAGTAAGTCATAATTCAAAGAAAGCCATAGGAAGTTCTGTTTTAAATTTTTCTTATAAGCCAAATAGGGGACACAGTAAATACATTGCAAGGCAATTGCCTTGGCAATCTTATTTGTATAGCACACTTTCAACAACAAGGCAATTCTTTGTGCTTTACATCATATGGGGATAAATTAAAATAAAAGCAGCAATAAAAGCATAAAACACACACATTAAAATATATGACATTTAAGCTATAATTAATCACATACTCAAAGGCAGCTCTAAGCAGAGGGGTTTTTAGACTGTATTTAAAGGTACTCAGTGTTTCAGGGGCTTCGCAGCGGTACTTTCCTGGTTCTAGTAAGCACTCAAGCAGCAGCGTTCTGGATCAGCTGCAGCTGTCGAACTTTTTAGACAGACCTGTGAGGACACTGTTGCAGTAATCAATCAGACTAAAGATCAATACATGGGTCAGTTTTTTGAGGTCCCCTGGCGACATTGGTCCTTTAATCCTAGAAATGTTCTTCAGGTGATAGAACTGTGACCTTGTTATTGCTTTTTTTTACCCTGGAGGTTCAGGTCTGACTTTATTACTACACCTAGATTTTGGGCCTGATCAATAGTTTCTAGCTGTATCAACTGAAGCTGTGTGCTGACTCTTGATTTTCCTCTTTAGGTCCAAAAATAATTACTTTTGTTTTGTTTCTGTTCAGCTGGAGAAAATTATGGCACATCCATCCATTGATTTGCTTAATGCATTCACTTAGGGTTTGGATGGGTTCAAAGTCACCTGTTGACGTTCATTGCATTTACATGCAGTGAGAGAAAGCTGAATTGTTGCCTTGAATGTTTGAAATCCATGTACTGTAATTTTCGGACTATAAGCCGCTATTTTTTTTCACACACTTTGGACCCTGTCCTATACCTGGATGCGGCTCATTTATTGATTTTTGTACTGGCTATATAGCAGGAAATGCAAACGTGAGACAGGCATGTTGGGTAAGATTATACACTGAAGAATAAACTACCAGTAGTTTTCATGCACACACCCTCATCATGGAAAACACACAAAGAAATGTAGCTTTTAAGTTAAAGGCAATCGAGCCGGCCGTCAAAGAAGGAAAGAGCTACTCCATGTAAGCTTGACATCAATGAATCGATGGTGAGACAGAGGAGGAGGCAGCAGGAAGAACTGAGTCAATGTAAAAAGACAACAAAGCCTTTCAGAGGACATAAAGACACTGAATAAGACGACTTCAGTGGCTTTGGTGAAGAGGATATGAAGATAGTGTCCAATGACTTTTATGATAGGCTAAAGTATGTTTTATTTTCTAAGCAGGCATATTACGTTCGTGCTGTGTTTTACAGTGCCTTACATCGGATCAACCCCAAAACTGAATCAGTTGTTCCTGGTCCCATTGCGGACCTTTCCTAAGAATGTAATCGAAATCTGTCCATAACTTTTTAGGTTATGTTGCTAACAGACAGACAGACAGACGGTCCTAGCGGAGGTAATAAAAATATATTCCGTGTACTGTCTTTATGTGTAAATATCTCATGTTACAAGAGTGAAAACATGCGTGTTCAATAGTCCTAAAATTATGGTATACCGAACCGTACTGAACGCACTTCAATCAATAATATGATTTTTCTGAGTGACATGTAAACTGGGATAAAGATTCCTTTTCTGGTTAAAATATTAGTCCAATTATTCCCAAAATTTGATTTAGATGTGCATGTAAATGTACTGATTGTAATGTAAAGCTGAGTATCATCTGCATAGTTATGGTAACTAATCTTATTGGTTGTTATAATCTGGGTTATCTGGAGCATGTAGGTACTAAATAGGAGGGGCACCAGGATGGAGCCCTGGGGCACTTCACATGTGATTTCTGTCTGTTCTGATGAAGAATTGCTTATTGACACAAAGAAGTTCCTGTTCTTTAGGTAAGACTTAAACCAGCCAAGTACTGTACCAGAGAGTCCGACCCAGCTCTCCAGTTGTTTCAATAATACCTTTATCATGGTCAACAGTATCAAATGCAGCACTGAGGTCCAAAAGTACCAGCACTTTGGCTCTACTACGGTTAGTATTTATGCGGATGTCATTGAAAACGTTGACATGGGCAGTTTCAGTGCTGTGGTGCGCACGGAAACCAGACTGAAAAATATCGACACAGTTGGTCATTGTTGGTCAGGAAGCTATTTAACTGTTGAAACACAGCCTTTTCAATAATCTCACTGATGAATGGAAGACTAGAGATTGGCCTGTAGTTCTACATTAACATGCAGATGAACATTCATGGTTCATCTGCACTCGGCCCAGTGTCCTTTTTTACTGCTGCTTTTAACTGTGTGTGTATGCATGGGAGTTGCGTTGGGGGGGGGGGTGGTATAACTGTGACCATGCTTTTAAATCTGTGAGGGAAGGGATGGGAATGTGGTTTTATGTGGGGTTATTTTAATCTGTTAAGCACTTTGTGATGCAACTTCTTGTATGAAAAGCGCTTTAAAAATAAAGTTTGATTTGATTTGATGTTGTCCAGGTTGTTCTTCTTTAGTAGTGGTTTAATAACTGCTGTTTTTAAAGCAAGACACCTGACAGGAGAGATGAGTTAACTATTTGAATCAGATCAGACCCAATGACAGGAAGAACCTTCTTTAAAAAAGCTGTGGGTAAGATATCGAGGAAGCGATACTGAGAGCTTAATGGATTTCTTCATGTTTTTTTTGTTTTGGTTTAGTTTTTTTTTAATTCAGACATTTTCTCTAGATTGGTGTTGAATGGGAATGACAGTGGTAATGGGTTTTTAATGGGTTTGTTACTAATGTACAGATGCACTGTCTGAATCTTTTCAGTAAAAAAGCTGGCAAATTCATTTCAAGCCCTGGTGGAATTTAGTTCAGGGGCTAAAGTCTCAGGAGGATTAGTTAGTCTTTCAGCGGTTGCAAATAAAGTCTGCCGATTATTAATGTTTCTGTTAATGATTTCAGAAAAAATGATAGAAAGACATTTAATTAGCAGCTTGTTCACTGAGTTTGAATTGGAGGATGAAGTCTCTGCAAAGTGAGTCCCATCACCTGACAAGCACGGGGTAAGCCGTATTGCGTCATTTCCTGTTGTCACTGCTGTGGTCCGTGGAGCTGTTTTGGTGTTCAAACGCTCTTGAATTGATCTTATTTTCTCTGTGCTGAGGCTTTTCTAAGTTATTTTAACACACAATCACACTAAAACACACATTTTGTGGTGGTGTACTTTACGTTTTGGGAACTCCTTGTGTTTCACACAGTTTTTCTTTGGGTGGAAGGTCTCGCTAGCTCAGTTAGCTTAGCTTCATTGCGGCTATGGCTACTCTTCTTTCTCCTGTGTAGCTTTGGTCTGCTCTGTCTTCTCAAACCCCCAGACGGTCGTGGCAGATGGCCGCTCCTACTGAGCCTGGTTCTGTTGGAGGTTTCTTCCTGTTAAAGGGGAGTTTTTCCTCTCCACTGTCGCTACATGCTTGCTCAGTATGAGGGATTGCTGAAGGATTGCTGTGGTTGGAAATCTGCCCAACCTCACGCCAATGACTGACGCAATCTGCTGGGATTCCTTAAATAGGAAACTTTTTAACTGATTGGAATGTTTGTATAATTGTATTGAAATGACTTCTTGTTAAGTGCCTTGAGATGACATCTGTTGTGAATTGGCGCTATATAAATAAACTGAATTGAAGTGCATGGGATGAGGTGGAAGAGTAAAGTCGTTTAAAGGATTCAACTGAACTGTCCCAGCAAAAATGCTTTTTTTATAGTGGTCTCACTGTGGCTAGCTAGTTTAGCAGAGATGAGGCTTTCAAAAAAAACATAGAAACACAATTACCGAGTTGTTGGAGATATTTAAACCTTTGCTGATAATTAAGTCCAGAGTGAGTCCTCAATTGTGTGTTGGTTTTTTTGACATGCTGTGTCAGGTCGAAGTTACGAAGAGTGTCACTAAAGGATTTTGCTCGTCTATCTTGGGGGTTGTCAGTATGGATGTTGAAATCCCCCACAATGATTAATTGGTCATTGTTAATACATACAAGGTTGCTAAAATCATGAAGAAATTAGTGTTAAGTTATGGGGGTTTACATAAAGTTAGTAATAAAGCTTTGTTGAGGTTCTTTATCTGGAGAGCCAGATACTCAAAAGAGTCAAATGTGCCCAGAATACCTTTTTAAAGTTGAAGTTATGAAAAATTGTTGCTATACCTTCACCTTGTCTGTATTTCCTGCTCACGCTTAGAAAATTGCAATTTGACGGAGTTGACTCCATCAACTCAACTAAATCAATGTAGATGTTTCATTATTTACATCTCACAAGGTTTACGATAGAAATAGAGTGTGTAGATTGAGCTCAGTGATGACGTCATTAATTAGAAACCACTTCCCTGACAAAGACCTGATGTTTAATAATGCTAATTTAAGAAGATTGGTGGTCGGTAACAGCTTCTTCTGACAGGTGATCAATTTGAGATTGATGGTTTTCCTGGTTAGAAGGACCAGAAGACTACTTTCTGTCATGATTTGGTGAGATGAAGTGAGACTCTTTAATCGTGATTCCACACAGAACAACTCAGGAAATACAATGTCACGAGACTTACAAATGCAACCATCTGAGGACAGGACGCATGTAGCTATGACTCTGACGACGATGACAGGAACGACGCTAAACCGGCAACTAACGTGGGGAACAGGCAGGTATATATTCACGAGAAGGTAATTAGGACACAATACAGGGCAGCTGGAAACAATTAACAGACACAGACGGACCAGAACAAGGGAAAAAAGTCACGTTGTGACAATACCCCCCACTTAAGGTGCACCAGAAAATACAGTTCATGGATGGAATTAAACCGTAAGGGGGCAAGCGGCTCCTAATCAAGTCCGAAGGTGGACCATGCGGCCAAAAAACTTGAGGAAACAGGTCCGGAGGCCGACCACTATGCCGGGAGAACAGATGGTGACGTCGACGACGCCCACGTTGCATGAGTTCAGTCCTATGAAAATAACCACGGAAGGGCGCTGCGGTCCCGAAAAAAAACCCGCGAGAAGACCAGCTGGGCGGGTACAGCAAAGAATCCCACGAAGAAGATCAGGACGATGAGGAAATCCATGAAGAACAACATGATCGAGAAACCCCCGAAGAAGAGTCATTGGAGGACCAACAGAAAGCGATGTAGCCAGGAGCTTAGGTGACTCAGAATCTGTCCCTCTGAAAGGGGCAGATCCCTTGGAACGAGGCTGATCAGCTGCGATCCTCTCGGCGGACGCAGTCTCCTGGAGCGGGGGCAGATCAGCATTGATCTCACCGGTGGGCGGCGAAGGCTTCATAGCTGCTGCTGTGATGGCCAGAAAGATAGCAACCACTGCTGCCACAGCGGATATCTGGAGGCAAATCGGGTCAACAGTGACTGCCTCGGAAGAAGCGGATGCTTGCGGCTGATCAGCTGCGATCCTCTCAGCGGACACAATCTCCTGGAGCCGGGGCAGAACGGCATCGATCTCACCAGTGGGCGGCGATGGCTTCCTAGCTGCTACTGTAACGGCCAGAAACATAGCGACGACTGCTGCCACAGCAGACATCTGGAGGCAAAGCGGGTCAACAGTGACTGCCATGGAAGAAGCGGACGCTTGGGAACTCGAGATGTCGGGGTGCCGGAAGAAGGAACATAAGGCGCCGACTCAGGAACTAGTGAGCGACTAGGAGCTGGAACTGGAACTTGGGAGCAACAAAGAAACTGGGACTGGAACTTGGGAGCGATGAGGAGTTGGGACTGGAACTTGGGAGCGACGAGGAGCTGGGACTGGAACTTGGGAGCGACGAGCAGCTGGGACTGGAACTTGGGAGCGACGAGGAGCAGGGACTGAAACTTGGAAGCGACAAGGAGCTGGGACTGGAACTTGGGTGTGACGAGGAGCAGGTACTGGAACTTGGGAGCAACGCTGAGCTTGGAATGGAACTTGAGCCTGGACATGCCTTCCAGGAAACCCTGCTGGAGCTTAGTCGTGCCGGAGAGGGGCAGGAGGCGAACCCCAAACAGGCTGTTGACGGCGAGACAATACTGCGGCTGGTAGGTCGGAGGGAGGTGCATCTTCTGGAGAGGAGGCAAGGATGGCGGCCGGGCCCCCCTCGAGAGGAGTAGGGACGGCAGGACCCCCTGGAAAAGAGTAGGGGCGGCCCAACGGCTTTGTCCATGCCGACGCGGGGAGAATAGCTGCGGGGAGGAGCGCTGACCAGCTTCATGTCTGCGGGCACCCACTTCAAGGGGGCAGAACGCCAACCTTGATCCCCAGAAAGGTGAGACTTTGGGGGAGGAAGCGTTTTTAGCAGCCTCCCTGGCCAACCATTGAAATAGAGTCAGTTTCTCACCTGCTGCTGAATCGTTATGGCCGGTTTGTTCTGTCATGATTTGGTTTCGGATTCAGGCGCAGACCGCCTGAGATGAAGTGAGACTCTTTAATCGTGATTCAGCATGGAACAACTCAGGAAATACAATGTCACCAGACTTACAAATGCAACCATCTGAGGACAGGATGCATGTAGTTATGACTCTGACGACGATGACAGGAACGACGCCAAACCGGCAACTAACGTAGGGAACAGGCAGGTATATATACACAAGGAAGTAATTAGGACACAATACAGGGCAGCTGGAAACAATTAACAGACACAGACGGACCAGAACAAGGGAAAAAAATTACATTGTGACACTTTCAGGGTGGCCAGACACATCCTGTTGGACGATGGGTCAAGAAATAATATCTGATTTCCTTTTATTTCAGATGTCTGTTTTTACCAGTTGTGGTAGAGGAGAAATACATCTAGTATCAGTCCTGGTGTAGTGTGCTTGGTGTGCAGGCAGGAAGTGCTTTTCTCTGGTAATCTGCAAGGTTGTGTGTCATGGTCAGCCCTTGGGTGCTTTGTCACATGTTTTGAAACATCCAGAACTTTTTGATTGAAATGGCAGAACATGTTCGAGGTCAGGAGTCTCAGTCCGTCTTGGCTCAGATAGCGCTCATTGTCGTAAAGAGATTTTTTGCACCACAAGATATTTGAAAGTTATTGAGAAATCTTATTGAACATCAGTGCATGTGTTCTTCATCCATTTGTGAAGCATACAAAGTCTGCTATATCTTTTTTCATTTCCTGTAGGCACTGGTCTGCTGATAAATGTTAAGTCCCTCAAGTTTTTGCAACAGATCAGAAAAATCCCTTTTGAAAATCTCGGACTGTTTTTCTTTTTAGCTACATCAGTAGATCCTGTATGAATAACAAGCGTTTTTCCAATTTTGGATACTGCTTTATGATTGACAGGATTTCTTTTTTAAATGTCTCTCACCGTATTTTGGGAGCAACTGATAACATTGTTCCATTCCATTTATTTGAATCATCATGAACAGTTCGAACTTTTGGTGGGAGATTTCTTGCTTTCTTGTGTTTCCGCTTCATGGTGCTGGATTTCTTCTGCTGACCTTGGCTGGTGTTTGGGGCTGGGTTGTCCTTCGGGAAACAGAGTGCTGCAAATCTGTTTTTGAGCTGGATTACAGTAGTATTCCTATATGGCGTACTTTTTCTTGCTTTGGGTTGGAATTTCCTACGTCTTTTCTTCCTTGGAGTAGAGGTAGAGGTGTTGCTGTGCTGTAGTGCAGACCATTCTTCATCATACTGCGAATGCGGTGTCCTTCTAATCAAGCACCTTGTTTTGGCTGGAGGCTTATTTTTGAGACCGTTGCCCCGAGAGTCGATTGAAACAGTCCTGGATTAAGTGCATGATTAAGGTTTACAGGTAGTGGAATGTTCAGCCTGTGGGCTCATTGGTGACTTTCTCCAGCAGTGGCTTGTAAAGCTATGGGTCATCCGAGGTCTCATTTTGTCCCTTGCTTGTGTTTCAGACCTTTGATCCCCAACACAGCGAAGCTGATGATGGTGTAGTGCTCCACAACCGACAGGACTATCAGGACACCTATGATGCTTCTCAGAAGCATCATGACCAGGTTTTTTCTCACTGTTGGCAATCATCAGTAAAGTCGTCCCCTTTCCAAATCCAGTTTACTTCCACATTCACAAATCTTCATTTCCATAGCATTTGTCAAAGTCTTCAGCTGAGCAAAATGGCATTTTGTTATCCCACAGTCTTTAAAAAGCAATTCAAAAAGAAATATGGTCTAATACAATAACTTCTGAGCCTGGGTATATTAAGTAACTAAGAAAAAAGCAATAGAGAAGAAAATAAGGTGAGAGAACAGAGAATGGAAAAAGACGCTCTGCTCGGATGAACATATTTGCCTACATGTTAAATTCTAAACGTGACCATCACTAAAAAGCCCACAGTAAAAATCAATCTCTATAGTAAATCTTCCTTTCACCAGTTGCAAAATCAGATTCCTGTAATGTTACTTGTTGTTTATCAGTATTATTCTTCCTCTGACCCTCCAATAAATACTTATACATTTTCTGTCTTCTTCCACCTGTGTCAGGAAAACAGTACTCCCCCCTCCCGCTGCTTTGCTTATTGTTTACATGTTATTCTAATAGTGCCTCTGTGAATTCTCCTTCTCTTAAGGGAATCTAATCGCTGTAATATTAACCCATGCAAACACGACAGGGGTTCAGCTTTCACACATTCTGCTTTTATTAACATCTGATGTCAACCTTATTTAGAGTACATAAATGAAGCATTTCCACTGTCGGAACTTAAAGGTAATTTTACCGGATCTTCCCGGTATGTGTGTGTCTCCATTTCACCGGGCTGGGCAGACAGGATCATTTTTGGGGCCATTTCAGGAACCGACAGAGTACCTGCTTAGGGTTATGTACTTGGAAATGGCCCGATAGAGTCATTGGGAGCTGTGCTTAACTCATGCTGATAACTTGTAACTCAGAAGGAAATGATATCAGCAGACGTTCTGATATATTATTGAGACAACTGGAGAGCTGGGTCGGACTCTCTGGTACAGTACTTGGCTGGTTCGAGTCTTACTTTAAGAACAGCAACTTCTTTGTGTCAATAAAGAATTTTTCATCAGAATAAACAGAAATCACAAGTGGGTTCTCCCAGGGCTCCATCCTGAGGCTCCTCCTGTTTAATGTCTATACTGCTCCCGCTAACACAAATTATAACAAGCAATAAGATTAGTTACCATAACTATGCAGATGAGACTCAGCTTTAGATTACAATGTCACCAGGTGACTTTGAACCCATCCAAACCCTAAGTGAATGCATAGAGCAAATTAATAGATGGATGTGCCATAATGTTCTCCAGCTGAACAGAAACAAAACTTAAGTAATTATCTTTGGACCTAAAGAGGAACAATCAAGAGTCAGCACACACCTTGATATAATACAGCTAGAAACTACTGATCAGGCCCAAAATCTAGGTGTAGTAATGGGCTCAGACATAGACCTCCAGTGTCACACAAAGGCAATAACAAGGTCAACCTTCTATCATTTGAAGAACATTTGTAGGATTAAAGGACTAATGTCACAATGGGATCTCGAAAAACTCATCCATGCTTTTATCTTTAGTCAGATTGATTACAGCAATATTCTCACAGTTCTGCCTAAAAAGTCAATCAGACAGCTGCAGCTGATCCAGAATGCTGCTGCTCGCATACTCACTAATACCAGGAAAGTAGAGCACATCACCCCAGTTCTAAAGTCCTTACACTGGCTCCCTGTAGTTCAGAGAACAGACTTCAAAATACTTTTACTAGTTTATAAATCATTAAATGGCTTAGTACCAAAGTATGTGGAAGACTTGCTGCCACTATACCAACCCCCCAGACTCAGGTCTTCCAACTCTTGTCTACTAATCATCCCTAGAGTTAGAACCAGGCATGGAGAACCAGCTTTCAGTTTATATGCACCCCTTATCTGGAATGTTTCAAATAGAAAAGGAAAAATCCAACTCTTTATCAAATAAGAAAATTCACGTTGCTTAGAGTTTAAAAAAAGCAGTCTGATTTATATATATATATATATATATATATATATATATATATATATATATATATATATATATATATATATATATATATGTGTGTGTGTGTGTGTGTGTGTGTGTGTGTGTGTGTTACATATGATGTCTAAATGTAATTGAATAATTGGATTATTAGAGCTGAACCTAAAACCCACCAAATATCGCAATCAAGGGTGAATGTCAACACCTCTTTTTAATTAAATATCTTCCAGTGTATCTCCTTTTTCTCTTCCTTCCCTTCCCTTCCTTTCGTTTTGTATTTGTTATGCACAAAGCACAGTAATCTCAGTCTCTTATCCTTATCACTTATCATTCTTACTTTGCCTACCAGTATAATCTTGTATGACCTTCTGCTGTTTTATTTATTTTTTTGTTGTTATTCTAAATATTACACACTGTTATAGAACTAGCCTGTTCTATAACACTATGCTTCAAATGACCTTCTTCTAGGAAATAAAAAAAATATTTTAGCTGATAGTTCTCTTGTGATTTGAATGTTTTGTTTTGGACTGGTTTTTTATAATCAAGTTTATGAATAAGACAGCAAATCACAACCAAACTACATTTATTTGTCTGTAAAGTACAACAGTTTATCAGTGTTTACAAATGCATTATTTAACTTCATACTCATTTGCAAATAGTGCCTATTAAAAGTACTCAACTCTTTGGATAGTTTACCCTTCTATTGCTTTTATAACTCATTTGTGATCAATAAGATTTATTGAAAAGGAAATACATTTACAAAAAAACTTTAATGTCTGATTGAAAACCGTTTTTTTATTTATTACTGTCAGTAAAAATATTTCACATAAAATATGTGATTATATAAATATTCACCCCCTCTAAGTCAGTATTTAGTATGTGATTACCTTTGGATGAAATCAAAGCACAGAATGTATTTGGACAGGTCTCAATCAGGTTTACTCATCTGGACGGTTCCATTTTCCTCCATTCTTCCTTGCAAAACTGTTCAAGCTCTGTCAGGTTGCGTTGGGATCAGCTGTAATCCGCCCTTTTCAAGTCCTGCCACTAATCCTCAATGGGACTGAAGTCTGGGCTTTGACTGGGCCACTCAAGAACATCCACCTTATTGTCTTCAAACAATTTCTGTGTAGCTCTGGATGATTTGGGTTGATGTCTTGCTGGAAAATAAAACTGTAGATGGATGCAGATGAAAACAAATTGTTCTCCAGGATCTCCCTTTATTTTTCTGAATAAATTTTACCTTCTACCTTTACAAATCTTCCAGGATCTGCTGGCAAGAAACATCTACACAGCATGATGTTACCAGCACCATGCCTTTACAGTGGGAATGGTGTGTTAGTGGTGATTTTCAGTGTTTGGTGTCTTCCAAACACAACGTCTTGTCTGATTTTCAGTGCCTTGATGTTGAAAGTGTGCTATACAAATATATTTTATATTGAATATTTGTTATTTAAATGTAATTATTTTGTGGAAATCAGATTTTAGAGGGGAGTTTTTTATTAAAAAACAACAACAAATGTAATTAACATCTTGTTGATCATGATTGATTTGTAATAGAAATAAAAAGCTTAAAACCTCCAAGGAAGTGGATACTTTTTATAGACACTTTATTTGAAATTTGATTACAAATTTAAAGTCTGTGATATTTTTTTAAATTAATTATGTAATTAACCGATGCAAAGTAATTAACCGAGTGAACATCATGAAGTACTAGTGAATATATGTGTATACATATATGCCACTATTTCTAGAAAATAAACTGCATCAGTAAGAATAAATCTTACTGGCCAAAACACAACTAAAGCTAAAAGACATAGAAGAGAAAAGCAGAGTTTCTGTAAAGATGCAGAAGTGGCACACCAACACTAGCTGGAAACAGCAAAAAAAGGAGCTTTAAAAATCTGATAATAAACTAAATGTGCACCCTAGCGTTGTGAAATAAAAATATATAAATACAAATGTCATGTCAGTGGAGCTGACATTAAGGCCCAATCTAGCAATATTAATAAAAAATTATTGTTGATATTTATATTGTTCTCATTTTTGTGAAGGGTTTGCATTAAAAAAAGAAAAGAGTTCCCGCTGAAACAGAAAAGTTCAGATGTAGGCGTTAAGGAGGTTAAGATTTCATTTGTGTGGCTTTGAATAATTTCACATCTGTACTGTTAAGAGAAGTTGGATCCTAAATGTTTCTCATTGGTTGATTGAGCTCTAAATTATACACACAAGGTTTAACTGAGAAGTTATGCAGATTCAGGTAGAGGTTTTTCAAATTCAGGTAAATTTGTCTATCAAGAATCTGGGTAGAATGTGATTGTGCAAAAACAGGTCAGAGAAGTTCATTCACTTAAACACTTTCAATCCTGAAGAAGAAGTGAGCACAAGAAGAGCAGACAACTCTTCTTAACCAGGGTGACTAAAAAGTATTCAGGATGGGAAGACATTAGTTGGCAAGTTACTCAAAATTTCCAATCATGATTATACAAATCAGAAATTGTTCTCTATGAGCTGCACATATGATTTAGACCATGTGGTAAGAAGCTTCAAAACAATATGTAAACTTAGGTCAGGTTAAACAGAAAAAAGTACACTGATAAACACAAATGTATTCCCAAAAAACTCTGAGGACGTAAAAAGAGACATTGCCTAATCTAAAAATCAAATCAGACGAGCATGTCAGTCCTTTTTTTATGGCTCTGCCGGGAACAATCGAGAACGCTCAACACAGTGGTTGTTCTTGATTTTGTCTTTCAGCAGTTCAACAATCAGAATCACATGTGGTATCTTATTAGGTTTTGGTGAGCAAAACCCAGTACAAAATAGTGCAACATAGTGAATCTGAAGAAAAGGCTTTAAAATCATTTGTAAAGTATGGCATCCGTGCTGCAGAATATATTGCAAATTCATCGTTATCGCAATATCACCCTATGCAGTTGATAAACTTGCCTGAACTGCAACAAATGTTAACTAATTATTTAATTAAAGACTGCACAGTGGCGCAGTTGGTAGCGGGTTTGCCTTGCAAGAAAGTCCTGAGTGCAAATGCCGGCCTGGGATATTTCTGCATGGAATTTGAATGTTCTCCCTGTGCATTCTCTCTGGGTTCTCTTCTCCGACTTTCTCCCACAGTACAAAAACTATTACGTTAATTTTTTTCTCTAAATTTTCCTTAGGTGTGAGTGTGGGTGCGCGTGTATGTGTGTGTATACGTGCATGGTTGTTTGTTCTGTGTGTCTCCATGTTGCCCTGCGATTTTTTGACAACTTGTCCAGGGTGCACAATGCCTCTCGCATAATGACAGCTAAAGACAGGCACCAGCCCCCCCTGCAAGGGCAAGCGGGTACAGCCAGTGGTCGGATGGATGGATGTCATCTGCTGCTGTTGGTCCACTGTGTTTTCTGAAGTCCACATTTAATCTACCAGGACACTTCATGCTTCCTTCAGCGGAAAATCATCATGAACATGCTGCTTTTATTTTCCAGCAGGACTTGTTACCTGCTCACACTGCCAAAGGTACCAAAAAGCCACCTCCATGACCATGGTGTTACTGTGCTTGATTGATCAGTAAACTGGTCAGACCTGAACCACATAGAGAACCTATGGGATATTGTCAAAAGGAAGATGAGAGACACCAGACCCAAATATGCAGATGACCAAAAGGCTGCTATCAAAGGAATCTGGGCTTCCATCACAACTCAGCAGTGCCACATTCTGATTGCCTCCATGCAACGCCACATTTATGAAGTCATTTGTGCAGAAGTAGGCCATACAAAGTACAAAATTGCAAAAAATAAATGCTTTTTGTCTTGTAATGAAACAAAAACTAATCTATGTATTAGATTTAGAGGAAAAAGAGGATAGCTTGTAAGCCAGAGAACATATTAACAACTGTGAAGTACAGAGGTAGCACCATGATGTTATGGAGTGTTTTGCTGCAGGAGGGACAGGTGAATGTCTTAAAAAAGATTTTGTCATAATGAAAGAAAATGATTAGTTAATGTTACAAAGTGGCATAAGGACAACAAAGTCAGTGTTTTGTGTGTCCATCACATAGCACTGACTTCAGGCCCATAGATATGCGTGGTCAGAGATGAAAAGGTATGTCTACAAACATGACCTAGTTACACCAGTTCTGTCTGAAAGAATGGGCCAACAAACAAATTATTGTGAGATGCTTGTGAAAGTTTACGCAAAACATTTGATCCAAGTCATAAAATTTAAAGGGGACATATTTTTCAAATGTCACTTTTTTTCATCTTTTGGTGTTGCCATTTGGGTCTCTGCTGCCTCTATAACCACTCCAAACATGAAAAAAAATCATCCATCCCTTTTTTTGCAAATGTTTTCTGTCAGAAAAAGTGCCTTATTGTGACATCCCAATAAGCAAAATTTGCATATAAACTACCCATCACCTGTCAAAATCCACCCCTCATTTGTCAAACCCCGCCCCTCACATGTCAAATCCCTCCAACCAATTCCATGCCGTGGCAAACCTGCAGCATAGTAGCAAGATGGGTGGGCGTGATCTGCAACCACTAATTTGCATAAAAGTGACATGGCCCTCTAAACAGCTTATTCTGAAAGGGAATGAATTTGGGATAGATTGTAATGAGATAACTTTATGCTAGAGTGATTTTGTGCAAATAACTTCATCAATATGTTTTGTACAGACCATAAACCTATAATAACTTGTTTTAAAAAAAAGCATAATATGTCCCCTTTAAATTTAAGGAAAGTCTACCATGAACGAAGGAAATGCCTAGCTACTGCCTTTACATTTTGAAGAAAAAAAAATTTCAATTTTCCTTGGTATTATTCTGGTATTTTTGCAAAGAAAAGTAATTTTGGTAATCCTAACCGACCTAAAATGGGAAAGGCTTAGTCTGATTTAACATCAAACAATGAGGAAAAGTTCAGCTGACTTTTTATTTAGTGTATATGCACATCTGGTATTAGCTGTATACATACTAAGTCCAGTGACATGTTTTATCCAAGACAGATGTACTTAAAAGATAAAACGTGTTCACTGATTTGTCAATTCATTCACTTTTTGATAAGGTACTTTACGAGTAGGCTACTATCTCAGATGTCGTACCAATTATATTGTTGAAGTGCTATTAGGGAGACAATAAACAAATAATTAGTCAATAATAAATTTGGAGTGGTTTGGGTCTGAGTCATCAAATAATAATCAGAATATTTCTGTAAAAAATAATCAATATAAATATCAAATAAAAACACAGAGGGTCTTATCTCCTCAAACACATCCAAAAGCATGTCGTTTCCACCCCATCCAGTGCTTGAATGCCGTTTAATAAACTGTGCTGTGCCTCCCCCGCCAGGACTCAGTTGTAAAACACATCGCCTGGAAGTGCGAAGGGGCGTTTTCCTCTACAACCACCAGATGGCGGTGTTACGTCTGGAGACGGCATGCAACAGGTTTGGCGGACGTGCAGCAGGAATTTACAGAGTGCCGCGGCTCAGGAGAGATGGAAGGTGCAACTGCATAGCCTATGTTTTATTTTTTAAATAAGATAAATAAAACATTAGGGACATGTTGTAACTCAACTCACTCTTGACTGGCTATTTTTGCAAGAAGTTTTCATAACTTTACAAGTTGTCCAAAATACTATTTTACTGTATTCTAATCACCTAAATTAGTGATCTCAATCATCTGCAGATTTAGAACTAAACATATTGGAACATTTGGTAATATTTGTATACAGAACTGATCAGAATTCAGAACCAATATTCAAATACGTTTTACTGATTTGTGGGAATAAGTTTTGATTTAGCTACAGCTGTTTTCCTCCAGAGGCAAACCCCGACCCCAATGTCTTCTGATGATGCGCCACCAGTGGACGTCGTTGTTCCGCCCGGTGCCTGCCCCCCCCCCCCTTCCTCAGCCCCTCACCCCATCAGGATGCGCTGACCTCATGCATGCATCCAAGCAAAAATCCCAGAGTGAAAGAGCGGTAGGGGGAGAGAAAGGAGTTTTGAAAAGACCGGCAGAAGGAGCGAGACTAACTATAAGGACACAAGCGACTCTTAAGTTCAGCTGGAAGAAACAAACAACAACACAGCAGAAGCTTTTGCGAAGATTAAGAAAAGTAGTTGATTTATTTACAAATCTTTCCAGGTAAGAACATCTTTATATGTTTTCTTCCTAATTTGCCTTAATATTATCCAATTCTTTATTGGAAGAGCGTTCTTTTTTTCCTGATTCATGTGTACCCCCTTCCCTCTCCTCCAGCCATATACACACTATAGAGACCAGCGGACCGACCATGATAAGGGCTCTGGATGCCGTCCTGCCTGCGCTGCTCGCCGCCGCCCTGCTGTGTCGGAGCGCGTTTGGCGGCTACGGGATGAGCCTGTTCGCCGCGCAGACCTCCCCCCCAGATCCCTGCTACGACGAGCACGGCAACTCGCGGCGCTGCATCCCGGATTTTGTCAACGCCGCCTTCGGGAAGGAGGTGAGGGTGTCCAGCACCTGCGGCAAGACGCCGAGTCGTTACTGTGTGGTGACCTCCGCGGAGAAAGGGGATGAGAGGACCCGCAACTGTCACACCTGCGATGCGTCTGACCCCAAGAAGTACCACCCGCCGGCGTACCTGACGGACCTGAACAACCCGCACAACCTCACCTGCTGGCAGTCCGAGAACTTCGTCCAATTCCCACAGAACGTCACCCTGAGCCTATCCCTCGGAAAGAAGTTTGAGGTGACTTATGTGAGCCTGCAGTTCTGCTCCCCCCGTCCCGAATCCATGGTGATCTACAAATCCATGGACTACGGGAAAACCTGGGTGCCCTTTCAGTTTTACTCTGCGCAGTGCAGGAAGATGTACAACAAGCCCAACCGGGCCGCGATTACCAAGCAGAACGAGCAGGAGGCCGTCTGTTCGGACTCCCACACCGACATGTACCCGCTGACCGGCGGCCTCATCGCCTTCAGTACGCTGGACGGCCGCCCGTCCGCGCACGACTTCGACAGCTCCCCGGTGCTGCAGGACTGGGTGACGGCCACAGACATCAAAGTCACCTTCAGCCGACTGCACACGTTCGGCGACGAGAACGAGGACGACTCGGAGCTGGCGCGCGACTCCTACTTCTACGCCGTGTCGGACCTGCAGGTCGGCGGGCGGTGCAAGTGCAACGGGCACGCGTCCCGCTGCGTGAAAGACCGGGACGGGAGCCTTGTGTGCGAGTGCAAGCACCACACTGCGGGGCCGGAGTGCGACAGGTGCAAGCCGTTCCACTACGACAGGCCGTGGCAGAGAGCCACAGCCCGGGAGGCCAACGAGTGTGTCGGTGAGTCCGTCCACGGTCCTCTAGCCTGCAGCGACTGGCAGATGATGAGCGCTTTTTCAGTTTCTCCTGGCTGTGGGGAACGCTGAAATAATAATAATAATAATAATAATAATAATAATAATAATAATAATAATAATAATAATAATAATAATAATAATAGGGTTTAATGTCCAAGATGGTTTTCAGGAACATATATAAACTTTTGAGGCAGAGAATGCATCCAAACCTCACGTAACATAAGAAGCGCACTTGGAAAGTCTGAGGTTGATTTAGGGTTTATAAACGGGACCGTCAAGTCTAATGACCTAAGCAAGATTTTCCAAAACTAGGAAACGACGTTTTTCTATCTATTTGATTCAGCAAAAATTTAAATAAATACATTAAATAAAAATAATACTACTAATCTAAAAAAATATCCCCTAATCTGATTACTGTGCCCTGTGAAAATTGCCTTTTATTATGACGATATTTATCGTGACTTTTTATATTCCTATTAGTTGTAACTTTGGGGATTTGGTTTGAATCTAAGTGATTAAACACAGTTTGAACATTTCTGCATTAATATCTTATCAGGCAGGTTTCAAGATGCATGAGTCAGGTTGATACCAATTTCAGTTTTTCTTTGTGGTCTTACTTTCCAATTCAAATTCTGACCAGTCTAGGTTTGTTCTTTCTTTCTAGGGACTAAAACATCTGAGAAAGACAAAGCGGTAGTAGCAGGTGTAGTACTTTTGAATCCAATATAAAACTAAGGGATTAGGGAATCATACCTATTTTTGCAACAAAGCAATTGTTTGAACTTAAAAAATGCATAACAGTAAGTTGTTGGTTTAAGGTGTTAATATTCAAAAATGGAAATTTTTTAGTTTACTAAATTAAAATAAATTAGGAAAAAAAACCTTTGATCTTTTAGATTTTGACCTGATGATCACTGTCAGCTAAGTTAAAATTGGCCTATTCCGAACTCTTGTTGATCAGAGTATCTCTAATCAGTGTTTGGTGTGATGCAAAGCAACACAAACAGACTGAGAAATGAAGGCGACACTCAGTATCTCCTGTATATCTACATTGTTATATACTGATTTTATTTATTAGAGGGGGCAAAAACAGCCCTAATATTTTGCATATAGCAGCATACTGCTGTCTAAGTCAGAGATCCAAACTGCTTCACGGTTTTTTGGCTGATCAAACTGAACAGAAGTGCTGTGGTTTATCGTATAAACTGACCCAGCACTGAGAGCGAGCAGTAGAATACTGATATTTCAGTTTGAAGCTAGGCATTTCCGAAACTTTGGAGAAACTATCCAACACATTGTTGACACAGACAAGTAAAAGAATGAATTTCATCACAAAGGCAAAACCTTTTTCTGAATTTCAGATTTGGTATTTTACTTTATCTCTGAGCTTTAATCACATTTAAGGTGATCTTATTCTCTAGCATTTATACAGAAATTCAAGATGTAAATATTGTAATTATTTTCATTTTTGTTTTTAAGAAAATAGCAACAATGTTTCCTATTGTAGGTAAAATAATATGACATGCTGACTGTTTCTTTCTTGTAAGAGAGGGAAAGGTGTAGTGGCCTTCCTTCAGCCAGCAGTGATGAGAAACAGATGGGGGAGGGACAATACAGTGTTCCTTTCTGCTCCATACAGCTGAAAAGATCTCAGATCAATCTGGCACTTTCTTTGACATCTAATTGAAATGCTGTTAAACGGTAGGAACACTACGATGGAAATTTGTGGTTGTTTTAAAACTACAACTTATTGAAACCCTGGCATGCTTAAATATTCATAAATCGCTTGTCTCTAATCACATTGTGATTGTTTTTATTTGTATATTTATTCCTAGTCTAGTCTAATTCTGTTTTAACTTTTAAATATAAAACATTAAAATAAAGACGACGAATCACCACAAAGCTACTGTAATGAAATGTTTTGTTGAGATGAACACTGAGGATGAGCAAAATGGTGATTGATGATAGACACTAACACTAAAGGCCTCAGTGCGACTCCTACAGCCACTGAAAGACAAGTGCAGCCAATTGAAAACCTTCAATTTTCCATTGAGCTGCAGCTCTACGAACACAGCAGCTGACTGAAAGGATTTTGTTTGTTGGTGGCTGACATTAACAAGGTGAAATGTGAATAAGGGGCCTTTTTGGTAAAAACATCCAGTTAGTCTTTCTGAGTTAAAAAAGCAAGATAAAGGGGAAGATTTTTTTATTTTTTTATTTCGTGAGAAAGTGCTGCAATGTCTGCTGATGTGTTAAGGTGTTATATCCTGCCTAATTCCTCCCCCAAACAGCAAAAAACAGGGAAAAAGAGTCCACAGAGCACTTTAAAACAGCTGCATTTATGCCTCTGTTTTAAAGCACTTTGCTGATTCCCTCCACCAGGATCTTAGAGGACATTCATGTTCTTAAGTGGGCTTCTCAATCCATTTGGTTTATTGACTTTCTGCAGCAAAGCAACGGTGTCTAATGCAATGAGTTCAGTCAGCAGATGCTTCGGCGCATCAGAGACCATAGGAGGTCTTAGGAGCTCCAGTAAAAGCAGAATCAGGCAAACTAAGGCAGCATTACACTGGATGCCAGTGATGATGTAAAAGGGATTTTTGTGTAGTGAACTTGTTGTTTTGGAGAGTACCGTACGTTGAATGATCCAGGGTAATCAGGGGATGGCTTAGAGGCATGCTGAATGAAGGGACACTGAACACTGCAGCAGGGTCCAGGGGAGGGGGTGTGAACAGCAAGGTGGGTTAAATGGCAGCTAAAAAAGACAGGGGTAAGCAGAATGAGAAAAGGAGTGTGATAAAGAGAGCATGCAAAGACAAAAAGTTGTACTGGATGAATATTTCAACCATCCTGTCCCTTGTTAGTTTTAATTGGCCATAACTGCAGTTTCAAGGATCTTTTCTGGAGAGATTCACCAATCAGAGGTTTTGTGGCCAATTTACGATTCCCAGTTTTTGCACAGGTCTGAACTTATACTGATTTAGAACTATAAATAGCAGCAAAATATCTCTGCTTTCTACATATACTAATAATTGAAAAATAAAAATGGTTATATTAAAAAAGAACAATGATTCTCTCAAACAACCCAAATTTACAAAGCCATCTTTTACTGCATCACCAAAAAATCTGCAAATACAATAATAAACTCCAGGTTGTAGGGCGGAGGATTTTATTCAGTCATAATACAATTAAAAAATTACGGCATATGCATGTTTACTCCTTTACAAGAGAATTTACAGGTCACAAAATTTGTTTTCTGTTTTAGAAGGGGAGCATATCATAAGATATTACTTTTTTCTGCAAGACCAGTGTTTTAAGCGGAAAGGTTCAGATGTGCTGATCTGTGTTACCTTGGTAAATAATTGTTTTATTAATTTATTGTAACTGTAAACCAGTCGTTCTGCTGTGAATTGACATTTATTATTTCTACCAGAGAGCAGGTGGTTTTAAACAGCTCTGCATTTCAGCATATTTCACTATTTCTAAACAAAGGAAGAATGATAATAGAGGCATAATTTTAAACTGTCTTTAGCATCTTAAGTTAGCCTTAAGCACAATTAGCTTGAAAAGCACTATTAGCATCACTAACTACACACATCAGCCCCTCTGCGTCTATTCTCTGTAACCTTGTTAACCCTTACATTTCCTAGTGCTATGAACCATGACAGAAAAATCTTCAAAAGGATAAAACGGAGCAACTTTTGGTAGGTTCCACTTTGTATTATCTGCCGAAGTGAAAAATAGTAGCAGCCTCCGCAGAAAATACAATTTCCCTTATTGAAGTTTCTAAACCCTTTTCTGCTTCCTCTGACCTTATTTCACCTCACGCATACAAAGCAAACTTTGAGTCTTCTTTCCTCAGTAAAAACTTTCACACTGAATAGCAGTGTTGACAGCGTGTCGTCTTGAGTTTAGTCCATTTACTGATTGGAAAAGATTGTTGGTTTTTAGTTTCTAACCTGTTGATCGCCAAGCGTAAAATCCTCTGTGAATTCAGTTGATTTCTCAGTGCTTTATTTAGTTCTGAGGCAAGTTTGGACTTTAATTTCCCACCGAAAGTTTTGTCAGCACAAATCTACTTGCATATCAGTAGATTAGATGTGATTCTTAAAGTTAGTGTTTTCTCTCTCAACCCTGTTGCCTTAAAAGTTTTTATATTTTGGTCCATGAAGCAAAGGCAGTAGATTTATTGTCAAATCAGCTATTAGCCATTGACGCAGCCGTCCGGGGTTCAATTCCCAAACTTGGGACCTTTGCTGCATGTCTTCCCTCTCTCTCTGCCCAATTCCTGTCTGATTGCCGCTAATAAAGGCCTCTAGTGCTATAAAAATCTTTAAATCAGTTTGTGATATGGTTTTAAAAATTTCTGATTAAACACAAAAGCACATCACACTGTTTAGACTATATATTTTACTATACAGTTTTAGATTATGCATGAGCGCAGAAAGTGTATAAATCAATGACTTGGCCATAGTGTTTGCTCATTTACTTGATTCTAGCATATGTAAAGGTATGTTTTCCATCTTGATCAAAGTCTACTTCATAGAAAGCACACGTTGTTGTTTGCAATATTGTTTCCAGGTGGTGTTCTGACAGAAGCTCAAAACATGCTTTGCAGAGAGGTTAGTGCGCACTAAAACGTGTTTTAAAGACACGGCCACTGAGACAGAGCAAACCATTTTCACTTGTTTTTTATGCATTTTTTGTTCTATGGGTCTCTTAAAAAAGATATGAAGCTGTTGTGGTAAATGTTCATGTTTGCATGTGTTAATGGTTAAAGACATCCGCTTTAGTTCTTCGAGACACTCAACGTTTTTAGGATTTTCACTTATTTCTGTCCATATTTTATTGAGGTCTAAGAGTATTTCCAGAGCAACGACGAGAAGGTGTGAAAGCTGAAGCGTTCACCAGATATTTTACACACGGACATCAAGTTGTCGGTTTTTCAAAAACTGAGGATTAAAATGAAAAGCATCCCAAGTTACACCAACTTTTCCTAAATACAGTATCTGACAGAAGTAGTCATGCTCAGCGAATTTTTTCACATTTTGTCCTTTAGGATTTCATGTGATAAACATTATAGAGCATAACTGTGAAGTTATAATTGACACATAGTTTTCTCGTTTATTTACAAACAAAAATCGAATAGTGGTGTCTAACTAGATGTTTAGGGTCTTTCTTCTGCTTGAAAGTGAAGCATCATCAGAGTCTCGAGTCATTTGTAGCCTCTGTCAGAGTTTCTGGTCCTCCCTGTAATTAGCTCTGTCGTTATTCACATCAACACTGACCAGATTCCTCAGATTCCCTGCTAAAGAAAACCATTCCCACAGCACGATGCTGCCATCAACATGTTTCACTTTGGGATGATAGATTCAGTGTGTTGGGAAGTGTTAGTTTTTCTTCACACATGAAGTTTTGCCAGGGACAAACAATGAAGACGGAAAAGCATACAACCATCCGTCGTAAATATATAAACAAATACATAAACACCAAGTTGTTATTACATAATAATAATAATAATAATAATAATAATAATAATAATATTAATAATAATAATAATAATAATAATAATATTAATAATAATAATAATAATAATAATATTAAATTAAGTGTGGTATAAAAATAAAAACAACTGAGATGTAAAGAAACAAAAAACAACTAACATATATACCACAATCACTTGGGATATTGTTTTATAACCTAACCCCTCTTTAAATTTCTCCACAAGTTTCTATCTGAGCTGTCTGCTGTTTTTCCTGGTCTTCATGATGCTGTTCGTTCACTAATGTCCTCCCTGAAAACCTCTGAGGCCTTCACAGAACAGCTGGAGTTAGATTAGATTACACTCAGGTGGACTCTGTTAACTGATTCAGTCACTTCTAAGAGGAGTTGGTTGCACTGCATTGCATTTATTGATATCAGAGTAAAGGGAGATGAATAAGGTTTAGATTTCTACTTTGAAAACGAAGGAACCTTCACTTCACATTTATGTGCTATTATGTGTTGGTCTATCACATCTCAATAAAAAGTACGTTTGTTGCATAGTGAAACACTGTGGAAAACATCCAGGGGTGTGAATACTTTCACATGCAATAGATATCAACTTTAATTGGCAAATTGTGAGTTAGATGGACCAAAATGGAGTACAATTGCTAAATAATTCTTACTGGTTTGTTTGTTTGTTCTGGTCCATGTTGGCATTTCTTGTTGTCAGATGATTTGTTGCTGTTTTTTGCATTTGGAACCTTTTACACCAAAGGTCTGGTTGATTGTTGTTGTGCACCTTTATAAAATCGCTCTTCTTCATCTTCAAAGGTGGAGGCCGAATCCATGGGTAGAGTCAGTGACGGCAAACAAACCTGGGAATAAACTGATAGAGCAGCCATGCACTTTGCACCGTACTACTCTACTCACACTTTTTTACAGGTCGCAGTTCAAACTGAAGAAGAGGGGGGTTGGTCCTGCTCTCACTTCAAGAACCTGTTTCCATGAGCTCTTATCAGTGTTTATGACTGGTTTTGTAAACCGGCATAGAAATAAATTGAGCACAGTCCAGACAACCAGCTCAGGCTTATGTTTTAGATCCAGAGACCTGCTATATCTCCCAAACAGACAAACACCAGTCACCAGGCCAGGCACGTACTGTAAGCAAACCTGGGCTCACGGTATATCAACTGCTGGAGCTAAATTCTAAAAAAGGCAGCCAGAAGAGGTGCACCGAGAAACACAGTCAGATGCAGAGCAGCGGGGGCAGCAATGCAAATCTTTCTGTAGCACAGCTCTGCAGATGTGGACTTGGCTTTTCCAACAGCTCCATGCCAATTTGACTGAGACTATGTTCAAGTAATACTTTGATGTGTAGACATTTCGCACTGATGTTATCAAAGCGCTTGAACTCTTCTGATTCCCCCGGCTGGGACCACGATCAGCTGGGGAGTTTTACTCCTGGACTGCTCCTGGATGAGGAGATGTTGTGGGGGTTGGAATTCTAGGGCTGACCTGGTACCAATCACCCAAGCCACTCCCAGGTGGGACCTAAATCAGAGTCAAATTAACTGAGCCAAGTGTATGAATGGAAATGAAGCTGAAAGAGATTGTTTAGGGAAGAGGGATAAGAAGGATGAGGAGATGGTTAGTGACTGGTTGATGAATAGGAGAACTGTGTATCAATACACTGCTCAATAATTAGAGGTGTGGTCACCTGTATCTGTACTGTATAACTACTTTCATCACTAAAGATTTTACAATACAAACACATTTGTTAATACAGAAACCAATTCAGAACAGGTTCAGTAAAACTTTGTCCAAATCCAGTACTGTATTCAGATTCAGATCCAAATTATGATACAGAAACAATCAAACTCAATTTATCTTTTAGTGTCAATTGGTAAAAGATGTCAGTCTAAAAAAGACCATCTGATTGCATGAAATCATTGACTTTGCAGCAACCTCTCATCCTGAGCAAGCATTTGGCAGCAGTGGAGGGGAACAAGTGCCTTATACAGGAAGAAACCTCCAGCAGAACAGCTAGGGGTTGAGAGGACAGGAATGAGATGCAGAAACACAGAGCAGCACTGAACTGGGGAATTTTCTACAGGAAAGAAAAACAGAATTTAGAGTTAAAGGCAGCAGTGGCTCTGTCATTGGATCTTAGTTTTTAGATGATTAGATGTGCTGATATATCCCTAAAGTTAAGAAGCTTTGTCATTAACTTTCTTTGATCTCAGTTTTATTTTCTCTTCTTTCAGGGACACAATACTGTGCTATGCTCTTGGGCTTTTCAGTAAAATACTACAGGTCAGATAGATGACAAAGTGGATCTGTTGTTATTTTTAACAGCAATCTTACATTTTGCCTCAGAAACATACCAGTTAGAAATAACAGAAAAGTATAACATCTGAATCTCTCCATCCAGAAAGAACACAGTCATCAGGAGTGAGATTTTCTTGAAACTGTTTAGCCTCAAATGGAAGCAAAAGCTGTGACAACTAATGTAGATACTGTTGAATATGTCAAAGCACGGCAAATCTTGAAGCTATTAACATCAGAGCTTGGCAGCAGGCCTCTTATTGAGAAGGAATTTTGGAGCTTGTTATTGCCTGTCTTGCAGCCTGTTTAAGAAGCCACTCAGTTTTGATGGAATTTGGGTTTGCACAGTTAATAAATTCTGACATCCCCTTTTGAAGAATGGAGATGAGTTTATATAAAAAAATGAATCTGACAGAAAGTGTCTCATCTGTGTCTGTGGTCAGAGTGAAATACAAGAGGTGTTCCTGCTGTGCAGCTAACTGAGTTCTTCCTGAATTTTCTGCGTGTAGTTCGGTATTAGTCTCAAGGGGCAAAAGATCTCTTTTCATTACAACCTTTTTTGTTTTCATCCTACTTTTGACAAAGCTCAGGCTGCACTGTTCAAGGTGATGGAATGTGTTCAGATGTCAGCGAATGCAAAAACCTATTGTGAAGTTTCACAGCCTGTGTATCTGTTGTTCACTTCAGCGTCTGCTGGCCAAAGCGAGCGGTTATGGGCTGTGGTTTTGTTTCATTGCTTTGGCTACGACACATAATTAAAGCCAGATCCTGCTTGCAGCGTTAGCCTGCATTTCAGGCCTGTGTCTCTATGCATGCCTGTGCACAAGTATCTCTGCTTGTAACAGAAATGTGGCCTTAGTCTTGTTTTTGAGAAGCAGTTTGGTACAAAGCCATATTGCCTGTGAAAGAAAGCCATATAGCATTACTCTGTTGGCTTCTAGCCCTGACTCACTTCCTCTTGTCACCCTCAGTTCAGCTTGGACTTACCACAGACTGTGCTCCCCTATTACAACATCCAAACACACCTGGAGCTTATTCTTTTTTATTGAAATCAGATTATTTGTTATGAGCACAATTATTATTGCTACAAAGCTGAGGAAGAACACATAACTGCATTTACTCAGCATGAGCTGAGCTATTAAGACTTAGCACACGCATGCATGTCAGAATCGTGTTTCTAATAACATCAGTTATGTCTCTAGAGATAAATGTGGACAATTTACTTCCTAGAGAGATTTACACATCTAATGAATGTTTTTGCATTAAAAAGCTATTGCATTAATTTGTTATTTTCACTTGAAGACATGGCAAACAGCTTTTGATGAAAAAATGTATGAATGTTTATTTGCAGGCGCCAGTTCCCAGTACCAGGGTACAGGACCTTTTAAAAAGTTTCAAAAATGCTACAATTTTCAAAGGTCTTTTGATGAGATGCCAGCAAAAGTGTCAGAGAAAGTCTTGCTGCACATTGCAGGTCAGCTGGCTGAATGATAGGCTACAACATTGTTGCCTTGCAAAACAGGCTTTTTCGAATTATTTTCAAGCTTGGAGAAAATTGACAGTTTTATTAGGGGGGGAACAAGGAACACCAGCTATCACTTTTATTGAGATAAGCTAAAACCACAGTTGTCAGGCCACTTTCGGCATATATGTAAAGCAGCTGCCTACAGGCAAGTTACTTAAAGATTAGTATTAGCCTAATGTCCCCTTTTAGACTTCAAATGTTCTTATATACGGAATATACGGAACGGAAAGGAATAAAAATATTAGAATTCTGCAAGTATGTATGTTTAGTCAAAAAACTACCTTAATAAACGTATTTATTAACTTAATCAGATGTTTATTTTGTATATTCGGTTACTCTGTTTATGCATCGAAAACGAGAATACTAATAAATTAATAAAATACATTCTAAATAACTATTATAACTGTGATAATTAATCATATATACAATATATATATTAGGGCTGTCAAACTGAACGGTCTGCTTTACATTCAGTGAATGTTAACCAGTTAGTTGCCTTAGCAACTGGCTAAAAGATTAATAGGTTAAAACGGCCACGAGTAAATGTGATAGTGGACTTCAAAACAAAAGTTCCATATATCTCTCCTGTATTTCCTTAAAAGAAGAACAACAGATTCCGGTTTTGTCCCTTATTTACACCAAAATTTTTACTTTTTCAGTCATATTTAGAAATGGTAATTATTCGTGATTAATTGACAGCTACCCTGTGATTAATTAGATTAACATTTTTAATCGTTTGTCAGCCTCGCAGACACATATATATATTTGTGTGTCTGCGATACATTATATATATATATATATATATATATATATATATATATATATATATATATATATATATATATATATATATATATATATATATGTGTGTGTGTATAATGTATCGCAGACACACATATATATATATATATATATATATATATATATATATGTGTATAATGTATCTCAGACACATATATATATATATATATATATATATTAGGGCTGGGCGATATGGCCTAAAAATAAAATCTCAGATTTTCTCACACCAAATCCGATTTTTATCGATTTTTTTCTTTCTCCCTTTACTTTCTTAAACAGAAATAACAAATGACAGAATGAATGACAGAACTCTTATTTCAATATCTCCTTTGGGAGTCTACCTGAATTCAAAGTTGTGTGCAAAGTGGGTAGCACATACCTGGCGTCCAAAGTTTTCAGTAGGTAAATAAAGCCGGGCTTTTCCAATATATAAACAGACACCCTATCTTTGGCAATATAAATTGTGATGGCATCTGTGATCGCTTTCCACTGGACACCCGTCTTATCATAAGGTACACAGTGTGAAAATGATTCCCCTATGGTGGTGGTGTTTTGTGAGCTGCTGCTTGCTTGAGCGTCTCGTAGAGAGCAGCACTTCTCCCACTCTAAGGAGTGACTCTGTTTTAGGTGTTAAAACAAATTCTTCGTGCTCCCACCTTTGGTAGCAACAGCCTTCAAACAGATTTTGCTGTTTGTTGCTCCTAGTCTGAAGTCTCAAAACCGAACCAGTTCCATATAATTGAAAAAACTGTCCCTTTTTTGGGAACAAGCTCCTCTTTGCTAGTTACCATTTTGACGTCTAAGCGTTGCGAGAGACGGACTGGCTGACCTTGCTCCAAACTACGGAAAATCTCGATTTTCCCAAAAATAAATCTTCTTAAATGGCAAACTAATTAATCGATAAAATCGACTTATTGCCCAGCCCTCGTGTATATATATATATATATATATATATATATATATATATATATATGTTAGGCAGCTTTCCAGTGCCTGTAGAGACGTCTGTTAATGAATTAATTGATGACTTGTTACAGCAGTGAAAGCTCATCTTAAGCAGAGGGAGGATCTCTGTGTGTTGTGGGTTTGGCACCAAATGCATTTAAGTTTTTGTGTGTGTCTGCGCGTGTTTCAGAGAGAGAACGAGTAAGGAGGAGGTGCATGTGTGCAATGGAAAGGTTTAGTTCAAGAAAACCAAATGATTAGGGGTAATTAAAACCCACAGCAGACAAAATCATCTTGTGTTCGTTCACACATTAAACACAAGATGCTCCAGTGCATGGCTCATAAGCCGCATGAATCACACCATGCCTGTCTCTTTCATGTGTCATGAGGTACACCAATGACTAGATGCTTTAATTTGCTAGGAGACTGAAGCTGATCAGACAAGACGTCCATTTTTTTTTTTTCTGGAAATATTCCCACAGAACCTTACTCATAACTTATAAAGATTCAAATTAAAACTTTACACACTTTTTCCTTGGGTAAATGATTTGAAAACTTAATGTATTTTCCCGGGCTTCACAGTGGCACAGTTGGTAGCCTTGCAGCAAGAAGATCCTGGGTTCAAATCCCAGCTTGGGGTCTTTCTGCATGGAGTTTGAATGTTCTCCCTGTGCATGTGTGGGTTCTCTCCGGGTACTCCGGCTTCCTCCCACAGTCCGAAAACATGACTGTTAGGTGAATTGGTTTCTCTAAATTGCCCTTAGGTATGAGTTTGTGTGTGCATGATTGTTTGTCCTGTGTGTCTCTGTGTTGCCCTGCGATGGACTAGCAACCTGTCCAGGGTTGTACCCCGCCTCTCGCCCCATGACAGCTAGGCACCCCCCTCCGCAACCCTGCATAGGAATGAGGGGTACAGAAAATGGATGGATGGATATATTTTCCTCTAATTTGGCAAACAGATATATGTTTGGTTAAATCTGTTTTAGCTCTCTAATTTGAATTAAACTGAAACACTTCCAAATGATTCTTTGACCTTTCTGATTGTAATAAACAGTTTAGTACCTCTGTTGGCTTGTGATTTGGGTCGAATCTAATTGTATTCAACTTGTGTTGCTCTTGGAGCACACTGGTTTTCTGACTTGGAGAACAAACAACTCAGATGATCATAGATCTGCCGTAATATGCAAAAAAAATATCATTGTGATTATTTTGATAAGTACTAGAAACACGATGATGTAAAAATGATTAATCGGGGAAACAGTGGCTCAGGAGTTAGGAGTTTGTCCTGTGCCCAGAGAATTGCCGGTTCGACCATCTTGGCTGTGTCCTTGGGGAAGACACTTTTACCGCCTTGCCTTCTAGTAGTGGTTAGAGAGCCCACGGGTGCCAGTGTACCGCAGCCTTGCGTCTGTCAGTGTGCCCCAAGGCAGCTGTGGCTAAAATCACCAGAGTGAGAATGTGTGCGTGAATGGGTGTAAAGCGCTTAGGGGTCCTCAGGGCTAATTCATTATTAATCATTTACATGTATTCAAACTTTTAAATAAACCTCAGTCATTTTCTGTATTAGTTGTTCATAGATCAGTCCATGCTTGAATTCTAGGTTATTGAACCGATTTGTTGCACTGCCAAGTGGTGCACACACCACAGGGTGTTGCCAGCTTTTTCCAGCTATGAAACAGGGTCGTTTACCACAATTAATTATTTCCCACTGGGGAGACGTTTCACCCCTGTTCTTGTCATCTACTTGCCATCTTTACTTGTACTAACTTCTCAAAATAAGGCTGCCCAAGTACGTGGGTGAAACCTATCAAAGGACTGTAGCACGCATCGGCTGGTAGACAGTACAACAAAGGAGAATACATTCCAATTGGATTACGTCCTAACATTCATTTGACTCTGAAATCGACTGATGAATAACTACATCTGATGTTGCATATGCAGTATAGTAGCCTAATTCTATTGTTCATAGCTGTGTAACAGGATGCACATGACACAAGATCTTGTGATAATAAATTTCTACATCTTGTGAAACCATGGAGATGGATGTGGGTCTTTTACCTTGACACCCAGCAACTATTTTGTAGACCCTCATTTTAAAGTAAGAAAGGAAGTAGTTGTTGTTGACAGTTAACAAGGTCAACAACACTGTTATGAAAGCATTTAAAAAGCCTCCATCAGGTGTTTTTATGGCAGCATTTTGGGTAGTTAATAGGACAACAAATTAGGTGGCTGAGTGACAAAATGCCAGCGATTTGTTACCACAGTGAGAAGACAGCAAATGGCAAACCGGCCCTCAAGTTGGCATCTGCTTCAAAGCAAACAAAAGGGCAGTTTTACTGTTTTAGGTTATTTGGATCACCTGTTGTTCAAAATCAAAACTACATACTGATTAAACCTGAAATGGATAATTCTACATAAAAAAGTTTTTTAAACAAAAGTTGAGATTTATGAAACTGTTATCTATTTTTTGGGGAAAAAATTAGTCTTTTGAATGACTTTTTTGTTTGTTTGCATAAGTTCCACATCTGAATTAGATAAACATAAAAAACTCAATATATGCACTGGTTATACATGGTTTGGATTATCCTGCACTGATTCTAAATCCATCCATCCATCCATCTTCTTCCGCTTATTCGGGGTCGGGTCGCGGGGGCAGCAGCTTAAGCAAGGACACCCAGACTTCCCTCTCCCCAGCCACTTGTTCCAGCTCCTCGCGAGGAATCCCAAGGCACTCCCAGGCCAGCCGAGAAACGTCAGCCTCCTCCCGGTGGGACGTGCCTGAAACACCTCACCAGGGAGGCGTCCAGGAGGCATCCTGACCAGATGCCCGAGCCACCTCAACGGACTCCTCCCGATGTGGAGGAGCAGCGGTTCTGCTCTGAGCCCCCTCCGGATGACTGAGCTTCTCACCCCTCTAAGGGAGAGCCCAGACAACCTACGGAGGAAACTCATTTCAGCCGCTTGTATCCGTGATCTCGTTCTTTCGGTCACCACCCAGAGTTCGTGACCATAGATGAGGGTAGGAACGTAGATCGACAGGTAAATCGAGAGCTTCGCCTTTCGGCTCAGCTCTCTCTTCACCACGACAGACCGGTACAGCGCCCGCATAACTGCAGATGCCCTACCAATCCGTCTATCGATCTCCTGCTCCATTTTTCCATCATTCATGAACAAGACCCCCAGATGCTTAAACTCCTCCACTTGGGGAAGGGCCTCATCCCTGACCCGGAGAACGCACCCCATCCTTTTCCGGCTCAAGACCATGGCCTCGGATTTGGAGGTGCTGATTCCCATCCCAGCCGCTTCACACTCTGCTGCGAACCGCTCCAGCGAAAGCTGTAGATCACGTTCCGATGAAGCCAACAGGACCACGTCATCTACAAAAAGCAGAGACCTGATCCTGAGGCCACCAAAAGTCCGACTTACTGCCGGCAATGCGAACCAAATCTGGCACCGGTCGTACAGGGGACCTAACAGCCCGTATCAAGGGGCCCGGGACCCATACTCCCGGAGTACCCCCCACAGGGCCCCCCGAGGGACACGGTCGAATGCCTTCTCCAAGTCCACAAAACACATGTAGACCGGTTGGGCGAACTCCCACGCACCCTCCAGGACCCTGCTGAGGGTGTAGAGCTGGTCCAGTGTTCCACGGCCAGGACGAAAACCGCATTGTTCCTCCTGGATCCGAGGTTCAACTATCCGTCGGACCCTCCTCTCCAGAACCCCTGAATAGACCTTACCAGGGAGTCTTAGAAGTGTGATCCCCCCCGGTCCCCCCGGTCTGCCAATCCAAAGGAATTGCCCCCGATGTCCACGCAATACTGCAGAGCCACGTTTAACCAACAGAGCCCCACAACATCCAGGGCCTTGAGGAACTCTGGCCGAATCTCATCCACCCCCGGAGCCTTGCCACCAAGGAGCTTTTTAACGACCTCGGTGACCTCAGCACCAGAGATTGAAGAGCCCGACCCAAAGTCCCCAAACCCTGCTTCCAGATTGGAAGGCGTGCCGGTGGGATTGAGGAGGTCTTCTAAGTATTCCATCCACCGACCCAAAACTTCCCGCGTCGAGGTCAGTGGCACACCATCCCCACTGTAAACAGTGTTGGTGGAAGACCGCTCCCCCCCTCCTGAGACGCCGGATGGTGGACCAGAATCGCTTCGAAGCTGTACGGAAGTCGTTCTCCATGGCCTCTCCAAACTCTTCCCACGCCCAAGTTTTTGCCTCTGCGACCATCCAAGCCGCACTCCGATTGGCCTGCCGGTACCCATCAGCTGCTTCAGGGGTCCCACAAGCCAAAAAGGCCCGATAGGACTCCTTCTTCAGCCTGACAGCATCCCTTACGGTTCGGGGGTTGCCGCCGCGACAGGCACCGACCACCTTGCAGCCACAGCTCCGGTCAGCCGCCTCGACAATGGAGGCACGGAACATGGCCCACTCGGACTCAATGTCCCCCTCCTCCCCCGGGACGTGTTCGAAGTTCTGCCGGAGGTGTGAGTTGAAGCTCATTCTGACAAGAGACTCTGCCAGACATTCCCAGCAGACCCTCACAACACGTTTGGGCCTTCCAGGTCTGTCCGGCGTCCTCCCCCACCATCGGAGCCAACTCATCACCAGGTAGTGGTCAGTGGACAGCTCAGCCCCTCTCTTCACCCGAGTGTCAAGAACATGCGGCCGCAGATCAGATGAGACGACAACCAAGTCGATCATCGAGCCGCGGCCTAGGGTGTCCTGGTGCCAAGTGCACATATGGACACCCTTATGCCTGAACATGTTGTTTGTTATGGACAATCCATGACGAGCACAGAAATCCAATAACAAGACACCACTCGGGTTCAGATCGGGGGGGGCATTACGCCCAACCACACCCCTCCAGGTCTCACTGTCATTGCCCACGTGAGCATTGAAGTCCCCCAGCAGAACAAGGGAGTACCCGGGAGGAGCACTCTCCAGCACCCCCTCCAAAGACTCCAAAAAGGGTGGGTAATCTGATCTGCTGTTTGGTGCGTAAGCGCAAACAACAGTCAGGACCCGTCCCCCCACCCGTAGGCGGAGGGAGGCTACCCTCTCGTTCACCGTGGTAAACCCCAACGTACAGGCGCCGAGATGGGGGGCAACAAGTATGCCCACCCCAGCTCGGCGCCTCTCAGCGGGGGCAACTCCAGAGTGGAAGAGAGTCCAACCCCTCTCGAGGAGACGGGTTCCAGAGCCAGAGCCGTGCCTCGAGGTGAGTGCGACGATGTCCAGTCAAAACCTCTCAACCTCGCACACCAGCTCTGGCTCCTTCCCCACCAGAGAGGTGGCGTTCCACATCCCGAGAGCCAGCTTCTGCAGCCGAGGATCGGACCACCAAGGTCCCCGCCTTCGGCCGCCGCCCATCCTACACAGCACCCGACCCCTATGGCCCCTCCCACAGGTGTTGAGCTCGTGGGAAGGGGGCCCATGTAACCTCTTCGGGCTAAGCCCGACCGGGCCCCGTGGGTAGAGGCCAGGCCACCAGGCGCTCGCCAACGTGCCCTGCCTCCAGGCCTGGCTCCAGAGGGGGGCCCCAGTGACCCACATCCGGGCGAGGGAACACTGAATCCAATTTTCTTTTCCGTCATAGGGGTCTCTTGGGCTGCACTTTGTCTGATCCCTCACCTAGGACCAAATTGCCATGGGTGACCCTACCAGGAGCAAAAGCCCCCGACAACATAGCTCCTAGGATCATTGGGACACTCAAACCCCTCCACCACGATAAGGTGGCAGCCCAGGGAGGGGCTGATTCTACATTTCTGAAAAAAACATATCTGTCATGTTTTGTCAGATCAAGGACCCAAAAGCAGCAAAAATAAAACTTAAATGATTTAATTGTAACAAAAAACAAGGAGTGACAACTTACAGAACTGGGAGAACCAATAAATGCAGAGATGAAGAAAAAGCAGGAACGGGGCAGGAATCAGGAACCAGACAGGGAAAGAATGACGACGGATCAGCGAGTAGTGACTGAATGAGAGAATATTTACTGGGGAGAAAATGAGGAAGTGAGAGGAGACCAATGACCAATTAGAGGAATCAGATGCAGGTGAGAGGGAGAGAGCAGGTGGAAATAATCAACAACTGGGAAGAGAGGTAGAATGGCTAGGAAGACAGAAAACTCTTAAGAATCTAGAAACTAAAGATAAGTCTAGGAAGGAAACCTAAGGAAATACTAGGGAGCAGAAGGAATAAATAAATAAGTAAACTATCTAGAGGGAATAAACTAAGGAAACAAATGAGGACACAAACAAAAGGTGAAAACATTTAAGAGAAAGAAGATACAGAAACAAGGAAGTGCCAGAATAAACTAATAAAGACAAGGGATAACCTAACCTGATTAAACTAGATAAGAAACATAACTAAGTTTAAACACAAACAGGAGAGACGAAACAAGAGATCTGCTTGGGGTACAGAGGGGAAGGAAATGAAGTGGAAGGAAGAAAGCAAAACCCACAGAACCTGACAATATATTGTGAAACTTTTATGTTGGAGGGTTTTTTTCCCAAATAAATTTTTTATAACCCTAGTGGTTCAACAATTTGGGAAAATAGTAGGAATAGTAGGAATTTGGATGTTGAAAGTGATATTCGTTTTCCAATCTTATCATTAAAATCCAGCATGGCTGAAGTGAACATAATGAGTGATAATACTGGCAGTAATAAGCGGAGGGGGTCAGTCAAACACAAACACAATTCTGTACAATCATTAGCCACAACCTTTTGGTCAGACATTTAGGTGCACGATCAGACTAACACATGTGACATCTCTCAGATCTGGTCTGTATTTTAAGTTCTTCCAAAATATTCTTGCTATGTTTTGTCTTTAAAAAGTTCCTCTCAAACAGCATTGCTTCTTGAAATCTCTTCATCCATACAAATACAACCAAAACCTTACAGTAACTATGCCAGGCCAGTATGTGGCACTTTTCTGCTGTCGCGGAAATAGACCTAAGAAGAAGAAGGCGGCATGAAGAGATGAGGGTGTGAAATCATCTTTCTCAAAAACTTGTCTTTTCATTTTGCTTCACAGAATTGCTAAAGTAGCTTTTCAAGATTTTTAATTTTTTTTCTCTGGAACCAATTTCTCAACAATATTGTTTTGGAGTTTCGTGTGGACACTTTGGGTTAAAACACTTGTGCATATTCAGTAAGCATCTTTCAACTTTTTATAGTTTTTTTTCTCATATTTGTACTATAAATATCATTCATATAGATTTTTTTCCTGTTTAAGAATCAATCACTAATGTAGTCGTCAGACCATACATACCCTATATAATAAAGAGAGCAGCAATTGGCACAGAAAAATGCTTTCAATGGAGTGCATATAATGGATGAATATAGAGTTTGTGCATTTGGCAGCCAGCTTGAGCTAAAACTCTACAAGTGAATGTTTATATGAGATCTGGGCCGGGGCCGGGGCCAATGGTGCTGTTAAGGATCAAGGCAAATGACCTCAGAAGCTCCTTGTGGCAGCAAGTTACCAAGAGAGGGTCAGTTTTTTGCTGCTAGAGCAAATATAGTGTGGACTGGAATATGAGAAAAAAAGTGGGCAAGTAAGAAATTAAGTGACTTTAAGAGAAGATTCACACCTTTTTTTTTTACATCTTGTCTCATTTGAGCCACAAGCCTCAGTATTTTATTGGGACATTACATTATAAACAGAGACAAAGTATTAAAAATTTAGGAACTGGAAGGGAAGTGATACATGGCTTTCATATTTTTTCTGCATTTGAACTTATTTGTAAAGACCCTAAACTCAGTCACAATGGACGGAGAGCATCTTTGAACATAGATTTTTTTTTAGTCTTACTGCCGAATCTGTCTTAGATTTCAGTCTGGTCTTTGACTAGGCCATTCTAACCCTAGGCCATTAAAATGCTTTGATCTAAACCATTCCATTGTAGTCCCCTCCATCTTCCCATTAACTCTTACCAGCTTGCCAGTCCTTGCTGAAGAAAAGCAACCCCACAGCATGTTGCTGCCACCACATGTTTCTTTCCCAGGATGGTGTGTTCAGGGTGATGTACATAGTTAGTTCTCTACCACCCATAGTAATCTGGCCAGAACATCTACTTGCACGTTACTATGTCCCCTACAGGTTTCATAACAAACAGGACTTGGTATCCTTTTATTCTCGCCATTATTCCAATAGTCAGAGTTGTAGAATGCATAGCTGATAGCTGTCCTGTTGACAGGTGCAGCCACCTGAGCCTGAGCTTAGGATCTCTGCAGCTCTAGAGTTACAGCAGCTCTCTTGGCTGATGATTTTCTGCCTGATCTTCTTCCCTATGTCTTTTGGGGTTTGCAGTTATAACATACTGTTTTTATTTTCCGACGATAAGTAAACAGTGCTCCATGACTGGTTTTAAGCTTGAGATATTTTATAACCTAATCCTGCTGTAAACTTCTCTACAACTTGCTCCCTGACCTGTCTGTTGTGTTCCTTGGTCTTCAGGATGCTGTTTGTTCACTAATGTTCTCTAACAATCCTCTGAGGCCTTCAGAGAACAACTAGATTTATACTGATTAAGCTACACATATTTTTGAGTTGAAAATAAAGAAAAAGAGGTCAAATATGAAAACCTATGCAAGACACTGCAAAACCGTTATCTACAGTATGCTTACTTGTATTTTCAGTTTTAAACAGAGACATCAGAATGTGTTTTGAATGTAGGGCTCCATGTGTGGTTACATTAGACTGCAAATACCCAAATCTGTTCTCACTTAAAAATGAAAGCCCTGGCACAGTTTGTTACAACCGCTCCAAATCTCATAGCTGATAGGGCTGTTACAGCATCAACAAAAAGAACAATGAAGCAAAAGCAAACAATGATGCCCTCCATCCTGCATATGTGTGTGCTAGAGAGAGTGAAACAGCAGAGAAGGAGGCTTTTGTCCATGAAGCAGCTCAGCTCCTTGGTTCAAGGTGGAAGCCCTGGCAAAAACTCCTCTGGCAACAGCCGCCCTGCTCGCCGACAGGACCACCAAGCACGAGTGTGAGCGCTCTGAGCTCAAAGCGCAGGTCCTTAAGACTCACAGCTAGAAATGATTAATGCCTGGATGCAGTTACACCTCCGTACAGCGGCCCACTGGGCAGATCAGAGCGCCCCCGCTGTTTCTCCCGTAGCTGTCGTCATCTGAGGGAACTACAAACAACTGGAGCCTGCCGCTGAGGAGTAAAGTGTTAGTGTTACCTAATTATGCTGTAAACTCTCAGACATTTGGATGTGGATAAAGTTTGGAGAGTTTAGTAACCAGTTAAAGATAGCACATTTGTAGAACTGCACACCATCCCTTCTATGTCACACACACACGGACACACACGGAAACAGTGGGAGAAAGCACCTGTGACAGATCAAGCTGAGTTAAACAATTTCATTGTGCGTCAAACACACTCGCATGCTGCCAGAAACAACGACCCTCTCTCTGTTTCCTCTAGCATGTATGTGTCCATGAATAGCTGACAGGGATTTATCAGCAATGTTTAGCCTTTTCCATATAAGTCAGGGAGCAGGCTACATGTGTGCACATGGGGGAGTCGATGTGTGCTTTGAGGTCTGCTGTACTTGGTTGTCACGGAGGCCCTTAAATCACACTTTTGCTTGTGTGTGTTTCAGTGTGTGTTTGCCTGTGACTGTCTGTTCAATCAACCGCATCAGATGCAGTAAAGAGTTGCACAAGAACTTCTGCGTGTTTTTTCCTCAGGGATGTTAAAACCAGTTAGCTTGTGAAACTGCACAAAGAGATCACAGTCAGCAGAGGTCAGCACAAAGTAGACGAATTAACTGTTACCCTTATACTGATGAAAGATGCTTTGATTCATGTTTTAGATCTGATTATTAAAGGAAAATATGAGATTTGTTTTAAACTTTTATGTTTGGTTAAAACTTATTAAAGATGTTTTGGTTAAAATTTTCACAGATTATGTTTTGTATTTTTTTCCTCAAAATTAGATTTTTGTGTTTCAGTCAAACTTCTAAGAATGACTTGTTTTTTTAAAGATGCTATCTGGTGGTGAATTCTTTTTTAAACAAACAAATGTACTCTGACAAAAAAGTACTGCTGGGTATTAAAACATTGATTACCATGAAGGATTTCACAAAATATACCTTTCTTGAAAAGGGCCCCAAATAATAATAATAATAATAATAATATTTTGTTTTGGGTTGATGACATCACAAGAGGCAAAAGAACTGAGCTGATCAGCTGGCATTGAAGAATATAGGGAACAAGGGATGTCTGACAGATTTTGGCGGTCACATAAATAAACTAAATTATAATGCTGGGATATTTTCAAATAAATCATACTGTATGACAGCGCTGGCTCAGACCACAACTTCAGTCATAAAGCGGATCAGTTCACTGTACAATCAAGCAATAAAAATTATGGACAAAAAGCCAATCCATCAGCTAAGTTTTGAAAGCTTTGGCAGTCTATGCTTTCTCAAGTTATTATTTAAATGGGTGAATAATTTAGCACCTGAGCCACTCAGTTCATTTGTCCAGAGACAAAAGAGCAATAGATTCACTGGAGGTTCCATAAATCACAACTGTCAGATCCCGCATTGCAGGACTTTATTTGGTCAGTCGGCCTTTTCTTACAGAAGTGCTAACCTATGGAATTTATTACCTAATGAACTGAAGACTTTATCTGGATTTACAACATTCACCTCTATGGTGAAGTCTTGGCTGAAAGAAAAACAAAATTGTACCCATTTGTAATTAGCACTGGTTTTACATGTGAATGTTATATAGACATTGTATAGTGTGTCCAAGGATATCTTTTCTTATAGTTTTGTGTTTTTAATGCTGTGTAGAAAAGCCCAACCAGGGACAAGACTTGAAAATTAGCACTAGCTATGCATTCCAATGTGTCTCATCAGTTGGAACATGTTTGGCACTATGCTGGATCGCATTGTCCCTCTTAAGTAAATAAACTGAAACTGATACATTGAATTACATTGATGTTGGTAAATATTAACATAATCAGTTTAATATTCTATCAAAAATTATCCTCCCCAGAGAGCGAACTTTATGACAAATTTAAAAAAGCAAAGATATCTTAAAGATTTCTTAAACTAAGATTTATTTCTCAATTCAGTATAGTTACAATTCAATTGAGGATTATAGTTAAGGATTTTTTTAATATGTTATTATTAAACCAACTGAGGTCTATCGTCTACTGATTTAATTAAGTACAGCATTGAGGAAGAAACAGAAAACAAAGATATTGAGCTAATTTACAGACTACTACAACAGCTATGAGAGAATATTCTCTACAGTGAATAAAATGTTCCGTTTTATCTAAGGTTTTTCGGTCTCTTAGGACTTCTAGGCAAGGAGCTATGCAATCTAATTCTGAGTTCCAATACCTAACGTTAATTGGAGTGTAGGTGAAAAAACGGAAGGATGAATCAAGTTGTTTAAGATAAAGACTACAGTGTATTTACAGTGACTTGGGCTTATTCTACACAAAAGTGTAATAAAATGGGCTTATTAACAAAAAAGACACAAAGCATTGTTTCAATGTTTTTAGAATGGTGTCCTCTGTTGTCTGTGTGTCTGGGGGAGTGGGGTTTTTTTGGGGGGAAAGTTTGCAGGGTCATCTCAATTTGCCAGGGGGTGATCCCAGGTTAATCCATCACTCATTAGCTCTCACAGATAAGGCACAAAGTGGGGTGAGGGGCTGAGGATCCACACCCTCTCTTCCTCTCTTCCTACCCAAGGATTCACATTATACTCACTCGCTGCAGATAAAGATCAACAAAAGCCAAGAGAATAATAGTATGCTAAAATAAAAAACTATCTAAAGCATTTGTTTGAACATGCTTGGACTTTTTAAAGATAAAAAAGTGTTTTCAGTTTTGATAACAAAGAAGACCAAGAAGAAAAGAAAAAAGAATACAAACAAGTACTAATGGGTTGCAGAGGTGATTTACAGTTGAAACAAGAAGTTTACATACACCGAATATAAAGACATGTGCACCTTTTTTCTCCCAGACTTCTCTGGTTTTAGGTCAGTTGGACTTACCAAAATAATTTTTATTTGCTAAAAGCCACAATAATGAGAGAAAGAATATGTCAGATATTTATTTATTTCTTGTCTGGTCAAAATCAGAAGCCTACATAAATTTCCTCAGTATAAACTGGATGACTTGGGTCAAATGTTTTGTGTTTCCTTCCACAAGATTCTCACAATAGTTTTCTGGGGTTCTGGCCCATTCCTCCTGACAGAACTGATGTAACTGAGTCAGGTTTGTAGGCCGCCTCACTCATACCCGCCTTTTCAAATCTGCCCACAAGTTTTCTACAGAATTAAGATCAGGGCTTTGTGATGGCCACGCCAAAAACTTGACTTTGTTTTTCATAAGCCACTTTGTGACCACCTTGGCTGTATGCTGAGGGTCATTGTTCATTTGGAAGACCCATCTGTAATTGAGCTTTAACTTCCTGACTGACGTCTTTAGATGTAGCTTGAATATTTCCACATAATGCTCTTTCCTCATGATGCCATCTGTTTTATGAAGTGCACCAGTTCACCAGTTAGGTTTATAGACATTCTTATTTTTTCTCCAAATGTAGCGATGGTCATTATGGCCAAACAGTTCCACATCAGTTCATCAGACCACAGGACATGTCTCCAATAATGAAAGTCTTTGTCCCTGTGTGCATTTTGAAACTGTAATCTGGCTTTAATATGTTTCTTTTGAAGTAATGACTTCCTCCTTACTGAGCGGCCTTTTAGCCCATGTTGGAACAGGAGATGTTTCACTGTACTACCAGCTTCAGCCAGGATCTTCAAACGGTCTTTGGCTTTTGTTCTGGGGTCAATTTGCACATTTCAGACCTTCCTGAGTGGTATGATGGTTGGGCCATCATGTCTACACTTGCCAATAATTGTTTGAACAGTTGAACGTGGCACCTTCAAGCATCTGGAAATTGTTCCCAAGGATGAACCAGACTGATGCAGCCCCACAATTCTTCACCCCTTCAATTTCTTTTGACTTTCATATTGTGTCAAACCAGAAAGCAGTTTGTTCAAGGTCTGCCCTTAACATACATCCACAGGTGTGCCTCCAGTTAACTCAGATGTGTTAGTTTACCTATCAGAAGTTTCTAAAGCCATGACATCCCTCATTGTTTAAAACAATAATAGAGCAATAATTCTGTATGTAAACTTCTGATTCTGAAGACAAGAATAAATAGATCTCTGACATATTCGCCATTTAGCAAATAGAAATCCATCCATTCATCCATCCATCTGGGGGGCTGGTGCCTATCTCTACCAGTCATTGGGTTAGAGGCAGTGTACATCCTGGACAGATTCCCAGTCCATCACACCTAAGGGCAATTTGGATAGAACAATTAACCTAATAGTCATGTTTTTGGACTGTGGAAGGAAGCCAGAATACCTGGAATGAACCCATGCATTTACATGGAGAACATGCAAACTCCATGTAGAAAGATCCCAGAACAGGATTTGAACCTGGGAACTTCTTGCTGCAAAGAACACAGTGCTGCAAATAGAATTTTTTTTTGTAATTCTAACTGACCTAAAACAAGAGAAGTTTGGTCTGACTCAACTTTAGACATTGAGAAAAAGTGTCTTTTTATTCGGCGTATGTAAACTTCTGGTTTTAACTATAGGGGGAAAATAATTTAGAGAAAAGCTATTCAAATCAAATTCGGATAGGTTTTCTCTTATTAAATTAAATGATGTTTTCAAATGTTTATTTTGTCTCTGATATCTCACTGATAATAAATACTTATATATAACACATTTACATTTGATAAAAATGCAAAAACTGAAGAAATTCATAAGGTGTAAATTTATGTTTTCACAGCACTGTATACATGCACTGTACACCTTTTCTATTTATATTTTAACGAAGTTTTGAACATTTTTTCTAAACTTTTTTGACAACCATGTGTCATTTTATGCCCACGTCACGATCATGCACTACTTTGTTTTGGTCTATCAAACAAAATCCCAATAAAATGTTTTAATTTTGGGATTTTAAGAAGACATAAGGTGAAAAAGTTCAAGCCTTTTTAGGGCACAAAGTATAGTTTACCTGCTGAGAGGCATTCCTTTTGATCTACAATCTTGGACAATGCAGCCAATTAATTATGGTTCTTCTCCAACTGAGAGAGCACAAATGGACCCAAAAAGCACCCACCGCAGGTGCTTTAACTCCTCTGTATGGCCTATAATAGAAACAGTGGAGGAAAGGAGGGACTTTCTTTTAGGGCTGATCTCATGTGAGCTGTAGGAAAACAGAGACAGAGAATCTTGACTGTCCATGCTCCAAGCAACTGATGTGTAAATAGCTTTTACTGCTGTGGGGCTGCAGAATTAGACTTAGGGATGTATGCTTATTGCAGCACAGTGGGGATCCCCCTCCTACTGCTGACTGACTACCGTAATCAAGTTCCCGTGTGACTGCCCTCTCTGGTTCTCATAACAAAAGGGCCTGTATCACTGAAGCATGACAAAGCAAACAAATGGACCTAATTATGGAGGTTGATAAGGAAATTATAAGGAAATTGAGTCATTAATGGTAATATTTGTGTTATGAGATGAGCATACATGGTAAAAATTATTTTCCATAAGGGGCCCCTGAGTATTTTCTTTGTGAAGGTAAGACCTGGACCTGTGTGACACATGAAGGAAAACTTGGCCTCAGTTTCAGCCAGGCTGTCAGTTGCTCTACTGCTTCCAGAGACAAATTCAGATATTTCAATGATCTTATAGCAAGATAATCAGATGTCTGAAGATGAAAAAAACTGACCTCACTTTCTTACATCATCCTCTTTATTTTCTTTTGATGATTTGCTTTGCATTGCATAGACAAGTCACTGGCTACAGATGAAAGTTGAGGTGGAACATGAGGAACAGCTTTTGGAAGCTGATTGTCCTGTCTCCCAGGAGAGACAAAAACCCGAGCTAAAGAAGAAGGCAGATGGATAGAGGATTGGATAGTGAAAAGGTCTCCATCTTAATTATATTTTCCAGTTCCCTTTAGCTCTTGGGACATAATCCACAGCTCATTTCTAGTTCCCCTTTACCTAGGTATAGGAAGTCACAGATGTATGCTTGGGCTATCATGTGTTTTGAAGGTTTTCAATGTGGGTTTAAATAAAAGAGCAAGATGTCTCAGACGTACGTGCTTTAGATTTCGTAAGCACTTTGTTGTGACAAATATTCAGGGTATTGGTGAAACTTTTTTAAGTGAGTGATCAGTAATTGCGTTTTAACATTACCCAATTGCAGTGTGTGATAAAAAAATGCATATTTACTAAATGAAATGAAATAAATGTTCAATAAATAATCAGAAAATATTTTCCTGATGCATCCAGACTCAACATTTAGTTGCGATATATGAAAAACCTCACAAAAGTTAACAATTTTTACACTAACACTAATAAACAACTGCTTTCTGGACTGTAAAATCTAATTATAATAATTTACTTCTGAATTAAAATAGGTAGAAATTACAGTGTGAGCTTTAACCTCTTTGACGTTTTTACATTTCATTACTTCAGAAAGCAAAAAGTAGTTCATAATTGACATGTGGCTTGGTCTCAGCCCCACCCCCCAAAATGCAAATGAAACAAACAGACTCTGACATTCTCACCATCTCGCTCCACAGAGAAGCATTAGGTGTGTTTTTCTGGGCTATTTTTGTATTTTAAGGCAGAAAACAAAGCGCCTCTTAAGGAATTGTTTCGCGCTGGCCGCTCTCATCGTAAACATGCCGTTAGCACAACAGTAACTAAGGAGGGCGGGGCTTAGCAGGACTGAGCGACATACCCATACCCCAAAAGACTTCAGGGCTATGCCTGCATCAGAGGGTAGTTCTATAAAGTATTGATTCACAGAGACTGAATACAGATGCATGCCACAAATTTCATATTTTTATCTGTAAAAACACCATCTATTTTTTTACTTTACAACCATGCATAATTTTGTTTTACTCTATCACATAAAATCCTGATAAAACACAAAATCAAATGCAAAGTTCAAGCGATCTGATTACTTTTGCGAGACAATCAACATTATTACATTGTGGCCATGTAACAGTAAGCCTGCAACAGTAGGTAAAGCTTATAGAATGTATCTCAGTCCTAATGTCACACCTTGACTTGGGTTGAACACAGCAGACTGAGGGGCTGTTTACACGACAATGTTGCCGTTTCTGTTGGAATACGCGGGTGAAAACGCGCTGCGTTTACACGACAGGGCGTGCGATGGAATACGATGTAGCACATACGCCCGGCCTTTAGATGGCAGTGGGTCCCGTGTATGGAGTGTTTCCCCCTCACAACCCGGAAAAGAAACATCTCAAGATAGTTCTCCCAGGTCTTGTCCACAAACTTTTTGTAGTTCTCCTCCGCTTAAATAAAGGCGTATTGATTATTTGACACATAAAACCCCGATGATCTCTAAGTTTTGCTTACAGAGACCAAATAACTTGAGAAGCTGCATCAGCAGTAACAGCATACCTGGATCCGCCATTATTGGTTTTTTTTCGAAGAAAGGTGGAGTGTGCATGTCCAAAAAGGCCATAGGCGGCTGGCAGTGATGTCATCGTTTTCAAAAGTCTCCGGCTTGCGTTTACATGACAACGAATCCCCCAGTGTTTTCAGAACCCTCAACTCTGGAAGCCGTTTTCGAAAAGCTGCGTTTTCACCCCCTTGTTTTCCCGTTGTCGTGTAAACGAAAGGCAGAATCCCAGAGAAAAACCTGTTAACAGCCCCTGATCTGAAAGCAAAACATCAGTAAATGACTGAACAAGGCTAAGCTGCACACTCGCAGAACGCTCTTAAGTAGCTTTCTGTTCCACTGAAGTCCATCCATCACATAAACAGCAGCTTATTCAGCTGATTACTCCTGAATAAATGCTCTCTGTGCTCATTTATACAGCAGACTCACTGCATGCGTATGTGAAAGCCCCCATAGCAGCCCTAAAATACTTTAACCAAATGCTATAAGCAGTTATTCTCTTTGACTGATCATGGTCACATATTCAATGTGACAAACATCCTTTTAGAGTAATAAATTCCACCCAACATGATGAGAATTTTAAAAGAGAGTTTGTTCGAAACTGTTCCAGTCTGGTTTTCTTTTATTCGGCATGTCTATATATTCAGGTCATGTACCTTTGAGTTATTTTGTATATTTGTCTTTCCATCTATCATTGAGGTAGAAGATGAAGTATTATTTACCATAAGTAAACCACCATAAATTGATAGACAAAGAGGGCATAATGTTATTCAGTGATATAAAACAGAAGACCCAGATGTAACTAAAGTTCTTGTGGCAATAATATATATTGTTAAAAAAACCCCACTATTTTTCTTTTCAATAAAAGCAGACAATTTCATCAAAAACGTGTTTTTACCCACAAAAAGCTGACATCTAAAAAGCGACAAATGATAGCATCGCCATTACTATTATTAATTACTGTTATTATTAGAATAAGACCCCGCCCATGCTGTCCCGTACTTTACGCCTACTTGCCAACTTAGCTCATTAACTACCTGTCATGGCAGTTCAGAAGAGTAACTTTTTATTTCCGAAGGGGTTTGGGGGTTGGCAAAAATTCCCACCATTCGGTATGTTCAATTCATGCACAAAGGGTGATGGAAGGGATGGGCATTTTTTATGGGGTGGCACAGAGGGAGTACAAATAGGAATAGAACATTTTTATCCTTTATTGTTCCACTGAGGCAACATTCAGGTGTAAAAGCAGAAAGTGACAGGTAATTTAAGCATTCAGATTCACAAAAATAAAAAACAGAACTACGAATAGTAGTATATGTACAGTAAGGCAAAATTACAACACTAAAATACTGTGCAATTGCTAAAAATAAAAATGGCATACCCAGATTTGAGAATATGCCACTGAGCAGGATATTTTACTATATTCACAGAATATGGATGTGTATTTGTGCATTTAAAAACAACTATATACATGAAGTGAAAAAGCACAGAGATGTGCAAATAATAGCATAAATGTTATTTTAACTGAGAAGAACAGTGCAAACTATAGCAGAGATGTAAACATTCACCACGTTTTTCAGGAGCAGTGATGGTTATAGAGTCTAACAGCTTCTGGGAGGAAGGACGTACAGTAACGTTCCTTCCTGCACCTAGGATGAAACAGTCTGTTGCTGAAGGAGCTCTCCAGCTCAGCAACAGCTTCATGCATGGCGTGGGAGACAATGTCCAAAAGGGATGCTATTTTGGCCAATGTCGTTCTGTCTCCCACCACCTGCACTGGGTGCATCATAGAACAGAGCTGGCCTTCTTTATATAATCTCTATATTAGATTATAGACATATAATGTCTGTAATCTCTTCCTCTATTCCTGAGTTATTGAATTCAAATTGCCCCAAATTAATAAAAACTGTTGAGATTAAACATTTATTTTACCACAATGTCCTGTGAAAACCTTCTACATAAGAAACTAAATACACATCCGACTCAGACTCATGTAGTCTTTGTACTAGTCATCCTAAATGGTAATAGTGTAACCCAGTCGATGGTGAGATATTTCTAGAATATTTAGAATATTTTTATTTTGTTAGTGATTTCAGCTACTTCAGACTCATGTGGTTAAAAATCTCAATGTTATAAAAAAAACAAAGCAGCATCGCGTACTGTAGTATTGGAGCAGTAGATGCTAGACCTGGATAAAACCAGTAATCTGAAGCTGACAGGACTGAAACCAGCTATAAATGACTGTGATTTCAACTGCATTTGAAAGCTAGTTTTCTGGTTACTGGATTTGTCATGGGAGAAACTATTTTTGTGATTTAGCGTTACGATGATGTTCATCAATTTATACCATTACGTTGTCTAAATTGTAATGGTGTTCCTTTGAAAAACAACTTTCATAATGTAGACATAAAAATTCTAAGAAGTATAGACACTGGTAAATGTTACATTTTCTAGGTTCGATAGAAAAGTGACTCGTTGACCTGAAATAAAGCTCATAAAAATATTAATGAATGTCAAGCGATTTGAAGGACAGTATTGGATAACATAGAGGCATAGAGGGGTCCATACAAGTGGTCGGGAAATTAAATGAACTATTAATAAACAAGGTCTGTGAAAAAATAAAGAGAGAGGCAATGACAAACAAATACAATGAAAAAGAAAGAAACTGATCGGCTCGATTTAAGAAAAAGAATAACTGTTTAGTGTTTAGGTCATTAACCAGTGATCTCACAGGAAGTGACAGCTATCCTAGCAAAACACAGGACTTTATTTTACATCTTCTTCATCACTTCACCGTACACATGATGTGAATGTGAACAGCAAACTGTGTTTCTGTCCGTCTAAGAAGGATTTACTGTCATCTTTTTGAGTTTGTATCACTACGTTAACTACCTTCCCAACATTTTGGCATACACATGCACTTACATGCCAGCCTATTTTCTTAAGCCATTTTCATTTGATTTGCTTTAAGTGGCCTATTTGATAATTACCATCAATTTTCCTGCAGTGCTACAATCATCCTGTAGCTTCGAGTCCACCTCCTGCCAGAGGAAATATGAAAGAAATATCCACAGAATGGATGGCACTGTGGGGGTAATATTCCTGACACATATTTCACAACTGTTTGCATTTCAGTGTGAGTCTCATTATGGTACTCTTTAGAGTGAAATCTGTGGGGAAAGAAAATTATTTTCCTCAAAATAATTATACTAACAGCTGGTTAACCTTTTTGAAATTGGCCTCCTGCAGCTGAGCATTTAAGGTAGTAAAACCTTGTATGTCCAAACTGTAATAACCTCTAAACACACTGGCTTTTTTATGGTTCTGCTGCATTGGTACTAAAAGCCATTTCTTCCTCTGTTTTACCCTTTGTTCTAAGAATAGCTTCTATTTTACTCTAATAAATGGTAATAAATGTTCTGTGTAATTCAGCTGCTGAATCTTTAATCGGCTCTTGACAGTTTTTTTAATTTGCAGTGTGTGTCAAGAATGTGTTTCCAATAGTTCATTTTGGCATTAATCCAGTCACTTTTAATTCCTTTGTCCACTCAGCAATTTTCTACCAGACTAAATCAATATTGAGGTCTCTGCATTGTGTACTAATGATCAATTTGGCGAAACTAAGTATGAGTGCTGTTACTCTGTAGCAGCTAGAAAACCTGTGTGGCAGGCCTATAGTCTGAACAAATGTTAAATAAAGGTTGACGCAAAGAAGGGCGACATTCTGGATCATTCTTTTCTTACTTCCAAGTTGCAAACGTCCTTTTTATGGCCACTATTGTAGCAATGAGTTTTACTTTTCTCAAGTTCTGTTTTATCATGCAAGGTAAGGATGTCCCAATCAGGATTTTCTGCTCTCAGTGTATTTAAATATAGATATTTACCAAAACCACAGCAGTCCAAATGGGATACTGTATTATGTCATACAGCTCAACTATTATTACACTATTATATAGTCTGAATATGCTTCCCCAATATGGTGTTTATTCTGTTAAGAAAGCGACTATAATGTCTTGACAATGTGTCTCCCAAAAAGCAGATTATTAGTATTTTTTTTTCATTTTATCAACATGTTTCTTCAATCTGAAAGTAATATAAGCATGTCGGAATGACCCACCCAGAACTTAATCTGTAGAGGGAGCTAAAGATTAGGGTGATGGCAAAGGGGCCTTTCAATCTCAAAGACTTGGGGCTTATCACCAAAGACAAATTGATAGAGATAAAAGTGGTCTGCAATTAAAAGAAGGGTTTGATTGCTCTAATGGCAATCATTTTTACCTTGATTTTTGAAAAGGGTAAAATTATTTTCAACGAAATTTTTTAAATTTTATTTTTAAATTGATATTCCTTTTACATTGTTTTATTATCATTTGAGGGATGACTCTCCCATCTCCTTTCTTCATAGAAAGCAAACATTTTAAAATCTAAATCTGCCAGGGGGATGAATGACTTCAGGCTTAACTGTGTCTGACTTAACACATGCATACATTGTTGAATAAACTCAGATTTTGCTCCTGCTGACAATGTGCTCATCTGTAGTCGTTTGCTGAAAGGCTAGGCTAATATTAGCATGTTTTCTCTGTATTTTTATGTAGTGCTTTTATCATTTGGTTTGTAACATAAATCAGTTCAATTTCAGTTCAAACTTGTATAATTTCTTTTTTACTGCTTCATAAACATTGAACATTGTACATTTTAATAATTAGTGTTTCAGGTTCTCTCTGCATACCTGTCCTGGGACACTTGTGAAATTTGAGCAAAGCCTTCAGAGCACAAGCTGCAGCAGTCTCTGTGGTTATGAAAGGTGGAAAAAACACTTAAATTGTCAGAGAATCTACAAAAATCAACAAAAAATTTGCACAGCCTGCTGTATGACTTTGTAAGTTTGATGTATGGAAAACGGCTTACACAAAATGCAGCCACCACATCCAGTCAGGACATGCTGGCATTATAGCTGACAAAATCAAAGACAACATAACAACAGGTATTTGGAGTTTAGTTTCCACCCAAAGCCTTGATCGGGACTTCAAACCAATGATGGGGATCGAATTGGGACACTCCTATCATTAGGTATGAAAATGTGTTTGTTTAATGTAGGAAATCATTATGCATACTGAAATATGTGGTCAGCTCTAAGTGTGCTGATTGCAACTAGCAAAACATGTTAATGTTCCTTATTAATAAAAAGACTAAATAACTAATAATAAAAAACACATAATTACACTGGTATGCAAAAAATAGTTTTGGTTGCAAAAATGAAGTTACAGTCTAATAACAAAGATATTTTAACAGCGGAAACATTTATTCACTTAAGGACTTTCTAGAACAATATGCATTAAATTCATTCATTTAAAAATACTATCCCCAAGGGAAATTAAGTGCTGTAACTCAAATAATACAAGTATCTTCAAAGAGTCATTGTGGATGGTGATGCTGTGGGCAGGAAGGATCTCCGGTAGCAGTCAGTCTTGCAACGATTCTGATTAGGCCTCTGACTGAAGATAGTTTATGTAAGACAGCTCAATTTCTGCGCATCAGATATGATGTTCCACAGTAACATGTCCTGGATGACACCATCAGTCTTTGACAAGCACTGCTAATCCATCTCATTTGCTTTTGCAGCTCCTATTTAAATCTCCGTTTGGCTGTAGGGTTAGAAAGCTGGATAGACAGATGTTGAAGTTGGGAATTTGATTCTTGCCCATTATGATTGATGGAAGAGATTATTAGAATTTCTTCCTTCTCTCTCTGCTCTGTGGTCCTGCTCTGCATCCATGAAGCCTCCTTTTCAACGCCTCTGGGATTTGGTTCAGGTCATGTTTGACCTTTTGAGATGCTAATCAGCTGCTCCTAGTTATAAAAACAACACCTTAGTTACACATCATGAAAACTGTCTGAAAGTGAACAATTTAAAGCAAAAATCCTTCTAGCTCGACAGCATCCTAATCCAGAGCGAATAATTGTTTAAACATGCAATACCTCAACCAAAACAAAAATAAAATAAAGATAAAAGAGCAAAAGTCAACAAACACAAGAAACTGACTACTAACTGAACTACTACAACATGGTGCCACCATAAGCTGTGTAATTCTACAGTCATAGATTCATGAATCCTCATAAATGCATAAATCATCTATATGTAGTTATGATAAGGGTGAAAATTTCAAGTAAAATATGACCAGTGATGCATAATGTTCACTTCAGTGGACAGATGATTAATTGTAATTTTTTCACAACATAAAATCAATACCTCAGATATACCACACTATACTAATCCTGATTTATTAATTGATTTTACAATATTATTTCCTTTGATGGAGGCATACAGTAGAGGTACAGGGAGCACCTTCTTGAGTGACTCCAGGGTTTTTTTCTGTTTGCAGCCTAAGTAGGTTTGAAGATATTGTTTGTGTACTCACATGTGCTGCCTAGTAGGTGGCAGTGTACGAAGTGACACACTTGAGTCCAAGGAAGTGGCTTATATACCATAAACTGCTTGTGGATAGCTGTACTGCAAATGACCACAACACATGAAAGGGGTCAAATGGAGTCTTTTGCATAGAGGCTGGTTGTGAAAAGTAAAGCCAAGTAAGTGTTTTAACAGTGAGACATGTTGTAGGGGTAAATTTCTAAGGTCACGTCCCTCTTTCGATGGGTCTAGTATTAATTGTTTTCTACTATTTTCTAAATTACAACAAAGTTTCAGGTTTCTGTGCCTCACCCAACCCATCTCCACTTCTCTTTTTTTTAAATCAAATGTGTTACATGTCGTTAAGTAAGGATGTAAATACTTTGATACAGAAAAACTTCCCTGAAAAACAAATACAAAATTGCAATAGGAAAAGTGGGTGTTAGTAAATATGTGTGCACAGCAGGGTGCCTGCTTGCAACATGTTTCACACTCTGCAGTAGGCACAGTGCCACAGCAGTCGATTGTGATGGCTGTGGTTCCGAGGCCAGTGCTGTAAAAATATATCAGCTCCATTACTGTCAGAAACAATCGACATATGGACCAAACCAGCTGCCACACCACCTCTGGGAGTTGCTGCTAGATGTGATATTAAGCCCAGGTTCATTATTGAGAGATATGCATTGAAACTTGTTCTGCTGCAACAGTTTTCAAAGCAAGTCCAAGTGGGACCATTACAAATCTCTACTTAAAGGGATAAATAGAGCTACCACATTATATCCCCCCTACATTATATAAAAATAAACTAGAAAACAAATAGTCTGGTATGAAACTTTGGGGCAGAGATATGACTTTGGGAGAAAGGCTGTAATGGGATTCAATATTACTAACGGAGTCAGAGAATCTGGAATTAGTCATCATTAGTCAGGTTTGTTGCTTTAGTTTCAAGTTCTGATTTCTTGGACTTTTCCAGTCTGTTTCTCTCTGCCCACATTGTTTTTTGCTCTTCCCTTGCGCCTTGTCTTAGTTTGCAAATTATTTGTATTGTATTATTATATATTATTATTATTATTATTATTATTATTATTATTATTATTATTATTATTATTATTATTATTATTATTATTATTATTATTATTATTATTTTACTCCCTCATCATAGACACAGTCAAGTGTTTGTAGTTCATTTATGGTATAATCTTGTATAATCTTGTATAATCGTGTTGTCATTTGATTCTATGTCAGACATATTTTGTATAAGATCAAGCAGTCCAACACATTTGCATTTGTATCATCATATTCCACATGGCCCTGCATTATTATGATAATAGTAGTATTTCAAGTATAGATCAAATTTATTTTCAGAGTCCAACCACAATACATGGCATAAAAGATATCCATATTCATTCACACTCTTTTAGCAGATCGTGGTCCTTTGGATTTTCTCTCCCTCACATAGTTTCTTGAGAAAATCATATCCAAGCACAAGATTGAAGTTCATCATGTCCTTCCTGTGTGTTTTATGCCCATCATGTATTGCTCCTTTTGACCCAATGTGGTTTATCTTGCTGACTGGTCTCTTTCTTTATCCAGGTATCCACTGCAGGCTTCCAAAATCAAAATGCTTTTTTTTCTTAAGCTCATTTCACATTCAATCCCACTCTCTGCAGTGTCTTCAGAGAAAAAGGCATGAGCCGTGAAGCAATGCTAGCTTTTTGGCATCAGAGTCCATTTGTGACCCGCTGCAGACAAATCCCAGAATATGCGTAAAGAAAACAGTGTCTGCAACCGTGACACTTTATTTTTCCATGCACTCTTATACAGTGGGAGAGGGGTTAAGTGAACAGTGCAAGACATGGAGGAATTCAGGTTGGTTTAACAGACTGCTGTTTTGGAGATGGATCGGAGCTGACGACAATAAATGTGTCACAGAAAACAAGGAGGGGGGCATTCAGTGGCTTCCTACTCCAGCTTGTGGTATCCACATTCAGAGGTCAATTTAAAAAAACTCTTTGCTCAAGATTGTGCTGTCTGGTGAAAGTCTGATTTCAGAGCCATGAAAACATAATAAGTGTATCTTATTATGTACCAGGAGGGTTGCAGATGTCTGATCAGGATGTCTTGTGCCAGATATCTATCTGTTATTTAAATAGTCGTTTGCCAATACCAAGTCCTGGTCCTATACTTCATAAAAATCAATGCCTTTTGTATGCTTGAAAACACAGTGACTTTAAAGTGTAGTTAAATCCCAAGGTACATCATCAGCATTACATGGTACATTTTAGTATTGTGATTGCTTCTAACTTAACTCTCTCACTAACGACGCCACAGTATCTGTTCTTCTTGACACTGACATTTTATCTCAACAGGTTTTCTGCATGACAGGAGAAAGTCCTAAATACACTCACTTCCTGCTCTTGCCAGTTTTCTGAAGTGCAAAGTCAGTTCCGGCTTTTTCACTCTCCGTTTTAGGATTACATGTTGATAAATTAACTCACAACATATTTCAATATGGTTTCAGTTTAATGTGTTTGGAAAATTTTGCTTTCCTGATTAATAAACAGCTTGCTTTGAACATCATAAAGTTTAATAGCTGGTGTTTCAGCTGCACTCTGCACAGCTCTCTCTTGTAAAACATGAGCTATTTTATGGACATCTTAACACTGGGATGAGAACAAATTACATGAAACAGATTTGTTAGATAAGCAATCTAATATCCACACTTTATAATAAAATTTTTCAACATTTTTAAAAGTTGGCCAAACAATGGTTGCATGGCTTGCTACGGTGGACCTAATATAATATCACACCACAGACCAACAGCAGAATTTTAGGTAAAGCCTGCCGCACAGAAGAGCAATCTGCTGACCAAAAAGTCATTCGAGGCTGTCTGCTCAGCAGAAAGCTCGCTGTGTACGGGTAATTTTTGGTGAGTTTTCTGCCTCACAAGGCGTTGAGGTGAAAAACAAACTGGTTTGATATTTTTCGCCTCGCAAGGCAAAAATCTCACTGTATGCGCTATACATGAGCTGTGTGCTGAGGGGAAATTTTCAAGTGACCAATCAAAATGTGTTTTCCGCTCATTCCAAGATGGAAGCCTTCCACTGCTTTCACATCAAAACAATGAATGAAACAGACATAGATGGATTTGGAGGCTGCTTCTCATTCTGTCGATGAGCTGACATCGTATAAACATATGTAGTCTGGCCAAATTTCCACAAATTTATCTTCTAAAATGTAATCTTCTCTGTGGGCTGCCATCTTGGAATGGTGTGAGTGGAGACCGCATTTTGATTGGTCACTTGAATATTTGCCCTCAGCACACAGTGAGCTTTTCACCTCGCGAGGTGAAAAATATCGAAGCTGTTTGATTTTCACCTCAATGCCTCGTGAGGCAGAAAACTCACCGAAAATTAGCCGCACACAGCGAGCTATCTGCTGAGCAAACGGCCTCGAATGACTTTTTGCTCAGCAGATTGCTCTCGTGTGCGGCAGGCTTAAGGACTTCGATGCAACAAAAAAACTTTGATTGGAACCATCTGATATGGCCCTTGGCATCACATTGAGACATCCCTACCTACAGGGTCTGGGTTCAGATTTATCTTGGTTTGTCAAAAAACACTGTAAAACCTGCCCAGGTTAGCATCCTTGATTTGATACCAACTAAAAATATCATACACAACTCATGATCTAGCTATTCTTTCCCAAGAAGTACCCTGTTGGACTTGTGTGAACTGTGTTGGGGGAGTGTGGAACTTTCAGAAAATGTGAAGTGGGTTTTATGTGGAGAATGGAAAGCCAACCTTTGAGGACTGCAGTACCTCTACTTGAGCTTGTTAAAGGTGTTGTTTCTTTACTAAAGAGGGAAGAAGTATCTGCCTTTTGTTGTATGCAGGATAAACAGACGTAGAAATGAGTTTAGGGGTTGGCCATGTAGCACCGCTCCCCCTGGTTAAAGCTAAGTGTTAATAACTGACTGGTTGTAAAAGAGGTCAGGCCGCCAAGTAGTAGAACTTCAATACATCATGAGCCTTATCAAGAGAGATGGATTTGATGTGACAGAGGGATTGGAAACCTGGAGACTACCAAAAGATGTATTTCTTTTACATTCAATCTCTCCGCTCCTCCTCTCCACTTTTTCACTACATCAGCTTAGATTTCCTCTCGTCTCCTGCTTCTGTTTGACTGCTTAGCTGAAAGCACCTTCATGCCTAATAAATTTTATAGAGACACTTGTCAGAGTACCACTCACTAATGACATCTGCAGCGGGGAATGCCTGGTTTTTCCAAAAGAGGAGGCATGATGAGGAGGAGAGTCATGGAGCACTTTGGGGGAGAGGTAGCTTTGTGATGGGAAGTTCACAAAGGAATGCAGGATGTGTGTGTGAGGGGTCAAAGGTTTCACACCTACTTAACACGGCTATGGTGTTGTGGTTCCCAACGAGCAATAAAGTAGTTATCTGTAGAGGCTGGAGTAAACATTTACTGCCCAGTATGATGAGATCACAAGTGTCTGTAATTTTTTTGTCTGATGTCTATGCTCCACTGTAATGCTCTTAGCATTTAAATAGCTATTTACACATTTTCATAATGAACATAATCAATTTGAAGAAAAAAACACTCAACGTCCAAAATCTTTTTTATGGTTATTTCTCATCAGGGAGGCATTGTTCCCATCTAACCCATAAAGCAACATTAAAATTTTGAGTTTTATGGTCTATATGCCTTATCCAAATAAGCAAAGACAATGAACTTGGTAAGCTCATTTGATTAACACCATCAACCTTAAAAGTACTTGTGGGTGATTTTCGCTTTTCAGCCATATTTAAATTGTAGTTTAGGCAAAGTTGTCTTTTTTATGTCCTTCAAAGGATTTTTGTTCAAATGTTTTTCTTAAAGTCATTCACATCATTGGGCACTTTTTACACCTCATTTTACACCATAAACTGAAAGAGTTTAAAGTCCCTTTTTATTTTTTATGCAATGACAGTGCAAACCATGTGGAGTAGACCGAGGTTAGTAACAATTTTTTTTTTTTACTGAATGGTCTCTATTCTTTATCCAGGTATCCACTGCAGGCTTCCAAAATGAAAATGCTTTTTTATTCTTGAGCTCATTTGACATTCAATCCCACTTTCTGCAGTGTCTTCAGAGAAAAATGCATGAGCAGAAGCAATACTAGCTTTTTGGCGTCAGAGTCCATTTGTGACCCGCTGCTGACCACAAGGAAATGTGGTAAAATTTTTACATTGAAACAGTGAAGAATCTGTTTACAATTCTCCAGTAAAGGCCTAAAAATTATAGCTTACTAATTAAAAAATATCCAACTTTTGCATACATTCTTATCACTTTTATCACATCATTTCATACATTTCATTTGCACTCCTTAAAGTACCATAAAATGATGCTGATATTTCAACAAGGGTTCTCTCTTTCATCTCATCTCAAGACAGAGACACGTCAGGCATTGAGGTTGTGAATACTGTCTTCTAAAATATGTTTGAAGCAATAAGTTGAGTAAGAGCAAAAACTGAGAAATCCTTTAAGTGCTGAGAGAGATATTCCCAGTTTTCTGTTCTACTTCTCAGAACCATAAAAACAAAAAACACACTGTCTTTACATGCCTTGAGGGCCAAATTACCTCCTAATCTTCTAAACATCAGATCTTCAAACACTGTTTATTTTCTCAGCTCACAGCCGCCAGTTAGTGTTGGCAAACTGCATTCTGGTATAATACCTTGGATTTAAGCCCTTTCGCTTTACACTGGTGGAGAGGAGTGATGGCTTTAATTGCAGAGGCTATAGGATCAGTGTGAATCACGGATACAGAGGGGAGCGAGACTTAGCCTCGTATGAGTTCTGTCTCATTGTCTCGCATTGACAGCGCCAGCCCATCCCTGTCAGCCTCCAGGCCAACAACGCACATAACGATCTGCCGGGAGTTATGTGAACCCAAAACACGAAGGATCTGGCAGCCCAATAGAAACCAAGCTCACAGAATAAACAGACTGTAGATAATGTTAGAAACGAGGAAGGGGAGCCCTTGGTTTTTAGGAGAAGATTTGGGGATTTGTCTCACCTGTTTCCCATATATGTCCGCTACATTAGCAGAGATTGTGGATTGTGATGCTTAGAGCAGAGGAGACAGATTTAGGTAGTGGAGTGCATGGAGCAGGAAAGAGTTTATTAGGCTTCGACAGGCAGTTCCATGGATCCAAACCTTCGCACAAGTGATTTACAGTCCTGGTCTGAATCAAGTTTTAGATTATTCAATTAAAGATTGATGGGCGAAAGAAACAGAATGCACTTGTTGCGATTATCTCCCCCTTACTTGAAAGAAGAAAACGATGCTCCAACACATTCATACGGAGTTCCCACTTGCAGCCCCTTCAATAAAAACTCAACAGCTCTCTTAGACGAGCGCAGAAATTACTGGTGTTTTGTAAATCTTAGTTAGTTCCAAACATCTTCACGCTCGGGAAGAAAATCTTTTCCCGCCATGCCACAACATCCGTTCACACATTAGGACTCCTGAACATTGAGGTGATGTGGCTGTGCCAACACTGTCAGCTAAGTTTCCCTAAAGACTCAATGTACAGGAGGTATTCACAGCTCGAACTCTGTGGCAAGTAGCTTAGAACATGATTGTTAGCACACAGCAGATCCCTGTCTAAACCCAGTTTGAAGTGGATGTGGCTGTGAGCATCAAATCCCTCCTAAAGCTGTCAGTTCCTCCGCCTATTAAGACAAGCGCCCGTAGAGGTTATTGTTCGGCGGGGAGTGATGGGGGACCTGACAGCCCAAAGAATCTTTATTCACCCTAAAAAGGGCTTTTCATTGCAGTCGTGCTGAATAGAACCTGCCAGCGTCATCCTCCAGCCATGGCATTTTTATGGCATAGCTGACATACGGACAACGCGCTCTCGTCAGTCGGTCTGTAGCTCATGCAGGCTCCCTTTATCCCTGCACTGTATGTCAGCTGGTGTTTTTTTCCCATAGACATGAAGCGCAGGGAATTCTTCTCTAGGGAGCATCAGTAAATTACTCACCTTAAACACCCACATGGAGACACACACTTTAACGAGATGGATGCCTAAATAAAGACAAACTGGAGAAAATCTCTCCCTTGCACATGTATTCGCTTTCACTCACACATTCACACAAACCTTCTAGCTCCACACACACGACTCAGACAAAAGCTTGTTGATTACTCAGTGAACTGGATGCACCGCTGATCACAGGGCAGCCCTTTTACTAACCAGCCTATTATGTGGTCTCAGCGTGGGGTGGAAGTGTTTTGGAGGCCTTAGGCGGTGTGGCTTTGGAGAGACAAATGTCCATGTATGTGTGTGTATGCGCATGCATGAATGCAGAGAAGTGCTACCATGCTGCGCTGCCTAACGAGAGGGCAGGTCACCCATTAAATGGGCACTAATGCGGGAAATTGGAGGCCATTAGGCCTTTCTTTGCTGGCGTGGCTCAGTGTGGCTAGTTAGACATTTGAAAAAGGGAAAGGCCTTATTAGCTACTACATGTAGACTGAGAGTGAATGGATGGGTCATTTAACTCGGCATGGACTGCAGTTGAGGGTTGCAGCGGTGTGAAAGGCTATGTATACATGCATTCAATGTATATTTAAAACCAGGTTGCTTTTGGTTGATGGATTAATTCAGAGGAAAAAAGTATTGTCTTTGATTTAGTGTAAAAGCTTTTAACAAATAACCTGCATCAGTATGTCAGCACTTTTTTATAATGGTCAAAAATCTTTTTTTAGGTAACTGTATAGCTGTGACTACTGTATATGTCACAGCAATCACAACCTTACAAACAGAAATACAGCTCCTAAAAAGCATAACTTATGCTTATGCTTGTATAACTAAGCATACACAGTTTAGTTATTTACTGTGTGCAGTTTAGTTATAAACTGCACACAGTAAATGCATTTAATCGTATTTTGGAGTTTTATGTTTTGTGATGCTTTCATTGACAGTGGAGAAAATAACAACTAACAATATAGTCAGCTTTTGGGATTTTCAAGCCTGATTATTGGAATTTATTGTAACAATACGTACAAATTCTTACCATGACAAGAAATTTGTATCAATGTTTAATAGTCTGATTTTGGAAAAATATAGATAATAAAAACTAGTTTACTGTTTGGAGATTCTTAGTTTTCCCTAAAATATAGCTATAATCCTTTTTTGTGGAACCCAATATTGTGTATTGACTCATAGCTAAAACAGTTCTCTAGTTAGTTGACAAGTGTTTTTTTGTACTCTGTAAAATATTATTTTTGTGGCAAATTTTTGGAGTCTTAGTTGTTTTAATCATGTGCGATGAATGTTTTGTGAAAGAAAAACACAAACCGAGGAAGTGTACACAGTCACAAATGCCCAAAGAATTAAAAGTTGTCAACAAAAGTTAACTTAGTTAAATATTTTAACTATTTTACAGGGACAGTTTCACCATCAAATTTAGTTTTTTTATGGCTGCTGGATTTAATTTTTCATTTTGACGGAATTTAAAAAAAATTCTTCCCATGCTTTTTAGTGGTGGACCTCCTCTGCTCATCTGTGCTTTAAATCCACAATTTAACATTAACCTTCACTCCTGCTGCTCAAAGCTTCACCAGGGATTCCTGGTTGCTCCACAGCGGAGCGGTTCTCACAGCTCTTTATTAATCGAGCTGCATTTTATCATCTGCTGACAGAACACGCACTGAAGTCTCTGCCCGCTCGCTCAGGGAATTGCATAATTTGTCCAAATCTGAGAAAACATCTGGGTGCTGAATAATGAAACAGAGCGGGGAGAAATAAATGAAGCTTTTCAGATTTACCAGAAGAAAAAAAACTGTGTATTTTGGGATGTTGAGAAGACGAGTAAAGGCTGCTTGACAGCAAATGGAATGTGTCCACTGGAAATCAGTGCTTTGCGCATATTTAATTTGACTTTGAAAGTCCCGATGGAGTGATGAATATTCTGTATGACTTGATCTCGGTTAGCCAAGTCTTGTCAAGCCACGGCTCTAAGAAGCAGAAACAGTAGATGGATGTCTGTCCCTTTCACTGATCTCCTTTCCTCTTCCTCTACTATTTCTTTCTACTCTCAGTCACCTTTCATACAAAAAAAAACTGCTTCATTGAGAACCCTGAAACAGAACAGGACCTCCTTTGGGCACGATAGAGATCCAGAATTTAGTCAGGGTCATTAGAGACAAAGAAGAAGGCCAAAGGGCTCATGGAGAGCTGAAGCGTTACGGCTAATTGGCTGGAATAAATGAAGTATGTTAGCTGGATATAATCTCCTCAGGAAGCGCTTCATTCTTCCCACCACTGCTCTCCAGAAAGATGAACTGATATGAAGAGCAGTTTATGAAACCTACAACAGAGACGTTTTTTTTTTTTTTTTTTGCCTTGCTTTGGTTCTGCTTAACAGCTTTCTCTGAAGTCTTGAACATATAGCAGTATTTCCGAACAGGGTTGACAATTAAAGATGTTTTTTGTGATCATTGCAGAGTAATTATTTATTTAAAATGGTGTTTAAACATCTAGAATACATTACCTTTATGAAAGATTGCAATTATATCAAGCAGAAACCAAAGAAATATATGATCTCTGAGTTTTCCCATATGTCTGCCTTCATCACACCAGTGTCTAAATCAACAGAAACAACGTAAAAAATTGTTTATAAAATAAGACTTAAATGAACAGTTATTATTCTAACTTTCTGTGGAGATGGAGAACATAGATGAAACTGATTTATAAGGTCATAATTATAACACACATCCTGTTATAGGATGAACATAGATATTATTGTAATTTTTACATCACTCTTTGGGTTGACCAAATAATATGAAGGCGTTTTTAAATGCTCCTCCACTGTTTTGGGACACACACTGCTTCTCCTTTTTTTTTCTTTTGAAATGACTTCCAAAACACAATTAATCCGGAGTTACCGTTGCTGTTTTTAAATCAAAATATCAACAAAGATTAATTTGCCTGTAGAGTGATGGCTGACAATGTCTGCTCTCACATTCCAGACATCTTTCCACCCTTTTTTCCCCCACTATATTGTATACATGGTTTTTCAAATGCACTGAAAGTGTACCATTATTTTAGCTAATTTACGACTCAATTTCTACAATTGTTTTACAACAGTTACAGAAAAATGAGAACAAAAAATAGATTGAGATAGTTACTATTGTATTTGCAAGGAGCTCTATATAACTTTGTTGCTACAATTTAGCAGTGTTGCTGTTTTATGGTTTATCAGTAGAAAGAAATTGCATAGACTCTTTAGTTAAGACTTTTGACATTTTAATTGTGCTTTATAGTCAAAGGTATTTTCTTTATCCATAGCAGTACCATGAATAAAATGATGGTAGAAATATTAATATAATAGTAATGACTATAATAATTTTATGCTTTATAACATTTAGCTATTATCTGTAGAACCAAAGAGGCCATTTATTTTCATAAGGAAGAACAATAACAGTGTTAACAGGCTGTATCTCCATTTGAGACTCTTATTTTGAAGTAAGAAAGGATGTAGTTTTTTTAGTTTCTCTGTTTATTGGGCTGGTTGATAAACGTGGTTACAAAAATCACTAAAAAAGCTTTTACATTTTTTTTCGTTGCAGAAATTTGGGTAGAAAAAACAAACTGCTGCCAATCCTTATCCACTATCTGAACTTGGCATCTGCTTCAGGGGTTCTTGTTGATTCTAAACCAAAGGGAGTTTGGTCTGATTTAACCTTTGACAAAGAGAAAACAAGGGGTATGTGTCTTTTTGTTCAGTGTTTGAAACTTCTAGTTTCAACTGTATTTATTCCCACCGCTGAAAACAGACTCTTTGAAGTGTACTGCTCATCTTTGTAAATTGCTTGATTTTCATCAGTATAATATTTGCATATAGGAAACGAAATATGTTGTTGCAATAAAGGTAAGAAGATGTAGCTAACTTGGTAGCAACCGGGTGCAATTGAAAAAGTGACAACTGCTTATTAAAAAAATATAGTAAACACATTATTCTAAAATTTTAAAAAATGTAATCTAAAATCAATGCACATGATTCATGATTTTAATTATAATCAACAGGTTAAAGGCATAGCTTAAAAGGGATAACTCTGCAATTATTGAATTGTTACTGAATGTTACATTAAAATGTGTTATCCAATATATTTTTATTTAATTGCTATATAATGAATATGAAAATCCCATTTTATGTAATCCCATGGGTATAGCGTGTTTTAGCAAAATTATTTACATTGCTTTATGGAGAAAATAAATAGAAACTATTTTAATATGCTTCAGTTTATTATATGATTATCAAAACAAAGTCCATAAAAAACTGGTCGTTCAAAAGAAAGTAGTGTGTCATGTCCAATCTTCTACCTATACTAGCAACAGGGATGTTAACCATTTAGCAGAGCTATGCCTAACCCCACACTTTGACAAAAATGAATAGGTAGACATTATGTTACACCAACCGTATCTTAAATCCATGTAAACTTACTTTTAAACATTACCTGCAAAGACTCCAAAGATTTGACCTTATGAAACCTTGGAATAATTTTTATAATTAAACCCACATTTGCTGTTGTCCTTTACTATGGTAGGAAGGACTTGAGAGAGTCTATGTACTTCCACAGAAATTACATTTTAGAATGTTTCTGCAGAAAAATACTCTAAAAGTTTACAAAATAAGTAGGAGACCTCATGCTGAGGTAGGTTAGTTTGAGTATTTATCAGGCCACTAACGTAATTAAAAGTAAGTTGTTCAGCTGTGGACTCCCCTCTAGGTTATCTTGAAAGCAGGTCTGGTACGCTTGCTGGCTTGGGGCTAGATTTTAGTTTGCTGTTCTGTTTGGTTTAGTTCAAAATACAATTAATAGGTAACATAAGTAACTATTGAGGTATATAAAACAAGCAATGACTGTTTTCTTATTTAGGTTGCTCATACTCGGTGCACAACCAGCAGCTAGAATCAGTCCAATTCGATTTAGGCCATGAGTGGGAAAGATCACTTGCTCGAGTGTCTCTTTACAACACATCAAGGCTCTGGCCAACATCGCTCAATTACCAGGCTTATTGTAAATACGATGGGCTTAACCTCAACCTTAAGCTCTGTGGCTTGAATTTTCCCTTTAATTAGTAGGGGCTACATGACTGAGGTCAGTTGATGGTTTCTGGAAACCACTAAAAGGGACTAATTATCCAGCTTTCCAAAACATACTCGGACACTGTGAAGAGGCCCCAGGTTTTTGAGCATGCACAGGAAGCAGCATCATATAATATTGATAACTAAGAATCCATTTATTGTAAAACCTTGCTACTGAGAGTTAAACTATTTAATGGCTTAAAAATTATAAATATAACTGCAAGTGCTTACTATCCAGAACAGTTGTAGACTTTGCCCTTCACACTAAGTGTTCAAAACATGTAATCAGTTACTCTCTGGTTTACACCTCTTTTTAGGAAGACCCACACCTCTGGGTCCCAAGATAACTTGATTGAAAACAGCACATATAACTTTCAACCAGATTAGGACATCAGTAGATATCTTCTAGGGCTGTGCAATTAATCGAAATTCAATTAAGATTCGATTATTACACTAAATGATTACAAAACTGGCATAATCGAGAAAAAAACGATCATTCAGGATGCCCTCTCGCTTGTTCACCCAAAGCGCAGAAAGTCCGTCCTCCGCGGTTTGCGTGAGTGCGGCTGAACGGCTGAACTACCTGCAGCATGATGAACTGTTGTTTTTGTTGCGGAAATAATAATAATAATTTTTATACGTAGCTCTTGAGAAAACACTGATAAGTGCTCACCCTTTGCTAAAAGGAGAACAGAAGTTTAGAAGCCTCTATATCCTTTGCCCAGGGCTGGTTGTTGCAGAAAAGTCTAAAACTCTTCAAGGGAGCAGATCTCACAAACGCAGCTCAAAGAAGACTTATATTATTTCATGCTGCTGTGATGATTTGTTCTGTTCCCTTCGCATTTCACGTCCTAACTGAGAGCACTATTTGGACGCCCCTTGCCACGGCGGACGCTGACGTAGATCCGTTTTGGCGTTAGACCTCTTACCAATTTACTGGTTGAGGCTGCAGCCTTCATTTTGCCCATTACTAGCTTTGGTCCAACATAAACAAACAGCGCTGTGTGATGATGTAATCAGGCCTCACGGCTCCGGTTCCTTGGGCAGGTGTGAGAGCTGGCCAGCAGGGGGCACGTGAGCAGATGTCTCTAATAGAAGATTAGTTTAGAAACTGCAGTCTATTTAATATAATTTTGACTTTTTTAAACTGTCCACAGAAAATATATTTTTTTATAAAATAAAAAGATATATATTTTTTTAAGGCAACCAATAATCGTTTGAATAATCTTGCCTTCAATCATTACTAAAATAGTCGTGATTATAATTTTTTCTATAATCGAGCAGCCTTAATATCTTCATGTGATTATTGTTTCACCTTTCAACCACTTTTCCAAAGTGTTCAGAAAGAAGGCAAAGTTATATTTTCAGCTATGTTTTGCCTAGCAGCTACGTACAAACTTGTGCCAAACTTGTGCAGGTGTAGCAATATTCTGAACCACCGATTTCCATCCGGGTGTGTTGAAACTAAACTCCGTTTTTCAGTGTCGTGGCAGCTGATCTGCATTCATCTGTTCAAACAATTATACGAGAGTATAGACATGATGGGAATGTCCAACCATCGTACCACTCAGGAAGGAGACGAGTTCTGTGTCTCAGAGATGTCAGCGCACGTCTGTGGTTGGTCACCCCAACATCAGCCCAAGATAATTTTACTAAAACGGTGCTCTATAGTCGATGTAATTAGCAGACAATGCAGCTTTTGGGCACTAGATGCTTTATATTGCAAAGATAGTTTATCTAATATGGTCTTTTGGTGATTTTGAACACCAGGAGGTGTAGAGAACAACAAAACCTCTGTGTTTGCTTGTTTACATGCATTTTTAGAGTATTCAATGAGGTGCACTTCTATTCAATTCAATTCAGTTTATTTGTATAGCGCCGATTCACAACAGATGTCATCTCAAGGCACTTTACAAGAAAGTCATTTCAATACAAACATTCCAATCAGTTTAAAGGTTTAGCTAGTTTTCTATGAAAGGAATCCCTGCAGATTGCATGGAGTCATTTACTGGCAGTTGTGCCCCGTTAATGTAGACTCCAGCCACAGCAATCCCTCATACTGAGCAAGCATGTAGCGACAGAGGAGAGGAAAAACTCCCCTTAACAGGAAGAAACCTCCAGCAGAACCTGGCTCAGTATGAGCAGCCATCTGTCCCGATCGTCTGGGGGTTCGAGAAGACAGAGCAGAAAAACAGAAAGAACAAAAGAACTGATGTAAGGCTGCGTTCACACTGCAAGGCTTAATGCTCAATTACAATTTTTTGAAAAAATTCAATTTTTTTTGCAAGGCTGTTCACATTTCCAATTAAATGCGACCTTTTGTGATCTCCTGTTTGAACGTGAACCTCATGAAATGACACAGAATTGACCCACATATACAGAAGAGTACTCAACAGTCAACGATAGTAGTTACACATAGATGTCGACAGTGGAGCTCGTTTAGCCTTATTAAAGTTATTTTCACAACGGAGCCAACACAATTTCAATCTTCTCGTGTTAAGGAGAAAAATAAAAAGGAGAGAGCAAGGTTTTTGGCCATGGCGTTTTGTGGAGCAGTGGTAGCAACATCGGTACAGAGAAACGTGTGGGCTCGTCGCAGCCAGGAGTGGTGGGATACTGATGTGAGTTCAGTGGCTTCACTAATACAGAATTCATCAGTAACCTCCGAATGTCCAGATCCACTTTTGATTATGTTTGTGAATGCCTTCAATTTACTCTGTCACGGGAAGAGACATGTCTGTGGCAGCAGTGCAGAAACGCGTATCAATGACGTGCGGGTCAGATACATGTGACCTGGCCAGTCAGAGTGAAGTCACATTTCAAAAGATCAGATACGTATCGTATTTTGGACCACATACCCAAGTGGCGTGGGTCGCATTTGAAAAGATCAGATCTGTGTTGTTCAGACTGTCATGAAAAGATCAGATACAGGTCGCATAGGGGCAAAAAAATCGGAATTGGGTAGTTTCAGCCTGCAGGGTGAACGTAGCCAAAGAGTACTTTCTATTTTAAAGAAAGTAAAAAGTTGATAACAGGACATGGAGGATGCTCAGTTGCTAGAATGCCCCCCGTCCAACAGGGCATTCCAGCTAAGCAGGATGCCAGACCAGGTGTAGCTTCAATAGAGAGAAAAACACTGAGAGAAAACAGTTAACAGTCGAAATAACAGTAAATAATGCAACTGGAGAGTAGTAGAAGAGAAAAGTAGAAGAGTAAAGAAAAGTGGTCAGTCTGTCCTCCAACAGTCTATGCCTATAGACCGATTTGGTGAGCAATTTGTGGAGGCCGCCATCTTGAGGCGCCGCCATTTCTGCGGTGACCAGCGTCCATACTCATTCATTGTGCAGTCATTGTAAACCAACCCTCTACATTGACAGTATGATGAATACCTGGATTGATGATGTTAGACAGTGGCGTCCAGTAACTGATAAAGGTATATTAAATAAATCCGGATATTAATTTATGAATTTATTTATTTTTTTACAATAAACAGTACAATTAATATGAGGCTAATAGACTGTACCATTAAACACTGCGCATATAGCATGCGTTAGGCGTGCAGAAGTAAGTAAGCTAACCGTGGCATTTAATCATTATGGACAGGGTATGCGACTTTAAAAAAAACAGAACACAAGTTCGTGTTTTGCTTTAGATATTCAAGAGTATTTTATTGAGCGGCTGGCGTCCGATGACCAGAGAAACGGCAACGACAGGTCTCTGATCGAGGGTCAATATTACCTGAACTCTGGATGGGTCGGGCAAATTTTATGATGAGCACATCGTATTGAAGGGATCAGTGAGCCATCCGCTGTCACCGAGATGTGGAAGTGACCGTGAGAAGAGATGGTGGCCAGGTTGAAAGTTTCTGCTGTGACTGCGCGTCAGGCGTAGCCTATGGCTGCCCGAGTGGGAGCGGTCACCGGAGTAATGGCAGTGGCTCAACTTCCGGTTATTTTGCCGAATCGGTCTATAGCAGCATAACTACAAAGATACCCCAGGATGACCAAAGCCACTCTAACTATGAGCTTTACGTTTTTAAGCCTGGCCTTAAAAGTGTCTGCCTCACGGACTAAAACTAGGGGTTGGTTCCACAGGAGAGGAGCCTTATAACTAAAAGATCTGCCTCCCATTTTTCTTTTAGAAATCCTAGGAACTACAAGTAAACCTGCAGTCTGAGAGTGAAGTGCTCTGTTAGAAACACTTTGAACAATTAGATCTCTGATTTATGATGGAGCTTGATTTCTAATGGCTTTATATAGAAGAAGGATGGTCTTAAATTCTATTCTGGATTTAACAGAGTCAATGAAGGGAAGCTGAAACAGGAGAAATATGATCTCTCTTTTTAATGTTCATCAGAACTCTTGCTGCAGCATTTTGGATCAACTGAAGGCTTTTAATGGCATTTTGTGGACTACCTGATAGTAAAGAATTACAGTAGTCCAGCCTTGAGGTAACAAATGCATGGACCAGTTTCTCAGCATCACTCCTGGAAAGGATATTTATTATTTTAGAAATATATTCCGAAGGTGAAAGAAGGAAATCCTAGAAACCTGTTTAATATGGGATTTGAATGTCATGTCGTGGTCAAAATAGCGCAGAGGTTCTTTATGTGATTACTTGAGGCCCATTTAATACCATCCAGATGAAGTGATTGACTAAGCAGTTTCTTTTTTAGAGCTTCTGGTGTAAAGACGACAACTTCTGTCTTGTCAGAATTTAAGAGAAAGAAGTTTAGTGTCATCCAGATAAATAATTATAAAAAATGTGATTGTCTTTAAAACAGTTTCTGCTAAAGCACGTGAAAGAGCAGCGGATGAAGATGAAATGAACCTAAGTATTTTTGTTTTTTTCTGAGCTGAAGGGCGTTGGACGAACGTTATATGAAAGAGCTTGCCCGACGCTCATTGCCAAGAGAGTTTGGATAAAGTGGTTCTCAATTGTTCGTGTTCAGAGACATAATAGACTGAAACACAATGTGGACTTCGGTTTCACACCTCTTTAATAGTAGCTTTCCTATAACCGACATCCCCTCCAGCACAATTGCATTATTCTCTCTGGAGCCTCGTTGAGTGAGGGTGTGAAACAATCTCTGAGGTGTAACAGAAACCTGTCTGCTGGTGTAAGGCTGTACAGTGATCCTCCACTAGCTTTATGCCTTTCTGCAGCAATCCCTGTTACCTGCAGGCATGCACAGAGCTAGCACTGAGTAACCATGCCCTGCAGTTAGAGTCCGAGAAAGGACCAAACCTGCTTCATGGTATTCCCAGGCCACATTGACTTTGAGCTCGATGTTTTCACAATGAGACAGATCACTTGAGTGTTGTCTAAACAGGAAAGAATTGAACCCATTGTGAAATAAAATGGAGTATGGTCACACAATATCTCTGAGTAAAAGGAAGTTTGGGTGCATTTTTATTCATCAGCGTCTGTAAGCTTGTATGTATCAGGTTGTGGCTGTAGGTGGGCTTGAGGGGGATTCCACTGGAGCCATGAAACGCTTCTGTATGAACGTTTAAAAAAATAGTTTCTTTATATCTCTGGAAATAACTAAAAATCAGATTGTCATTATAAAAGAAGATGTTAAATCCACTTTGATTTTTCCTAAATTAATTCACCTATTTTGTACCTTCATCTTGCTATTTTATTCAATTCAATTCAATTCAAAAATACTTTATTGATCCCAGAGGGAAATTAAGTGTTGGTATAGCTCATATAATCAATTCTTTAAGGAGTTGTTATAGATGATGATGGCTGTGGGCAGGAAGGACTTCCTGTAGCGGTCTGTATTGCAGCAAAACTGAAGAAGCCTCCGACTGAAGATGCTCTGTTGTTGTGTGACTGTCTCATGAAGAGGATGCTCAGGGTTGTCCATAATTTTTTTGATTTTATGAAGAATCCTTCTTTGCATTATCATCTCCAGATTTTCCACAGTTGTCCCAAGAACAGAACCAGCCTTCTTTATCAGGTTGTTGAGCCTTTTTAAATCCCTGGCTCTGATGCTGCTACCCCAACAGATGACGGCTGAAGAGATTACACTCTCCACAACAGACTTGTAGAAGATCTGCAGCATCTTGCTGCAAACCTTGAAGGACCTAAGCTTCCTCAAGAAGTACAGTCTGCTCTGTCCCTTCTTGTAGACGGCTTCACTGTTGCGCCTCCAGTCCAGTCTGTTGTCAAGGTGAAATCCGAGGTATTTATACTCCTCAACCACCTCCACTTCTTCTCCCATGATGGAAACAGTGTTTGACTTATCCCTGTTTCTTCTGAAATCTACAATCATCTCCTTTGTTTTGTTCACATTCAAGGTGAGATGATTGTTTCCACACCATGTCACAAAGCGGTCCACCAACTCTCTGTATTCAGCTTCTTGTCCATCTCTGATACACCCGACAATTGCAGAGTCATCTGAGTATTTCTGCAGATGACAGGTCTCTGATTTGTACTGGAAGTCTGAGGTGTACAGAGTAAAAAGGAATGGTGAGAGTACGGTCCCCTGTGGTGCTCCTGTGCTGCTGACCACCTGGTTTGACACACAATTCTTCAGTCTCACAAATTGTGGTCTGTTGGTCAGGTAGTCATTGATCCAGGCGATTGTTGAGGGCTCCACCTGTGTCTTCAGGAGTTTCTGACAAAGCAAATCAGGCTGAATTGTGTTAAATGCACTAGAGAAATCAAAGAACATGATCCTCACAGTGCTGCCTGCTTTGTCCAGATGACAGTGGGTTGGTTGAAGTAGGTGGATGATGGCATCTTCAACTCCAACTCCACAGCGATAAGCAAACTGCAGTGGGTCCTGATACGTTCTTGTTTGCTTACTCAGGGGTGCCAACAGGAGTCTCTCCAGGACCTTCATGATGTGGGATGTCAGGGCAACGGGTCTATAGTCATTGATGACTGATGGGTGAGTTCTTTTGGGTACTGGAACAAGGCAGGATGTCTTCCACAACACTGGGACCTTCTCCTGAGTTAAGCTAAGGTTGAAGAGGTGCTGCAGAATCCCACAGAGCTGCTCTGCACAGGCCTTCAGGACTCTGGGGCTGACACCATCTGGACCTGCAGCCTTGTTCCGGTTCAGTTTCTCCAGCTGCCTCTTCAGCTGACTTTTGGAGACAGACAAGTGGGAGGGGGAGGCAAAGGGGGTAGCAGCATTTCCTGACTTGGTTGAAGTCAAACTTGTGGAATTAGAAGAGTCCATGGCTGAGGTGAAGGATAAAACATCCGAGGTGTAACAGGAAAGCTGTTGATCAGAGGATAGTGGGATGTCTGTTTGGCTGGGAACAGGAGAGGGGGATGCTGAGGTAGTTCCAAAACTGAACCTGTTGAAGAATGTGTTCAGTTCATTGGCTCTGTCCAGACTTCCATCTATCCAATCTTTCCTGTCCTTAAAACCTGTGATCTTTCTCATTCCTGACCAGACATCTCTGATATTGTTCCTCTGTAGTTTGTTCTCCAGCTTCTTCCTGTATGCCTCCTTGCTGTCTCTGATCTTGACCTTAAGTTGCTTCTGTATACTCCTCAGTAATTCCCTGTCTCCCTCCCTGAAGGCTCCTTTTTTCTTGTTTAGCAGCTCCTTCAGGTCACTGGTGATCCAGGGTTTGTTATTAGGGAAGCATCTCACTGTACTGGTGGGGATGATGTTGTCCACACAGAAGTTTATATAGTCAGTCACACACTCAGTCTATAAGTTTATACCAAACTTCCTCGTTTTTCTATCTGTAAACTTTGTCAAAAACTCCAGAAGACACGGGTGGAGGCCTCAATCATTGCTTGGAACACAAACAGACCACAGTTTGAAAGATTAAAAGGCGGGGCAAATTTATTTGTATACCACACTTTCTGCAACAAGGCAATTCAAGGTGCTTACATTAGGGGAAAACAGCAATAAAACAACAATAAAAACATAAACACAAGATCAGAAACATAAAGACCATTAAAACATATTACTGTTCTGAAATTCCAGCTATTAATAATCAATAAATCAGAGGTAGAGGTAAAGGGAAAGCTTGTGTTTCAAACCAGATGGTCAGCAACACAAGAGCAGCACAGGGGTCCGTACTCTCACCGTTCCTTTTCACACTGTACAGCTCATATGTCCAGTATAAAACAGACTGCTGTCGTCTGCAGAAATACTCAGATGACTCTGCAGTCGGCGGGTGGACCAGAGATGGTCAAAAAGCTCAGTACAGAGAGCTAGTGGACTGCTTTGTAGCATGGTATGGGAACAATCATCTAATCTCGAATGTGAACTAAACAAAGGTGATGATTGTCGACTTCAAGTGAAACAGGGTTAAGTCAAACACTGCTTCCAGTGGGGAAGAAGTGGAGGTCGTGGAAGAGTATAAATACCTTTTGTTCACCTGGACAACAGACTGGACTGGGGTTGCAACAGTGAAGCCATCTACTAGGAGGGACATAGACTTGAAAAGGCTAAACAGCCTGATAAAGAGGGCTGGCTCTGTTCTGGAGACTACTCTGGAACATCAGGATATTATTGTCCAAGAAAGATTTTTCATCAAATCATAAAAATTACGACAACCCTGAATATCTTCTTTATGATACTCTACAATAACAGATTGTCTTCAGTCAGAGCCGCCGTAATACAGACAGCTACAGGAGATCTTTCCGGTCCACAGCCATCTGCATTTACAACTCTTTGAAGAAATGTGTTTAGTATTAGTTACAACAACATTTAATTTCCCTTTGGGATTAATAAAGTATATATTTTTTTATTTAAATTGAATTGAACTGAATAATGGTTCTAACTGTGGTTCACTGAAGACCAAAAGCCATAGAAACCATTTTTCGTTCTGATTTACTAATTAGTCCCAGACCAATTGATAGCTACAGTTCTTTTGAACATCTAACCCTTAATTTTCCTCATCCAAGTTGCAAAACATTAAGACCATTTTTGTTTGTGGTTTTGTATCTTCCACCAGGCCCTTACTCTCAATTCTTGGATCAGATCTCACATTTTTTATCTGATTTAGTATTAAATACTGATAGGGTCATTATAGTGGGGGACTTTAATATTCATGTGGATACTGAAAGTGATAGCCTAAATGCAGCCTTTAATGCTATTTTAGACTCAATTGGCTTTACTCAAAAAGTACAGGGATCGACCCACTCGGGCAAACACACTTTGGACCTTGTACTGACATATGGTATTGAGTGTGAGGAAATGACAGTCCACCCACATAACCCGGTCCTGTCTGACCACTTCTTAATAACTTTTGAATTTACTTTAACTGACCATTTTAAATCTGAAAGAAAATTTCATTATAGTAGAGCTTTATCAGGCAATGCTGTAACAATTTTTAAAGAATCTGTTCCATTCTTACTTTCCTTAGTGTCTCAGGGTAACACAGTGGATGGCAGCAATTCTATTTCTAACCCTTCAGAAATTGATGATCTGGTTCACAGCATTACTTCCTCATTGCGTTTGGCATTAGATAGTGTAGCCCCCTTAAAAAAGAAAGTGGCTAGCCATAGGAGGCTGACTCCTTGGTTCAACGCAGAGTTGCGTACTTTAAAGCGGAATACTAAGAAGTTGGAGAGAAAATGGCGCTCTACACACCTAGAGGATTCCTATTTAACCTGGAATAAAAGTCTACTGCTGTATAAAAAGACCCTTCGACAAGCTAGAACAGCATATTTTTCATCATTAATAGAGGCGAACAAAAACAATCCTAGGTTTCTTTTTAGGACAGTTGCCAAACTTACACAGAGTCATAGCTCTGTTGAGCCAACTATTCCCCCAGCTCTTAGCAGTGATGATTTTATGGGATTCTTCATAAATAAAATTAATTCTATTAAAAATAAAATCATTGGCATCCTCCCAAACATGATTACTTCTTCCTCAGTAAATGAGGCAGTATCGGAAAGAACTGTAGATCCTCAGTTGTGCTTAGGCTGTTTTGATTCAGTCGAGCTTTCGGAATTATCAAAAATATTAGCCTCATCTAAGCCTTCAACTTGTATGTTGGACCCAATTCCAACCAAATTATTTAAAGAAGTGTTCCATTTGGTTCCTGGCCCCATTTTGGATATGATGAATCTATCCTTAGTAAACGGATACGTACCACAAGAATTTAAAATAGCTGTAATTAAACCTTTACTCAAGAAACCTTCCCTTGATCAAGATGACTTAGTGAATTACAGACATATATCTAACCTTCCTTTCTTATCCAAAGTCCTTGAGAAAATTGTTGCTAATCAAGTCTGTGAGCATTTAAACAATAACGAGCTGTTTGAAGAGTTTCAGTCAGGTTTTAGAGCTCATCATAGCACTGAAACAGCACTGGTGAAGGTTACTAATGATATTCACATGGCCTCAGATAATGGACTGGTGTCTGTTCAGGTTTTGTTAGATCTCAGTGCTGCTTTTGACACAGTCGATAATAATATTCTCTTAGAAAGGCTTGAACATGTTGCAGGGATCAAAGGAACAGCATTAGGCTGGTTTAAATCATATTTGTCTGACAGATTCCAGTATGTTCATCTAAATGATAAATCTTCTTCACTCTCAAGGGTTACTTGTGGAGTTCCACAGGGTTCTGTGCTTGGACCAATTCTTTTCACCATATATATGCTCCCAATTGGTAGAATCATTAGACAGCATGGGATACATTTCCACAGCTATGCCGATGATACACAACTATATTTATCCATAAATCCTGATGAACCCAGTCAGTTAGGTAGATTACAGGCATGTCTGGAAGACATAAAAACATGGATGACCCTAAACTTTTTGCTTTTAAATTCTGACAAAACAGAAGTTGCTGTCTTTGGACCAGAAGTTCTTAAACAGAAACTGATTAGTCAATCACTTCATCTGGATGCCATTAAATTGGCCCCCAGTAATAACGTAAAGAACCTCGGCATTATTTTTGACCGAGACTTGACATTTAAATCCCATATTAAACAGGTTTCTAGGATTTCTTTCTTTCACCTCCGGAATAATATAAAATTAGAAACATCCTGTCCAGGAGTGATGCTGAGAAACTAGTCCATGCATTTGTTACCTCAAGGCTGGACTACTGTAATTCTTTACTATCAGGTAGTCCACAAAATGTCATTAAAAGCCTTCAGTTGATCCAAAATGCGGCAGCAAGAGTTCTGATGAATATTAAAAAGAGAGATCACATTTCTCCTGTTTTAGCTTCCCTTCATTGGCTCCCTGTTAAATCCAGAATATAATTTAAGATCCTTCTTCTTACATACAAAGCCCTTAATAATCAAGCTCCATCATACATCAGAGATCTAATTGTTCCATATGTTCCTTCGCTCTCAGACTGCAGGTTTACTTGTAATTCCTAGGATTTCTAAAAGTAGAATGGGAGGCAGATCTTTTAGCTATCAGGCTCCTCTCCTGTGGAACCAGCTCCCAGCTTTAGTCCGTGAGGCAGACACTCTGTTTACTTTTAAGGCCAGACGTTAAACTTTCCTTTTTGATAAAGCTTATAGTTAGAGTGGCTTAGGTCATCCTGAGCTATCTCTGTAGTTATGCTGCTATAGGCTTAGACTGCTGGAGGACAGACTTACCAATTTTCTTCACTCTGCTACTTCCTTTTCTCCTACGACTCTCCAGTTGTATTACAGTACATGCTGCTATTTCGACTGTTAACTTTGTTTTCTCTCAGTGTTTTCCTCTCCATAGAAGATATACCTGGTCTGGTATCCTGCTTGGCTGGAATGCCCTGTTGGACGGGGGGCATCGACTGGGATGATCCTCCCAGTAACTAAACATCCACTGTGTCCTGTTATCAACTTTTTACTTTCTGTAACATAGAAAGTTCTCTTATATCAGATCTTCTGTTCCTTCTGTGTTTCTGCTCTGTCTTCTCAAACCCCCAGACGGTTGTGGCAGATGGCCGCTCCTACTGAGCCTGGTTCTGTTGGAGGTTTCTTCCTGTTAAAGGGGAGTTTTTCCTCTCCACCGTCGCTACATGCTTGCTCAGTATGAGGGATTGCTGAAGGATTGCTGTGGTTGGAAAGTCTGCATCAACGGGGCCCAACCTCACGCCAATGACTGACGCAATCTGCTGGGATTCCTTAAATAGGAAACTTTTTAACTGATTGGAATGTTTGTCTAGATGTATTGAAATGACTTTTCTTGTTAAGTGCATTGAGATGACATCTGTTGTGAATTGGCACTATATAAATAAACTGAATTGAATTGAATTGAATAGAAATGACAGAACGATCTAAATTCACTTTTTTCGTCAATAGTTGTTAAATGTGTTTCAATCTGGCCATGAGTTGTTGTTTAAAGATGTTTTGGCCTACTTTGTGGTGTCAAACACGTCTATTTAATATTTGATATCTTGCCTTTACTGCTTACACCTGGCTTTCCAAAAAAATGTGGGTCATCAAAATTAATCCAATGGGGTGTTGGGGGCGTTTAGAAATACTATTATTAAAAGTTGTCTGTGCATCAGAAACATGTATCTGTAAAAAACTGCAAAAATGGTAGAAAATCTGTAATGGGGGAAAGTACTTTTCCAAAGCATGAGGCATGCAATTGAGGCATTTTTTGTTTTCATTTTCATAGCCAGTGAAGTCAGGTACAAAATGACCTAAACTGTGAACATACGATCTGGGAAAGATATTACAACCACATAATCCCATAATCAGGTGAGGCCAGTTATCAAGCACTGATTTGCCCTTAAAATTATGTAAGGAAAGGTATTTTTAGGATGGTTTATGTGTTGTAAATCTTAGCTGTTGTAAGTTAAGCAGGAAAGCCCCAGAAGTCTCACTGATTAAACTTCTGCAGTCATACAGAGAGTACTACTGACAATACACAGAGCTGGTCTGTTTGTTTACTGTATGACATATTTAGATACAGTAATTGGATCCTTGGGGTGGAAATATGTTGTAGGTCTCAAACAGAAACAAATATTCAAGAAAGAAACAAATTAACAGTTAACTTATCAGGAAGGGGAACGTTTCAACAATGCCTTGGGTGGTAAGCCTTCAACCCTCCTACATACAGGTCTTTAAAGAGATGATGATGAAAAATCATGGACAGAAGAACCAAGCAACAGCTATAACTTGGGATCAATATAACATTATTTTATACCCTTGTGAGGTAATGTGCATGAACACACAGCTGAGCCACAAACTGTATCAGAAGTACAGCTGTTAATAATGCATGAGTCTGACTGTGGTGCCAGTGGAAGAGGACCTGAGTCTCGGACGGCCGGGCCCTAATGAAGCTGGGAATGTCTGCCTCTCTTCTCTGCCAAAAAGTCATGAATAAACATCAGCTGGCTAATTAAACTCAGCTCTGGCAACTGTACTCGCCAGTAAACAAGTGGCAGAGAGGGAGCTCTCGCACACGCTCACAGGGATTTAGTGGGAACGGAGGAATGGTATTACCAGGCCTTCGCTTTCTGTTTAGTACAGTACAGTACGGCCTCTGGAGAGGAAGAGAAGATACTGATAAAAGGAAAAAGAGATATAGAGACAGGAAGACGATGAAATCCTTGACCTCATTAGTCCTTAAATTTAAACTTCCTGGGAATCTCCTGTATGTTGTTTCTGAATCATAGCTTTTCATTCTTTTGGTGATATATAAGAAAACTAATCATTGCAACAGCTCAGATCCTGCAGAATTAACTTTTTGTCAGTCTAAATTTTAGATTTAGTTTGGGTGTTTGATTTCCATATATTCTGGGTGTTTTATTTGGATTTTGGATGATAGACAAAGAAAGTAGTACATAATTGGATGAAAAATGATTGATACTTTTTAATTTAAAAAAACAACCTACAAATGTTATACATTTGTATTCATCCCCTTCTTAGTTAATGCTTTGTAGATCCACCTTTTATTGCAATTACGGTTGTGAAGACATGAGTACACTTTATCCAAACTATTCATCTGACCAGAGTACCTTCTTTTATGGCTTGGAGAGTTGCTGGTCCTTTTTTTTAACCTGCACTGTTTTTGGAAATTAACTTGTTGAAAATAATTTGACACACCCCTTGAAGGTAAAAACGTATTAATGTTACTCTAATAATTATACTGAACTTTTAACTTGTGATGTTTTTTGCTGATTTTCAGGATTTATGAGCACCTCAACTGATACATTTAAAAGAATGAAACCAAACCTTTTTGGTAAAGTAATAAAAGCTTGATGAAAGGCAATATTAGTTGGTTTTAATTTACTATATTACCTTCAAAATGGCTTTCCTTTATCTTCTCACTCTAAACTTACACAGCAGCAACATGCCAGAGCAGTTTGTTAATAAATGATTACAAATCCTTTAGGATAATGATCCCTGTTGTTTTTATATTGGGTGGTCTCAAAGGCTCCGATTAAACAAATTGCACCCTGTTGCATTCCCTCCACAGCCTGCGACTGTAACCTGCATGCCAGACGGTGCCGATTCAACATGGAGCTGTACAAACTATCGGGGAGGAAGAGCGGAGGAGTCTGCCTCAACTGTCGGCACAACACGGCAGGTCGCCACTGCCACTACTGCAAGGAGGGCTACTACAGAGACCTGTCGAAGCCCATCTCACACAGGAAGGCCTGCAAAGGTACAGGACCTGTTTTAGTCTTTTGCAGTGAGCGCTGTTTGCCCAGTCAGTAAAGTTGAGTGTGTGTGTGTGGGGGGGGTGTGTGTGGGTGTGTGTGTGAGAGAGACTGAAGGAATGGCAAACAGCTTTTATCAAAAATATATCAAAGTTGAAAGGACTTTTACAATTGTTGAAACTGTCTTACCTTTTTACCTCTGATGAGTTAGATTTTTAGAAGAGGCTTTTTAATTCCTGGAACAGTTTCACCTCTGTCCTCTTCCGTCAACAGAGATGAGCTGGGGGGTCTTTTAGGACCGGTGAGGTTGGGGAGGCATTGGGTGGGGTCAGCCTGGGCAGCCCCTCATTGACAGAGTTGTTTGGCTTAGTTTGAGCGGGGTGAGGGGATGACAGGACAAGCAAAACAAACAGAGCAGGGGTGCTAAGTGATCCCCGGTGAGGACGAAAGATGAACAAGAGACAGGGGAGAACACTGGAACAGTTGCGAGAAAAGGCAGCAACAAAGCAAAAGTCAGGATTGGAAGGGTAGCAAGTGAATGAAAGATGGGAGGAGGATATATGATGGGTGAGGGGGACGCACCCCTACGCAGGTGTGCTCACAACTCACCACTGAATGAATCGCCTGCCACCAGCCATCACCGTGGCTAATAAGGGTCAAAGACAGAGAGGTGGTTGAAGAGGAAGAGGTGTGGGGGGGGTTCTCACCTCTTCTATAGCTGCAGGGGAAGATAACAGGAGCCCAATCCCTGCACAAACAAGCTGAGAGACACAGCAGAACTCGTGAACACATACACAAGAAACAGATACTTGCTTGAGGGTTTCAGAGCCGCCGCCTCTGAAGGCGCCCCACGAAGAAATATTAGCTACCTGCTGACAATTTAAGCCCAAGTTTTCTTTTGTCGCTCAGCAGGAAGTAAATAAATAAACGGGCCCATCAGTTAGTTTGACAGACATCATGTATGAGCAGAAAAACATCAATGAAATAGCTTAAAGAATGTGATGTTAGTTTAGATGAAACAGGGCTTTTATTCAGCTGTACTCAAAGACTAATCCAAGTCTAGAGAAAATGATCTATCCTCTGTGGAGATGTTCCTCCTTTTTAACCTCTTACTACAAGAAATTCAATTTCTTTCACAGCTGTCTGACATGCTTCATGCCTCGATGACAGACCATTTATCAAACTAACGCAGGGGAGCATCACCTGCACTCCACTTGGTCCCATGAGATTCCTTGCATCCTGCAAGCATATCAAGCTCATTTCCTTTTTTTAAATAACACAATTCCTCAGATTTATGCACCCTCAGCTCAGTCACTCATGAGCAATATTCCTAAGGAGATTTTGAACACCTTCCATGGCTTTGGGCCTATTCTGTCGGCCAGGAATGCAAACACACCATTCATCACGACAGGACAGAGTGTATTGTTACCTCTGTGTTCTGCTGTGTGTTGCAGGACAGCTTGTAGTTTTGGTGTGTTAGACGTTAAATTCCCATCTCATGTGTCCATGTTGTGAGTCTTTCAGCATCTTAAGATTCACATTTAGTTTTGCTCCTAAAAATAAAGAAGCTAGAAGCTTTATGGCCCTGCTACATCATCACTGCAATGAAATAAAGCAAGGTCCGTCAAGCTGTGGGCAAAACTGATTATATTCACTATATCTTTACTGTATACCAGAAAGAATATAAAGTAGTCATCAGCATATGTGAAGGGGTTTTACCATTTGTTTCCTTGAATAATTTAGATTATCATTCAGCTAAGTTATCTGAGTTCATTCCTTTTTTATTATTTTTGCGTGGTGAAGTTGTAATTTTAGGAGAAATTTACCAGATTTAATATATACCAGACATAATGTAGGTTATCTAGTCATCAGCATAAGTAAGAATATTTTACAATTTGATGTTTTACGTAATATAGATAATTAATCTGTCAAATGGGATGGTTCGATTTTTTATGTATTACTAGTGCATTTACTATATATCAGAAAGAAACTAAGCAAAGCAGACATCAGTATAAGTGGGACTTTTAGTTTATTTTGTATTTAAGTTGGGATTAGAGACAAAATTCAGTGTACCACCATATCCCCTCACTCCACTATTTCCAAACAGAGTGGACATAAAATAAACGTTTCTTTGACACTCGGTGATGTGCATAGTCTAGATAACTAATCAGCCAAAAGGTAATTTTTTTTTGCTTTTTATCCAATGCATGATAAAGAAGTTATTTAAAGTTTAACTGAACCCCCTGAAAAATCATAACCCCGCCCCCAGACAACATTTGAAAATTCAACAAAGTGGGCGGTGCCAGGAAGAACAGAGGGATATGTCTGTGAGAGCATGGCTGCTGTGACACAGTCAATTCCTGTGAGGTAGAGATGTACTGCTCTCCACCAATCACAAAATTCAAATGCAGTAGCCACCCTTCAACCCTAAGGGGGCAGCACTAAGACGTTTTTAGACCAAAAAGTATAGAATTAAACAAGTTTACACCAAAATGTTTAAAAAAATCCCAGAAACTGAAAGATTGCATTGGTAAATACCCATTTATACAGGTTAGAAGCAAAAAAAAGTTGTTTTGGGGTTTAGTTACTCTTTAAGTTTAGTTTTTAGTTATCAGCATAAGTTCTTTTGCAATTTGATACCATATATAACATAGAGAATGAATCTGCCAAATTTTAATACCGTTTAATTATTGTGCAGTTGAGTGGTGATCAGTTTACCAATGCCAAATCAATTTATTTTGTTGCTTTTTGTTAATTTACTTTGCTTAATATATACCAGACAGAATGTAAAAAAAGTAGTTATCGGCATAGGTGAGAATTTATTTCACATTTACTGTCTTGTACAATTTAGACAATAATTCTGCCAAACTATCTAATTTTATAGCTTTTTAATCATTTACTGTCTGTTGTATATACGAAATGGAAATATATATAAAAAACTAAATTAGTCATCAGCGTAAATGAGGATTTATTTTACCTTTTAATGACATATATCAGATGATTATTCTGCTGTTATGAAACAACTTAAAGAATGTGTTAGCTTAGATGGCTCGGTGCTTTTATTCAGTTGTACTCAAATAGTAATTTAACTCTGGAGAAAAATAGATGTTCCTCCTTTCAAACTTGCTGCTTTTTTATTTTGTAGCTGGGTTTTCCAGCGATACATACAGATTTCGGATCCAAAACAGAACATAAACACTGTACAGACAGACCAAAGTTGCACAACGGGGCTGCAATAAAATTGCCCCCTGCATGTCACCATGAATGAGAAAAGAACCACCATTCAACCACCAATGTGGAATTTGTTGTCACACAAGTTAGGTTACTAACTCGATGTCAGTGAAAATTAGAATAAATTAGTCCTGACGTGAAGTCAAAACAGAGAGTCGAAAGCTGTGAAAAATGCGGCTGGTATGTACACCGGACATCTGGAGTGAAAGGATGTGGAGTACGTGCATCTAGATTAATGGTTGGCTTCTGGGGATGTTATGTTAAAATATTAGGATTTTTGAGGTGAGAGACTGAATGTGTTTGCCCTTTTTAATATGGTTTAAATCTGGAAAAACTAAATATTTAAAAAAAAAAATAAGCTTTTTTTTCCGAAAGCCTTAGTAGATTCTCAGCTCCATTCTCGGATACGATTTAAAATAATGTTATTGCTTTGGGATAATGATAGTCCCGCAGGCTCGCAGCCAGGGCGCGGTAACGTCATACACTTGTTACAAGTAATGTAAAAAAGTTAAATCCTCTGACACACACAGTTGGGATTTATTTCTCCTCGACTCCTTCACGTTTGCAGCCACCCCTCACCGTAGTGAAGCATAAACAGATTTCATCATTGTTTAAGAAATCATCCACTCGCCCCAAACGGTTTTGTTGAATTTAATCTATGAAATTTGCCAGAGTGCATTCACCTCCCACCTCTCACCCGGCCCTGTGTGATTATAAGCAAACACTGTCTGCATTCAACTAGGGGATTTGGTTACATCAAAATGGACTTATAATAAAGGATCTGTGGTAATTACCCCAAGTTGACAAATGACACGAAGCATAGATGGGCTCCTTTGCCAGTCAAAACATTTTTCTGTTAACTAAATCTGGAGCATTACTAGTGAAGAATTTAAAGATTGCTGCTTTACACGGTCTCTTAGCTGGTGAACAAAGTTACCAAGCACTGCTTTTTCCCTGTGTTGGACACCTTCATGTTCTTGCAAATTCCCACCTCATTTTACCACAACATAACTCGAGATAATTCAATGAAACCCAAGCCGTAAAACTATTTTCATGCCTGCTTCTCAAACAGTGTGGAAGCTGCAACCAAATGACAGCAATTAAGAGGTTTTAGTTATTTACTGAAATCAAAAAGTGAAAGCCCTGTGCTGTGTCGGCTGCCAGAAAGAAATGGAGCACAGCGGTAACATAATCCCAAGCCACTCAGTTCTAGCGGAGCAAGCGGCTGCCTGGTGGCTTCATTCACATGGAGTTAGAACTTCACCCCTCATTGAGTAAGAGGGTAAACTCGTATCAGTTTTTAGTTATCTCTTCTTTGTGTTTTTGACTGTTTTAGGCCTAGGATTTAAAGACATAAGTATGACATGACAGATCAATAACAAAGTTTGGTTAGAAAAAGGAAGATTATCAGGTTGGAAATAAGAAGACAACAATTTTGTGGTCTGCACACCTACAGCTGTCACTCTACGGTTACAAGGATTTATGATGTGTTTTTAGCTGATTTTAAAAGTAAAATGATATTGAATCAAAAAGAAGACAAACCAAAGATTTTCTTAAAGAATTCTTTTAAATCTGTTGCCTTTTATTTCGGCAATATTTTTACATTATAACCACAAACTGTATGTATGTTAGTGGGATTTTATGTGATAGACCAACTCAGAGTATATTCGAATTATGAACCTAAAAAAAATACTTTTTCGCCACACAGTGTTTTCCATGTAGTCTGTAGTCTTCAGTTTTGATCTTCTCTGACAAGAGCACCTTGCATTACAGCCCCCTTTACTCTGATACCTCTAATTAAAATTTACTCCAACCAATTGTCTTCAAAAATCATGCAACTAGTAAAGAGAGTCTACATGTATGTAATTTAAGGTCAAGGAGAAAGTTGTGGAGAAGATAAAGCATAAAGTTATAAAACAATACCCCAATTTGAACATCACACAGCTCTCTGTGGGGGGGGGGGGGGCTGGTTGGGTTGAAATGGGCTCCCAGAACATACTTCAAGCTGGGCTGAGGAGTCACCTTTCAACTACACAATGACCCTAAGAATACAGCCAGAGCTACAATGAAATGGTTTAGATCAAGGTGTCATGTGTGAATAAAATGTCCCATTCCAAGTCTACACCTAAATCCAATTGAGCATCTTTAACAGGCGTTGAGAATTTTCTTATTGTCGTCTGACTGAGCTGGGGATATTTTGCAAAGGGAAACAAAAATACTATCTGGTCATGTTAAGATCGTAAAGAGATAAAGAAAACTGTGGATTTAAAAAATATTGACTCAGGGGGCTGAATATATAGGGACCTTAAACATTTCAGGTTTTATTGAAGCTATTTATTTAAAACTAATTTGAAAACCATGCATCAATTTATTTCCATTTCACATCCCTGTGCTGCTTTGTGTATAAAATCTCAATAAAACACATAGAAGAAACAAAATGTGAAAAGGTTCAATACTTTTGCAAGGCACTGGATATACATGAAGCATGGGCAATCAATGATAAGGAACATATCTTGCATACAGAAAATAAGTAGGGTTTGATTGAGGGGTGGGACGGTCTGTTTTAATCAGAGTGAAATCCTTGTTATATGTCTTCAGTTTGAGAAAGTTGTTTTTCTATTTTCTAACCTTGTAATTTGGGGTGGGGGTGGGGGGGGGGGGGTTCCCAGTGGATATTGGGATGTTTCCTAATAAAACAGAGATGTGCAAAATGTGTTGCGCAGTATCAACACTTACAAGACAAGCTCCCATTCAATATTTAGAACTCTTTCAGTGATCAAAAAAATCACTTTTGTGGCCATTTATTGTCACTAATAAAACCCTGAAGTTGTTACAAATAGAGCAAGGTCTCCTGAATGTTGATGTGTTTCTTCTCTCGTTTTGCTCTCTACAAACACTTTAGGGAGGAGCTAAAATCAAATTATAATCTAACACAGACTCTGCTCGATTGGCTGCGTTCCAGGCCCAACAAATTCTTCTTACTGGCACACGGAGCTCAAACCAAATTGGGGAATGCAGTTCAGACTTCAAACACCAATTTTATAGTGAACGATAGGCACATTGTGAAATCACACATTGCCTGCTTTTGGAAGCGCCTCCATACACCATCTTTCATGCTTTTATGTTTAACTCCTGTCAGGAAGAGTTTGACAGAACCCCCACATTTGTATTCTACAAAAACATTAGGTCTAGATCTTTTACTTCTCCCTTATCTTAAGACAGAAAGGGGACTTTCCTCTCTGGTTCCCATATCTCTCTGAGCCATCTGGAGTGGTAACCTTGAAGCAGCCACTTAGCCATTTAAGTGGACACACACTTCAGGCTCTCACTCACACCTCTGGAGTGAGTCAGTCATTGACACAGCAGCTGTGTCCTCCAGTGGGAGAGCATCTGACAGGATGGAGAGTCGTTCAGTGAGGCAGACCAAAGGTGACGAAAGAGGAGGAGAGCTTTCCACCTGCATGCCATGTGCTTCTTGATTTACTAGCAGGCTCGATGCTCTGCTTTATGGTTCCGATCACATGCTTCTAAAAACATAACCGACTGCAAACTCCCTCTAACCTCAAACCCCCCCCCATCATCTCCCCACGAATTTACTGGCCTGAGGACGTGCCGTGCTGGTCTAAACGCTGTTTAGCGAGCTTCCTGAGAGTGCATGTGTGTGTGTTTGTTCAGTTTGCTTGACCGCGCTCAATGAAAGCGGTGACAGATTGGTCTGATGTAGGTAGCACTAGGCACACAGTCTGAGGAAGGACTCTAATGAGTGCGATAAGAGGGGCGAACAGCACACATGCAGCAGGGGCTGATAAGAGCAGCAACAGGAGCTGAAGCACAGGAAACAAGCAATAGAGATAAAAAAGAGAGTTTTATAGAGAGAAGGCGGCCTACTGGAACACAGACCCCTTCCGCAAACCTCAACCAGAAGGACAGAGTGGTATTGCAGCATTCGTTCAATAAAGAACCAGAGCAGTGGCGAGCAACTCAGGAGCAAATTACCACCAAACTCATATATGATTTTTAAACAGAAATACAACTGAACTCCGACTCCTCAGTTAGTTGTGTTTTGTCATAAGCACACACAAAGAATCTAATTCATTGCCATTGTATGAGTTGAAGAACTTGTTTTTTTAGAAGCTAAAATTTCACAGTTAAAAAATCGAACTTAGAACTGGAGCACGGTTGGGTTTAAGGACATCCAGCCACCAAAACTCCTTTCTGATTGTCAGTGATCTAATTCAGCTTCTACTACTACTATCTCTGCTTCTATTTTGAAACATTCTCAGTAAAGCAGAGATCAGTGGGCTTAAACGTTTTATCTTTTTGGCTTTTCGTCTTCATTAGCCCTACATTACATTTTATTTGTTGGCAAATAATTGGACTGCAAATAATCTATAAACTGCAACTAAAGGTAATCTAAGTACCACTACTTGTACTTGTGCCACAGTTTAAGAACCGTGAGGATATATTGTATAACTCTGTAAATTTGTTCCCTTAACAGCCCATTGAATAGCAGCAGTATCACCGCACTGAATCAAAGCAAAGAAAAAAAAGCACATCTTATTTGGACACGTCAACTTTCATTAAAATGATTAAATTCATTCAGAAGCAGTTACATAATATTAGCTTCTCAGAATCAGATTATGCAGCCTCATCAACTACGTCCAAATACAGTGAAGATCTGGAATTTTAAGCATGTGAACAGGGTTCAGTATTAATTTCCTTTGACATTAATACATATTAAAGACTGATGTCAAGCCAAAGAAATGAGCTCATTGTTTTTGAATGTGAGCTTTTCTGTGAGCTGTACAGTTAAGTTGTTAAAAACTAAGAGATTTTACAAAGGTTCAATCACTAGCAAAAATACAAAAAAAGTATCAATTTGGCTGCAGCTTTAAAGGCTCACGGAGCGACATGTGACACAACGTAGAGGAAAATCTTACGGCAGAAGGGGGGGGTGATGCCGAAAGTTCTAACTTCACAGGATTTCTGGGAAATCAGCAGAAAATAAAACACTTATGGGGTGAAGAATGGAGTGGTGAAAGTTTGGTGATGAATGCTTTTTGGCAAAAAATGGTGAGACGTTAATGTCAGCTCTGGTTTGAATTTACATTTCAGACTGTGAGGAGGACTAACAGTTATTTATATCCCAGAACAGATGAAAAGAAACAACTTTTGTAGCACTCCTTTCAAACCTGGCTGGTTTGGCTGTGAAATGAATAAAAGGGGTTGGATTAGGATGAGGAATTTAGACATGATTACATTCCTGGAGCACATGTGTTAGATAGACCCACCAATTACCCCCACCCACCAACTCGTTTCTCCAGGAAGAGTGAGGGATGTCCTGGGCTCTCGTTCAAAGCCTGACATTGATCAGAAACAGGCTATCAGGATTATACCCCATTATTTGATCATTTTGGTAAACATGCACAAGTTTTTCTCATCACCCAATACACACACCAGCCATAGGGGGACATGTTTTTGCCTTAATGCGATCCTGATGAGGTGCTGTTGCAACAAACACCTCTAAAATGTCTGTAAACCATTGGAACTGGATTGTCATTCGGTCTTGTAGTAACACTGGTTTGGTTGTATCTGCTTGTGTGTGAACACCTCCACTATGTCTCTCACCGCCCTGTTGTCACCACCACACCGATGCTGTGTACCCACCTGCACTCTCTTTGTATAGTCAGTGTTAGTTCCCCCCACTCCCTCTTGTGTGTGTGTGTGTGTGCGTGTGTGTGTGTGTGTGTGTGTGTGTATGTGACCACTTACTGTGCCTCTTTTTCTTCCTCTGTTTCCTCACAGCATGTGATTGCCATCCCGTGGGCGCTGCTGGCAAAACCTGTAACCATACCACAGGACAATGTCCCTGTAAAGATGGCGTGACTGGTATCACATGCAACCGCTGCGCTAAAGGCTACCAGCAGAGCCGCTCGCCCATTGCCCCCTGCATAAGTACGTGGAACCAGTCTACACAATGTTAGGACACAAACTTGTCTAACTCCAGCTCCTAAAGGGAAAGTTCAGGAATATAAAAATATGGTTCTGTTAAAATGTTGTAAGCAGTTATTATTTTATCATCACTAGATAACACTCTTGATGCAGTAAGTTTGTGTAAAATCAGTTTAGCTGACTTTAGCAGCTAGTTCAAGAGGGTCCAAGACCAAAACCAGCATATATCATCTTAAACTAACTCCAATCTCGAAAACAATAAAAAGGTTCATGTGGATGCTGTTGATGTTTGATTATCTCAATTTTAGAGCATTAAAAAGTCAAAAGTACCTTCAGATTTTTTTCATATAAGAAAATCATTTAGAGTTCATCTAAATACATCTTAATTTCTATATCCAGGCTCTTATTCATGTATTCTTTTGCTTATGTTTGAGAATTTACCTGGCAGCTTTAATTGGTTCTAAAAATAGCCTTAAATGTATTGATGCCAATATAAGGCGTAAAATGATTTAAATATAGCCGGATTTTGCACCGTAGGCCTTAAATTTCATTTGGTTACGCCATAAATCTGTATTTCTTTACTTTTTTCATGAGATTTTATTCCCCCTTTTGAATGTGTTTATTTGATTTTTTGTTTGGGGGTGCATGATGGTAGTAGACATTCTTTCTGAATTTGTTTTGTTCTGGCTAATGGATTAGGCAGTAAGGACAACAAACATCCCCGCCGTATTTTTCACCTGGTTTTTATCCTCCACCACAAACCTTCATGATTAAAGAAATCTTCTCATGAAATAGCTAAATAGTTTTTGTTCAGGGACTTGAAATCAAAATGTTCTTGTTACTGTATGCACAACCACCTACTTTCAAACAGTATATATTTACAGGGACTAGCTTGAAAAACCCGGACATCAGTGGTTTCCTAAAACCTGTCATCATTAACTTTAATTATGCATATTGTATGGGCTACTGTATAAAAACTGTGTGTAGAAGCAATTGACTGACATGTCAGAGCCAAAAAGACCACCATAAATTATTCTGATTAAATGATTAAAATTATTTTTAAAATGTATGTCATTTATTACATAAATAGAGCATACATTATACACTAATCATAAATTTCAAGCTAATTGATGTTTCTTTAATTCATCTAGTCTAAAATTTAAATTCCAATGGGTCTTTAAAAAAGTCTTAATTTTTCTACTTAAATTATTGCAGTTTACAGAAACCCTGTATTCTAATTTCAAATGAAGAAATTTGACGTATCGTAGTTACTCTGCAACATAACTATGAGATCCATAATACAGGCCAAAAATCTACCTTAATAGTGGTTAACTGCTTGACTTTCAGTCTTCCTGGTAAATTCGAGAAGGGAATTCTATTTCTCAACCTGGCTGATGGTAGTTTGCGAAGGAAATAAAGCAAATTTTTTCTCATGTATCATGGGAGAGTATAGATTTAACAAATTGAAATGGTTAGCTAAAACCTGTTGGCAGTCACTTAATAAAGCTTACTTAATACTGTGTGTTAACCTAAAGATAAGTGACAATGTAAATGATTCATCTTATTTTAGCTAATAGTTTAAATGCAGGTTATTAAGTTGTTTGAGGTATTGAGAAAGTTAAACATCCATTATTTACCACATGAAATACTAACTTAATTTAGTTATTATGTAAGTAAACTTTTGTTGTTAACTAAGAAGTTATTAACTTACTGAGGTTATTAAATAGGTTAAAATTAGTTTTGACCCAAATAGGATTTTAAATGAACGTATCTGCTGTAAGTCATTAAGGTCTTAGGTTTAAATCTGACCTTTTATGAAATGTTGTCACGTTTGCAGTGGTTAGTTCTTTACACAGAAATCAGTGGTTATTTAAATGGTAAATGGATGATTGTGTTTCTAACCAGACAGTCACCAGCATAGGAGCACCACAGGGGACTGTCCTTGTCACTCTGTACACTTGTGACTTCTAGCACAAGTCAGAGTGCTATCATCTGCAGAAATACTCAGATCACTGTGCAGTCATTGGGTGTATCAGAAGTAGACAAAGGGCTGAGTACAGAGAGGTGGTGGACTGCTTTGTGCCATGGTGTGGGAGCAATAATCTTATCTTAAATGTGAACAAAACAAAGGAGATGATTTTAGATTTCATGAGAAGCAGGGTTAAGTCGAACACTATTTCCATTGTGGGAAAAGAAGTGGAGGTGGTTGAGGAGTATAAATACTTCAACATTCACCTGGACAATAGACTGGACTGGAGAAGCAACAGTAAAGCTGGGACAGAGCAGACTCTACTTCTTGAGGATGCTTAGATCGTTCAGTGTGTGCAGCAAGATGTTGCATATCTACTATAACCCTGTTGTGGAAAGTGTAATCTCTTCTGCCATCATCTGCTGGGTACTGTAGCAGCCTCAGAGCCAGGGACTTTAAAAAAGCTAAACAACCTGATAAAGAAGGCTGGTTCTGTTCTGGAGACGATAGTGGAACCTCTAGAGATGATAATGCAAAGAAGGATTTTTCATTAAATCAAGAAAATTACGGACAACCCTGAAAATCCTTTTCATGAGACTGTCATACTGTCTTCAGTCAGAGGCTTCTTCAGATTCTCTGTAATACAGACCACTACTGGAGAACCTTTCTGCCTACAGCATCGCCATCCACAATGATAATAGGACTTACAACAGCATTTAATTTATACAGCTTGTGATCTTTCTGTGACACTGAGAATTAAAACATGTTAAGCGTTGGTCAAACTGACTCTCTAATATAAATGTAAAGTGGTGTAAAAGGCCAAAATGCTATAGCCATTTTATTAATTCTTAAACTGCTTCATATCAGACAGCTATTCTGACCAGGAACAGTTTATGTTTACCGTTCTCAGTAAGTGCTTCACACAGGGCGATTCTTGGTAGCGCACAGCCTCTTACCTCCATATGCGTAAATCATTGTTGGCTTCTATGTGAAAAACAGCCAATGCAAATGTGTCAACATTTTAACGGTTATAACATGTGAAAGTGTGCATTGAAATTGCGGTGACAGTTTTGAGACTGGAGTTGTTTAAAAATGAGCGCATCTTTTTGTTACTCTAGCAAATCCTTTCTGACTTTATGTTAAACAGATCAATATTACAGCTAAGAGATTGTTCACTTTCCAGTGTTGTCAGGCATAAATCTACACGAGACAATAACAGAGAAGTAGTCTCATTGTTTGAATATCACATGGCCAATGATAATGATGAGAGACTGTAGCACTATAGGGCTTCTGGTCCTTTTATTACCTCAGCAATTGTTTATTTGTCATCAAATGGTCAATACGAGTGAATAATTAATGTGTGGGTTCATTTCACACAATAAAATTTAGAAATGTTGAAAGCTGTGGCCAGGTCTCATTGGGTCTCAACAGTTTTTTTTTTAAGTCCGTCGACATAAAAGAAAACTACATTAAGTCAGGGTATGAAGTCAAGGTATTTTTGTACTAAATACTTTAAAAATGGTGAGCTTCATGTTCCTACAGTCCTTTCAATATAAAAGTCTGCCTGTTAAACAAAAAAATCTTGTGCGTATGATACAATACTATACATTTTCTATAACTGGGTTTACTTCAGTTGATTGACGCAAAGAGTAACACAATGGTGCCCCTCCCCCACCTATTGATATACACTGCCATTCAGTTGGATGAAGGAAGGCTACTACAGTTTTTTGCTCACAAAGAAGACAAATTTGGAAACCAAAACAGCACCACCCATCCATCTTATAAGTCAAGGGAGGTTTTAAAACTCCAATTGGCTTCAGTTAGAACTTCAGGCTGGATACTGGAGCAGATAGCCCTACTAACCACCTACGATGCGCTTATACTCTCAGTGTTACTCTATAAAGATCAAAATGGTAAAAGGTTTATTATTCTGAACACTAAGCACTTAAAAGTAAAGTGGAAAATAAAATAAATAAAAATAATGCTGTGAGAATCTCATACCAGTACCTGCTTGGGATACAAAACCTTCACTGTTACACACCTTTTCCCTCAGCTTGTCCATCTTCTTTCTTTGCATGTGTCTTTGATATGTCTCCTGTAGCTATCTTGTTTCTTTTAAGATAAGAGCTATGGTATCTTACCTATGCATGATTTCCTTGTCTGTAAACGTTGATCCCACTGTTGAAAAACAGTTAATGACAAAGGGACTGAGTGAATCAAGTCTTCTTGATGTCCAAATGGCCAGCAGCTCTGACATGTTTTACCTCTGAACCACGGCTTAAGGCCGGTTTATACTTCGGCGTCGTGTCCCTCGCGTAGGGTACGCCGTAACCGCCGTAGCCTCTGCGTAGGTCCGCAGAGGCTTGACGTGCACCTCCTGGGACCTGACGTGCAGCGACGCAGAGACGCGGAAATACTCCCTTGTGATTGGTCAGTGAGATTACGTACCAACTTCTATGTCTCCGTCTTCTCATTTGCTTGCGTTGCAAAGTGTTCAAAAGAAGGATAATTTGTTCGTTTGCTTCCACAATCTCGTTGAGACACTGGACCAAGTCGGCCGCGATCGTTGTTCTAAAACAGGAAATACTTGCCGGAACTGAAGCAAACATAAGCAAACCATCAGAAAAACTCCGCCCTGTGGAGTTCGCCGACCGATACCAGCCTACTGTCACCTGCAGGTCTGGAAATGAAACAGCAACACGACGCTTTCAGCCCTACGCAGAAGTATAAGCACAGCAGTGGGTACGGCGGTTACGGCGTAACCTACGTGACTGACGCGACACAGAAGTATAAACCAAGCTTTAGAGTGTAAATTGATTAAACTGAGAATCTACACAGTAGCTAGAGTTATCGAATGGTTTGTGCTGAAGCAGCCAGCTGTTTACGAAGAACTCTTGGAAGGCTAAGCAAAAACCAGCTCCATCTGTGTCAATGTATCACACTTGGGTAGAGGTTTAATGGACTACTTTTAATAAAATTTTAGTTAAATTGTCTTGTTTAACAATGGCAATTACACCAGATGCAGTCATAGTGGGACAACTGAAAAACCATCACTAAGAAAAACATGTTAGGTCCCTCAAATTTTTTAAATGTTTACAAAAAACATCTTTTTCTAAGCTTTCACCTCAATGGGTTAGACATGAGATTCTCACAGTAAGAACCTTTTCATACTAAAATGCAGAAGTTTATCTGTTTCACAAGCTTGTGAAAACAATGTATTGTCACAAAGGTTTAATCTTTCATATGTATAGTATATTAATAATAAAAGACAAAAATGACTACATGGAGCTACATCTATGTTGTTTTGTAAACTTGCATCATAAAAACTGTGGGTAAAAGTCAGTTAGCACCAAACTGCTTTAGTACATTTTTGAACTTCTAGACATTAACACACTGCAGGCACATAAACAGATAAAACCTAAGCATATGTGATTTGTATAAATCCATAAATTATTGCAACATTAATTGTTTTCTTGTTTCTCTTGTTTTCTCTGAGTAGAAATTCCGGTTTCTCCTCCCACGACTCCATCCAGCATCACAGAGGAACCGTCAGGTGAGTACAGCTGAGAGTTAAATGTGTGTGTCTGTTTACACACTGACTGTGCAGTAAAATATGTACAGAATTTGGTGGAAATGTAAGTGAATGCAGATGGAATTTTTCACCACTTTCACTTCCACTCTTGATTTGAGTAAAAAGTGACTGTAAGATAAATTGGATCCCACTTGCCTCTTCCCTCATTACTAGACGGGTTCATGAATATTAAATCCATTAGCAGCAACCCTGGGATGTGCCTCCTTTAATCTCTCACACTTTCACAATTAATCAGTCTAACTGCGGTACAGTGGGGTGTTTTTCCCCCTGCTAGGGACTGGGATTTTTCAGTTCCTTTGAGTGAATGATACTTTATCGCCCCGAACTTCAGTGCTTTTCCAGTCCCCTTTCTCCAGGGTAGTGAGAAGTAGATGGAGGGGCTTTGATCTCTCAATGCAATGAGAAGGAATCCAAACAACTTTTATTTCATTTACACTGATGACTATTTCCTGTTAGCGTGTGGGTGTAACACCAAGACTGTATCTTAGCACAATCAGAACAACCCAGAACCCGAAGTCGCCCCTGGTAAATATGTGTAAAACACCTTAAAGTAAAATCATCTTTTATTTCAGCAGGATAATCTCGCACTAAAAACTTTAAAAATGCAACTTATAATTTGATTATATTTACTCAGTAGAGAAACAAAATTCCCACTTTTAGAAATAATTAACAAAATCACCAGCGTCACAGTTATTGGCAACCCTGCTCTCCACACGTTGTACAACCCTTCTTTACCAGTAGGACAAACCTTATACATATATATGACCATTAGTCCACAGTCCTGGTTTCTCTCTTATGTTCTATTCCCTTTAACTCATCATGCAGATGTTGTATAGGATTTAGTTCTAGTGCCAGTGATTACCATACAATAGAGGCTGGTTTTGTGTCTAGTGAACCATTTCTGTGTTGCTTTTTGGCATATTTCTTTGTATCAGTATCCTGCTGAAAGTTCCAATGACAATCAATGCTGGCTGAAGCCACGAGATAGTTATTTTAAATCTCCTTCTATTTCAGAGCCCATGATACCATTCTATCTAACTAGAGTTCCAGACCATTTGAAGGAGAAACAGGCCCACAGCATCACAGACTGTCTACTGTACTCAACAGCGGTTATGAGCTCCTTCATAACGTTTTCGTCCATTATTTCACATCAAACTTACCTGGAGTGTTTGTTACCAAGAACGTTGATCTAAGTCTCATTTGACCAAAGAACAGTTAAAGTTCCGGCAGAGTTGAACAAACTCCACATGTTTATATTTGTGTTGGTAGGACAGAAAAGGCTTTCTACTGGCATGCCTCCCAAACATGGTTCAGTGTCTAATGGTTGTCATGGAGACATGGGGATCCCAAGAGGCCACTGAATCACTGAGCCTTACCACTGCTTTCCACTGGGCCTGTAAGTGGCACATAACGTAATAGACGCATTTTACTCGCGAGTTCAGCATAGTTTCCCTTACCGCCAGGAGCCTTTTAGACACGTATCACTTGCAAACCTGTTCCACCCAGCTGGTCCCGGGAAATCTCGAAATCACAGGACAATTGCAATTACATAACTTAAAGGGTAGTATACAAGGGAAAAATAATTCTATGTTAATAAGTATCATAAACTAACCATCCACTCCCAAAACTGCAGATATTTCTGTCCATGTCTTTGCTTGTCTTCTCCACTTCAGGGATTAAATTATTGTCGTCCATGATAAAAACCAACAAAATAGTCCTACAGACCGACTAACTTCAACCCTGGAGTCACAGGTAATGACGTTTTGTTTAGTTTTTTCATAGTTAAATATTTGGAAATCTGTATATGTCTTTTATTTTGAAAATTTCCAGATGCTTTACCCTGCTCCCGTGTCTGATTTCCTGTCAGGCCCGATCTAAACTCCTAAGCATTATGCAAGTTAAAAGCGTATAGCTTACAAAATAGACCCACCGCGTGAATTTAGGAGATGGTCGCGACACAATGCTTCTGAGACACCTCCGATTAGCACTGGTTCACGCCCTGTGGAAATGGACCCATTGACTATAACACAGATGTTACGGGGCGCTTATGCATCCGGTGGAAAGTAGGGGTTAGAAGTTTCCTGCTCACTGCAGTGCAGTGGTAATGAACATAGCACCTCGTCCAGCTCATGCAGTAAAACAAACAAAAGTCATTTATTGCCCAGTTAAAGTTCATAGAAACTTTAAAAAAAACAAAAAAGTTGTCTACACTGGAATTTTGTTCCCCACTGATTTAGTGTACTCAAGTCTAATTTTTAGAAAATTTTAGTCAGAGACTAGGCTACTGCTTGAAAAATACATTCATTTAAGGGCCTTTACATCATTTTATAATTACTTTTAAAAGCCAACAGACTTGTCCACATCTGTAATAACACATTATCTAAAATTAACGGAGTTACTTTATAATGGTGATGCTGTGGGCAGGAAGGATCTTCGATAGCAGTCAGTCTTGCAACAAATCTGAAGAAGCCTCTGATATAAGACTGTTGCTGTATGACAGTCTTATGGCTTTATTGACGAACGGTTTTATTTCCGGGGAAGAAGAGATGATATTCCATAAAAACATGTCCTAGAGAACACCATCGGTTGTTAGCAATAACTGCTAATCCATCTCATTTCGTTTTGCTGCTCCTCTTTAAATCTCTGTCTGGGTGTATGGCTACAAAGCCAGGCAGAGAAAAGTTGAAGTCTGCAATATGATCCCAACCTGTTGGGATGGAAACGATGGTTTGAACTCTTCCTTCTCTCTCTGCTCTTTGGTCCTGCTCTGGATCCACGAAGCCTCCCTTTCAAGTCCTCTGGGATGTGGGGTTGTAGGTCAGGTATTGTTTCAGCTTTTGAGATACTGATCAGCTACTCCCATTTGTAAAAACAATTCCTTGTTGTCACTGTTATGCATCATAACTGTCCAAAAGTAAAAAAGAAAGAGAAAATCTTCTACCTACAGATGCAAATCCAAAAGCAGAGGGAATAGTTGTCCAAACATGCAACGCCTCAACCAAAGCAAAAAAAGTCTACAAAAACAACAAACCAGAACTAACGTGACAGAGCTTTTCCAATGTGCTGCCACATGAAGCCACAATTCTGCATTAGACAACAGAAAAAACAAGTCATTCATAATGAATCAATTAATAACAAGATCAATACTGGTGAATTGCTGTAAGGAAAGATTTTACGGTTCTGTATTTCTGCAACAGACTGTAAGCTTATTAGCTGGATGAATTTCTGATCAAACATTAATAGATTACATTTCCTTCTCTTTCCTCTTCATATTTCTTATATAAGTTGTTTGAAGATTCCTAAAACAGGTGAAGTTTTTATTGGTAAACAGATTGAAAAAAAACCTTTTTCTTAATCTAAGTAATGGCTGAAAAAAGTTGGTGTCATTCAGCTTGTACCGCGTGTTCCTCTATCTCCCTTTGTAAAGCTACCAGAGGCCTTTTATACGTGCATGTGTGAGTGTGCACAAGAGGCTCCAGCAGCTGTTCCCTGCAGAGGCCTCAAGTGCACACTCAGGATATTGTTGCTCTCTCAACCCCCCATCTTCAACTCTCTTTTCAGTGTTTTCCACCTCCTTCGTCTCCCTCTGTTTCACGCTTTGTCTTCAGATAACACTGTGGGTGGTGGGGCACTGGAATATGGGGGCTTTCTCTTGGCTCACTCGTCAGGAATTGGAAAACTATTGGGATATTTAGCTCAGATAAGTGAAGGTGGAATATTGCATTTATTTACATACAGTGCTTTGTATTCATACCCCTAAAACTCGTTTCCACACTTTGTTCAATTGCAACCTCTAACTTCAGTTCGTTTAGTTACGATTTTATACAATAGACCAACACAAAGTAAAAAATGATTGTGAAGAGGAAGAAAGGTGGGAGAGCTTTAAAAACTTTCACTTTGAAAATGTGCATCCTATATTTGTATTGAACTCCCTTTACACTAATACAACAACAAAAGATCTAGTGCAAACACCTTTCAGAAGTCACATCATTAGAGAATAGGAACCAAAATGTGTGTTATTTAAACAGCATCATAAAGTAAAAGCAACACAGCACACAGTTCAGGAATAATGTTGTGGAGAGGTTTAAAGCAGAATTAGGCTATAAAACAATATTCAATAACAATAGTTTGGAGTATCTCACAGAGCTCTGTTTAGTCCATCATCTAAAAAATGCATACCTGCAAATTACCAAGACATGGCATTCCACCTAAGCTAACAGGCTAACAGGAGAGAATTATTCAGACAAGCAGTGATAAGGCTAATGGTAACTCTAGGAGAGCTGCAAAGATGCGCTGTTCAGATGGGAGAATCTGTGAAGAGATGAACCAAGTTCACAAATCTGGCTTTTATGGAAAATCCGACTAAAACTAAAGTTTTTTGTCCATCATGCCATCATCTCTAGGGTGAAACACGGCAGCATCATGCCATGGGGATGCTTGTCTTCAGCTGTTCTTACATCTGTTTCTTGATCCCCAAAGGCTGAAGTCATGCAGGCTGTAAGCTATAGCACCCTGATGGAGACCTTGCAAAGCCAGGGGGCCCTTTGGCCCACCCAGGTTTGACGTGCAGAGGATGCAAACATTACCCACAGAGCCTATAGAGTGGGCTGAACAACAAACGTACCTCTGGTATTCCAGTGATATCACCTAGTTTGTGATTGCTTGCAGATGTGGTGTGTGTGTTCGCTCATGTGTGTGTAAGGAGTTATAACCTCCTGTTTTAAAAGACAATTCCATCCCACAGAATTACGCCAAATGAAATCTAGGGGTGAATCCAACTGGTGATTCAACTATATACAAACTACTGATTATAAAGAAATAAGAGGTTTTGCTCATAGGAGGTGAACAGATGAAGTGTGGAAAAAAGATGAGAGTAAAACCATAAGAAGAAAGTTGAGTATGTTGAAAAAAGGATTAAGGCAGACTGATGTGAAGTCTGAAACAGAGCGGAGACCTGGAACAAACGACAGAAGATCTCGGCTCCGGCGTGGAGTTTGACATATATAAAAAGATGGAAAATACGAGCGTGAGACCGACAGCTGTGAGGCAGGTGCCTCGTTGCGCCGTACACGAAGGAGGGGAGTGGGGGTCTGCTGGGATGGAGGGAAAGGAGGAAAGATGGAGTGGATATTAATTTGTCTCCTGCAAGAGTTCCCCCCCACCCCACCCCACCCCTGTCGACCACACGGAGGGCTGGAATGCGTGGAGAATAGCGCCGATGGTGTGGCCCAGACAAAACACACATTGTGCTGGTAGGTCACGGATGGTGTGAGTCGCCACTCCCACGGGTCACTACAGAGACGTCTGCATGGCAACAAAATGTGGAGGAGATTAACCACTGATGACCTGAGCTGTGGCCGCTCGGGCCTGTCAGGATGTTAGAGTAACTAATGATGATGAGGAGATGGAGAATTGGACTGACGATGATGATTGTGTTCATATCCAGTGTGTGTGTCACGTCTGAGGCTGGAAGTGATCAGAATCTGTAGCGGACCCCTCCTCGGATTTTTTGGACATGAGTCTTTCTTCACACACCCTTTTCGGTTCCCTCAGACTCCATGGCGCTTTGGTCATGAATCTTATACCACCACTAAGTTATGTGAATGTTAAAAGGCAGTTTGGACAGTAAATGCTGGTAGTCTGCAGTAAGCATTGGTAGAAATAGACAAACGTGATGTAAAATTGTCATAATTAACATATGACCCCGGTATTGCTAAGGTCTTACAGTTTGTAAGAAGGACCAAGCTCAGCAGGGCTGTATGCCACCAGAAAGTAAAATCTCAAATCAGGTAAAGAACTCCACCAGCTTCTTCTCAGCTTGTTTCCTGTTGAAAACAAACCATCGTTACTCAGTGGCAATACAGTGAGAAAAGAGGTTGAAGGGAGGAGCTTCTTCTCTTTTTTCTCCTCTTCTCCTTTATCTAACTGTGTCTCCTTCCTAGACAGGATCTAAAGCTCATAACTCAAATGTGAGCAGCCCAGTGAGGAGGAGCTGAGGAGAACAGTGCACAGCAGCTCTCTAGGCTCTATAATCTAATTACGTGCTTTATTTGCTGCAGTTTGTTTCTCAATCAGTCTTGTTGAATGAGAGAGAGCCCTCCTCCTGGGAGCCATCATTTACACCTCGTTGTTGTACTGCTCCTGTTCCTCTAACAGTGGTCTCCCTCTCTTTAGCTTTTGTAACACTTTGTATGTGGAGCCATTTAATGTGTGTTGTAAGAGCTTTGTAGCTTAGAAACTTGGACCTTACATTGCATTTGATCATCTATAACAAACATGCCAGAGCAGCCTGCACGTACAGCTGGCCAGCTCCCAGAGCAGCTCTAAATGTGACAATGAATGTTTAGAAGGGCGAGGAACAACGTAACTTTTTTTTAGAAGTTTTACAGGCTAATCTACATCCAGACTCTTAGATTTAGATTATGTTACAAAAGTGTCACACATCTTAGTGGCACATACAGTGGGACAAAAAAGTATTTGTCAGCCACCAATTGTGCAAGTTGTCCCACTTAAAAAGATGAGAGAGGTCTGTAATTTCTTATCATAGGTACACTTTAACTGTGAGACAGAATGCAAATAAATCCAGGAATACAGATTGTATTGAATGAATGTATTTGTATAATGGTGCAGAAAATAGGTATTTGGTCAATAACAAAACTTCCCCTCAATACTTTGTAAAGTAACCTTGGTTGGCAATGACAGAGGTCAAATGTTTCCTGTAGGTCTTCACCAGGTTTGCACACATTGTAGCTGATATTTTCGCCTATTCTTCCATGCAGATCTTCTTTAGAACTGTGATGTTTTGATGCTGTCACTGGGCAATATGGACTTTCAACTCCCTCCACAGACTCTCTATTGGATTGAGGTCTGGAGGCTGGCTAGGCCATTCCATAACTTTCAAATGCCTTTTACGTAGCCACTCCTTTGTTGTCCGGGTGGTGTGTTTGGGATCATTGTGTTGCTGGAAGATCCAGCCATGTTTCATCTTCAATGTTCTAACTGATGGAAGGAGGTTTTTTGCCCAAAATCTCACGATACATGGCCCCATTCACGATTTCGTTAATACGGATCAGTCGTCCTGTCTCCTTTGCAGAAAAGCAGCCCCAAAGCATAATGTTTCCACCCTCATGTTTCACAGTGGGTATGTTGTTCTTGGGATACAACTCAGCATTCTTCCCCCTCCAAACACGGCGAGTGGTGTTTATACCAAAGATTTCTACTTTGGTCTCATCTGACCACATGGCACTCTCCCAATCCTCCTCTGGATCATCCAGATGGTCTCTGGATAACTTTAGATGATCCTGTACATGTGCTGGCTTAAGAAGTGGGACTTTTGAGCACTGCAGGATTTTAATCCTTGATGACATAGTGTGTTACTAATAGTACCCTTTGTTATTATGGTCCCAACTCTTTTCAGGTCATTGGCCAGTTGCTCTCTCTTTAGTTCCACGCTGTTTCCTCAACGTTCTCAAGATCATGTGTACCCCACGAGCTGAGATCATGCATGGAGCTCCAGGTCGAGGGAGATTGTCAGTGATCTTGTATTTATTGCATTTCTTAATAATTGCTCCAACAGTCGATCTCTTCTCACCAAGCTGTTTGCCTATTGTAGTTTAACTCTTCCCAGTCTTGTGCAGGTATGCAATCTTGTCCCTGGTGTGCTTGGACAGTTCTCTGGTCTTGGCCATGGTGGAGGTTGGAGTCTGACTATTTGAAGGTCTGGAAAGGTGTATTTTATACTGATAGCAAGTTCAAACTGATTCCATTAATACAGAAAATGAGTGGAAGCCAAACCGATATTTACGGAAATCTTACCATGTCTGAAAAGATGGCCACCTTTATCTGATTGGTATGCTGTCCTTTCAAGGAGGAGGGTTCTCTCTCTTCCATATCCATTCCTATCCAGTTCCAAATCAGCACAGTTACAGAAGATATTCCCATCACAGTTCCAGGGAATTGTCCACTTTGCTGTGTAGATCTCAAGCAGCACAGAATAGAAGTCCATATCCCAGCCTGGACCAGATTTCCTTATAAAAGCAGATAAAGAAAAGGTTATTTGCACGACTGAGTTACTGGAGTTTCCCCAGTTGATAAGGCAACTCAGGCTTTTTTCAAAGGTTTCAGTGATGATGCAGGTTGTAAAAGGACAAAGTCGACAAAAACACAATCTTTCTGTGTTTAGTTTTAAATCCACCAACCGGCAGCTTCTTTAGGCCTAAAGTCCATCAGCTGTGTGCCTAAATGTTACAAAACATTCCCCAAATGCTGGAATTGGACACAGGCAGGCTGTATTGACCTAGGAAAGAAAAGGGGAGCTATAAGTTTCACATCTTGGGTCAGTCTAATGATACATTTAAAAAATAATTCAGTATGCATTTTTAAGCATGTTTTCCACTAAACAGTGAGCTAGCTTGTCCCTTTTCTATAGAAATTGGCAAGATCATTGGCACTATGTCCGCACTTCTAATGTGTAGTTTCAACTATGCTCTTATCTATTAGGAAGGTTTACTTATGAAACAGTCTTTGAATGACTGGATGCTTAACACGCTGCAGAGCCAAGTTTTATGTTTCTAGCATCTAAAAAAGGTATTGCAGTTGCTTTGAACTACTCATACTGGTTGTTGGCAGTACTGCAAGTGTTTCTTTGCAGCTGTAAAGTTTTGGCTCCAAGACAAACTGTATTGGGCCTGGAAGCAGCTTGAATGAAAACGATTAGTTTAAAGAGCTGCGGGGTACTTTGATAGAGGGGGCAAAGGTCCACCTCTCAGTTACCAACTTCTTAGTGAGCTGAAAGGCCAGAAAACAAAGCGCTGTAGTAACTACATCTACTTAGAACACGCAGAGCACATTTTAGCTCAGCATTACAAGACTGCTTCCCCTTCTGCTGCCTGTAACGCATGCACAAAGGGGACATTTGTCCTCACAGTAGGGGACTGCCTGGTTCTAAACAGGCATCTCGGGGTGCTCTCAGCGGGGCCCGGAGTTGTGTCTCAGGGGTACACTAATGGGGAACGAAAGGCTATCAAAGGGAAGTATCATGATGGCATCAAGGGGGGGGTTATGAGAAAACAAAGCTGCCTTTCCACTGCCCCAACTTCCATCATTTACATGGTAATCAGGTCCAGCTTTTATAGACTCCTCTGTTCGGTTTTCACTTTCTCCGTTTGCCACCACTGGCACCAGCTCTGAGCTCAGTCACACTGTAAAGTAACCAGCTCTCCTAATTTTTACTTTCTCTTCTTTTTTCTATCCTCCATCTGCCAAATTACATTCATCTTGTTTTTTCTGCTCGCCTGTCCACCTATTCATTCTCCCTCCTCCCACTCCTCTACTGGTGCATTTCTTTCTGTCATGGCGTTCCCCTGGCAACCTCATTGTAATGGACTATAAAGAGTAGTAAAGATTTTTGCTCATATCTATGAGGTTCCACCAACCAATCACCATCCTACAACTGTCTGTCAAATTAAATTCTTTTAGCTTTTCTTTTACATTATCTGTATCAGCTGGTGAAAATAGGCCAAGAGAGCAGAGATTAGGGGATTTCTGTAGCTTGTATGGCCTTGGCTATTGGACTTGAGAGGCATTCAACCTGTTTTTTTTTCCTAACCTTCCTGCCATGAGAAGTCACTATTCATTTATATGAGGAGCAGAGGCAATGTCACACTGTGTGTGTTTCACATAGTAGTTACTCAAGGTTTTACAAATATGTCAGAAAAAATTATTTTAGATTTTTCCTTTTAAACTGTACTTAGAATGAATATTAAAAATTTGTGTGATTAGCGCAGCTAGCCTTACGAAACATTAGTTTTTGTGTGTATATCTTGCAAAATGAAGACCAGTGCAGATTTCTAAAGCTAGAAATAGTAGGAGCAACTTTCTTGAGACATGTTTAGCCATACTGTTATCCGTTGACGCCTCACTCTATCACAGCTTGAATAAACTGCAGATATGTCTCAACATTTCCTAGACAATAGGTTTCCTTCAAATAGCTTTTTCTCTGCTTTCTCAACCATTTTTAAAGATCTCTATGTTTGAGTCTTCCCTACTTAGCAGTTACATCTACACGAAGTGTTTTGTTGTCAGAGTGAATTTTTGGAGTGAACTTGCGCATGGTGTGCTCACATTGGATTTTTTAAGTTTCCTACACTGATCAGAGTTGGATAAGGTATTGGGACAGGAATTACAAGGTTTCTTTTCACTATGCAGTGTTTTAGCTTCTCTGTTTAGAATATATATATATATATATATATATATATATATATATATATATTGCACTTAATTTTTTAACCACACATTGTGATTACAGTAACACAGGTAATTATTTTTGTCAGCAGGGCATGCACTGCCCAAACCCTCATTGCATACAGAACATACACTGTTTAATCAAGGCCCTTTGTGTATTTCTAGGCAATAATTTGCTGCCCTGTGAAACCAGATGACAAACTTCAAGGAGTCTTTCAGCAAGCACTCTCAGAGTGTGTTCATTTATACACAACTATGTGTTTGACATCTTTTCTACAGCATGGAGCTGTGAGGCGGTGTGGGTAAGCCCACTGCCTGCTTGAGGTATTTATTTGTTCACGGCTCCAACATGGACAACCCTCCTGCCACCTCACAACCCTGCGCAAAAAAAGGCTCCCCTGCCTAACGCTTCATGGATGGCTAATTTTTCCTTCCTGACCTCCCTTTGTGTGGCATTGACCCACTTCACCGCCCCCCAACACCTTCCACTCCCTGGAAAAGCTGCCAACTCGGAGCACCCCCACACTGCAAAATCTGTATAAAAAAAACCTGAAAGCTTGACATGGTCCTTCTTGTCAGGCTTTTTAAAAATACTTCTTATTTTTCATGGAGTTTGGTTGTTTAAGTGACAAGCAATGTGAGACAGGTCTGCATAGAGCTGATCCGTCCCACAAAGTGAGAACAAGTCGTGTCTAATCTTGGGAGTACATTTTAAACAGTACAGTCGCTACTACTCTCTGAACACATTACACCATAAAACAATGCTGAGGACCTTACAGTGAAAAGGAAATTGTTTGTCAACCCAATAACTGAAGAACTTAATGTGCTTCTATTGTGACAGACTCAAGGAACAACTCTTTTTAAAGATGTTTTTCTATTGTAAATTTTAAAAAACACACAAATTGCATTATTTTTTTAAACTTGTTGCAAAAATACAAATACAAAAGGTTAATGAATTCTACTTTTTAACATTTACACTTCAAAAACTCTAAAGAAGCAACAATGATAAAGATTAAGCTTTTATGTTACTGTTCATTTAAATTTTACATTTTATCAAGAATGGTTATTTTATGCTGTTATTCAAAAATATGTTTTTTCTATTTAAACTACTGAATTGTGAAAACATTTTTATAGCCAGATTTTTTTTTTCAACTTTACAGATTTTACCATAGAACCAAAATAGGCCTACATTTGGTATTGTTTCCAAATGTAATCATAATCAAATAAATTATAAAAAATACAGCTTTATTTATGTATAAAAAAATAGAAATAAGGAACAGTTTTGCAATCATTGTAAACAAAAAAAGTCTGTTTGTTTTTGCAAATTTATCCAGGTCTTGCCTGCTCTTCATTTCCATGTTCCTGAAATTAGGTTGAGAATGTTAATTCACCTTTAACTAGTTTTAAAGCCATGCTGAAATCTTGAAAGTCACGTGTAGCAAATATGGATCATTTAGAAATATTTGATTGCGTCACTATCTCTTTATTTTGCTGGCCTCCTTACTACATGATCTTGTTTTTTATTTCTGCAGACTGTGACTCTTACTGCAAAGCATCAAAAGGCAAACTGAAAATCAACATGAAGAAGTACTGCAAGAAGGATTACGGTGAGTCAGACAAAACACTGGTTGTTATAAATAATTTTTTTAATCTTTAGGGATACTTAAAAACACCTTATGGAAAAAAATCCATCAATACCGTATTCTTAAAATTGTGTACATTTTGAGACAAGTAAAACAATAATTAAATATCTATAAATACATTTAAAAAAATCTTTTATTCTAAGGTACCAAGTTCCTTTTATTTCTTACACATTCGCAGACCTGCTTTATTCAAAGGAGCTTTTATAGTTTCATAATTTCCAAAGAATCAAACAGATCTTTAAGCAATGAAGAGATGATTGGACAAACAGAAGGGGAGAATGGGAGCTTGAAGGAAGTAGCGGGAAATAGAATTAGACAGAGTTGTGTTTGTGTGTGGGAGGGGTTATCTCTGCGCAGCGAGATAGACAGTGGGGGCTTACTTAGAGCTCCTCATTAAGGATCAGAACACTTCCCCCCACAACCAGAGCGCCCCATGCTGCATTCCTGCGACCATCAGTCTGCCACACTATTCAAGGTGTGGATAAGACAGATGACCTCTCCCCTCTCCCACCGTCACCCTCGTCCCCTCCCCTGATTGAAGTCAGGCTGCAGAGCTGCTGAACCAAACCGGGGGCGTCCTGCAGCATACTTCAGGAGCTTGACGGATAGGTCCGAGCTTTGTTCTGCGGGGATTTGGAGGAGTTAGGGGTCAGCTTATAGACACCTCCTCTTCAACCCAGGTCTACCTCACTGGTGGTGTCATGAGAAAAGCCATGTCTCTGTAGTATGCTGTTAATTCTGGGTGACTATATCAGAGTCGGGGCGGTATTCAGATCCTGCATTTGTAAAATAATGTCTGATTAAAGGAAAATTTAATATCCATTTTTGGTCAAATTGAATTCAAAAAGTAGGCAGTGACTATCAAGAGAAGACATTTGTAGTTAAAAAATAATAAAATGATGTTCTGCTGGAAGTTGTCACTGAACCCTTGAGTACCTTCCTCTACCCACTTGCCCCGAGATAACAATGCATTGAAGATAGGCTCCTAGCAGATTTAGTATGTGTTTCATGTGAACTGTAGTGGATCAACTAGGACTGATGGCTGTTATAATATTAGCAAAGATAAATGATGGTTCCTCTGAAGCCCAAAAGTGTTTGAGTGCAGTTACACAATATTTTTGCTCCTGTTAAGGAGAGTTACCGGTTAAAGGAGCTGTAACTCATGGCAAAACAAACTCCAGGGATCAGCCTAATTTAGTTTCAGCACACAACAGAACAGATCTACACAAAACATTGTTTTGCTACTGAAGCATGAAGACGTTTAAAACTGGATGGTTGTAAAAACATTTCCCTAATACAACTTTTTACCACTGGTCTTGCAGTACCTTGAAAAATGTTGTCACATTTTGGAGCATTACAACCACAAACATCAATGTAACTCATTCGGATGTGACAAACCAATACTAAATACTGCTTTATTTTGAAGTTGTAGGAAAATAATACATGTTTTTTTAATATAAATAAAAATTTATGTGTGGTGTGCATTTGTGATCAGCCCCCCACATCAATACTAGGTAGAACAAGCTTGAACTGCAATTATAGCAGCAAGTCTTTTTAGGTGGGTCTCTGCCAGTTTTATTTGTCCCAAAACAGAAACTCTTCAGATTGGATGAAGAGCATCTATGAACATCAACCTTTAAGCCACAGATTCTTAATTATGTTTAGGTTACAAACTTTACTGGGCCATTTTAACATATAAATATACTTTGATTTAAACTGTTCTATTGTAGCTCTGGCGGTAGGTTTAGCAGCCTCCAACAGGATGTTTTTTATATTAGCTCCATCCATCTTCCCATCAAATCTAACCAGCTTGCCTGAACCTGTTGAAAAAAAGCACCCTCACAGCATGATGCTGCCACCACCATGTTTCAATGTGCAAATCTTGTGTGTTTAGGATGATATCCAGTGTTACTTTTATTAAACTTATAGTATCAGGCATACAGGCTATTTTTTCATGGTATCAAAGAAAAGGTGGGTGAATGTAAATGCACACCACCATTTTTTTTTTTACATTTTATTACCAGAGCATTCGAAAACAAATTTTTTCTTCACAATGATGCAATTTTTGCTGGTCTATCACATAAAATCCTTATTAAATACATTAATATTTGTGGTTGTACCATAAGACTATTGAATAGTTCAAGGCGTGTAAAACGACTTTATACTTGCTTTACCTTTACCAGACCATTCTGTTTAAAATACACACTGCATATCTATCAGTAGCTTGCAAAAACATGTCCACGTGTAATTCAGGAGAGCAACAAAATGCTTATGAAGTATATGTTACAAATAAAATTAAAACATTTCAGCAGAAGTCAAACTCAGTGTGAAGCTGCTACATTTGTCTCAGGACTAGAAAGCTTTGGGTGGTTTTAAAAAGATCAGCAGGGTGCTGTAGCTCCATGCTGTGCCAGGAAACCCTTCTGCAATGCTTTGTGGCTTATATGTGGGCACGTGGAAAGAATTATAAGCTAACGTAGGGATTCAAGATGAGGGCAGAAATATCTGATCTCAGCAAAACGAAGAGGTGACATGGGCTGTGTGAGGGGCCATAGGGATCGGGTCCAATGTGGGATGAGCATTGGCCAAAGTCAGGGACCTTGGTCTGATCCTCTGCTGCAGAAGCTGGCTCTCAGGACGTAGACTGTCACCTCTCTGGTGGGGAAGGAGCCGGAGCTGCTGTGCAAGTTTGAGAGGTTCCGAGTGGACATCGTCGGACTCGCCTCGACACACTGCTCTGGCTCTGGAACCCGTCTTCTCAAGAGTTGGACTCTTTTCCACTCTGGAGTTGCCCCCGCTGAGAGGCAGCAAAGAGGGGTGGCCATACTTGTTGCCCCCCCCATCTCGGTGCCAGTATGTTGGGGTTTACCCCGGTGAATGAGAGGGTAGCCTCCCTCTGCCGGATAGACCTGGCAGGCCCAAAGGTGTTGTGAGGGTCTGCTGAGAATGTTTGGTGGGGTCTCCTGTCAGAAGGACCTTCAACTCTCAACTCCGGCAGAACTTTAGGTAGGTACCGGCAGGCCAAGCAGAGTGTAGCTCAGATTTGTCGCTAAGGCAAAAACTTGGGCGTGGGATGAGTTTGGTGAGGCCATGAAGAACGTCTTACGTACGGCTTCAAGATGATTCTGCTCCACCGTCCGGCATCTCAGGAGGGGGAAGTGGTGCACCACCAACACCGTTTACAGTGGGGGTGTTGTGCTGCTGACCTTGACTTGGGACATCCTGAGTTGGTGAATGAAGTACTTCAAATACCTCCTCAATCCCACCAGCACGCCTTCTAATCTGGAAGCGGAGTCCTGGCACTTTGGGTGCGGCTCTCCACTCTCTGGTGCTGAGGTACCGAGGTGGTTAAAAAAGCTCCTCAGTGGCAAGGCTCCGAGGGTGGATGAGATTCGCCCAGAGTTCCTCAAAGCTCTGGATTTTGTGGGGCTGTGTTGGTTAACGTGGCTCTGCAATATTGCGTGGACATCGGGGGCAGTTCCCTTGGATTGGCAGACCGGGGTGGTGGTCCCCTTATAAAAAAAGGGGGATCACAGAGTGTGTTCCAACTACAGGGGGATCACATTTCTGAACCTCTCTGGTAAGGTCCATTCTTGGGTTCTAGAAAGGAGGGTCTGGTAGACAGTTGAATCTCGGATCCAGGAGGAACAATGAGGTTTTCATCCTGGCCGTGGAACACTGGACCGGCTCTACACCCTTGGCAGGGTCCTGGAGGGTGTGTGGGAGTTCCCCCAACCGGTCTACATGTGTTTCGTGGACTTGGAGAAGGTGTTCAACCATGTCCCTCAGGGAGTCCTGTGGGGGATGCTCCGGAGGTATGGGGAACCGGGCCTCTTTATACGGTCTGTTAAGTCCCTGTACAACAGGTGTCAGAGCTTGGTTCACATTGCCAGCAGAAAGTCGGGCTCATTCCCGGTGAGAGTTGAACTCCGCCAAGGTTTCCCTTTGTCACCAATTTTGTTGATAACTTTTAATGGACAGGATTTCTAGGCACAGGTGAGAAGCTCAGTCATCCGGGAGGGACTCAGAATAGAGGCGTTGCTCCTCCACATCGAGAGGAGTTGAGTTAGCTCGGGGATCTGGTCAGGATGCCTCCTGGACGCCTCCCTGGTGAGATGTTGCAGGCACGTCCCACCGAGGAGACCCATGGGAAGACCCAGGACACGCTGGAGGGACTATGTTTCTCTGCTGGCCTGGGAACGCCTTGGAATTCCTCCCGAGGAGATGGACCAACTGGCTGGAGAGAGGAAATTCTGGGTCTCTCCGCTTAAACTGCTGCCTCCGCGACTCGACCCCGGATAAGCAGAAGAAGATGAATGGATAGATGGAGTCTCCCCAGTAGTTATTGACCAAATGCAAACATGACAGACTACTGAGCGCTGGTGGATACAAGGAGATACAAGAGGTCACCCTCAGATTACTCTGCACTCTGAAAATGAACTATACGCTTATCTTATGGAAGGTGGATGACTAAAAACAAACTGAAAACTAAACTAACTGTCCTTCGAATAAAATTTGGAATGTTCCTATGAACAGTCAATATGCATTGGCCAGTGGTACGCATGTTCCTCCGCAATCATCTGTTGATAAATCCCACATGTGCGTACCTAGGTGCTCGTGGCCATTTGTAGTCATTTGCATTCTGAAACACCCTCAATTAAACTCATTTGGTCACACCACATCCTCTGAAAAATGTATTAAGTCCTTGCTTTCTTCCCGAAAATAATGGCCAAAAGAGCAAAAAAATAATTTTTTAGATCGAAGTGAAACATAAGTGGGGGAAGGAGAGACATGATAAACAGACTTTTTGAAAACTGTCATAGTTAACACTGAGTTTTTTGCCCTGTTATTCATGTCTCTCTCACCCACCCCTCCACGCAGCAGTTATATTCTTGATGCAGACATTCAAAAATGTGGCAAAGATTCGTTTCATTTGCTGTTATTCACTTCTGTGGAAACACTTAACTTCTTTTAACAAATGAAGTTTGTTAAATTTGTCCCGAACATTGCTGTTTGGTTTTAGGGGTTACCATTAAAAAAAGAACATGGCCTGAGAGAAAGTTACAGAGTCAATAAATGTGGTCAGGACAGTGGAGAGGTTCCCATTTGAAATAAAGGAAAAAAATGGTTTGATATTAAACTGAATACAATAAAACATCCCTCAGCACACAACTGGGGCAGATCATGTACCGGGGGTGTACAAAACACCACATTTGTCATATGTGTGACCTTTGTTATTGAAGATACTGGTTTGGCTGACATCAGTACGCATGGATACAGCGACAACCTGATCCACAGATAAGCTGGACCATCCAGTTTCCACAGTACAGTTTGCAAACCTTTTATTTATAAGTGTAACAACATCCTTTTAAGCTGAAGCACTTGATGTGACAAGTAACAAAAGCACACTGAGAGCGCAGACCTCCGCGAAGCACCTTACAACGTCCCAGATTGTGATTCACAGTTTCTCCATGCATGATCACCCCCAAAATTTAATCATTTACTCCTTGACAAATTTCAAACATTTCCTAAAAGTTTCATCCAAATACGTCCATAACCTTTTGAGTTATTTTGCTAAAAGACAGATCGTTTTTGACATGATCTCCTTGCCGGAGGTGATAAACTGATGAGATAAATATTCAGTCAAGTAAAACTGTTTCAGTGTTGCAGTTCCCCTGTTCTACCACTAGATGCTGGCATGGTCAGAGCTGTTCTTATATTTCTACGCACAAGTACAAGATGATAGATACCACACAATATATAAAATTGTTTCTACGCACAAAATACGCACACATCTGTGCGTAAGTACGGTTGATAGATAAGGGCCCTGGAGATTAGCCAAAAGGAAAATAGACTTTTAAGAAAACTAGAGATGTCATGCTCAAACTCAGGCTTCTAGCTTCTGAATATGGATACGGCTTTACAAAATATAAGTGTAAAAATAAGGATGTCCTCGATATGACCAGAGTCTTTTAATAGGCCTACAGTACAGTAAATCAGATCCAGTTACAGTCTTCAAAAAACTAATGTCTTGCTCCTGCTCCTGATATTTTCATGATGAGCAAGGCAAGTGCAAGGCTTATGTTACCATGGTTAGTCTCTGTTTTGATATGACTGTTTGATATTTTGACTGGTAATGTATTTCAATCCAGTTCCATTTACAGGTGTGGAGAAAAAACAAAGGAAAATTTGTTTTCCTGCTTAATAAACTTAACATTTTGGTTAGAATGTTATAACATTTATTGACCAGTATTTCAGCGGTTCTCAAAGCATATTAAAAATGCTTTGACCGGGGACCCTGAGCCAAACCTTGCGATCAGACCTGGTAGCATCACATCAAGCACACTTTTTTGGAGGGGACTGTAGTAGTTAAAACCTAAAATCTCATAGTTGGTGACCATCCACTTGCAGCTGCTTCCAGGGCCTTTCAAAGTGTCCAAAAATATAATTTCTTGCATAGAAAATAGTATAATTAATTCTTATATTTGGATTGTGATATTAAACAAGGCTTTAAACAAAAAAGAAAATCTACAGTTTTAGGTCACTTGCTTTAAGGCAGTGGTTGGATATTGTAGATACATATTCTGCATTAATACCGGATTTCCTTTTGATGTCAAGACATTCAACTTCATTACCTCCACACTGAAGGTGAAATCAGTGACCCCGTCACAAGATTGTTCATCTTTAAAGCTCCCTCATAATTATAGGAGAAGCTTAATGGAACTTAGAGATCTGGTCAATATAATACATATTGATACATGCTGGCATAGGATCCATGAGCGTTTATTTGCTCTCTCAGGGCCTCTGAGTTCATTCCTTATGTAATATTCCTGAGTGTCTGCTCAGCTAACGTCTCTAATAGCCATCCCTTGCCTCCTAATCCCATTACTGATCACACTGCTGTGTCAGTAGTAATAGTCAAAGTGCATGTGGTGTTGTATATGATAGTTGGGCTGTACACCTGCCTTTTTCACTTTGTTTAAAATAACTTAAAATACAACAGGATAATAATTGCTTTGGAATAGTTCACTGTGATTTATTGTACCCAGGTACTAATTTATTCAGACTTAGTTTAATTTTATTGCTTATTTTTACTCGCTCTTTCACAGAGTCTTTCTCTTCTGACACTAACTCAATGTGAGAAATAATTAATATTCCGGCAAGTTACAGTTAATACTGCAATACTCGCTTTGGCTTCTTTTTGTAAAGTCATGGTAAGCAGTTTAAGACTTTTTTAAATCACAAGATAGACCTAGATAGATAATCTGTATTTTAAGTAAATATAAATATGTTCCCTAATGTTTAAAGAAATATATTACTCCCACTGCCATGTGCTGTATTCCATACATGTGCACAGAATCAGCCCAACTGTAACTCAATATTATTCAATCTCAAATGAGGCTTTTCAAGCGCCTCACTCACCTAGGGATGCTACATGCTTGAAACTCAAAGAGAAACTTAAAACATTAATTAATATCAATTAATGTTTGCCAATAAGTATTTTACAACTTTGGTTCACATATAAAGGACTGCAATTTATGTTTTAGATGATCATTTGATCTGTTGATATGAAAAAAAAAACAAATAAGACAATGATGTTAAAAGTAATGTTTCCTGTCATGATACAGCAGAACACTGCATTTTACACTCTTGATCCCAGTATACATGCACTATTCTAAATAGGAGCACATCAAAATGGAAATACATAATTCCTGTTTTAATGTTTACACCCACTTAATGTGTTTTTCCAATATCCAATATCCACAGCCACAAGTGAGGGGAGACAGTGGTTCACTATACAATGCTCTATGCAACTGAAAAAATCCTCCGGTCACTCCAGCACTTTCTATGACCTTTTTAAAAGATTTAGCCGACTGATTTTTGCAGTTTTGAAACTGTAACGTTGTAAAACCTTGGTATATACATATTGATCCCGGTAATTTGCACACTGTATATTGCTTTAAATATTAATTTAAGAAAAGTAATTATCTAAGGTAAAGCTTTAAAAATGTAGGTTAGGAACCTCATGAGAATGAAATAAAAAGTCAAGTATTCCTATACTTTTATTTAGACATTTTACTGGTAAATTTGACATTCACTAATGATTCATCCGGAAATATCACATTCCAGCTGTCCAGGTCCACATCTTGAAGGCAGACAAAGCTGGGGAATGGTGGAAATTTACCGTCAACATCATATCCGTCTACAAGCAGGGGGAGAGCCGCATCCGCAGGGGGGACCAGTTCTTATGGGTCCGCGCCAAAGATGTGGCCTGCAAGTGTCCCAAGATCAAGCCCGGGAAGAAGTACCTGCTGCTAGGGAATGACGAGGACTCCCCTGGCCAGAGTGGAGTGGTGGCTGATAAAGGAAGCCTGGTCATACAGTGGAGGGACACATGGGCACGCAGACTCAGAAAGTTCCAGCAGCGTGAGAAGAAAGGAAAGTGCAAGAAGCCATAGGTGGGAAACAGGCAAAGAGGAAGCTGGAGAAGGAAGAGGAATCATGAACAGGTTTTAAAAAAAAGAAAAAAAGAGAGATCAGAGAGAGACAGAGGACCCAGGACAGAGGACACTGTTTATGTCGCTGCTTATTGTGTAGAAGCATGAAGAGAATTATTTAGGATGATTTGTATTTTTTAGTGAACTTTTGTTGAAGGAGGTCACCTTGCAGATTTGGTTTCATGGTTTATTTTACCCTGAGATTCGTCTCTCTTGTGGATTTGGCGAATTTGCACCTATTACCAGTATGTAACATTATTTGTTTTGTTTTCGTTACTCTTGTATGAAAACCTTGTATTGAATGCTCTAATTTTTTATGTACATTTTAATTTGGTGCAAATGACAAAAAGACACTTAATTACAGCTGCAATATGGCCTCTGCATGTATTGTTTTTTTAACTGTATTTTTCAAAAAGAAACTAACTGGTTTAGAGGAAAGCTGTCATTGTTCTGAAGAACGTGCTGTAAAAGCTACTGTCGCTATGTCAAGCCAACATACATTTAGTTGTCTTTCATGTGCTCTGAGTCAGGAATATCTGCAACTTAAACAATCATAAAACTCTGCTTTCTTTTTTTTCAGTTCAAAGATTAAGAATATGCAAGTGGACGAAGAGGAATGGGAGCAGAATTTAGTTTTTATCTATAAAAACTTCTCAGCTACACACACATTAAATCATAAATGCTATGAGGAAATATTGGGCTAAGTGTACGCTTCTTATTTGAGAATGGTCAAGTCAGTAAGGTGCCTCTTTAATGGGATAATTCAGGAATTTCTAAGCTAGGTTCTGTAAATACGTTCTAAGCAGTTCATACAAGTGCATCTCAATTAATCAGAACATAATTAAAAAGTGAAACTCATCTTCAAAATATTGCTAAAAGTATTTGCCTGTCTGTCTTACCACACATTTGAACTTATTCCATAAGGTTTCATATGATGTTGGCCCTCTCTGAAACCTGTCTACAAGGTTCAGGAGTGTGTTTACGAGAATTTATTACCATTCTTCCAAAAGTGCATTTGTGAGGTCACACATTGATGTTGGACAAGAACTCCTGGCTCTCAGTCTAAGCTCTGAACACTACTAAATATGTTTTATGGGAATGATGTAAAAAAGATTGACAGTTGTCTTGAAAGGTCCTGAACTACCTTTAAGGTACTTTTGTACTCTAAATCATATTTGAAGAGTTGCTGATGACACGCTTCATTTCAGATGAGTTCATTTGAACTACTTGTTATTTTTTTATCTTTTAAATTAGACTTGTGTTTCCAAACAACTTACAGACCAGAGGCCAAGCACAGTTTTAAAAGTTTTTTTTGGAACAGTAAAGCTAACTGAAAGATATAAGGAAAATGGATTTTTACTGCAAAAATGGACATGAACACAGTCTTTGTTTTGCGACTAAATGTGATGCAGGTTACCTATTTTGAGATTGAAAAATATGCCAGTGCAGCTGCAGGCACACAGAAGAAAGCAACAGTAAAAAGCCAACAGTACTGTATATCACATTTGTAAGGGTACAGATGTTTTACAAAGGTGAACTCATAAATACTATTGTGCTGACAGCATATTATTAAAACTTACATTAATTGTGCATAATTGGATTTAAAAAAGAAAAAATAACAAACAATAGCGACAAAGAGGCAACAAGCAGGAAAATGGAAACTATGATAAGATCATGCTCTTACCTCATGATTTAGAGATAAATTATACTTACAGGACCTTTAGGAAGATGTATTACTTTATTTATCTTCACCTTCATTTGTAATGCTTTCTTCATTATCAGATCATTACTTTTTTTGCAGACATCAATGCACAAATGCAAATTCACTATAAGGGCACAGTCCAACCATTTTTGGAGCTTCAGTGTGGCACTGACATGTGAGCTCCATTCCCTTCAACGTTTTGCACAAGGTGGAATGGGTTGCAAGTATCTGCCTGTTGATACCACTTTGCTTATCTATTTGTATGCAGTTCACTTTTCTTGAGACGATGCAAGCGGCAGAGTTTAGGAGGTGTAAAATATGAACAACTTTGATCACATTTAGCAAAATAATTTGTGTATTTATCTTTGAGATATCAACAAAAACAAGCCCAGCAATAAACAGTTTGTCTCTCAAAATCACATGCATAACCTTTTTGGCGAAGTTTAATTAGGCCCCCTTCACACCAGACTACAAATGCAACACAAGAAACAAAAGCTTACAAGAGATCACTTGGGCTGCTAGCTTGGGAGAACCACACACACCTCCAAGTTCCACAGTCTGATTTCTGAAAGATCAAAGGAAGCTTAACGTTTTTGAGGCTGCATTGTAAAATATACAAATACATAAATATCATGCTCTCTCAATGAGAAAGGAGAAAAAATATGAAATCACATGTTGAATGAGTAGGGAAAAAAGTATAAGTAGTAGCTCAAATGTTTTTTATGCAATATAAAAATTGTTCAAGCGCAATACAGAAAATAAAATGTAGGTATTTGGGGGTGGATGTGGTCAGGTCACACTAATCAAAATTTGAACATTGTGTGCATGATTTTTTCTGACCACTCCTGCCCTGATATGCTCATGCTGCAGGTTAACCTTATTTCACAGAGTGGCATGCTTTGAGGTTGTGAATGGTCTATAGATAAACTCCCCTCACTCGCATCCTCTCATACTGATGATTAAAGTTCTAATGGTGCTGTGCTCCTACACAGCAAAGCTGAAACAGATGGTGGAGTTGCAGAAACCTATAGGGAAATTCCAAAAATTGTAAAGAAACCTCTCAGATGTGATACTTGTGGTAACATCTTGTTAAATTAGCTGGGAAAACAACATTGGAAAATGTATTTGACGGGTTCTAAGAGCCCAGTAGAATCACCTTTGTCTCCAACCAAAAATTAGATTTTCCAAAAGAACCAAGATTCAGTGAACAGGGGTGGAGTTCTAGTTTGACGGGGGCCTTATACATTTTACTAAAGCCATGGTATTAATCACAAGTGTTTGACTGCCTGACAAACAGATGACTGATATTTATTGTGGTTTAACTTTACATTCAGTGTTTGATTTGTATTCAAATTATCCTGATCATAAAACGCAAAGGTTTGTGATTCAATGCTGTTCATAAACAGCATATTTACATGTTCTTGCCTTTCATCGATCAACCAATGATATATTGATCTAAAGGTAAATATGTTATTTTTATCTGATGCATTTTAACCTCTAATCACACTTTTCTCATCTCTGTAGCCTCATGCTGTACATTTTCCAACAGTCTATAGAGCAATGGTTTGACAAGCCTCCGGATGAAACGCCATAAACACATCAAAGCTTTGCTTTGTGTTCATACTATGAATTGTAAATGTTCTTGTCACCATTGCAAAGACGTTTAGCAATGTTGTTTTACAATGCCTACTAATATATTATGGTTATTATATATGAATATATTTAATGACAAGACATTGTGGATTTTATTGTCTTTTCAACTTTTTTTATTACCTGTATGTGATTGTTTAGCTTGTTGACATTTAAGAAGGAAAATAACTACTGAACACACAAACTTGGTAGGACTAAATTCAGATTATCAGTTGAAATAAACTCGTTACGTTGACAGATCGTCTTTGTTGCAGTGATTTTTTATCTTTCCCCATTTTACTGATTACACATAAAATCACAGATTCAAAATGTATGGATTGTACCATGCCTTTCAAAGGCATTCAAAGCCAAAATATTTTGTCATATTTCATCTCATCATGAACTTTAATATATCCAATTTGAATTTTATGTGATGGACGAAGACAAAAGCCAATCAAGTTCAAGCTTCACTGCTAAAGAAAAGCATTCCCAGAGCATTATGCTTCCACCACCATGTGTTACTATGGAAACTGTGTTTTCAGGCTGAAATGCAGTGTTCATTTTTCACAAGACATAGCATTTCTGCATGGAGGCTGAAAAAAACAACCAAAGCAACTTCTTCCAAATGTTTATTGAGTCCCCTTCATGGCCTGCGGCAAACTGCAAATGGTCATGTTGGCAGCTCCTGCAAATATACCATAGCTCTCTTGCTTGGTCTATCAGTCAAGGTGGACAGTTATGGCTTGATGAATTTGCAGTTGTGCCATACTCTCAATTAACAAAAGCTTGCAATATTGTTTTAGATCCTAATCTCACTCACCTGTCTGCATTTTCTTGATCATGCTGTTCCAATTTGTTCTATAATGTTCTCTAACCTATATTGTACTTACACAAAACAAATATTACATTATACACAAATCAACCCCATTTACAACTTAGGTTACTTCTGAAGACAGTTGGTTGTACTAGATTGTATTTAGGGGTCTCAGATTATATCAGGCTGTATACAGATACCACACTTTTTGAGACTGTCATTTTTATAAAAAAAAAAGGTTACTTTAACTTCACATCTACTTTGTACAAATCTATCACCTAAAATCCCAATAAACTATGTTGAAGTTTGTGCTTATGTCACAATGTAAACAAGTCTGCATACATTTTTAAGGCACTGTATGATAGAGAATATGCCAGCGGCCCACTTCCAACTAAATATCATGTTACAACCCCCCCCTCGCCCCCCCAAGTACTGCAGAGAGAGCCACAACTCAATGACAAAATGGCAAACAGACAGGAATCCAGGGACTATTAAGTGAAGATGTCCTTTATTGGAAATTACAAGTAGAGCTGATTTACAAGGCAGTAAAAGTGACATGTTAGTAGCACAGTCGAGCTGTCAGTTCTGGCTATCATCTGTTCGCTAAACAGAAAATGCAATGGTAAATAAATTAGTGTGTGAATATCCTACCGTTTGGTCTAAAATCTTTACACACAAGGTAAAAAAAATAGTTCACAATCTGGCAAATAATGTAACATCCAGATGATCCGTGGATGTAATGACTAACATCATATTTACTACAGTAACGCACAATTTGTATCCCACAATATTTACAGGACAGAAAAGAAAATGTCCTCAGGCCTCTTCAGCCCACAGTATAAAAACAAGCATTTGTCCCGCTAAATGAAGACAACTTTATTTCACATTCTTTTAGTTGGATAGTTGAAAGTGATTAGAAAGAGAAAATAAACAGAAAAACCAAGACGGCATTTCAGTGAGAATCTGGGATTTAAACTGGTTTTTGAAGAGCTGTCCACAGATGCTGCGGTCTCTATCAGCTACACAGGCCACACAGCGATCACAACGATGGCTATGAGCAGCAGTACGATTATCACCAGCATCCCTGAGGAAACAAAGAGAAACAAAAGATGTATGAAAAAAAATTCAAACATGAGATAAGAGCAGTAATAAAAGGCAAAAATCCTTCACTGATTACTAAAGACATCAAAACTCTAGGTTAGTGGAGGTCAGGAGCATGTTCACTTCAGAATCTCTTGAAACTTCATCAGGAATTATTATTGGCATCATTTAGATGAAATGTCAACATTTTCAGATCTAATTAAATATTTCAATAAATCACAATTTGAAAACTCCACTTTACATATTTTAATTTCTTTTGATATATGAACATTTTGAGTTTACATTTTTTAAAGATGTTCAGATATTTATGAGATGTCTTAAGAAAGTAAAATGAGAATTGCTAGTGTTATTTTACTTTCATAGTCTCATTAACTTGAAACTTTGCGACTAGCAAGATTCCCAGCACCAGCAAGCAGGCAGGCTGCTGAAGCAGGACAAGCATTTCTTCTTCAGCAGGCTCAGGCAGGCTGTATGCAGGTTACTTTACGCAGCTGCTGCCTCTCTTTTGGACTCTTGTACTGCAACTTACTTCCAAGAATCTTTTTTCCCCTCTTCAAAAGATACAATTCAGATTCGGGGCTTCTCCGAAAACATCTGGGGATTAATCCTAAGACCTCCCCTGGGTAGAAGTATATCCAAGACTAAGCTCAATAACAATATCTTGGGAGTATAAGATTTATAAGTCTAAGTTAAGACTCACTAATGGGGCCATCGTTATACCTAACGAGGCTATCATGGTTGCGTAAGCTTCAAAGCACTAAGGAATCTTGGTGATGTAAGAGTCGTTAGCGGTGATTACCGGGGTAGTTTCACTGTTCTAATAATAATATAATATAATCGTTATAAATCTGATACTCCCAATCCAGCTTTCAGAACTGAAGAAGCCTCTTGGTTGAGATACGAAACATATTCAAGACAACAAAAAAAGTCCAGTTGCCTTCATTTAAACTTTTAAGAATATTATGTCCTGCATGACTGAGAATCTACACCAACATATGGCTAAAGGGCTCCAGATGTCTTTGAATGTCTTATTGTTCCACTATGTGTTGCCTTATCTTTTTAGTTTCTTAAAGCCAACTAAAACACGTAGAGCTCCTGCTTAGTTTTTCCACATGTAGGTAATAACTTGAGCGTTGCATGTTTTTTATTTTATTTGAGTTGAAGGTGTTCATATAGAGGTCCACACACTACACGCATGTTAGGTGTTATCACTGGACGAGACAGCACCTCTCCCCCCTAATTCCTAACATATGTGAGCTAAATGTCAATGTCAAAGCAGAAACATTCACTCAAATTCTAGTGATGACTCTTTAAAAGCCTCCAGCTAAAAGCAAATACACATCAGAATTTACAGCAATTATCTTTGTTTGGATGTAAATGACATGTAAGCAAACCCCAATGCTTATTGGATTCAGACTGAAAAATTGTATTAATCCTGATCCAACATCTGACAGAAACTCTATCTGACGAACCATAGCAACAGCATTAAAGGAGTCATGACCTGTAATTTTCACTTTTCCATGAGAAAAAAATGTATGTTATGATTGCCTAACGATTATACACTGCCCGGGAAGCCGATATTTAAAAGTGAAGCATTTGTTTACCCCTGGGTTCGTCAACCAGCCCACGTGCACGCGCACTCAAATACGTGGTTTTAATTTCTGGCCGACTTGACGTCAAGTTGGCGCAGGATATACCATATATAGACATCGCAGACCTACCTATGCTGCAGGAAGCCCGCCCTGCTCCTCTCTCCTCCTCGCTCCTCTCCCCCTCATATTCAGTCGAGCGCCGCCATTACAGAATTCTAGTGATGGGAATTCCAGCTCTTTTTGGAGAGCAAGTTCTTTTGGCTTGGCTCACCATAAAGAGCCGGCTCTTTCGGCTCCTCAGATTTTCTGTTGCTTAAAGTGTATTTATTACCAAAATTAATGCAAAACGATGTGTACCAAATGTACCAAAACAAGCAAGGGGGAATGAAAAAAATAAAACAAACGGCTCTCAATGACGAGCCGACTCCAATTGTTCACTTCAAAGAGTTAGCTCTTAGAGCCGGTTTGTTCGCGACGACACACCACCGATTCGAAGTACAAACTCCACCGTGAAAGATGCAGAAAGTTTCTTCACGCAATGATGCATGAAGAAGACATATTCGTGTCCGCCTTTTATTTTAATCAGCTAAATCAGCTAAAACCATTTCTACCAGAAGCGTAGCGCACATGTGAGTTGCTCTGTTGTTGACTGCCAGAATCAACATGGAAATATTTTTTCTATTTTTTTTACGCCAGAATCCTTTACGAATTTGGGACAATATCAGGCGAAGTTGGCATCGAAGCTTTGTTTGGAAAAAGGGGCAATTCCAACAATCAGAGACTTGCCTGCAATTGAAACAGTAAGGCTGTGTTTTTATTGCTCTGGTGTGTGTAACAAACAGCAGCTAACTGCTAATGTGGCTATTGTATGCTAGCGGGAGTAGTAGATATGGGTTAAGCGTTACCTGCGGTGTCAACCCCCCTCCTTCCTGCCACCAATCAACGCACCCCTCATTTGCATTAATACAATGCCCGTCCATTACAGCCAAAGTATCGCATCAGATCTCGCGAGACAATAATGCCTTCAGAAATAAGGGTCAGAGGAGCTCTGTGTTTATTTTTTTTACTTTTTTTCAACTTTTTTTTTTAGAAGGGCCTGAAAGACTATAATAGAGCGTGGGTATCCAAGATAATACTAGGTTATGACTCCTTTAAGGAAGGAGCTTTGTAGGCTATGCATGTATTACTGTGGGGCAAGGCTCTCACACTCTTCAACTTCACATAATAGTCACTCATAAAGCCAGAGTTGACACCCACAGTGACCCCACCCTTCTTTTGTCCTTGCACCGTCACTGTCTGCCCCGGCAACTAAAAATGGACCTCCTCACCCTCGGAGGGATTCTTAGCGGCTAATGACAATATTGGCCCTTGCATCCCCAACAGATTAGGGTTCTGATGTGACAGCCCTGCTGAGGGAGTTGGCTGGTGTCTGCTGATAGACTGACCACCCAGGAGTTCTGGAGGCCCAAGTCTGGCTTCATCCCATCTTAGCAATTTTCAGACGCATCAGTAAGACAAATCACAGAAAGAAAATGATAATTGGTAAGAGGCCTGACCATACAGAGACAACCCCCTGAAGCTCCCTCCCTGCTCAGAGTTCAAAGACCTGTTGGACCTAAAAAGGCGAGCATGACCCCTAAAGGAAGGGGACATATTTTGTGTTAACAAGATTAACATGGGGGTGTTTCTCGAAACAAAGCTGGAGCAGACAAAGACATTTATGAGTTGCTTTGCTTATTCATAGGGTATTAGGAACAAAATATTGAAGATAAATAAAAAATTGTAAAAATAACCTGAAATTATATTCAATTTTTCACACATGAAAATCCAAAGGTATTTAAATCTATTATCTTCTGTTTGAGAGTTTTTGTGCGAACTGTATCAAATTTACTACCAACTCTTGAATAGATGATTATGTTGTGTGTAGCCAGAAAGTAGCTTAAGATTGTAGGGCTAATTTCCTAAAGGTTTCTGTGGATAACATTTGGAAAAAACATTCAACTGACAGATGGCAACTACTGACCAAATCTAGCACATTACATTGATACATACACTGTATTACATAATGTGTTTGTATGCGGTTTTAACTTGCTTGTTTCACACTCATGCATCAAAGTAGGTATGAGCAAGAAGAAGGTTATCATGGTATTAAAACCTTAAGTAAAAATATAGTGATTTCATGGTAAAAAAGTTGATGACTAAAAACATGATTTTATTGCTTTTATTTAAAACAGCTCATAGCTTGACCTCCCTTAGTTTCATTGCTAGGACTATTAGTTGTGACCAGAAGAATTTTTATTTTCTAAACAAGTGAATTTGTCTTTTTTGTAAGTATGGGGGGTGGGGGGCAGCTGACTGGTAATGTGCAGCAATAGGTAGGGGAGGGGTGGAAAATCATTACTCTGCTCCATACGGCCAGACTCTAGTCACTCTGGAACTTTCTAAGAAATGCTCCTAAAAACATTTAAAGGAGTAGAAAAAATGTAGCAATTTGGCTGCCAGTACTTCTTAAAACCTTTGTTTACTCTAATATCCAACCAAAGCTTCAACTGAATGGGGTAAACATAAACTAAACTAATCCATCTAATACTCCTTAATTTGCACAAGGAACACAAACATTTAGAAACAATTAAGTCAACACAGAAACATTTACACTTTTGTGTTAAGAATAATTAGGGTTGCAGTTATAGTAAAACTAATCCATCCCAGGCCCACGCTCGGAGACAGCCTCCTTGGAAATGTCCCATAGTACCAACTGTGTAACATACTTGGGATTCAAGCCTCTTCTGGGTTTTATAGGGCTGCTGAAGTGGCCCTCTACAAGCTAAGGATTAGCCAAGTTGATTGGAGTCCTCATGAAGTGATGCTGTGTGTAAGGGATCTTCTAACTCACATTGCACTCCAACAGATCCCACAATTCTGCAGACTAATCTGCTAAACTAAACCAGTTAAACTCAAAACCACTTTGTAATTTTTGCCAAAGCTGCAAGAAGTGGTAATGTCTGGTTATCAGGTTCGTCCAACTATAATCTAACAATAGGAGTAGATTTGTGGCTGAAATGTTTTTAGAAAAATTCATGTTCCTGATTTTTTATTTTTTTTAATGATGGAAGCTCTGTTCCTTAAATATAGTTCAGCATGGCCATCTTCAGTTTGAGACTCTGCAAATAAATGTCAGAGACATTTATTTTTGACCTCTAACTGCCTGGTGAAAAGATGAGCATGTACAACAAACAGACATGCTCTGATAAGAGATTTGTGGCATTTCTGGTTTTGTAAAGCTCGAATCTGCTGTTACATTCACAAGTCATTTTATCCAAGTCTAGTCTAAAGTTATGAGGGGCAAGTCCAAGTCACGTCTCAATTCATCCACCCTGTCCTTTCTAATCTTTCTAATCAAATCCATAACATCTAGATTTTCTCTAATCCTGCATTGCTGCAGGTTATGAGTCCCAATCTAAATTACTACATGGATATTTGATAATTATCTTTAAATCTTTTAAAATCTATTAATTATATTTTAACCTTTTAACATTTAATTCACCATACAAAAAACTGCTAAATGCTGATTAATCATGTTTTGAAAATTGAGCAAATAAAATATTTATGCTATCAAAACTATAAACCAGCATTTTTTCTCTAAGAATAAAATTAGTAAGAATTTAAAATCTGTTAATGTTGAATTTCTGAATGTATCAAAGAAAGGACATTTCGTAAAAAAAGTTAACACCAATTCACCCTGTCCTCATACTGTCTACTCCTTCATTATATATTGCACTAAATAAACTTCTTTAATATTAGAAAATCATTTTGTAAATCGACCTTTTATGACTTTTGTTCTCAATTCTAAATAGCAAAGATGTGAAATTTTAGGTATCAAATACAATATAATGAACGAAGCAAAGCAAAGCATAATAATCAAAAGTGCATTGAGGTTTTTAACGCTTTTAATTTGATTTTTAAAGTGTCCTTGCAATGACATGAATGAAATCATCATTAGAAAACTGCTTTTTAAATTTACTAAAATTATCTTTCTTAAATATTAAAATTAGTTTGATGATCTCAAACATTTAGGTGTGTAAAAAAATAAGAAAAACATATGTAAAAGCACAAGAACGTTTTTGCAGTAATAAATAAGTAATAAATACACAACTGTTTGACATTTTGGAGATGCCTGAAATTATGTTTTATTTAATTATTTAATTATTTAGGAAAAAACACTTCCCTTTTCAGACAGAGCATCCCCCAATTGTGGAACCTATAAGGTTTTGCAGCCACACCTGAAAATACGCTTCATTTGCAAATGAGTTTTGTCAAGATTGTGCCACTTTGGGAGACCTTGCCCGAAGTTTCTGTATAAAACTTCTATAATATTATTGTTCTTCAGTTTATTAGAATCCCACTTTGTACAGATAATGTTAAAATGTTTAACTATGATTTCATTGAGGATTGAAGATTAAGCTCCATTTTCCCAAAGAGATATTAATTCTGAAAGTAATTTTTTTTTCAGGCGGACAAAGAAAATATAATGTGCCATGTTCATTTACACTTCATCAATAACACACGTACTGATATTTAACCAAATATAATCAAATAGACCTTGTTGTTACCGCAATATACTAATTTCATTAAGATGCTTTGGGTGTTGCCATCCACAGCTTTTCCTTTTACCTTGCACAAACCTCTTTGATAGTGCTGAATGCCAGCATATTTTTTTATTTTTGACTCATGAACCCATCAACCTTTCTCATGCCAGCCTGGGCAACTGTCCATGTGGTCCAAATAAAAAAACAATCACTGGTGCATATTAAAGAAGAGTTGTGGATAGTGGTCCTGGGACGGCTTTGGTATGGCGCTTTGTTAGAAAAAAAACCCTGACCAATCGATGAGATTTATCCAGTATAAAAAAGGTCAATTAAAACCAACGATTTTAGTAACGATAGTAAGAACAGGTAGGGTTGACTCTAGCAGGAGAGGTTGTTTTTTTCCTTTCTCAGCATTACTTGCAGGGTGTTATATAATTTAGGGATGTACGGTACGAACCAAACAGCCATTTTAATGCACTGCAGTGTTTAGGAATGTTTTAGGGAAAGAATTTCTGCAAGAAGAAAAATGGCCACAAGATCAATTCCTGACTTAAGTTATGAGGATGTGCATCAATGTGTGGTTAGAGCAGCAACACTGCTGAAGCATTTACAGCGAGCAAGTGTGCACAACAGCTATGTTAAGTATGCTCTCTGCTGTCAAACCCTGACAATCCTACCTTTGCAAGGACGCGTCTGAGACATAATATCAAACAGTGCCTTGAGATGAACGGAGCTTTTAAAAATAAATAAAGCCTTAAAGCCAAGGAATTATAAACACACTGCTAGGGCAAAAGAGGGAAAGCCCTTCAAACAATTTATGGCATGCAGTATTTTCACTTCTTTCTTTGCTTGACACAGACATGAGTGTCAAACAACTGAGGTGATGAACAGATAGATGACAGAGATGGATGAAAGAAAGAGAAAGAAGGCATAGAGGTGAGAGTGAAGAGGATCAGAGGGTAATTTTCCATCCCTGAAGACAAGAGGCATAAAACTCACAAACAGCAACTACAGCAGGTTTCTGCAGGTACACTTTCTAAACTCATAAAAATAGCTGGCTTTAAAACATAAGCGAAATATCAACATACAGACAGCACATGTACAGTCGTGAAAAGATTAAGACATTTCATGAAACATGAATCTTTTTTGTTAATCAAAAATAAACAACTTTAACAACAATGAAACACCAAAAATTAACCTTAATTTACTTTTTATACAAAATATGTTACACAATAAACCTAACAACTAGTGTTATTCCTTTTGGTTGAAATGAGTTCATCGTGTAGCCTTCTGCCAGTTTCTGAAATTCGAACTCAAAACAGTTTTCCCCACTCTTTGCTTTCAGCTGTGAGATGTTGGAGGGGTTTCTTACATGATTTGCATGTTTCCAGTCACACCACAGCATCTAAATGAAATCATGATCTGAGCTTTGACTGGGCCAAGCACTTTTCTTGTTTTATCGATTCTATTTTTGTTGACCGTTATGTTGCAGGATCCAGTTTTGCTTCAGCCTAATTTAGTTTTTTATACATGTGGCATCATCTTTTAGATATGATAAATGTATCCTTAGTAAATGGATACGTACTGCAGGATTTTAAGGTTTCTGTAAACTAGGGATGTCCCGATCCAATCACGTAATCGGAAATCGTACCCAATCACGCGATTTTTAAATGATTGGAATCGGGTGGAAATGATCCGATATACCCTCATAAAACAACAAGCATGGCGTTATAAATTCATCCTGAGACAGAGATTGTCAAACGGATTGACAGTGGAGTTTTAATTTCAACAAGTTCCACTACATCAATATTCACTGTTGCAATGACAACAACAAAACAGTAACGTCACACAATTTACGCCAGGCAGGAAATTGTGACAACACAATAGTGAGCTGCTAGCTAGAAGTGCTAATGCAGGGCAAACGTGTCGCCTCACTAGAGCGAAAACATCAGTAGATTGGACGTATTTTAAGCTGAAAAGGGAATGCAGTGGAGAAGCCACATGCAATGTGTGCAAACTGGGCATTTCACGTGGTGGAAAAGACTGAGCTGCATTCAACACTGCGAATCTGATACGGCACCCTGACAAAACCACTGAGCCAGCCGACACCAAAAGATAAAGTAAAAAAAAAAACAAGCAGAATTGCCTAAGGACAGCGAAAAGGTCAAAAAGATCATAACCAAGACAGCCGGACTGATCATACTGGATGACGAGCCGCTGCTTGTGGTTGCAAACGTGGGATTTAGCAGTCTCCCGGAGCACCTGAAGCCACGGTATGAGATGCCTTCTTGTCACCACTTTACAGACACAGCTATGCCGGGCATTCACAACAAGCTATGTGACCGACTGCTAGTTCTTGTATCAAAGGCGTTGCCTTGCTCAAGAGCACATTGACATGTATTAGGGGAAAAAGCTGAAATCAGGCTTTCCGATTGTAAGATGGTTACTCTTCTAAGTGAGCGAAAGTTGTCTTTAATATAGGTTTAAATGTGTATGAAAAACAAACTAGTTTCAATTTATTGTCCTATTTTTTTTATGGCACATACTAGGGCCACAAATATTCTCCGACCTCAAACACAAGAAGAAGATGTCAGGAGACGGGAAAGCAAAAAGAAACATACTGAACAAAACAACAGAAGGAGTCCAGATTCTAAGACAATCTGAGCTCTGGGATTGTCAAACAAACTCACATTTAGCCACCATGGGGACACAACCAACAAAAAAAAGAATCCTGGAGGCTGACCTTCCCTTCGCAAGCTTCGTTTCTGTCACTGACTTAGCTAGGCCGAAACAATGCAGCCCTAGCCACAGCAACAAAAACTGGCATTTCACAAAGCAAAAAAGAAAACAAGGGCCTTCTTCTTTCAAAGGTTGATGCTAGCCAGCTAACTATCACAGCCATTTCCCTTTGAAAGGCATATCCCTTTCAAAACACGACGCAGGGTCTTTGTGAAAATTATAAAACAAATGCGATCTATGGTAAAGGGGCCAAAGCACCTTTACAAAACTTTTTCAAGTTGATGAAATGACCTGATGTGTGCCCCTCAAAAGACTTTGTAGGATTCATCAGGAGATCTTAAAAGACTGGAACATGTTAGCAGACGTGACAAACAGAGTTCATCCTCCCACCATTCAGCAACAACATGCTCCATACTGGCACGGCCTGATCTCATCATTAACATGTTCTCAGCTTCATTAGGCACCATGCTTTCTGCACTGAAAACCAACTCAGCAACAGCTCTGACTCTGACTTTGCACAGGTATTCATGCAACTTGAAGGTTTTTAGATTTTGTCTTGTAACAACCACAAATGTGGATTTTAAATAATAGAGCAACACAAATAAGTGCATTATTGTGCAGTGTCAGAAAATAATCCGTTTATGAATCAAAACCTGAAAAGTGTGGCATGCATTTGTATTCAGCTCACAAGAAATAACACATTGAGAACCAACTTTCACTGCAATTACACCAGCAATTCTTCTGGATAATGTCTCTACCACATTTGCACATATAGGAATGGACATTTTTGTCTATTTTCAGAGCATCTGTAAATGTCAATTTTCAAATCCTACGACGACAATTTCACACATGGAAATATCTATCTTTGTAAAGCAAAAACTAAGTCCCATGTAGTCATTCACTAGCTTTTGAGTATTAGCACACAACTGCCTCACTTGAATGGTATGTTCTCTTGTCTTTACCATTTTGAGGAGTAGCTAAGAAAAATAGACGTTTGTTGTGTCATATTTACCCACAGAAATGGGTCATGTACATAGACAATGATCACGTGACAAAAGCAAAGCAGAAATAAAAATAATCATCCAGCTACATTTATTTTATTTTTTTTATGCTATAAGTAGTTAGGACACTTTTTGTATTATTTCTTAATGTGGGATTTTTGTTCCACTGAGTTAATTTTAAACTTTCTTTGTGAGATTATGCCGTCGAATTAAAATGTTAATTTAGTTTCAGGTTTCTCACACATCTTTAGTGCCAACAAGTGTGAAAGGATGCAAGTGAGGCTCACCACACGACGCCGACTTGGTTTCTACCAGCTTCACTCTTCGCGTCTCATTCCGAATCCTGCCGTCCGTCTTGTCCACGAGATGTGCAAGGTCGTCAATGATTTCTGAGACGAAGACAGGAAAAGAAAAGGAAAATTACTCACTGAAGGCAAATTCTAAGAAATCATGATGGTAAATTCTTACAAAAACTTTTTTCCTCATCTTGGACAATGGGGATCTTTTTCTATGCATGCTTGGAGTCGGTACATAAGGACTCATTCTTATTGTACTTGGTTTAAATCCAATTTACCTCCCTATATTTCCGACCTTTTGTCATATGATACTATTACTTATGATACAAAATCCAATAAAAAGAGTGTTCTGATGGTCAAAACAGCCTTTTTCCTCATGGCTTCACATTTTTGGTATAAGCATCAAATATCAGTGTTGAGACACTTCTTTCTTGCTAAATTCTCAAGGATCTCCCTAAAACTGCTTGGAAATAAATAAGTAATTATTTTATTCAGCTTTTATTGGTAATAAATTGTACAGAATCTAAGTAAGTGTACTTTTAAATGTTTAAAATCAGCCTTTTTTGTGTCCCTGCTTTGTGTTAATGTATTGGCATTAACATCGGTTTCAGCCAATATTAGTCAATTTCCTAACATATCAGCAAGGGTCTGATAAGTAAAACTGGGTAAACATTAATGACCAATGTTTATTTACAACTTCTAGCTATTTGTTCATGAAGCACAGACAGACAGACATCCCTACCTAAAACACTATATTAATGCACCCCACCTTTACCAGGACTCCCTTTAAGAATTAAAAGCTAAATAAAAGCTTAATTACATTGATAAAGCAAATACTATGTTAACCCCTTCAAATGTTTTCAATGTTCATCTAATTTAGCATTTATTCATAACATTGTTTTTCATGGGGTTTTAGTAGTCTTAAAGAAAAATCTCCTCCCTGTACCTCTGTGAATGTTGGACACTGGCTAAGATCTTTCCAATAGAAAATATTTCATTACTTGAAGCTCGTTTAAATTGAAGCCAACATGATTTGCAAGTCCTGCCGTGTTGACATGCCATTTACCATGCTCTAGCTCAAAAATAAAATACAGAAAACTGCATTATTTTATATTGACCAACTTAAAAACAAGTAAGTAGAAACATGACTGCAGCCTCTACAAATTTGATAAGTAGTAAAATCGACATAAACGCTTAAATTAGCTAAAACAACCCCTCTGTCTCCAACTGTCTCACTGAAAGAAAGCTATGAATAAACACACTAAGAAACATATGAGCAAAAACATTCAGTAACAACATGGCTCATTGCTCTTGTTATAAATCAGGAGATGTATAACAGAACACAATTCATAAAAAAAAGCATGGGTCCTTCGTGTCTGGAGCTGTGGAATGGTGGCCTGTTTCATTTTTAAATCTTTGCTCCAACTATGATGATGGGTGTTGTGCAGTAGCCTTCTGAATTGAAAAAGTCCAAAGAAAATGAGAAATACAGTGGGGCAAAAAAGTATTTGGCAGCCACCATTTGTGCAAGTTGTCTCACAAAAGATGAAAGAGGTCTGTAATTTGTAAACTGTGAGAGACAAAATAAAAAATAAAAGATCACATTGAATGATTTTTAAATAATGTATTTGTATAACGGTACAGAAAATTAGTATTTGGTCAATAACAAAAGTTCACCTGAATATTTTGTAATGTAACCTTGGTTGGCAATGACAGAGGTCAAAGGTTTGCACACATTGTTGCTGCTATTTTGGCCAAATCTTCCATGCAGATTTTCTCTAGAGCTGTGATGTTTTGATTTTCAACTCCCTCCACAGATTCTCTATTGGATTGAGGTCTGGAGACTGGCTAGACCACACCAGAACCTTAACATGCTTTTGAAGTAGCCATTCTTTCGTTGCCCAGGCGGTGTGTTTGGGATCATTGTCATGCTGGAAGAGCCAGCCACGTTTCATCTTTAATGCTCTCATTGATGGAAAGTTTTTGCCCAAAATCCCATGATACATGGCCCAATTCAACCTTTCCTTGATACGGATCAGTCGTCCGGTCCTCTTTGCAGAAAAGTAGCCCCAGAACATAATGTTTCTACCCCCATGCTTCATAGTGGGAATGGTGTTTTTTGGGATGCAACTCAGCATTCTTCTTCTAGCAAACACGGCGAGTGGCATTTATGCATAATAATTCTATTTTGGTCTCATCTGACCACATGACATTATCCTAATCCTCCTCTGGATCATCCAGATGGTTTCTGGCAAACTTTAGACGGGCCTGGACATGTCCTGGCTTAAGCAGGGGGAACCTTTCGAGCGCTGTAGGATTTTAATCCATGACAATGTAGTGTGTTACTAATAGTAAACTTTGTTACTGTGGTCCCAGCTCTCTTCGGGTCATTGACCAGTTCCTCCCGTGTAGTTCTGGGCTGTTTCCTCACCATTCTCAAGATCATGTGTACCCAACGAGGGGAGATCTTGGATGGAGCCCCAGTTCGAGGGAGATTGTCAGCTCAGTTTGCATGTGTAAGGCTAATGCAAACAGAAAAACTGTATGAAATATGCAAGTGATCTTGGACAGGGAGATTCGTAATTTCGTTTTTCCTCGCACAGCCTAGCTTTGTCTTGACTCTACTATCTATCATTACAATTTAAAGGCAAGTATGAAAGGTTAAATGACCGGGAGGAAAGGGTAAAGTCAAAAAAACAAAAACGTGAGCATGAACTTTTTGGATGACATTTTTCAACTCTTTCACCTAGAATTGCTTTAAGGCTTTACTTGAACTGAGAAGTTGGACTTTTCAAGGTTCCGGACAGAAATCCAACTGAAGTCGGAATTTTGGCTGGGAAAGCTAGAGGTCGCAGAGCAGTCAATAATTGTGCCTTTAAAGCAGTGAAATATGCAGAAATGAGTTACTGGTGTGTTAGATTTTTCTTAGAAGTCAGAGCTTAGATCTGCGAATGACAACACACCCGAGTTGTGCACGTTTTAGCAGCAGGCTGGAAACCAGTGGTATTTGCCAGTCGCTGTGGTTTTGACTACTAGTAATACAAGCCATTAACCAAGTATTTCTCTCCATAATTCTGAGCATGTTAATACAATCTACAAAAGAGCACAGCAATGCCTTTACTTGCTTAGGAAGCTAAGAGGATTAATATAAATAAGGAAACGATGACTCTTACTTATAGATCCCTTATTGAATATCTTTTTTTATGTAACATCTCCCCCTGGTTTGTCTTCCTTACCGTTAGAGAAAAAGCAAAATTATCAAGTATTATGAACTAGGCAAGCAAAATAGTTGGAGAAGTACAACTCTCACACACTGAACAGTACAAAAGCTCGCTGGTGAGGGTAGCCACACGTATTACAGAAGATATCTCGCACCCCTTGCACCATCTATTTATTTTGCAGGCAGACGATATAGAACCCCATTGGCTCATAAAAATATTTATAAAAAGTCCTTTATCCCATCTGCAATAGTAGCCTTAAATTATATAAAATAGGTTGTATGGACCACTTCGCATGGACTAGATGCATGGCGAATGAATTAAGATGTTCTTTCATAAGGTTGTTTTAATGGCGAGGGGGTTCCTCTTTTATGCATATTTATTGTATTTAGTATTTTTATTACTCCATGGAAGATGTGTCAAAGATGAATTTCTGTATATACAGTATAACAGACAAAGTTTCTATTCATCGTACGTGTTCAAACAGAAGGAACCTGCTCGCAAACATAGGCTGTAAAGAACTATGAGTGCCAGTGGTTTAATCATTATAATAAATAATAATTTAATAATAATAAATACTTCTTTTTACTGCAACTTTCCCAACATTTTATGTAATCGGCAGCCATATGGAAACTGAACTTGGCCATTTTCGGCAAGCATCTTCACAGTTTAAGTTACAACTTTGGGTTGTTTTTTTAGTGTATTTACGACGGGTAACTCAGTACATCTGACTTCATAGAACAAAACAGCACATCATACATGTTAGAACTTCCGACCATTTTCACTGTATTTCATTAAACCAGTGGCACATGTTGCAAAGTACTGTACTAACTAATTGTGAACATGTTCTTTTACCATTTAAAAACATAAAACTAAGACAAATGCACTATTGGATTGTATTAGTAAAAGCAGTTAGCTCTTCAACAATCAGTAAATCCCACTGTTTTCTGAGTTGCAACTTGACACACCCCGCTCGGGTGAGATATCATTCCCAGATTCAAGCCCCAACTTCTGATACAAATTGAATGTGGCACTTAGCTATGCAAAGAATCTTCTAATGAATTTATATGTAGCTGATCTTGACATTATCACCTCCTGTTGGTGCAACATTAGTTTTAGCAGGCATATAAAACTTTTTTCTTTTCTGTAGTTGGGGTGTTAGTCACTTCACATAAAATGTAAAGATATTAAAATTCAACCAAAGTCACATTTAATTGGAAATACATTTAAAAGTAGGAGCAGCAATATCTATTTTACTGCTGACTTAATTGTTTCTTAGAAATTAGGTTAGATGACTGATTTCCAGGTTGTGGAATTCAGTCATGTAGCCCGAAGCTGTTTCCAGCATTTGCCTTTTACATCTTTGCGGAACATTTGTCCAAACATAAGTCATCCCCTATTACACAAGTTATTTTGTGTTTTGACTGATATGGCATAATTAAGAGGCACAAATGTGGAAAAAATAAAGCAAAACATGTGGAATACCAGGGAGTTAAGCTGAGAAGACTGGAGATGTGAGACTGCGGTATGTTGAATCTCCGGAGACTCCCACCTCATCATGTAAGCATCAGGCAGCAATTTAGACTGAGGAAACCTCTTCCTTTACCGTCAGAGAAAGGGTGTAGATATGGAGCCATTTGTGCTGCATGCCACTCCAACTAGTCATAAAGGAAGCTGATTAATGAGAATTGCCAAGTTTGCCAAGTTTCCTGATTCAGTTTTGGCCAAACTAGCATCTCAATTCAATGATGAATAACCTAAATTCACAAGAGAAATGACTCCGTCTTTAGTTATAGCTGAAATGAAGCTTTCTATTTATTTCAGAAAGGATGAATAACCACTTACTGGTTTTTCATATAAACAGCCTTTCAGTTCAGGATATTATTATGCTGTGTCTAACATCATAATTCTCAGTTTCCAGTTACAACTCTATGTTTCAAATATGACATGTTCTGGCTTGGGCTTAGATCCGTTATCTGAAGATGTGTTCAGAATCTCAACTGAAATAAATCAAATTATGGCGCAGTATTCGAAAAACAGCCTGCTTTTACTCTGAACAGTCACTAAATGTAAATTAAGAAAAATAATAAGCCAATTTATTTTGCTGTGAAAGAAATCAGCTATGCCCTTCCCTAATTACATTTGCAGTATATACGACTTAAAACCACCTCACTGATTTGGCTTGGAAACTAATTATTCAAAACACTGTTGTAAGCAAAAACAACTGATTATTTGCGAAGCATTTTTATATGCAAACACTAGAAACAGCTAACAGGGCAGCCAAAACCGAAGTGCCAATAACAATCAAATAATGTGAATGACAACCTGTTATAAAGTTATAAAAGGATCAGGGGGCCAGTTTGAAGAAATTAAACTCGCGACTGCTGACATTTTATGACACATTATAATTTTAATGGCTAAAACCTTTGGTTTAGTTTGTCAATAAAGCTTAGGCTATGTGCACACCTAGCCGTTTGTTTTTTTTTAACGAATATCCTCACCACCTCGTTTAAAGAAAAATCTCCGTCCACACCTAACCGCATAATGTGTGTTGTTAAGCACATTAATAGACATGCCAAACCTGTAGGGGGCAGTAGTCCCCCCAAATCCTATCCACTCAGAGTAATTTTCTATGTTGTAACCTCTAACTTCTACATGAGCTTGTAAAAGCTAGCAAGCAAAAAGCGCTTGGACAATCGATGATGCCACATCTCTGAGGGCATAAATGCTGTTTCTGAGTGTAAACACAGATAGCACAAGTGATGTTGGAGCATTTTTGTCCCGGAAAGTGACGTTGCGGAGCTGAAAACTCCGGTTATTTCTGTCCACACCCAAACACTTAAAACAAAGAAAACGCAAATCTCCACTTTGTCCGGAGTTTTTAGAAATAATCGTTTTCTGTGATAAAAACGGGGTTTTCGTGTAAATGAGAGGCCAAACCGCAGGGAAATATCTGCGTTTTTCCTTCGTGTAAACGGGGCCTTAATCTAGTTAATTTCAGTCGGCTGGCCTATCCAACCCTGTTGTGTTTTTTAAAGCGTTTTTCGCTTCTGAGGACCGGGGGCAGAACCGAGGGGGACATTTTAAAAGCCACAGGTGTTGCTAGCAGCGCGACCTGGGTAATGCTGCGTTCTATTTGTCCACTGAGCTCGTTTGAAAGTCGGTTTCCCGAATTACGAACCGGAAGTTGCAAATAGAACGTCCCCGAGGTCGTAAAAACAGGTCGTCAACTCGTCGAGGCTCAGAGGTCCCCGAATTCAGTTTCAAAATGGCTACCACGAGCATCGCACATAAGTAAACATTGTGGTTTTCTACTATTTTAAGCACTTTTGCCTTTGTTGTAACCAAATGTAGAAGTCGTACACATAGCAGTGTATACGGTTACCTATAGGCATGTAGCTACAGTCTTATTACGTGCCGCCTAATAAGTTATTTTGTAGCTTGTGCAGTTTAAATTGGGTAGAGACGCTCCATGTTGCTATGACAACAATGCCGAGTCTTGAGCTACGGAATTTTCGCTTAAACAGCGGTTAAAACATTAATAGACTACAATCAATAAGATGAAACATTAACTTACATTCTCCGGTTGCTATCATCTTCTTCCATATTATGATGAACCACAAACTTTGATATTAGCTCTCTGTACTCTTTCAGAGCTAGCGCAACATCGAGTTTCCTGGAGGCATCCATCTTTTCTCCGACCTGTCGTGTTGTGTGCAAAACAGAACGCAAAAACCCGCTGTAACTTGTTTTCCAACACGGATGTGACGTCACTCTCGAGTTGCAAGTCGCGCTTACAAGACAAATAGAACGCACCATAAGTTTCCTGTGTCTCTCTGTAACGGATTCGCAGTGAGCCGGGAGAGGGGAGTCCTGCTAAGACAACTGATCGTAGTATTTTATTTGGTTTATTATTGCTACGTTTAGTGTTTTAGTGCGTCGAGGATCGGTTCAAAACGGGATGCAACCTTTACGTGAGTCACTGAAACATTTATCCAGAACAACTTCCTCCGCTGCTCCCTTGCTGTGAGATCTGACCGACGTGAAGTTACGACGATGAAATCGCTTAGGGACTATCAACAAATTGTTTCAGCTTAAATCATTTCATCCTTGTTGTGGTTTGAAAGGAGAGAGGGGTGGCTGACAGAGCTGCCTATCAGTGGTAATGATTTGTTTGGAGTAAGTAATAATTGTTGTATTAAGCTACCTGATAGGCTATAATGAAAAAATGAGGTAAAAATTTTTTTTCTATCGAACTTTTTTATCGACCCCTTTTTTTCTATCGCACCACACGTCTATCGATCGATATATATTGCTATCGAATTATCGCCCAGCCCTAATATGACTATTCATGTTAGTTTTTACCTTCTTTCATAAAACCCTTTCAGCCTAAAATGCTTCTTCCTGCCCCCATCTGCCAGATTATTTTGTCCCTATACATTGTTATTTCATCGCTTGGTTTCCATTTTGTAATCGTAAACAAGCTATTCAGAGTTCATGGACTTAAACCATTGCATATTCTTTGTGATTATGTATTTTACTGAACTATGGTAATTAATAGTCATAAAAATGCTGAAACCTCACAATGATCAAACAATGTAATTCTAAATTCTTTATAGAAAATGTTGTATACTATATTTTTTCTTGTTCTAAGAGAGTTTATGACCCATGATCAAACTAAAACAACTCTGAGCGCATTCCTGCTGGTAGACTTTTTTTGATTTATTAAGTAACATGAACACATCTAAACCAGTGGTGCCAAAATCTTGTGCCATTCAAGCTAAAATGGTTGAAGTAGGTGGCATAAATAAATAAAAATCTTGGATCTAAAACAGCAAAAATTATTTTATTGTTGCTCAACAATAAACTAAACACTCAATATTTTACAGTAGTGAACAAGGTTGTTTGATTTTGTGTCTGCATTACAACCCCCTTTTCTGACTCAGAGAAAGCATGACAGTGGGTAGACCTCAACCATATTGTAATATGAATGGCCAGCTAACAGACTGGGGAAAACAGTTGCCTGGCAATTTGAAAGCTGTGATAGTGTTTGCAGCTTCCCCCGCCACATGATAAAGTCTCTTTGGGCAAGAAAGTCAGACTAAAGTTACCCAGTGATCTGTGAAGCAAAGAATACATGTATGTATGTTTCTGTTTGTGGATGGATAGATGTGACTTGTGGGTGGTCAATCAAACTCAAAACACATCATACGAATTCAGTCCATATTTGACTTTCTTTAACAGGGCTGTGTAACATGAGCATGCAATTCCGGTGCTAACATTGGAAAAAACGACAAAAGACAAAGACAAGAATATTAGATTTGTGTTCTGGTTTGCTGCTCACTAGCCTTCGATCAAAGATAAAAAAATAAAAAACTATGCGTGTGAAACGTGTCTCTTTCTTTTAAGGCATGGGAGCCTTAAGCACATACACATCAATGGGAGACAGATGTTGCTCTTACATGACGTCACCAACTACCTCATGTAGCCGGATCTGTGTGTAAGCGCAATGGCATTTCACCTGGGTTCCAGCATCTTACAAGTTTTATATGAACTACCTGTCCATGTGGCCAATTATGCAGTTTTTGACAAGCATTCTAAAAGATCTCCTTTTATATTTACTGTCAGTATCAATAGTTTGTTTCTGTTTTTATTATTACTTCTTTTCAATTTGATCATCGTTCTCTGCATTTCCAGGTGGACGCTGTCCCTATCTTTATTTTGTAAAGAGTTTGTGCCTCATACGTTTTGATTAATTTCTTTCACTTCAATTAGTAAACCGGTCTTTCATTTTCCTGTACTTCCCTCTGTATACACTTCCCTTAGTTTTATCCCATATTAGTTTCATTCCTTATGTTAACTGGTTCCCTGGGCTCTGTATTGGAGTCTTGTATTGGGTCCTTCACCACCATGATTTGCTTGGTACAGTTCCCCCTAATTTAATGGTAGGCAATACTGAATGATTTCAAGGGTTTTTCATTTTCAGCAAAACATATCTCTTAAGTGATTCAGTACAAGTTACTCTTGGTGTTAGAAGTTTAGTGTTTTTAATCTCAAAGAAAGAAAAAAAGAAAGAGAGAAAGAAAGAAAGAAAGAAAGAAAGAGAGAGAGAAAGAGAGAGAGAGAAAGCGAGAGAGAGAAAGCAAGAAAGAAAGCAAGAAAGCAAGAAAGCAAGAAAGCAAGAAAGAAAGAAAGAAAGCAAGAAAGAAAAAGAAAGGAACCTGTGATGTTCAGAACCCACCTTATTGAGCAGTTTGATCTAATGTCATTACAGAACTACTAAGCCAGGAGAGATTACACAGATCCAAATCCAGGAAAATAAAATAGAAAAATCAAGGAGTAAACAAGAAATTAAGAAAAAAATAAGAATTATTTGTTTTATACTAATTGATATTTAATTACAAAGTACAGTTCAAGTTAAACATCAAAGATCAAGCTTACATGAGACCAAATCTTGGGGAGTGTAAATTGGTATTATTATGATCTGAAGCTCATTAACCCCAAGTTCTGGAAGTATTCACCCCAAAAGTTGCAAACAGTTGTGACTGATTATTATTTTGCATATGTGCATGAGAGCATGGAGGTACTATCATAAACAGTGAGAGTCCAGTCTGTCTGTATTTGGTGGACCAGGATATCCTTTATTACGCCAGTGTTTTAGAGGGCGTTTTGCCCAGAATGGGCAAAGAGTTTCCTTTCATTGATTTAAACACAATCTAAGACAGTGGGCTTAATTATGTTCCGATTATCTGCAGCATGATTTCTCCTGAGGGTATGGGAAAAGATTTTGTTTTACTTGCCAAAACTTCCTCTGTATATGCTGTTTTTTAATGCTGGGGGGTCTGACCATAAGTGTTAGCAACCAGCCAAAGTGTGAGTGGCTGTATATGGACGGTATTGTTCATTTTCCAACCAAAACATAGATTTCTGGATGTAACTGGAACTTCAGATAGTAAACAGGCGCTTAGCATGATGATACAACTCAGAGCAATTATGGCATTTACTCAAATATACAGTGTCGTGCAAATGTGTCCTATTTTTCCCCTAATCTTGGCTGCTTAAATAACCTCACCCTGGAAAAGTAAAGAGTGGTTAGAAAGTTTAGAAAAAGTGCAAAGGAAAATTATCTTAAAAATAAAAACATATACTTCTTTTGGTGAAGATTTGGAAACCAGTGATGTTGATGCTGTCTTTTTTAAAAGCCTGTTTCGGGCTCTCCAGTTTCAATATCCATATCTAATGGGAAACAAAAGTGCTGTATATTTTGGTTTGACTGAAATTAGATTAAGGATGTTGCAGTGGAAAACTCTCTACACTGCAAAAACACACTGTATACACCAGTCAGGCATAACTTTATGACAAGGACGGGCAACCTGACAGATCTGAAGCTTGCAGACCCATATACAGCAAACTGTAATGAGTAAGTATTCTGACACTTTCTTATTAGAACCCACATTAACATCAGCGACGTAAACTACAGATGTATGGATTAGAACCACAGGGGTTAGCCTTTGCTCTGCAAGTACATAAATAAGCCTTGTTACTGGTTTAGTGGGATTCCTTCCTTGGACCACTCTTGGTAGATACTAAGGAGCTGTTTACACGATAACGTTACCGTTTTTGTTTGAATACGCGGGTGAAAACACACTGCATTTACACGACAGGGCGCGCGATGGAAAACGATGTAGTACATATGCCCGGCCTTTAGATGGCAGTATGCCCCGTGTATGCAGTGTTCCAAGGTTTCCCCCTCACAACCCGGAAAAGAAACATTTCAAGATAACTAACAATGGCGGTCTAATTTCTGATTGATGCATCTCTAACTGGAAATGAATGAATTATTTGTTCCAGAATTGTGCTGCTCTGTTGGAGTAACTCTGTTGGCTACATATTGAGTTTTGTTTTTTCGGACGTTAGTTTCCCTGTTTTCTTGAGGAAAGCTTGATTTTTTTTTTGGAACTGTATACTTTCCAGTTTTTGGTGCTGTGAAGCTGGAAGGATTTTTGCTGTTAATTTTTCACTTTTTGATAACTTATGATGCGTAACCATGGCAACAATGTGCTTTACAGTAGGGAGCAGCTGATGAACATAGCAAAAGCTGAAATAATACTTCAGCTGAAACCAAAAATCCCAGATGAGTTGAGAAGAAGGAAATGTGGATGCAGAGCAGGAGCAAAAAGGATATAGACAAGGAGGAAGTTCAAACCATCTCATCCATCGATCATAATGGGCAATGTGAGAACACTGGCTAACAAGATGGATGAACTCCAAGCCCTTATAAGAACTCAGTCAGAGTATTAGGAATGCAATGTTATGTGTTACACTGAGATGTTGCAGTCTGGAGGATCATATCCCCGACTCCAACATCTCTCTGCCAGGTTCCTGACCATACGAGCAGACAGAGATCTAAAGACGAGCAGGAAAAGAAAAGTAGGTGGAGTAGCAGTGATTGTCAACAACAGATGGTGTCATCCAGGACATGTTACTGTGAAGTGTCGTCTCTGCAGCCCAGATATTGAACACTTGGCAGTAAGTTTCTTCCATATTATTTACCAAGAGAGTTCACCAGCATTATTTTGGGAGTAGTTTACATTTTACCTTCAGCTGTTGCCGACAATGCCTGTGATGTTATCAGTTCCATTGTCGCTAAGCTACAGACCCCGCACCAGAATGCATTTGTGGCAATATCTGGTGATTTTAATCATGCATCACTCTCTGCTACACTTCCAACATTTCAACAGTTTGTCAGCTGCTCCACAAGAGAAAACAACACCTTGGATTTGTTTTAAGCAAATGTAAAGGATGCATACATGTCCAAACCAAGACCTTCTCTGGGACAATCAGATCACAATCTTGTTTTTCTTTGCTCACAATATAAACCACTTGTTTAGAAGCAAACTGTGATAAAGAGAATTGTGAGAGAATGGTCACAGGAAGCTGAAGAAGCCCTGCAGGGTTGTTTTGAGACCACAAACTGGATGACTCGTTGCCAAGCCTTTGAGAGGACATCAATGCCATGACTGAGTGTGTGATTGACTATATCAACTTCTGTGTGTACATCATCCCCACCAAAACAGTGAGATGCTCCCCTTATAACAAACCCTGGATCACCAGTGACCTGAAGGAACTGCTAAACAATATAAAAGAGCCTTCAGGGAGGGAGACAGGAAATTATTGAGGGGTATACAGAAGCAACTTAAGGCCAAGATCAGAGACAGGAAAGAGTCATACGGGAGAAAGATGGAGACTACAAACTAGAGAGGAATAATATCAGAGATGTCTATTCAGGAATTAAAAAGATCACAGGCTTTAAGCACAGGAAGGATTGGATAGATGGAAGTCTGGACAGAGCCAATGAACTGAACATATTCTTCAACAGGTTCAGTTCTGGAACCAGCTCAGCATCCTCCTCTCCCGTCTCCAGCTAAACAGACATCCCAACCTCCTCTGACCAACAGCTTTCCTGTCACACCTCGGATGTTTTATCCTTCACCTCAGTCGTGTACTCTTGTGATTCCACAAATTTGTCTTCAACCAATTTCAGGAGATGCTGGTACCCTCTTTGGTTTCCCCTCCCACTTGTCTGTCTCTAGAAGTCAGATGAAGAGGCAGCTGGAGAAACTGAACCGGAACAAGGCTGCAGGTCCAGATGGTGTCAGCCCCAGAGTCCTGAAGACCTGTGCAGAGCAACTCTGTGGGATTCTGCAGCACCTTTTCAACCTTAGCCTGAGCCAGGAGAAGGTCCCAGTGTTGTGGGAGACATCATGCCTTTTTCCAATACCAAAGAGAACTCACCAATCAGTCATCAATGACTATAGATCTATTGCCCTGACATCCCACATCATAAAGGTCCTGGAGTGACTCCTGCTGGCCCTCCTGAATGAGCAAACAAGAACATATTAGGACCCACTACAGTTTGCTTATTGTTGCGGAGTTGGAGTTGAAGATGCCATCATCCACCTGCTTCAACCAACCCATTGTCATCTGGACAAAGCAGGCAGCACTGTGAAGATCATCTTATTTGATTACTTCAGTGCATTTAACACAATTCACCCTGATTTGCTTTGTCAGAAACTCCTCAAGATACAGGTGGAGCCCTGGATCGTTGATCCAGGCGATTGTTCTCATGGGAGAAGTGGCGGTGGTTGAGGAGTATAAATACCTTGGTGTTCACCTGGACAACAGACTGGTCTGGAGGCACAAAAGTGAACCCGTCTACAAGAAGGGACAGAGCAGACTCTACTTCTTGAGGAAGCTTAGGTCCTTCAAGGTTTGCAGCAAGATGCTGCAAATCTTCTACAAGTCTGTTGTGGAGAGTGTAATCTCTTCAGCCATCATCTGTTGGGGTAGCAGTATCAGAGCCAGGGACTTAAAAAGGCCTAACAACCTGATAAAGAAGGCTGGTTCTGTTCTTGGCACTACTGTGGAACCACTGGAGATGATCATGCAAAGGAATTTTAATAAAACCAAAAGAATTATGGACAACCCTGAGCATCCTCTTCATCAGACTGTCATACAACAGAGTGTTTTCGCTGCAACACAGACTGCTACAAGAAATCCTTCCTGCCCACAGCCATCATGATCTACAACAACTCCTTAAAGAAAGAAGTAGTATGAGCTACAACAAGACCTAATTTCCCTCTGGGATCAATGAAGTATTTTTGAATGGAATTGAATTTCCAACTAAAAAGGGACCTGAAAGATGAATGAAGAAAAGTTAAGCAATGTATCTTTCCATACAGAAAGAAAAAAAAACTACTTTGCTGCCAGATTCACCAGCATCCCTCATCCAATACAACTTGGTTTCACTGAGCAAAGAAGACAACGACCCGGAACTGAAGTTACTAGTGCATTACATACAAATAACAAATCTAATGTGGTTTGCATTTTTTAAAATAAAGGAAAAACCGGCGTAAAATTCTAAAAAGTAGGGTCCAAAAGACCGAAAACCATCAAGACTTTTTAACATCCCCCCTTGTATGGCCAGGTGCCACTGAACAATGTGTGCGTGATGAGCATGAGGGTGCCAGCAGCAGCAAGCAGCAGCAGTGTGAGGCAGAGACCACCCTGTCAATGGCACGGCAACTCCAGACCAACCCCAGTTACACTTCATCACTAGCATCACACTTCATTAACAGAGGGACCTTGAAGGGGAGTAAAATATTAAATAAATGGGAATTAATGAAAGGGGAAAAAAGAAAGTGACTTGCAATTAATTTGTATTTGGTTCCTCTGAGTCAATACTTTGCAGAACCACCATTCAGTGAAATAACATCCATCTATACTTTAGTCGCTGGACCAACCAATCTATCTAGACCCATTTTCTTTGCAAAATAGCTCAAAATCAGCCAGATTGGATGAAGAGCATGTATGAACAACCCCTTTCAAGTCTTGTCAGAGATTCGCAATTGGATTTAAGGTCTGGACTTTGACAGTGCCACTAACATTCATGTGATAAAAAGTAGATTTTCCTGATAATTAAAAAAAACTTAATTACAAGATGTTGACCCTCAGTAACAACTTAATTGCAATACATTATAGCCTTACATGTTCTAAGAAAACTAGATAACTGAAATAGAGTAGAAACTTCACCCTTGTTTGGCTACATTGAGAAAAATGTATCATGAAAAAATTTTGTTTTTGTCACTCATTTCAGAAATTAAAACCCATATTTATATCTAAAAACTGTGCCATGCCACATTAATGCATTTCTAACAAAAGGAGCCCCAACAATGTATTGAGTGCATAGAACAGAACAGAAGCCTGACATTTCTACTTAAAAAAATTTTTTAATTGTAAAGTTCAAATTTTCTCAGAGAATTTGGGGTTTTCATTATCTGCAACCCATAATTACCAAAATTGCAAGAAATTAAGGCTTGACGTATTTCTCTTCATGTGTAATGAATCTAAATAATACATGAGTGACAAGTGTAAAAATGAGTGACAAAAAACATTGCACATTTTTTAGAAGTATCTTTATGTTGAAATGATTTAGAAATAATTTGAATAAACAAAACAAAATATTAACAGCTGTTGTTACTACACTACCAAGACGCATTCTTCAGATACGTCATTAAAAAATAAATAATTATATATATATACATACACACACTACTCACGATAAGCTCAGGGATATCGTGAGAGACTCAGTGGATGTCATACATATGGTGTTTGTTTCACTTCTGAGATTTTTGGGATAGGGAGGCAATTGTATTGGGGTGTCAGACACCCCTCATTGTGTGTTTTCCACATAATGGTCTCACTGTGTACAGTGTGCCTTACATATTGGGGCAAACACCAAAAAATACTAAAGACAACCCTTTTCCATGTGGCATAAATTCCAACATTCTGTGGGTTTAAAAAGCTGGTATTATTAGTAAGTCATTCTAACTTCATCCTTCAAACAGCCATGAACACACAACGTCACTTAACGGACGAGCAGCGCCACCTGGCCATAGCGTGCCTTCGGGTCGGTGGCAGGCAGTCAGAAGTTGCACGTGAACTTGGTTTGTCTCAAAGTGTCATCAGCAGACTTACATCAAGACAGAACTACTGGCAGAGTTCGTGACAAACCCAGGATTGGAACCTCTAGAGTGACAGACCACAACGATGACCAGTACCTAAGGACCTATGCACTCAGACATCATCATGCAACTGCAGCACAGCTGCAGGCCCGTTTACGACGAGTGTCGGGTAACCTTGCACAGAAATTATGGTCGTCAGCATTGCTGGAGAAGGCAAGGTCAGCGATACGCAGAGGTCATCATGGTCCCCAGGGTTTGCTTTGGTGGAGGAGGTGTAATAGAGTGAGCAGGCATAACCAGTCAGTGCAAAACTAATTTGGTTATTGTAGATGGCTCAGTCTCTGCACGCTTACCTCAGAGACATCATAGAACCCATCATCATCCCCCAATTCCACCAGCACACCCCCAACTTTCTGTTCATGGATGGTAATGCTCCACCACATCGTGCCAGAATTGGCCCAGCTCAACTTCAGGAAGTCGCAGTGCCTCATATGGTATGGCCAGCAATGTCCCCTGACCTGAACCCCATAGAGCACGTTTGGGACCAGCTGAAGCAGAGACTGGGTGATCGTACCACACGTGACCTGGCAGAACTGCGTGTAGTACTTTTGGAAGAGTGGAACACATTGCCTCAGGTCAACATCATGAGGCTAGTGAGGAGCATGAGACATTGCTGTCAAGCTCTCATTGCGGCAAATGGTGGAAACATCTGCTACTCAGATTGTCAATTTGTGTTAATTGGGGCAACCCTTGTTATTGTCTACATTTCTGGGGTAATAAATATTACACTAATGAATTGAACTGAGGTAGACTCCCAAAGGAGATATTAAAATAAGAGTTTAAAAAATAGATTCTGTCATTTGTTATTTCTGTTTAAGAAAGTAAAGGGAGAAAGAAAAAAATCGATTAAAATCGGAAATCGGATTTGGTGTGAAAAAAATCGGAGATTTTATTTTCAGGCCATATCGCCCATCCCTATATATACGAATTCAAATTTGCAAACGATTACCTAAATATCTAAAAAACAGGAAGGAAGGAATAACACTCATGTAAACAACAATATCCCCAACTTATTTACTCATGTAAACAACAATATCCCCAACAATATCCCCAACTTATAACTAGTGTATATATATATATATATATATATATATATATATATATATATATATATATGTGTGTGTGTGTGTGTGTGTGTGTGTGTGTGTGTGTGTGTATATACTGATATACTGATTCAAATTTGCAAACGATTACCTAAATATCTAAGAAACAAGAAACAATGAGTGTCCGTGAACTTCTTTCTAATACTGAACAACTCTGTTCTCATTGAAATGATCTGAATCCAATAACTCAGCGTCCCCTGTGGTGTGCAGAGCTTCCCGGCAACATGCTAGCTGAGGAGTTATGGTGAGACTTTGATCTTCTTGCCAGATGTGGTTTCACCCATAATGCGCTCACACGCATTAGGACACATATGCTCCCATGTACAGACGCTGAGAAAAGAACACACAAGTTCACACATTCTGGTCTATGAGCAATACACAGAGGAACAGAGTCTAATTGGTTATTGAGAAAGGTGGACACCTGACTTAGATGTGACATGTTTAAGCGTTTGTCTTCTAGAGGAACAATTAACATTTACGCTGTTAACTCGTACTGTGGCTCAAAGAAAAAACAGGAGTGATAATGAGTAAAGTGCTGAAGCACTAATGCTGTGGCTCTGGATTAATTACCCCTACACATATTCTCATACCCTAATGTTTTATCCATGCCATACTGTTTAATTCCCGTTTACTTATAATTTCCCACTAAATCAAATCCAACTTTATTTATAAAGCGCTTTTCATACAAAATAGTAACTCAAAGTGCTTTACAGATTAAAATGACCCTTTCCCCCCCAGAATAAAGACATGATCACAGTTATATCCCACCCATCTCCCACTAATGTGTTAAAATGTTTCATATCAGTTTTTTTTCTTTTGGTAATTTAGTATTTTCATGAATTCTCAAGACTTCACATTAAACCATAATTCCAGTCATTGAAGCATTAATCCTCAGTTTGGCCAACTAGCTTTTAGAAAATTTGCCAAGAACCCTCATTAAGAAAAGTGACCTCCTGGTGACAGATTATTTGCTAAAGTTGCACAATCACAATTCCCTACCGTTGACCTTAAGTCTCCTTTAAATCATCAGCAGATATGAAACATCCCTAAGCCGTGGACGAAGGTCAAGTCAAGAGACCAAAACTGCAAAAGTGCAAAATGGTGAACGGATAAAATAGTTAACAGTTGTTCAAGGCAGCTTTATTTTTTCCTTTAGTCAACTTCCAAAGACCCACACATTGTTCCAAAGTTTTAAAAGTCTCTAATTTAAAGGTATTTCAAAGTTTTTCTTAGAATATTTGATACTTTTTTACTTTTATGCAAAGGAAGATTGTGTGACTATAGTCCTCATAGCTGCAAATTTTGCTATCATCTTTACAAAATGACATTGTACCTATTTGGTATGACATTGAACCTCCATCTGTTTAGTAATTCGACAGTCCCTCCAACAGATGAGCCAATTGAGGAGAGGCTGATTGGTGGAGGGGAAGAAGAAAAATCCCTAAACGAATTAAAGAAAATTATTAAATCCTGTGCCAGGTCTTATTAGTTTCCTTTTACCTGCTTGGATCAAACCGAATATACACACAGCTTTGAATCCTCCCAGTGTGAAGGTCTACCTAAAGCTTTTTAATAAGGACTGTAACTGATGTGTAGCAACTGCCTGTACTGCTCACCGGTGGGCTAATGTGTGATCCTTTGCACCCTCCGAAAACTGTACGACCCACTTGTCTCCAATGTGTAACAATAGCCACTTAAAAAGAAAAGATTCGTGTCAGATTACACACAGTTTCAGGCTGATGTAAAATATTAGATAACAGATCAAATGCCTCTCTTTGGGGTGGTGTGGTGTTGGTTCAAACAACTTTGGTGATCCACAAGACAGATTAGACACATCAACCATTATTGCCATTAAAACACGCAATAAGGGGCTGCTTGTTTTATTTATGGAGCAAAGGAGGTTTTGAAATTCTCCTTTTTCCAGGATTGTGGTTCCTGTGTTTGTGTCTGACTGGGAACATGTAGTGCTGGTCTGTGCATGTAGTGGAAATAAGAGATCAAATGGAGAGCATGTAAAGCATTACCCACATGAAAGTTTTTTTATTGTTTTTAAAGAAAAGTAGTGTATCTATACCTTCATTTCTTTGTCAATCTGATTAAAGACTTAATTTAGAATGCTACACATATTTTAGACATTGCTGACACTAACATCCACCTGTTAGCTAATCCAAATAAAACTCTGCTCATGTTATGTCTACACAGAGCTTGTATGCATATTTGGTAAGGTTGTGTGTGTTTGTTTTAATTCACGGAGTTGAGGAGGTCTTAAAGCTGCAACACTTTGAATCAGCCAGCCACCAATTCGTAGATAATGCATTCTACTTAGGGTCACATCCTCTCTCTAGTAAATTCCTATTGGACAAGAACTGAATGTTCTCATTAGGAAGAATATTTAGAAACAATTACAACCACATCACTCTCGCTGTCTCACCTAATATATCCCATCATCCCATAAAGATGTTTCAACAAGTGCTTTGCTAAAATATAATTAACACTTCTTAAATTTTTTTTATGTTTAGTTGCAACCACAACTTTCAATGTATTTCATTGGGACTTGATGTGATAGAGCCACAGAAACCAGCTGTACGATCAAATGCCGGTAAAGCTGGTAATCAAAATTACCAGCTCTGCATATTGAGAGACTAAAAGTTGTACCTGCCGTAATTTTCAGACTATAAGCCACCATTTTTTTTTCTCATACGCTTTGGACCCTGCGTCCTATACAACGATGCGGCTAATTCATAGATTTTTACTGGGTAAAGGCCTCCGGGAGGCACAATAGCAAGAAGCGCAAAATCGAGAAAGACATGTGGGGAAAGATTATACGCCAAAGAAGACACTACAAGTAGTTTTTATGCACACATCATGGAGAACACATTAAAAAATGCATATGATGCAGCTTTTAGTTAAAGGCAGTTGAGCTGGCCATCAAAGAATGAAATAGACCTACTGCACGTAAGCTTGGCATCAATGAATCGATGATGAGATGTTGAAGAAGGCAGCGGGAAGAACTGAGTCAGTGTATAAAGACAACAAAAGCTTTCAGAGGACATAAATACACTGAAGAAGACTACTTCAGTGGCTTTAGTGAGGAAGAGGATAATAGAGATAGCAACCAATGACTTTTCTGGTAGGCTAAATAGAAAACAGCATTTAAAGAAACAAAAGGTGGCATAAGACTTTTGAACAGTACTATCTGTGCATTTGCACAAGGTCAAATATAAACTCAGTAGATGAAGATGCAATCTCCCCCTGTGTTGAAATGGAAACCACGTGTTAGCATGGTTGTGGCAGACTTGGTAAAGTAAGTCCTTCCACTCATTATGTGGAATGGCCCAAGGTTCCCTGAAGCTAAAGAAAAAGCAAAGCAGCCCTCTGCTCTTCAGCACTTTGAATATAGCTTCCAAACCAGAGCGGTTAGCGATTAAATAAACAGAGCGGGGGATTTGTACCCACTGTCACTTGAATTAGCCAGAAAAGACCTGCCACACCACTGTGGAGTCAGTCATAGGTACTGTTAAATGGAAGGGAATCCTTTGCTCTGAGTCAATAGAGCTGGCAGCGAAAATTGCAGAAATTCCCAAACAGTAATAATGCCAACACATGTGGCTAATGTGTTCTCCCCAGAAAAATCAGTCACAAATGCTCTGTAGGGATAGGTTACAGAGTAGTAACATTATATTACTGTTAAATGTACGCATACCACATGCTGCAGGCAAATCTCCCTGCAAGCAGCAGCATCTTGCTGCAAAAACAAAATGCTGAAACATCACAGCTTCTTTATATGGCACAGGAATTTATTGCAGGAATTTCAAACCGATGAAAATGTTAAAATCCATACAAAACCTCATACTTTGTGTTGTTTATATGACCAACCTTTTCAAGTATGCTCCAACATAGAGAAACAATAGTCAGTTTCCTGTCATTTATATTGTAGAGAATCTAGATCTTTACCTTTATCCAGCAAATCCAGCATGTTCCATGACAGAGATTGTGAAAGCATGAAAAATTAAAACAGAGGAACTTTGCTGTATTCACATGTCAGCAGCTTATAGTAACCAGTTCTCGTTAAAACTGTGTCTTTTATCTATGCATTTCTTTTTACTTAATTTTTTTAAGGTTTTGTGGCCATATTGGCCTTTATTTGAAAGTGGATAGCGTAAAAGGGGGGAGAGAAGTGGGGAATGATATGCTGGTGGCAAAGGTCCACAAGGACAGGACTCGAACTCGGGACGACTGCGTCGAGGGCTAAGGCCTCTGCACATGGGGCGCCCGCACTAAGCACTACACTACTCAATGCCCCTTTTGACTTAATTTTTAACACCTCAATGAGCATATGTAAATAAAAAATAATCTGATTTTTTTTTAAATGATCTATTTCTGTCCAATCAGATTTTCGCGTCTGCAGACACTAAGCAGAGTTTCTCTACTCTGAGGGTATTCTACTTCCTCGTTTAAATACCCTATTGTTTATCTAAAAACCTGCATATATTCTGTTTGACAGTTTGATCAAGTAATCATATTTCGATTTTAAGTCTGTGACTGTTCTTGATGGCCTAACGATGATTATCGAGTAAGATGAAGCTGACGATAAAAATTTTAATGTCTCATGTTTTCCACTTTTTTATAACTATTAGGGATAAAAAAGGTATGCACTGCTAAAAAAGTTTCACAGTATAGTCGTTTTTAAGTCTTGAAATTGTTAGCCATTTTCAGGACAGTAATCGGAAAGGAGTAACTCAGCTCATGGACTGAAGAACTGTTTGGCTCGGAAGGTTCCAGTTTTTGAAAAAGAAAATCAATGGCTTGAGAAGGCTACATGTAGAAGGAAAAGCTTTGAGACCCATAGCTATTTAACAAGCCTACAAAAACACCAAAAACCATGAGGTTTTCTCAAGCTAGTGATCAGTGACTGTTTTGGAAACAAATTGGATAGATCCATGACAGATTCATCCAAATGGAGAAAAGCAAAACTTTTTTGCAGTTGCATACCTATAGACACCTTAGTCTGACTTTTTGAATCTTTTTATCATAGCCTTCATATGATGATTTTTTGTGTCGACTCTACGATTTATGACTTGTACTTGTGAATCATTTGTCAACAACAGAGAAACATAGTCTGTTTGGCATAATTGTGTTGCTTGCTTTCAATATAGAAATGTCAGAACGCTGCCTGTGTGGTTGTGTTGTCAGTTTACCATAGACCTGCTGCCAAATAAGTGGCTAACTTACTCCAAAAAAAGAGTTCTGTCTTATGTAGAGCTTTAAAAATCTGCAGTTTCAGCCTCAATCCCTTATGCATATGCGAGGGTTTGTATCTGCTGGTTAGAGGCCTAACCGTAAGCAGCATGGCTTGCTACCGCCTTTGTTTATTTAAAAAAAAGGGATTTTTAAGTTTCTGACCAGTGTTATGGTCCCTGCAGGACCCTTGTGGTTGAATTGGACCTGGAAATGCCTTCAGTTTTTTAAAAACCCTGACTGCCAACCAACTTGTCTCTGCTCTCCTCCACAGGTATGTTGCAGCTTTTTGCGTTATAGATGAATTTGATTGCACATTACAACACTTTCACATACAGTTGGGCAAAAAAGTATTTGGCACCCACTGATTGTGCAACTTGTCCCACTTAAAAAGATTAGAGAGGTCTGTAAATTGTCATCATAGATCCACTTAAACTGTGAGAGACAGAATGTAAAGAGAATCCAGGAAATCACATTGTATGATTTATAAAGAACTTATTTGTATAACGGTGTAAAAAATATGTAGGCTATTTGGTCACTAACAAAAGTTCACCTCAATACTTTGTAATGTAACCTTGGTTGGCAATGACAGAGGTCAAATGTTTCCACCAGATTTGCACATACTGAAGCTGGTATTTTGGCCCATTATTCCATGCAGATCTTCTCAAGAGCTGTGATGTTTTGGGGCTGTCGCTAGGCAACACAAACTACCAACTCCCTCCCAGATTCTTTATTGGAATGCTTTTTACATAGCCACTCCTACGTAGCCCGGGCGGTGTGTTTGGGATCATTGTCATGCTGGAAGATCCAGACACATTTCATCTTCAATGCTCTCACTGATGTCATCCTGTCCCCTTTCCAAAAAGGCAGCCCCAAAGCATAATGTTTTCATCCCCATGCTTCACAGTGGGTATGTGTTCTTGGGATGCAACTCAGCATTCTTCCCCCTCCAAACACGGCGAGTGGCATTTAAACCAAAGAGTTCTATTTTAACCACATGAAATTATACCAATCCTCATCTGGATCATCCAGATGGTCTCTGGCAAACTATAGACAGGCCTGGATAGGTGCTGGCTTAAGCAGAGGCACCTTTCGAGCCCTGTAGGATTTTAATCCATGACAACATGGTGTGTCTTAAGCCACTTTCAAACAGGCCATGAAAAGGCTAATTTTACGAACTTCATCTGTTTTGCTTTTGAGTCTGAAAGCAATCTTCCGGACTTTGTCCGGATACCCTTCACCGGTAATCTTACGGATGAAGACCTAGTAACAAGAGCGGACTTTTCGTGGTATGGCGTTTGTATTCAGATTATCAGGAAATGTTCCGGAAAAACTGGAGGGGTGTGGGGCGGAAGGGAAAAAAGGAGGGGGGCAGGGAACGCTGTGAGCGCACACATTGATGACATATAAACTTCACGTGAACGGCAGTGCATAAGAACACGGCTTCTTCAGCTTCTTCATCGATGTCTCTTAAGCGTTTCCATGTGTGCAAAATTGCACACATCACAAAGACAAGCACTTTGAGTAGATCTGCTGTTCTGTCGGCCATCTTTGCAATAATGCCTTTGTTTGGGGAAATGACACGTATTCCTGCCGCATTAAGTTTATCCACATACCACCCCCCAGACATTCATCAGGATCCTCCAGTACATTTCTTGCTGTGTGAAAGCAGCCGAAAGGCAATGTTCCGGAAAAAAAGTGGTGTATTTGAAAACAGAACTCCGGTTAAAGACCGGATGGAATTGTCCGCAAATATTCCAGAACTTCTGTCTGAAAACAGCTTAAGAGTAACCTTTGTCCCAGTTCTCTTCAGGTCATTGGCCAATTCCCTCTGTGTAGTTCTGGGCTGTTTCCTCACTGTTCTCAAGATCATGTGCACCCCATGAGGTGATATCTTGCATGGAGCTCCAGGTTGAGGAAGATTGTTAGCTTAGTTTGCATGTGTAATGCTAATGCAAACAGAAAAACAATCAGTTTCATGAAATATGCCAGCGACCTTGGACAGGGAGATTCCCAATTTTGCTTTTCCTCGCTTAGCCTAGCTTTGTCTTGACTCTATTATCTATCATTACAATTTAATGGCAAGCTTGAGGGAGATTGTCAGTGATTTTGTATTTATTCAATTTTCTAATAATTATTCCAACAGTTGATCTCTTCTCACCAAGCTGCTTGCCTATTGTGCTCATCTTGTTCTTATGCAGGTGTACAATATTGTCCTTGGTGTCCTTGTACAGCTCCCTAGTATTGGCCATGGTGGAGGTTGGAGTCCGACTGTTTGGAGGTGTGAATATGTGTCTTTTATACAGATAAGTTTAAACAGGTGTCATTAATGCAGGTAACAAAGTGGAAGATAGAAGAGCTTCTTGAAGAAGGGGTCTTTGATTTTAACCTTATTTTTTGTTGAATAAATGTATATTTTGGAAACTCATAAATTGTCCATCCATCTTCTTCCACTTATCTGAGATTGGGTTGCAGGGGTAGAAGCTTAAGCAGAGAGACCCAGACTTTCCCTCTCCCCAGCCACTTGGGCCAGCTCCTCGGGGAGGAACAGCTCACCAGGGAGGCATTCTGACCAGATGCCCGAGCCACCTCAACTGACTCCTCTTGATTTGGAAAAGCAGCGGCACTACTCTGAGCCCCTCCCGGATGACTGAGCCACTCACCCTATCTCTAAGGGAGAGCCCAGATACCCTGCGGAGGTGTGTCTGGGCATACATTGTATGTCCCCCTTTATGTTATGGGCTGTGAGCCAGGTTATAACCTGCAGGTCACTGGTCATAAACGATCAGACTGAAGATAGTTAGCATACAATTGTTTTGATCTATGAAAATCAAGTCAGATTATTACACTAACACTAACTGAGGAAAGAAAGAATGATGAAGAAAGGATTTTTCTGATGCCTCTTAAACATATGAATGCAAATAAAACAGCTGATATTCATAACAAGTTAGTGAACACCATCAAGGGAGTCAGTTTGTTTCTAATATTGTCGGGGACAATAACCATAAACTTGTGTAACTATGAAGATTTCTGGGGACAATAAATAATTACTCTTCATAAATAAGCAGTTATCCTTTTGACGTGCCATTACAATATGTACTGCGGTGTATTAACAGGTGTTGAAAATCGTAACTTAATTCAATCAATAAAAGTTGAAAGCCAAACATGCTTTATCTTATCTTGTTATTTGAACGGGATTGACACCACTACTTACTAGGCTGTTGCCTATATATATATAAAAAATATTGAAGATATTCAAAGAGTGTTGGGACTGTGGACGACATTTGTTCTCTGCATCAAATGTCAGCAGTGCAACATTCCAGAGGAATAAAGGGAAATGATTAATTGTAACATAATTTACAGTGGCTTGCAAAAGTATTCGGCCCCCTTGAACTTTTCCACATTTTGTCACATTACAGCCACAAACATGAATCAATTTTATTGGAATTCCAGGTGAAAGACCAAAACAAAGTGGTGTACACGTGAGAAGTGGAACGAAAATCATCCATGATTTCAAACATTTTTTACAAATAAATAACTGAAAAGTGGGGTGTGCGTAATTATTCAGCCCCCTTTGGTCTGAGTGCAGTCAGTTGCCCATAGACATTGCCTGATGAGTGCTAATGACTAAATAGATTGCACCTGTGTGTAATCTAATGTCAGTACAAATACAGCTGCCCTGTGATGGCCTCAGAGGTTGTCTAAGAGAATGTTGGGAGCAACAACACCATGAAGTCCAAAGAACACACCAGACAGGTCAGGGAAAAAGTTATTGAGAAATTTAAAGCAGGCTTAGGCTACAAAAAGATTTCCCAAGCCTTGAACATCCCACGGAGCACTGTTCAAGCGATCATTCAGAAATGGAAGGAGTATGGCACAACTGTAAACCTACCAAGACAAGGCCGTCCACCTAAACTCACAGGCCGAACAAGGAGAGCGATGATCAGAAATGCAGCCAAGAGGCCCATGGTGACTCTGGACGAGCTGCAGAGATCTACAGCTCAGGTGGGGGAATCTGTCCATTCATGTTTGTGGCTGTAATGTGACAAAATTTGGAAAAGTTCAAGGGGGCCGAATACTTTAGCAAGCCACTGTACATTCACTCAGGGTCCGCTTATTATTTGCTGTAGTCTTATACAGTCATTTTTCTTTCTGGACTGGAATACCAGTCAGTTCGGATACTGATTACACGGAAATTGTGCTGGGAGCACAAGTGGGTGTTAGATCTGCACTAGAAAGAAATTCCACATGAGGTTTATAAAAGTGGTGGGGACAAAACAGTCAGTCATAAATATTGCTGGGGACATGTCCCCGCCATACCCCAGCTAAAATGACGCCTATGAACACCATATTTAAGAACAAATAAAGCAAACATTCCCTAATATTGCTTGAAAAGAAAATAGAAATAAAACATCAATGAATTTTAGCCTAAATAAGACGTTGCACTGTTCGAACATAGTTTGAGATCTCCAAATATTTTGATTGGACTCTCAGATTTGGACATTGCCCTTTGATAACTATTTGGATGAGTAAAAGATTGATAAAGCAACCATAAAACTTTTGACCAAATAATAACTTACAGGGGTATCTTACTCAAAAATACTTATAAATGACCAGATCCTGAACAGAATATGCACACTCCAACAAGTGCTTGTTTCCAAAGATTGTCTCATCTTCTTTTCAGACAATGGTGGGATAGAGGCTCCTTCACAATTGATAGTTTGTGAAAAATCTTACATCTGCCAAAAACTTGTGAAGGATAGATGGACTTAAGAGTAGAAGAAAAACAACCCCACCCATTCTCATGACATACTTGTTGGTGGACATGTGGAAAAGGGTCTGTTGATGAACTGAGTAGGAGTGACCACACCCCAACTCATTCATCAGACATTACACCTTACAGTATATTGGACTTGTAACTTGTGGATCAAAGTATGTGTGTGCAGAAAAAGAACAAAATTAAGGGCCAAAAAGAGTCTTAGGGTACTGAGACATTTTTAATGCTGTCCAGCTTAATTTTTGTAATCTTTTTCTATGCTCCTTTTAGATTGAAGGTGTTAGGTTTGAAGAGAGAATCCTAAGGAAAAGAAAGATGTGAAGATCATGATAATACAATGTTTTTTTTTCCAACTGAAATACCTGAAAGAAACCAATAAGAAAGCTTCCCATCGTGAACAAGAGAAGGGTTGTGTATTCGTTGACAGAAGGTTTGATAAATGAAATGCCTCAAGACGACTTTCTTTATTCAAAATGCTAATTTCCTCACAGTGCTTAAACTGCATTGCTTGTCACTTGGTGCTGGTTGATGTGACCCACGTTACTCATGCCATTGTTAGTCCGCTCTTTTCCACTGCTTTATCAGCGTCACTCTAAAAGGCCCCATTTATACATTGATGCCAAAATGGATAAACAGAGAAAAGCAACCATGAAGGTTCATGATTAATTGTGTGCTGGTTAGAGGCTCACAGGTTTGACCGTGAACAACTTAGCTATTGTTTATGTTCCCGTCACATGTTTGCTGCTTTTAATGCTGCCGTACATTGATGTTCTGTACAAGCTAAAACTCCTTTCAAATTTCCACGTGTGGGGATCTATAATGTGATTTCAAATTCCATCCATCCAATCTGGTCACAAAATATCAAGCTCTCCACTCTGGCACATTAGAAATGGAACCCCACTAAATATTCTTCTGCTTCCTATTACTTAAAGAGTAACTAAACCCCAAAACAACTTTTTTTTGCTTCTAAACTGTATAAATGGGTCTTTACCAATGCAGTCTTTCAGTTTCTGGTGATTTTTTTACATTTTGGTGTAAACTTGTTTAATTCTACACTTTTTGGTTTAAAAAAGTCTTAGTGCTGCCCCCTTAGGGTTGAAGGGTGGCTACTGCATTTGAATTTTGTGATTGGTGGAGAGCGTACATCTCTACGTCACAGGCATTGACTGTGTCACAGCAGCCATGGTCTCACAGACACGCCCCGTGGGTTTGGGTATAAAGCTATCAGACATACCGCCCCCCGTGGCGAGTTTGGAGTTGGATTGCGTTTTTCAGGTTACCATTATTATCACATTAGCACTTAGTTAGCATAGCTAACATACTGTTCTGAACGTTAGCCTATGTTAGCATTACCACTCAGAGACTGGACTCCTCCGGTCTCTCTCTCCCTCAGCAGCAGCGCCAGCCTCAGGCAGCGCTGACTCAGCGCCACGAGCCAACGGCTCCAATTGATAAGGCTCGGGGCGGCTGAGCTCCATAAAGCTTCCCTCTACTCCTATCTCCGGTGACGATGGAGGAGATCCGCTGGTTCAGGGCGCCGAGCCAGCGCCCCCCGACCTCGGTGCTGCTGCTGCTGAGGCAGAGAGAAACAGGAGGAATCCGGTCTCTGAGTGGTAATGCTAACATAGGCTAACGTTCAAAACAGATGAACGTCGATCAGATCGATCAGTCGCAAAACTGCCAACGTCGCTTTGGTCACTGTCCATGTTTCAGTGTCACATTAAGCGAGCTGTCATTGTCCTCCTGAACACACCCCCACGTCCCCCCCGCCGCTCTTCCTCCACACTTGGCCATACCCCTCCGTTCTTCCTGGCACCGCCCACTTTGTACCCACTTGAGTTCAATGTCCTCGCTGTTAACCTTACAGTCTCCTGCCCACTCTTCGGACAGTGAAATACTGGGCGCGCTTGGATGGGTGCGACCGCTTTTCCCTGTGTGGAGGGTTCCCGAACCTCCCCCCCGTCCTATTTGTGTTCTCACATGTGATGAGTGATATATGTGCAGTGGGGTTTTTTTTTTTTTTTTTTTTTCAGCACCCCGGCTCGGCTCCCTGTAGGGGGCTGGGCAGAGTTGCACATTATTTTTTTCCCCTGTCCCCCCCCCCCTACCTTCTGTGAATCCTTTTTTCTATCTGCTATAAGGGGCGCTGGGTAAGCCGGCTGCTACCGCGGTCTTCCATATCCTGTACTGTGTTAATGTTTGTAAATGTTTGTATGATCTTGGATTGGTTGTACTGAAACTTAATTTCCCCACGGGGATTATTAAAGTATTTCTTATCTTATCTTATCTTGTAGGATTTTTCAAATGTTGTCTGGGGGCGGGGTTATGATTTTTCAGGGGGTTCAGTTACACTTTAATATGGACAGATTTTATCAGCGTGAAATCTACTACAGTAAATGTTGTATGCTTCAACCAAACTTATACATTTCAAATGGACATACTGTACTTGCCTTCCAAAGTCCACCCAGACATCCCCTAGGTAAAAGCCATACCCAAGTCTCTGGTTCTGTTGAATAGTTTGGGTTTCGACAGATATAGAGGGGCCACTTTTGGTATTTTATACTTTCTGAAGTTGATTAGAGTACGTAAGAACTTTTAATTTGTAGCCAATTGTTTTCTTTGTCTCTGGAGGACAAAGGAAGTGACAGAGCTAAACTCTTAAAGGCTAGAAAGACCAGAGAACATTCAAGGAGAAATTAGTTTTAATCCTAAAATCAGACAATGGCAACAAAATAATTCAACTTACCTAAAGTTTTTAGGTTAGAAAGTTAAACACAACTGCAACGATTTAAGGTTGGATGAGTAGCCAAGCTTGTGTTGTCCCCATGAACAGTGAGATTGATGGTACCAGAGTTTTAAAAAATGACTCCAAATCTCCCAGTTAGATAACTTCAGCAAAGAGATGCATCTTTTGTAGAGATGCACTAAAATAATTAGCTGATGACCAAAACCTTCCACGGCCAACAGCCCTAAATGGTGATCAGTCCATTAGAAAAGGAAGATGCTGGTCTTTTCCCTAATGAGCATGCCTTATCTGCTAAAAGGTCACACTGACTATAACACTCTTCAGTGGCATGCTGTCACAGAAAGAAGAAAGACTCAAAGTTAGCCATTTTCAGCATCAGTGATTTGTTTAAAACTTAAGAGAAAGCAAAAAAGGTGTTTGAAATTTTTTGAAAGAAAATTGGTTGTTCATTCTGGCTGATACATTAGATTTCAGCTGAATATAAGCAGCTGAATATGTATCAAAATTGATCTAGTTGACCTTTTTGTAAGAGTTCAATTCTCTCTATCACAGAATATGCGTGATTTGGAAACGCCAAATCGTTTAAAAAAATCTCCAAGTTAAATTCTACATTCTGTTGGGAATACAAACAGATGTTCACAGTCAGCAATGCTAACACTGGTAGCAGTGCTAATTGCTAATATAAGATGCTAAAGACCGTTTTGACCCTGTAATCGGTTTGTTTTTAATAATATTGAGATAAAACACTTATTTAACTGCACTGCTGTGTAACGCTAAATTCTCTTTCTAACTCACAGAGTGTGACATCACCCAAGCCCTTAAAAAATAACGAATAACCGCAAAAAGGCTCAATGATGTGCAATCATCTCCTCAATCAGATCTTTTTCCTTTGTTGTTAGATTGGGCACTGTTTTTATTTATGAATCTTGATGAAAAGCATCTAATATCTTGTGATATAGTAAGCTACAGCATTTTGAATTTAATTTAATTTATTAACATTTTTTAAATATATTTTTAATTTTTTTTACACTGCTTTTTTGCACTGAGATTGGGTACGTCTCTAATCTCATTGTAGTGTGTATAATGACAATAAAGGCATTCAGATTCTGAAATGTTCAAAAAGAGACAACATTAATCACCAACTGTCTTGTGACATTCTTCTTTTTTGGGTTTTCTAATTTTACATATATCTTTCCCACAGTTGAAAGAAGACAGCCCTTTATCCTTGGCCTGTTTTGTTATTTTTCAATTTATCAAGAAAGTAGAAATAAAATGCAAATAGTTTAAGCTTTGTTAAATCAGCCATATGAATCAGCCAAAATTGGTTTGAGCAGGGGAGGGTTACAGGACTGGATATTGGTAATCAGACAAATTTTCTAATTTGTGCGTCTATAAACTTGGCTTTACCAAACCTCCCAAACCAATCATTTCTTTTACAGATTCTGTAATTCAGTTTATCATAAATAATAAAATAATAGCTCTGGGTGCTGTACAAAATAAAACACAAAACTTATGTTATGGATTCTTATACAAAGAGAGTTATAGGTGGCCTAAATAAAGATTCAAAGAGTGGGTACAAAACAGATGGGTTATTTATTTGACTTATTTGGACACAATATGGTGATTTCAATACAACATAACTGACTCAAACAGGAACTAATCTATTCTGCTTTTAATTTACACGTACTGCATTTGATTACAATACAGCAGCATGAGAGTAGACCCTTCAGCTATATAGCCTGTTTAACCACTACAGCAGTGAAATATATAATTAGGTAAGAACCATTAAAAGCTGACAAATGAAACAGCTTCTAATTTTTTGTGCTATTTTTCAGAAGGAATACATTTAATGAGCAAACCACTGTCTGACACTTGTGAGTTCAAGACATTGTTGGGATTGATGTCACTGCTCCAGGCCACAAAATGCAAAATATCAACACCAATAAAGTCAAAATAGGGTTAGTTGTTGGTAAGGGAATCGGATGCTTATGCGAGCCATTCTTGCTGCCATGTCTCAGACCATTTTCAGCAACTTTTACTGTGGAAATAAAAGCACTAAAGTCTGGAACACAGAATAAAGCTGTAATGGCAAATTGTTCAACTACTTTCAACAAAGCAGCACGGACTGAATTCCTTCTTTTTGCTGTGATTGGCGAATAAAGGAAATTCTGCTGTTCGCAGTAGATCAGTGCTTTTTTATCATGTTATACAAGGCACAGACCGAAATCAGGATAATTGGTCCGTTTTCTGACACTTCCTTTCATTGTGATGCGACTGGGACTGAAAGAGGCGTATTTAACATCCGAGTTCTCTGGGTTCATTTCTTAACCTAAATGAAAAAGCTCACCATCTCTGCTGACCTCACCTGAAACAGTTTCCCAAAAAGGAAATGAACACAACCACTTAGTTTCTGAGCCAGACAGGAGCAGCCCAACTACAGAGAGCTTAATCTATTTATAGGAAAACACCGCTACAGTACAGCGATCAGGGTGGAAAAGGAACTCCACAAGATTGGAAGACACTCAGGCGCCAAGATTACTTGCCAAGTGCTGAGATCAACGAGAAGATTTGCCATCCTCCAGCTTTAAATGTGAATTTAACTTCTTGGGTGTCAAAGAAAACATGAACTAGGTCTCACTTTTTCACTTCTAACTCTAGCAGAAGTAATACATGTAGCAACAATAAAGCTGTATCTAACCATATTTCAAATACTACGTCTAGAAGAAAATATTAAAGCATGTTTCATTCCTGTTTCAAGAACAATTCAATTGGCCTTAAATTCTGCCAATTAGGGGGTTACAATTTTATGATGCCAAAATCATACCAAGACAACATTAACAAAGTTAACATTTTCCAAAGTAATAAATCTTGGTGAAAGAACCCCAAGACAGGTAAAAAAAAAGACTGGTAAAATTCATTCTTTTTTTATGTTGCCATGTGCGTGGCCACATTGAAAAACATTTTTATTTACAACATGAAAAGTGAAGCACAGTTTGTGGAACATCAAGATGCATGTGTGTCACACCTGCCCTGTGTCTTATAGTGTATATGTATTGGGGATAAATTGAGTGAAATTCACATTTCTCAATTGCATCAGAATGGGAAATGTTACATTTACAAAAATATTACCACAGTTTTTTTTAAAATAATATTTAAATCATTAATTGGCTATCTATGCATGAATGTCTAATGCCCTATGTCTGTGTTTGCCAATCCCGATCTTCAGGGCACACCGCCCTGCATGTTTTAGATGTTCCCCTGCTTTAACTCATCTGATTCCGATGTTTTCAGGTCAGCAAAAAGCCTGTTTAATCAGCCATCAATTTAAATCCGGTGGGCAAAAGCAGGGAAACTTCTAAAACATGTGGGGCACTGTGTTTTGAGGACCAGGGTTGGGAAACACTGCTCTCTGTGTAAACCCCAAGTGGTTAAACAACTATTAGCAACTCAGGAAGTGGGGTCAGGTTGCCTTCATTTAGAGCCCATCCAAACGTTAACCATGTGGCGTAGCATGAGATTAGATAATGTTATATTCAGGTCACTTGACTAAAGGCTCTTCTATATTATTAACTGGTCAGCTCAACTTGAATTGGCTCTTCTAAACTCTACATGGCTTTGGTTGTATTCCATTATCCATCATTGTATGCGACACATCACTTGTGTATTGTCTTATTATATATTGGGCGATGCATCTGTTTTTTTCTTTGTTTTGTTTTTTATCGGAAACAAACTTCTTTTTGCAAAACTCAAAATTTGCTAGGGCTATAAATAATTCTGGGCTCAACTGTAAATTACATCTACAGCAAAGGTTTCACTTTTCTTTCCTTACTAGGCATCAACAACGAAAATATTTTATTCCTTGAACCAAATTTGTTATATCTTTTAGGAATGTTTTCCAAACACTTTAACCTAATCATTTTTTTAACCATGAATCAAATCATACTTAGTTTTGTAATCTTACCTCCTTTTATTGCTGTGGGCCAGCATCAGGTAAAGGCAGAGCATTCCTGCCCAGCAAGATGCAAAACAATAAGCTTCCGACGCTAAGTTCTTGCGGTCATCGCTTCTAGTCATTCCACCGTTACATCTCAGAGCAGCAGCTCTAACAGAGCTTGCTAATTACTGAAACCTTAAAACCTTTCTTTTTGTTTAGAAAACTATAACGTAATCACAGATTTAAGGTTAACATTTTTACAATCAAGTCCATGTGTGATAGATAGTTTCAGTAATAGTTTTACTTAGCCTTAAGAGTTACTTTGCATTTTATAGGTTTAAAAAAATGCTGTTTCTAATGGCTTGCAGTTTTTGTGTGATCTCTTACTCTTTGCCTTCAAGTGTTGTGAAGCTATGACAGACTGATACTGCAATAAGTGTCACTGTAAACCAACATATAGTAATTGCAATGAATTGACAATGACAAGAGTACATCTCCTTGCGGGTAAGGCAGCACTCAGGCGTATCAACTCCTCCAGTCCTCCAGAGGCAGTGCCTTAAAGTATCTAATTGATCACAGGCTGACAGTTGATCTTCTGGAAATCTTACATCTCGAGTGTAAAAGTGTCTAAAAATCAGCCGGAGGCCACTGTACTCCGTTCTAAGCAGCACGTTCTACCAGTGATGGAAGCTATGAGTATAGAGAAGCCTCACTGTTTTGCCAGTAAAACTCCAAAATGACCATTAGCTCTGAGCGGATCCGATTTCAAGATCTTGACGTTTTGAGCTGCACAATTTCTCACATTTCTCTTGGGGTTGTAAGACACGATCATGACCTCATTGGAAGGACAAATGCTCCCACAATAGAAGTTTTAGGGCACATGTGTTATTGCACATGTACGGGGCTTTGGAAAAGTATTCACACCCCTTGAAGAACTTCACTGCATTTTATTAGGATTTTAACTGACAGACTAAAACCAAATAACACAAATGAAGAGGAAAGATATTTAAAAGACTTTAAATTTTTTACCAATACAAATCTGAAGAGTTATGTGCGTAACAAATGTTGAAACCCTCAGCAGTATCCACTATTAATTCATGTGCTATATCTGTCTTCCTATAAAAATAATGAAATATAATTCATGTGCGATATATTCTATCCCCACAACTGCACCAATATTTCCATATCACATTTATGAACTACTTTGTGTTGGTGTACTTCATGAAATCCTGATAAAATACAATGATGTTTGCGCTATTATTTTACAAAATGTGAAAAAGTTTGCTGGGTGTGAATACTTTTGCACATCAGTGTTTGTGGTGATGCCAAATAATATTCCATCCGGCTGCAGTCGATGAGGCAAGTGGTTCCATTTAGAAGCAACATTTGTCTGACAGATTTCACACTCTGGTATGTTATGTTTTGGGAATGTGGAAGGAAAAAAAATACACAAAACAAAGCAGTGGAACATTAACTTTACCGTTCTGTTCTTCCAGCTCATTGCCGATCTCTTGGCCCATTATCTTCTGTCGGCTGATGACAGCTGCCAGTGCATCTAGGCCTGCGTCCTGGGCTGAAAGAAAAGAAAACAACAAACAGAAGACACTAAATAAAACAGGCATTGAATCCATTTTTATTCATTTGTTACACGCAGTTACTGGAGAAGGAAATAAATCGGTGAAAAGAACAAAAAATCAATAGTAAAATCAAAACAACATTCATGTGACTGCCGTGAACACATTTAAAAAGAGGGGGAAAACACATTAAGACTTCTGCTTGTGTCCAAGTTTGACATTTACCCCACCACAGAAATTCCTTATAAGCCACAAATTCAGAAATAAACAGGAACAAACTCCAGAACCCTTTTGGCACAACCCCCATGTGCAAAGATTTCAATGTCTTTGACTGTACACTGACAATAAAAGAAGCTATAAAGAAGGCAGGACGGCAGGTGAAAAAAACCCCATCTTGGTGATTAAGTCAAATCAAAGGCAGGAATCAGAAAAAAATAAGACTAAAACATATGTTGGCTTATAATATGTCCATAGATATGATTTATGTTTACATTTCTGATTTTCCTCATGTAAAACAGTGCTGAATTTATCATGAAAAGTGCTCTACAAACAAAATTTGATTGATTGATTTTGTCAAACCACTCGGAAATGCAAAATAATGTCCAACTCACTGTTGTAAGCCTCATATAATTGACAGAACAGAGCGATCTCGAACAAAACCATTTTTCTTACATCCACAGGTGTCTAATTAATGTACTCCAGTAAAATAGTTTGTCCACAAGAAATCGTATGTCCATAATTCAACATAATTTGCAACTAATAATCTTCTAAATTTCCCTCAGATGTGTTTATTTCTCACAAAGTTTTCATTGTAACTTTTGTTTCACTTTTTTAATGCTCTGCATGAATTATTTGTGTTTACACAAAATATTGTTCTGACTTTGGCACCATTAAAGGAACATGGGGCAGGATTTGTAAATAAAATAAACATCCATGTCCAGTTTTTTAATGCTGTTGCGTGATGAAAAGTTATAAACCAAAAAGAATGAGCCCACACACGTATTGTTCCATGTTCTTAAACTGGCTGCAAAATGTGCTGGAGTTCGGGGACCAAATTTCCCGCGTTGTCCTACCAGTGTGACGTGAATTGACACTGCGTGTGCGTTCTCGACAGCTTAAAAAGAGTAAGAAAAATGGTTGCAGACCTCCATTGATTCAATTGTGAGAATGGATTCTTCTGCAACTGGGAAACAACCAAGGACGACTCACAACCCACTAAAAACTGGCACTAAGAAAAACAAGTATGTCACTGTGTAGAGGTATGTTTTTTTTTTTTGTGAAGCATTTGTGCGCGCTCCCTTTGGGGTGGCTGCAGTTACTTGCAGAGCCGGCCGCGTCACTCGTGAGTTTCGTTTCTTCATTCTGCCCCATGCTCCTTTAAAGTTTTCTTTCATTTGGTCCAGGGGAAAGAATCGGTTCTGTGAGGAGCTAGAGGAGGGCTCGCAGAGACCAATAAGCAGTCATCAAGTGTTGGGTTGCATGTTTAAAACCATGGAGTTAGCTTCATTTTGATTTGCTTAAGTGCAGACAAAGACCAGTAAAAATACAGAGCCTTAACATTAGTAAAATATTACATTAGCAATGATGTGACTTGAGCTCACCTTGTCTAATCCTCTTGCTGTTTAAGCAAGTTTCGAGGAATAGCTGATATTTTCCTCTAAATCCATTAACATTATTTCCGACTCAGTTCATAAACAGTCTTGGTCTTGTAATCTCCTCAGGAGGTGGTATTACACCTTACTCTAAATGCTGGGTTTAATTCCCATTTTCAAGCTCATTAGGTGTGGTGCACATCAGAAATCAGCAGCTGGGCATGGTGAGATGTTCTCAAACACTAGTTGTTTAAAGCAGCTTTAGAAAATTAAGCTGGTCATAGCAGAGAATCTGTTTGCTTGCAGAAATACTGAGATAAACAGTATGATTAAACTGTCTCCCTTCACTACAATCCTCAACACAACCACCCAAAAAACAGAGGAGGGAACAAACATTTATTGGATGAGATGCTCATCGTGACATGATTACTTGGCTCTGGAAATAGGATCTTTTTTTGAACCACATAATTTGTAGTTTTTTGCGGCTTCTTTGGGTTTTCAGACAGTTAAATTCTTCAAAAACTACATTCTTCAACACTTGTCTTTCCCTCTGTGTTTCCTTCAGTTTCAGTGTTTTTGGTCAATGGCCAGATGCTTTATCATCACTATGTAGAATTATAATAATCACCAAGCCAGGTCGATAATGGCTTTCAATACAACTTACTATGACTTATCAACAAGAGCAGTGGGGCTACTAACTACTGAGTCTATTTTCCTAATTTAAATTAAGCGTATTCCGAGTTAAGCTCCTAAACAGTGAACTTAAAATTGAGTTTTCAATAAATGGCTCAGTGTATTAGTTTTGCTTCCTTCTCTCGTCTTGTCTTCATAGATTTTGAAGCTGAAATTACTTTCCAAGAGAGCAAAATGCAGATCCTTAAGTTTAAACACCATCATTGTTCATGTTCAGATGTGAGCCAGTTATGTTATTCAAAACATAAAACACACAACATATTTAAAGCTAGGTTTGGTTGTTTGATCCTAAAATAATCTTCTATCCATGAAGAGCAAATTACCCTCAATGATTCTCTGTTGCTGTTGTTTAATCTCCCCAAAGGACAGCCCCTTGGTCTCGTCTGACTCATCGATGAGCCACGGGTTGGCTGTACTCCCTCCACCTGCTACTGCCCCTCCGCCCATCAATGTGGATCTGTGGATCATAAAGATGAAAGTTTTTTTTAAGCAATCAGCTAGCACTTTGAAAAGCAAACCAAGCAGTGTACAATGCCAAAGACTTTTAATATGGAAATGTTTGTTTTGTCTGAAAGCTCACACGTCTGAGCAAATATTAGTCAAGCAGAGGTTTCATCTGGATTCTTTTTTTTCACAAATAAAAATCTGAAAAGTGTGACGTGTGTTTGTATTAGTCTACACTAAATGAAAAATTTGTAGAACATTTGCTGCAATTTCAGCTGCAACTCTCTACCAGCTTAACAGAGTGCACAGTGAAAATGTTCCCCTTCTTTTTAAGCTCAGTGAAATTAATTTTGAAGTCTTACTTCAGATTCTGAAATGAAATTTGATCTGGACTTTGACTAGGCCATTCTAACACATTCTTGTTCTGCAGGAAGGTGAACCTCTCAAGTCATTTAGAAAGTCCTACAGGTTTTCCTCTAGGGTGAACCCGAGTTTAGCTCCATCTATGTTTCAATCAGCTCGGACCAGCTTCCCTGCTGAAGATCATTTTCTTTCCACTTCACAATTATGAACCGTTTGTAGCCAGTCACAGAAAATCAACATAAAATAAACAAGTTTTTGCTTGTAATTTTACAAAAGTTGAAGAATGTTTAGAGGGATGAAAGCTTTTAATATTAATCAATCGTCAAGAAATTGGAAGGGTGTAAATTTCACTTGCACTTTCTTTGGTTTATTTATCCAAATCTTAAAATGTTAAAGTGTTACTTCTTTTAAAGCTGCCATCAACTCCTGAATGTTTAAGCCTGAGGTTAATACCATCAGTGAAGCAGAGGAGACTTGGCATTCAGTTGAATCTTTTTTAACAGGTTTCCTTATTACTAGAAAAAAAACATGCCAGACATGCACTTCCTCCATTCAAGCACATATTGTGTAAAGATCCAATTAAGCAGTCATCAGAGAGTACTAGAATCAGTCAGGCACATCTATTGGCAGCCACAAAGAAGATGACTGTCATCACTGAGCATCCAGATCCTGACTGAGCAACATGGACAGGCGAGATTTAACTAATTGCAACTATTTCCTGTGGAACCAAAGACAGGGGATGGCTTAAGTTGTAAAGGTGGATCCGAAGGGCAGGATGCTGAGTCGAGCTTTTAAAAAAGTTACCATATCCGTTTTTTTCACATTGCCCAAAATGGAGATACTTTGAATTTAAAAGTTGTTCTGGCAGGTTTAATGCTGATCCTTCAACTCCATTTTTTTCAACTCCCCCCCCCTAAAAAGCTTAGATCGTTCAAGCATGGCCAAATACATCCCCTCCCACACTTCTGTCCCCTCAGACCACACAGCGGGAAAGGGTCTGACGCCTTTTCTCGAATCCAAATCACCCACCACATATTGCTATTAAAGTAAGGTCTCAGTGAGCAAACTAAAAGCCGTCGACCGCATGATTACAGTTTGCCGAGCTAATGTATTAGCAAATGTCGTTTGGGTTTTCTTTTTTTGCAAGAAAGCCTTTTATGTAATTGAGTGTGCGGTCTGTAAAAAGATGAAAGCCTGTGCTAAGCAGCGCTAAATAGATCAATCCCAAACCCAAAGCTTGTGAAAGATATCAGAGAAACTCATAGCTAGAACTCAGCAGCAGGGCTCCTTTAATTCCCACTGATCTAATGAAGCTGATTCTGCAGTCATTCAACTGATTTCCATCACTCATCTACATCATGCACTTAGAACACCTTTTTTCTTGTATTTCTCTTCTGCAGGGCTACAAAAAAAGTTAGCGATTCCAAAAGAAATAATTCAACCGTAAGAGAAAGCAGGAAAAGCTAACAGCTTATCACTTTCTCTTCCTGTCCAAACAAACATCACCTGTGTATAAGTGGGAGTGGGTATAATCAGGGGAAACCATATGTGTGGCGAACAAGTCTAATGACAAAGTATAAGCCATAGAGGGACAAAAGCTGCAACCAGATGAACTTTCTTCCAAGTGATAACACTAGTAGAGGTCACAGCACACAGGTCATACACAGAAATCTTCACACAGAGCGACAGTAACATCAAAGATAAATACAGACCCTGTGACAGCTCAAGTTAAAACAATGGTCAACAGGATGATTCATTGTTTTTTATTGGGTGGCAATAAAGTAGAATCTAATTATTTAAAAAAATACTAAAACTTGGTCAAAACAGCTGGACAAATAAATCAGGAATTAAATAAATTCTAAATTATATAAAAGGAGGGTAAAGACATACCAGCTATAACCTAACCACTGCGTTGTTGTGCTGCTTGCAAGTACTTACATGAAGTTCAAGGGACGCATCACAAATCGGCATTTTGTTGATATACATTTGAACATTGAGCAAAGTTAATTTAACTAGAAATTATTGTTCTAACTCATAAGGAAGGCAATAATACTTCGTTATCAATAGAATTTGAAATCTACTCAAAATCCAGTGCACATGAATGGACTTCTCCCAAACAGTCAGCTTGACATACCTTTGCTATAACTGTTTCTATTGGTTAATCACACAATAAAAACTATCCCTGCCATTGCTATGAACTGGTCCTACTATAATAAACATTTGTTTAGGAATCAGACTGAAAATCACAGACCTATTTAAATATATGTTAAATTACTGTACAACTATAACACACTGCAAAGTATTAAATGTCAAAGTACCAGACTTTTTTTCCCCAAGGATCAGTTTAATAATTTTCCAATGTCAGATAATTTTTTCATGTTCTTTTGTCATTAAGTCTTTTACAACATAAACTTATTTTACATATACAATCCCTTGCAAAATTCCCCTTTTATTTATTCATTTTTTGATCATGACACCAAAAACTATAAATGTATTTTACTAACATGTTATAGACAACCACAAAGTAGTGTATGCCTTTTTATAAGTAAAACTCTGAAAAGTGTGGAATACATTTGTAGTCAACCCCCTTTATCTGATACCGCTCAATAAAATAATTTGCAAATGATTTTCTTTAGATGCTACCTAACTATTAAGGGTGTATGTGTAAGCTCATTTCAGTTTAAGTAATAAAATATTATCCTATGCTTTGAGCATCCCACAGAGGACTGTTTTATCCAAACACTAAAAGATTAAAGAATAGCGGCAAACCTTCCAAAAATGGCTGTCAATCTAAGCTGACAGGACAGGCTAGGAGAGCAGTAATTACAGCAAAAGCAAAGAGGTCCCTGGTACATCTGGAGGAGATGCAGAAATCCTACAAGAGAAACTTTGACACAACAACTATCAATCATTCACTCTACAAATCTGGCCATTATGGTAGAGTGGCAGGAGGAAAACCATTGTTGAAAGAAAGTCATAAGGTGTCCCATTTCCATGTATCCACAAACCATACAGCATCCATCCATTAATCTATCTATCATTTATCATCTGCATAATCCGGGATAGGGTCGCAAGGGTAGCAACCTAAGCAGAGATGCCCAGACTGCCCTCTGCCCAGCCACTTGGACCAACTCCACTGGTGGAATCCCAAGGAGTTCCCAGGCCAACCAAGAAACAGTCTCTCCAGCATGTCCTGGGTCTTCCTCTGGAAATCCGAGATCTTGTTCTTTCGGTCACCACCCAGAGCTCGTGACCATAGATGAGGGTAGGAACGTAGATCGATGCAAAGCTTCGATTTGTTGTCTCAGATCTCTCTTCAACACAATAGATCGGTACAGCACTAGCATCACTGCAGAAGCCACACCAATCTGTCTATCAGTCTCCCATTCCATTTTTCCCCTCATTCGTAAACAAGTTCATGAGATACTTAATCATCCTCCTCTGGTCAGACGAGACCAAAAATCATTTTCCTTTTGGTCTACATACAAACTCAAAGTGTTAAAAGAAAAAAAACAACACCTCACATCACCCTGAACACGCCATCGCCACAGTAAAAACAAGGCAGTGATTTTTTTTTTCCAGCTAGTTCCGTGTATTCTTTTCCTTCTGCTTCAGAACTTTGCGCTACTTCGTGTTGGTCTATCACATATAATGCAAATGAAATGTTGTAAACTTGTGGCTGTAATGAAGCAAAATACTGGAACGTTCAATAGGAGTAAATACTTTTGCAAGGCACAGTAAGTAACAGAAGAAACCCTGTTTATCCACTAGAAATTATAGCTGGGAACAGTTTCTATTATTCACATACTTATCCAGACATAAAAAAAATACAGGGGCAAATTCCATACTTTTCAAGACTGCCTAGGAACCTCGTTAGAAGATCAGCTTTACTTTTTTCCCCTTTCACAGTTTCCTGCAGGTTTTTTTAAACTTTGATGTGAATTAAGAGCTTGAATATGGAGAGCTTCCACTCAGACATAATTTACTCGATGTTACCACTTATGGGAGTGAAAGGTCACATTATTGGCACCAATGGATCTTAGTGTGGCGTAACCTACATTCTCAAAATCAAAACCCACTAATGTACAGTGACAATCCTGTCAGATTTCTATGCATACTGTATTTTATTACGGTTTGATCAGATACAGTATGATCCAGTTCGTCTACATGCTAATACCTGGATGGTTCGGTCTCTGGGATGTCTCCTTTGAAGGTGGCATTGAGTTGCTTCTCTCTAGTTAGCAGGTCATCAATCAGATTCTGCCTCCTGTCAGCTTCTGACTGCATTCTGATGAGAACAAGTTAAGTTCAAACCATCCCCATCATTACCATCAGTCACAATGGACTCAAGAAGGTTTCCTGATCAGGAGTGCAACTTCTAACAATGTATTCGTTTCCTTTCCACAGAACAGTAACGCCCTCTACAGGAATACCACCATTACTGCAAGCAGAACTAAAACTCCAGGAATGACCGTAATCTCAGCCTCATGACTTGTCGGGCTTGTCACGTTGTCCGAGGGGGGAAGAAAAAGGATACATGCGCCGAGACGAGGAGCTTCTTAACAAGCCCTCTTTGAGCTGAGCAATATTCTGTTTGAGTTTCTGAAGCGACGCTCGTAACGTCATGTTTACCTGGAAAAACAAAACAGAGCACATGCACCCAGGTGAACATGAAAGCACTTTGTGTCATGGAGAGGGGGGGAAGAGGAGAGAAGATAACACCTCACCTTTGCAGGGTTTCCCCCCGTTCTCTGCTGCCTGTTCCTTTCATGGATGTTTTCTGCTATCTCCTGTGCCAGGCGGCAGGTGGCGTCATAATTCTGCAACCTACAAAAATCGTGGATGGCAAGGAAAATGTGTAACAGGAAGCAGGCACAGATATGCTTGTCAAATAAAAAAAAGCAAAGAACAGAGAATCCCCCGGGGTGGGATTTGAACCCAGAATCTTCTTGCTGCAAGGCAACAGTGCCATCATGCAGCTTTAGTTAGAACAGCTTACTGTACTTAGTCAGGTTATATTCGTATAAAGCTTGTTTGATGACCTGAAACATTTAAATAAGACACAAAGCAGAAATCTATACACTTCTTTAAAATACTATAGTTATCAGGTGACACTAAAACCACTGATCATAGATATTTTGCATGATAACTCAAAGGCTTTCCATTGTTATTCTGTCAAACACAATCTTAAACAGATTGTGGAGCTGAACCGCATCATATTCCTGCTTGTTGTCATGCGCAGTATTGCTTGACTTTCAGTGGGGGGAAAAACGTCCAATGTTGAGACGATTGTCCCCTTCTGTGTGAAATTCAAGAACAAAGATTTCATAGTGATGAAATATAAACCCTAACATGTATTGGGCTAACTTTGATAAGGAACAAGCATACACTGAAGCTAAACGATGGGCTCAAAAACGAAACTATAGGCCGTAAAGAAGATAAATGTTAATGGCAATAATATATGTGAGGCGATCCATTCTGTTAGAAGACATAATCACCTACCAGGGATCTTGAGACATCGTGACAAAAGTTAGCTATGAATCGAAATAGCACAGCTTCAAGCAGAGCAGTAATCACTAACAAGCTGTTCCTTGTTTTGGATACGACGTCACTACGGCAACCGGCGTGGGCCATTTGATTCCAGAGATTCAATCGCTTTCAGAAGAAAACTGACAACAAAACATAAGACAGTGATGCTCCCAATTTTGTCATTCTGTACAGTGACTAAAGTCGCCTATAACAAATACATAACGCAATAATTCTAGTAAATTCCGTAACTTAAATTTAAGCGAAAGAATTGTGATTTATCTAATCACTAGGCTTCTATCTTAGTGGTAATTCCTGAAAATACAAAATATAGGCTATCTGATGTCTCCCAAAATCTTAAGGAAGACAAGGTAAGTTATATCTCTCGTCTTCTTCAAAGTTCTGATTTTGAAGACAATAATAAATACATTTCTGACATATTCTCTTTCTCATTAGAGTGGCATTTAGCAAATAGAAATAATCCTTGTTACTCTAACTGGTCTAAGTCTAAAACAAGAGAAGTTTGGTCTAATTTAACTTTAAACAGTGAGAAAAAGGTGTATGTTTTTATTTATTTGGTGTATGTAAAATTCTAGTTTCAACTGTACATATTCAAAAGGAATTGTGATATATCTGCGTTGTTTCATTGGTTTCATTCTTATTCTTAGATTAGATTTCCTATTTATTTTCATTCTCACTTTGTAGTTTAGTTGAATGTTACTACTCTAATAAAAGAGTTTGTTGACTGGAATATTCTAACTGGAATTTGAAGTATTTTGTCAAAGAAAAATTATATTTTGGAGAGAAGGTGTTTGATTATTCTGTATATGTGTGCTGTTCTTGATGTCTGAGAACACCAATGTATGAATTAACTGCTTCATTTATAGGTCTTAAACATCACACCTCATCAGGCACATATTCCTACATACAGAAACTAAGAGGTGGTATTTGCCTTTTATTTTGCCTTAGGGCTTTAAAAACAGTTATTTATTCAATTAAATTCAGTTTGAATTCAGTTTATTTATATAGCACTGATTCACAACAGATGTCATCTCAAGGCACTTAAGCTAGTTTTCTATTTAAGAAATCCCAGCAGATTGTATCAAGTCATTAACTTGAGGTTGCGTAACGTTGATGCAGACTCCATCCACAGCAATCCCTCATACTGAGCAAGCATGTTGCGACGGTGGAGAGGAAAAACTCCCCTTTAACAAGAAAAAAACCTCCAGCAGAACCTGGCTCAGTACGAGCGGCCATCTGCCACGACCGTCTGGGGGTTTGAAAAGACAGAGCAGAAACACAGAAAGTACAAACAAATTGATGTAAGAGTACTTTCTATATTAAAGAAAGTAAAAAGTTGATGACAAGACACAGGGGATGCTCAGTTATTGGGATGCCCCCCATCCAACAGGGCATTGCGGCTAAGCAGGATACCAGACCAGGTGTAGCTTCTACGGAGAGAAAAACATGGAGAGAAAACAAAGTTAAAGTCGAAATAACAGCAAATAATGCAACTGGAGAGTACTAGAAAAGAAAAGTAGAGTAGAGTAAAGAAAAGTGGTAAGTCTGTCCTCCAGCAGTCTAAGCCTATAGCAGCATAACTACAGAGATAGCTCATGCATTTATAGCCAAACTAAACCTATTGTTGCACAAAACCAAGCATATCCTAATCTATTTGTGCTTTAAATCAACTTGTTATTTCTCAACTTATGACCTTACCATCAAAACTAATAGATTAGATTTTTTTTCTACCCAAATTTGATTGTTCATAGGCAGCAGATGCTGCAGAGATGAGCTGAGGAAGTAGCAGCAGCATTTTGATACACGCGTCTTACAGACCATCATACAGGTACGCATGGCTGAATTAACCACCCAGATGTTGGCTTTAATTCATATGCTTTTATTAAAGAGGAACAATATAGTTTTTTAACTCCCTTATGATATGAAAATTATGCATATGTCACCAGGATTTACTTTGTTTTTAATTGTTATAGAATTATTTTCAAATTTTCAGGAAGTAAGTGCCTCTTTCTCCAAAACATCTTAAACTTTCAGAATTTGTAAGTTATTCAGTATTATGATGTGTTTTTTAATGAACTATGATAGTTTAAAGGGCAAAACAAAAAACTCTACATAGACAGAATGGTAATAAAATTTAAATCAATGTTTAATTTTCCTTGTGAGAGGGCCTGCATTGTGAATGTGGCAATTATAAAAGACACAAGACAAAACAATAGTTGCCAGTAGGTTGCAAATATTAATCTATGACATAGTCAAATTGGCAAATTTTGTCATGACCTGCTTCTATGGTTTTAAGTTTTATTTTAGACTAAGTAAATATGATAAATGAACGAGAACTAGTTAATGTTGGAGCAATGAACATATTAGTACATAATGTTTCCCTGGTTAACTATGAAGACGAATCTATTCTTTTTAACCTTGGCTTAACTGGTTGTTGCATGCATATTGTTTATGTATGTAAATTTTATTTTTCTTTATGAAACCTGAACTGATGGAATACCATCAGGAAAAAGAGTAATCTTCGGTTCCACTACATGAAAGGCCCACGTGTGAGGTAAGGACTAGTAGATGTTTCGTAACCAAACAAACCATGTGTTTGACTGAAAACACATGTGTTGTGCAGAGCAACAATCCTTGGAACTTCGAGAGTCTTCTTGGAAAACACCTGCTTGATATTTTGATTCCACAGAGGAGGAAATTTCACAGAAAAAGTTGAATCTCCTCATTGCCCTGTTGTGTCTAAAAATGGAACTTTAAGCAATGTTTTGCTCCAAATTAATACATTATTTTTTTTCAACAATATCTTTATTGATTTTAATAAGTTGTAAAACCGAAAACAAGCCATCAGGACATTTTAATCCAATCCAATGAATGAGCAGATTAAACATACTGCAAGGTCTGATCTAATATTGTGTTTAGTACAGTAATGGGACAATTTAGGAATTAGAAAACAAGCCGTGACAAAATTAATTAAACTAATTTTAATATAACACAAAAACAACCACAATAAACATAAAAATCCAGCTGTCCAATTATGAAATCATATATCAAAGGGGAAAAAAATCTACTTAAACCAACCTGACCATTTGTTAAAAAGTTATTGGTCTAAATGCTGTATCAACTGTGATTAACTCCTGTTTTTTTTTTAAATCTGGGCTCATGATCCTGTTCCATGATCTTTAGAATCAAGAAATCTTTTAAACAGAATCTGTCTGAGAGGATGAAGTTGGCAAAACGATTTGAAAAGCAACTCATTAGGCCATCATCTAAATTAATTCAAAAACAGATATGAAACATTAACATTTATCAGTTTACAGGAGAAAAATTGGCCTTCAAGAGGGAGTTTCAAGGCCAAAACCACTGCTGACCAAAAGGAACATAAAGGCCTGCCTCATATTTGCCAAAAACATATTGATGATCTCCAAGACTTTTGGAAAAATGTTTTGTGAAATGATGAAACAGAAGTTAATGTCTTCTGAAAATGTGTGTCTTGTTTCATCTGGTAAAAAAAACTAACACAGTATATTAAAAAAAACAATGACCATCACACATGGTAGTGGTAGTGTGATGGCCTGGGCCTGCTTGCTGAACAAACATTAGAATGGGACTTTAAGTGCAAGCATGTTTGGGTTATGCAGCAGGACACTGATCTGAACCAGCAACCAGCAAAAAAAAAGAAAAGAAGAAGTTTTGGAGTGGCCTAGTTAAACTCCAGTCCTAAATTGAGATGCTGCAACAGGTAACACAACCAGTAATTAGGGACAAGTTGGTTTGGATTAGAGTTAGTGGGTTCCTGAATCAGCTCATTAATGATTTGAGTCTCCATGCTTACTCAGAAAAGCACAAGTCTGAGATCTCCAGATCATATGAATCCTATCAACTTAAAAATTGAACGTACACACTCACAATAATAATACAACTGTCAGTCAACGGTTCCATTCAAGTCAATTCAAAGTTACTTAATCTTTTCATTCTTTCTTTTATTATTATTCTTTAGTCAAGTGGGTCTGAGTTACTTAGAAGCAAATCTATAAACGGAGACGATTTTACCACCTCCGGTTTGGATAGCTTTTTTCACCTAAAAAATGACATCCTCATATGAAAACTTCATTCACTCTGTTTATATTTGTTTGAAATCAGAAATGGTTTGATGATCTGAGTGCAGCAAAAAAGCAAAAACTGGAAAAATCTGTAAGATAGCAGGCACTTTATCAGTGCACTGTACATTAACGTATTGTGTTTATTTCACTCTATTTTACTTTTTTTCTTTAGGGACACAATTTATTTTACTTTAGTTTTAACAGGTGCAGAGAACACACACTTCAAATACTATATCTTAAGTAGATAAGATAAAGCGCAACAGATCGTGGAGAGTGACTATGTTTTTCAAAGACAGTAACAGCAAGAGAGCAGTGTTTTCTTCAGAACAGTTGATCCATAAAAAGGGCCTTTGTTTTGGCTCATTTGCAAGACATTTTGATGCCTTGTTTTTTCGGATGGTGGCACTGTGGATACAGTTCTCAGAAAAAGACCCTGTGTTGCAAAAATTAAAACAGGAAAATCACTGGAACTTTTCCCTTTTGGTACGTGCATCATCACCACAAACAAACCGTGACTAGCTCACATGACCTCAGCCCTCAGCTTCATATAAAGTGCTGAGTTCTGAAAGTGCATGTACTGAGAAGAGACGCTTGAGAGGCTTGAGATGATTCACGTTTCAAGAACGCCAGAGTTGTCAAACTTTGGGAACATGAATTTGATTTCTTTTGCATCTCCTGAACAAGACCTGAACTCCATGTCGACAGGCAGAAGACCAAGATCTCACTCCTATAACAACCCAGAGGACAGTAAGAACTATGGTTTTCAAGTGCAAACAGAGGAAACCTATGTAAGACCTCGCACCAGGTATGTTTTTATCCTCATCTTTGGGCCCTTTGTGGTTCAGTTATCTAGAGTAGATTATAAATAATAAATAAGGCAGGATTGTGTGTTTTTCAAAATATTTATTCAGAATTTTGTTAACGGCTTTCACGTGGATGTCTAAATCGACAAATGACTAATGTTGCTGACAGGGGAAAATGTACTTGATCCCTTCTTTAGGTCATTTTACAGTTATGAGACATCAGAGCGGCACTCGAACTATGACACAGAAAACCTTTCACGGTCTTGTCCACTGAGGCAGAGAGCAAGCTCACAGTTAGGAAATCAAATGTCCAAAAGAGAGGATAACAATGGGAATTGGTTCGGTGTTTCAGTCAACCCAAAGAAGAATAAACCAAATAAGCGCTCAAGAGACATAAATGGTACTGAAACAATACTTTATAATAGATTGCAATTTTATTTTCTCCAAAAACTGTAAAAGTAAATAGATTTTTTAATGTGGTTATCTCACTCAGGCAGTAAAGGCAATGCCAGGGCAGTGTCCATGATAACCATCTCTGAGTCAGACAACTGGGAGATTTCCTCCAGCTCAGGTATGAAGTATGGACAGTTTGTGGACTGGGAGAAGATTGATCCGGAACCTGCAAAGAAATACCAGCAGATTCTGAAGGGTGGGCATCAGCAGCTGAAAACAATGGGCCGAGAGGGTTTCTGGGCCTCGCCGCATACGCTGAGGGCCAAAGCATACTATCATGTCATCCACAACATCAACTCCAGGTTAAGACAAATGTCATACTGTATATGTCGGATGTTTCTTTAAAATTCCTAAAATTCATAATGAGACCATATGGTAACTTTTATTTTAACCTTTTTGTTTTCATTTGTTGCAGGGCTGTTACTCCAGACAGGGATGTTTACTACAACCTGGCCAAGAAGCTTTTTGGGGAACAGAAAGTTAGCACACACCAGGTCCCAGAGTATATGGAAGATGGGGAAATACCAAGGTAATTTAATGTTATATACATGTGGTTGAAAGAATACTAAGAGGTTTTTAAAAGCATTTTCCTAAGTGGAGATTTTTTGTATTAAACTCTGTCTGAAGATCTTGTCCTGACTCTGTTTCTATTAAACTTAAAATGTAAGATAAGGTCTCTCCTGTCCCAGCATACAGTTAAGCTCAAAATTTTACCCTGGCTGATTTAAAGATTATAAATTATTTTCATTTACATCTACAACCAAGAGGTATGTAGATATGTAGATATGGATATGAGCCGAGTATATTTTTTTTTACAAAAAATTATAATGTCAAGAAACACTCTTTTTAATAATCAATAGGAAAATCCTTATTGGTTGCAATCAAACTCATCTTAAAATTGCTGTTTTGACAAGCTATTTTCAAGGATAAGCTCCAAGTCTTTTAGGTAGGAGGGCCTCCTTGCCATGACACTAATTCTTAGCTTCCTCCGTAGATTCTCTATCACACTCTAAAACATTGATATTACTTAATTATCATTAAGTAATTGAACACGTTGGTTTTATGAAAAGCCAAATAAATAAATAAAGCTAAAGAGAACCCATCCTTTTATTTTCAAATTCTGACCACTGGGTGCCTTGCTTGCTCTCTTCCTTTCCAGATACTGTCTCAACAAAGCTGGCATGAATTCTGTTAAAAAGATCCTTCTATGCCTTGGCGATTATTTCCCAGACATGAGCTACTGCCCCATCCTTCCTGCCTTGGTCTCTCTCATTCTCCACTTCAGTGAGGATGAAGCCGAGTGTTTTCACAGCGTTTCTCGACTAATCTGCTACAAGGACCCTAACAAGCGCTACATCGACCAGACATTTCTTACCTACCGTGCTTCCTGCATGACATTCGGAGACCTTGCCAACAGGTGTTGCCGAGGCATACGAAAGCTGATTGCCAGCTCGCACCAAAACCTCTTTGAATTTTACTCCGACTGGATCGTGTGGATTTTTGCAGACCTTCCATTCACATATGCAATCAGAGTTTTGGATGTTTACCTACTGGAAGGTTTCAAGGTTCTCTTCAGGTTTGTTGCTGCTCCAGTTTATTTCTCAAAATGTGATTTCTCCTGCCCTAAATACAGTAAGTATATTTCCCAACCTATGTTTGCAGGGTTGCATTAGGTTTGCTCGATCTCTACAAAGTATCAGTGTCATCTCGAGTGGCTGACGTTGAAGACTTCAGAACAGACATGAAGCGTTTTGTGCAAAATGTAGATCGCCACTGTACAGCTGAGAAGCTTCTGGAAAGAGCCTTCGAGATTCCAATTGCTACACGAAATGAGCTTAACCTTCTGTTCAAAGCAAATAAGGATGCCCTAATGCAAAAAGGTGTCAGCACACACCAAAAGAGGTATGTTAACAATTGTATTGTAATTGTCTGCCTATGGAACCATGTAGAAACAAGAAGGAAATAATGTTATGTTCCTTATATATTTGTTGTTCTCAATGATTCTGAAGGCAGACAGTGGAAACAGTGGATTTAAACAACTTCAGCTCCAGTGTTGTCACAGGGACGGAGATGAGGGTCATCTGGGCCTGGATTCCTGAACGTTTTGCTCTTTTCAACCCAATTCGATTGTTTCATATCGCAGAACATGGAAGAAGTCTTTCTTCGTAAGAGACTTTTGTTGATTTTATTAATCCAGACAAAAGTACTTTTTGAAAAAGAACATTTATCAAGTATTTTTTCATATTTTTAGCAGTGGAGTGTGATTAGATATTAACACCACAAGACACCATGTCTCTTGTCTTACAAACTCATGCCAAGGTTTTAGTTGGGGGCAATAACCTAAAACCATTGGCATATTTGCACCATCAACATGTTTGCCTTGACTTCAAACTTCACATCATTAGCAACTCCATAATGACAAACATCACTTCTGTTTACTCATTTGTACAACCATTAAAGATTCCCCAGTGCAAGTTTGAAAAATGAGCTTGATGTTTATTTTTCTTTCTGTCTCATTTAGATTGTATTCACATGTTGAAGGACATGAGCCAGTAGTACTCATTGTTAAGACGACGGATGAAGAGGTAATTAAATTAAATGGTTTGCATGAACCTGATATGTATATAATTATGGCAATATTTTTATATTAATGTTTAGATTAAAATAAACTGTTAAAAGGACTCTTTTCTTAGGTTTTTGGAGCTTTCTTGTCAACCGATGTGATGAAAAGACGGAATCACGACTCTCAGAGACTTACATATTTTGGAACTGGGGAGTGTTTTGTTTTTACGGTAAGCCAATGTCCCCCCCTTTTTATGTTTGTATTAATATGCCATGACAATTAACTGGTATGAGAAAACTAAAGCATTAAAACTGATACAGAATTGTATGTGGTATTCCTGCTAGAGCAAGACCAACTGAGGTGATGCTAATAAAAAATGCTAAATCAGTCTCACTATTAATAATTAAAAGATTGTAAGAAATGCCTTGATCAGGACCTCAATGTGATTCTTGGGATTAGGACGTTCCTGGCTCAAAGTAATCTATATTCAGCAATTTCACATGGACATTATAACTGCATTTTGATCTGTCTATGCCAAGACTTGGAAATGAAGATCATTGTTTACTTATAAATTGCAGTTCTATGCTGATAAATCCAGATTTTTAACTGACATTTTAATTAGACCTGCTATTAAATAACATTTAAAAGCAATAATATGTGAAACAGAATTTCACCACTGTGCTGTAATTTTTCTCATGCGTTGTAAAGGTATATTGTCAAGCTTAAATTGCAAGGCTATTTCCAGTGAGATATTATATTATGGATCTGGTTTAAACAAACCCTTCCTGAAATCTTGTTTTGTGTGGAAAAATTATTTTTAGTCAGTAATCATCAAAGAGATCAGTATATGGGTTAAAAATTCATTTAAACATGTTTGCTGTATCCTATAGTTTAATGAATGAGTGGACCCAAGTCGGTTTTAGAATAAAAAATGTTCCATGTTTGCAGTCCCACTTTCTATACAATTAAAATGAAAGCAGAAAATATGTGGCAAATAAAAAACAAAAAACTTTGTGTTGTACCCAACATCTTCCTTTAAACAATATTTCAATCCTACAAACTACAAAAAGTGTCTGTCTGCATCAACGGCTTGTGCTGGCAACCAAATTTGTACCATACTTGAACTGTGAAAGAGGGTCACTGTGATTTTCCTGTAGTGAATGTCTACTAAGAATGAAACATCTGAAGCATTAACAGTTAAAGTAAAGCAGTTCATGAAGCAAACATGCTGGTTTAACTACACTGTTTTATTGATTTTTACTGTGCTTTACATACACATCCTTACTGTCAGGTAGTTACTCTAACTTGAAGCACTTTTCATGTTCCATTGTCAATACATGTTTCACATTGGAAGATCATCAACAGTGTGCCACCTCCTACCTCCTTTTCCTTGTATAAATATTAATGGCCTTCTGTGTAAATAATCAACCAATTTATTGTGATGACAGGTTACATACAGATAAAACGGTGTTGGCAGACTCTTAATAGGTTTCATGAGATTCAAGCTAAAATAGCAGAACAACTTATTTCTGGTCCCAGTTCTGGTCCCAGTTCAAAAGCAAGGTGTTGCCTCCAGCAGCAGCTAATCTGGAAAGTGTTAGCTTCTTAAAACCTTTAAACAGAACCTCAGTTCTAAATTTCTAAACTATCCTCTTAATATGACAGCATTATGTTTTACAGAATGTTAACTGTGAAATATACCAACTGTTTCAGCTCCGCCCCAGCATGGAGCGCTACCAGAGGGCTATGATCAACATCATGACCAGAATAGCCTCTCCTCAGCAGCTCAGAGGTGGAAACAGCTCCTCCTCTCAGCACACCACAACAACTCCTAGCTGTCCCACTGGGACTCCCCAGAATCCTACCTACCTGACCCTCCCCATCACCGCTCCACTAGATAATCCTAGAACTGCAAAGGAGGCCAAGAGACCAAAGGAGCAAGTTGCCTCAAACTTCATTGCAGGAGATGAAAGTCAGCTCATCATCGGTATGTTGTTTACACATGCTGAGAGACTCATGTTAAAGTTAGCCAGGCCTAAACATTGTGTGTTGTTGACATAACTTACATGTCATCTTTTAGGTGGTGATGGGGGTCACGCTCTGTGCTTGTGTGACAACCTAGAAGAAGGAAACTCAGAGCATTGTGAAACATTCAGGAGCAACCCACTCTGCAATGGACACTTCCAGATCCAGTCTCTGGAAGTATGGGGCATTCAGAACTCTATCTACCTATCTCACAGCTTTAATTCTCGATAGATAAACAGGAGAACTGGTATAATATGGGGAGTATTGTGGATTTTCATGCAGATTACACTTATTGATTGGTTGATTGATTTATAATGCACTTTAAAACATCCACATTGGAAGACCAAATGCAGGAAAACAAAAACAAGCAACACGTAAACGTAAAAGAAAACCACAAACATTACAAAAGAATATGCTAAGCAATATTAAAAGCCGTTTTAAACAAATGCGTCTTCAGTGTACTTTTAAAAATAAGTCAAGACAACAATTTACTTTTTTTCTTCTGAGGAAATTAAAAAACTTTAACACCAGAAGGAAACCAATTACCCAGGTTTTAATATAATTTACTTACACTACTGTCTACTTTAATACTAAATCCTTTCTTTGAGCATTGGAACAAATTATAATAGGTGGTCTATCAGGCCGGCAATATTATTGGCTCACAATAACTCACACTATAGAAATTATATGATCAACGCATGCACTGGAAAGCTACTCAGGTGTAATGAGGTGTAAACTCAGATGAAATCAAATTAATTTGAGTTATAAAGTAGGGTTAAAAGTAAACCAAAAAGTAGGGTTGACCAAAATCTAGTACAGTAACTTTCAAAGCAAAAACAAACCAATAGGCTTAAATAAAATTGTGTGAATCTGGGGGGTTGGACTTTAATAAAAGGTGGAAGATTATTCCACAGTTTGGGATCTGCAAAAGCAATTTTTGTCTGGGGCCAAGCGCTACAACCCCAAACAGTTTATTTTAAAATCAATTCTGAATTTAACAGGCACCTGGTGATGAGACACTAACACAGAGAGATATTAGCTCTTTCCCTGGTACCAGTTTAAAGTCCAGCAGCAAAATCTGGCCCAAGTTGCAGATGTGACAAGGACTGAGTGATGCCAGAATAAGAAAAGTTATAATAGTCTAATCTTGAAATGGTTAAGGTGGTTTTAACTGTCTTAATTTCATCAGTACATAAGATTAATTTAAATTTAGAGTTGTCAGAAAAAGCTTTTCACCACAGTGAACATAACATTTGGTGGCTCATCAGCATTCTGTAAATATCTCTACATTATCCTGCTCAGTTGCACATTCCTCAAATCTAAGGATCCCATTTTTATTTTTATGAACTGCACAGTACTTTAGTTTTGTAAATTTGTTCTTAGTGTACATATATTGTTCATAAGTCTGTTTTTTTTAATATTTTCTTGTGTGAATCTAATGCTTTATCACTTTGCTGCTGTTAAATCTGAGTTTCCCCACTGTGGGACCATAATGAATGGTTCTATTATATTTGATCCAAAGACATGTTAATCTGGGTATCATCTGCATAACAGTGGTATAAAATGTATTTTTGGATGATATTGCCAAAGGAAAATATGTATAGTGGTTATAAAACTTGGTCCAAGAATAATCCTTGAGGAACTCCACAGAGCAGGTGTGAAGGAGAAACACTGTTCCTCTACAATAAGGAGGCTGAGACAGAGCGATTGTCTTGCAAGCAAGGGTAGCAGCTCATGCAACCTGCCACTTGGAGCGTCAACTACAAGGAGACTGCTGCCCTGCTGGGTTTATTTATACAAAGTCACAAACAAGTCACACAACAATGTGGGTGTTATATTCACACAGTTGAGCGCAGCTTCAACAGATGTTTCTTATAGATACATAATGTGAAAAAGGGTATGAGATAGTACAGAGTGTTCTTCAGAGGGTGAGAAAAGCAGAAGACCAAGTATATTTAGAGAGAGGCAAAGCAGAAGTCATACTCTGAGGTTATATGTAAGACAGGTCATTTTGGTTATAGGATTAAACGTAAGCACTTTATGATAACAGTAGTCAAGTAAATAAAAATCCTTCTAACAGCAGTTGAGGAAGTAAAGGACCAATTTCAGCAGAGAAAGATCTATATGAAAGATCTGAACAGAAACAAAACAGAAGTAATCATTTTTGGACCTAAAGAGGAATGATCACGAGTCAGCACAGAGCTTTAGTTAATACAGCTAGAAACTACTTATCAGGTCTAAAATCTAGGTGTAGTAATGGACTCAGTCCTGAACCTCCAGGGTCACATAAAGGCAATAACAAAGTCAGCCTTCTATCACTTCAAGAAAATGTCTAGGATTAAAGGACTGATGTCACAACTTGACCTCGAAAAACTCATCCATGCGTTTTTCTTTAGGCAGATTGATTACTGCAATAGTGTTCTCACTATTCTGCCTAAAATGTCCCTGTAGTTCAGACTTTGTCATAGCCTTCAACATACTTTTACTAGATTATAAATTATTGAATGGCTCGGCATTAAAGTATGTAGAAGACTTGTTGCCACTATACGAACCCCCCAGATCACTCAGGTCTTCCAACTCTAGTCTACTAATCATCCCTAGAATCAGAACCCAACATGGAGAAGCAGCTTTCAGATTCTATGCTCCCATTATCTGGAACAGACCACTGCAAAGATGCTGAAACAACTAGTTATTTAAAATAAAGTTAAAAACTGCATTAAAGCTCCATTTGAGTAAGTGATTAATAACAGCCAGTATGTCATATGTTTTAATGTTTCGTTATGTGTCTCAGATGTTGTGTTTTATGCTTTTTTTGCTACTTTTATTTATATTGTATCCTCTAATAATGTAAAGCACATTGAGCTGCCTTTGTTTTGAAAGTGTGTTATACAAATAAAGTTCCCTTACCTTGTTTATAATCTAAATGCTGCTATTGAATGGATGAATGGATATGGTGTGTATGCATATGGGCATGTTTGAGGATATGAATGTAACAGGCTATGTAAGAAAGTTTATTTATTTTTGGCTGTGTGGTTTCTGCATTTTGGGATGTCATTTGTTTTATTCTTTTTTTGTCCTTTTTCTCACAGCTAATGAAGAGAATTTTTTTATTTCATGTATATTTATGGACAATAAAATCTTATTGTGCCAATGCTATATACAGTGTATATATATATATATATTTTTTTTTTCATTTTGTGCTATTGGGCTTCTGTATCAACTGTAAAAAATCACAAATTTTATGCTTGTGATCATAATGTTGGAGTAGCTATGTTACTTTTGTTCTGATTTTTTTCTTTTAAAAAACTTTTATTCCTCCATTTCTGGTAGAAACATTATTTTTATGGACAATTGTTCTCTCTGGTTTTGAATGTTGTCCAGCTGTAAGGACTTTTTGTACTTTTATTTTATTTATGGACATTGTTATGATGCATAACCATGGTAACAACGTGGTTTACAACTGGGGACAGCTGATTAACATCACAGAAGCTCAAATAATACCTCAACTGTGGCCACAAAACCCAGATGATTTGAAAAGGAGATAGGGTCCAGAGCAGGAGTGAAGAGGAGAGTGAAAAGGAGGAATTTCATACCAACTCCATCAATCATAATGGGTAATGTGAGATTGTTGACTAACAGGTTGGATGCTGAGGACCCTCTGGAGATTAATATGCAAAAAAGGATTCTTCATAAAATGAACATTATGGACAACTCTGAGCATCCTCTACATCATACTGTCATACAACTACAGAGCGTCTTCAGAGTCTTCTTTAGATCTGCAGAGTGCTACAGGAGATCATCCTTACCCACAGCCATCAGCATCCACAACAAATCTATGAAAACACTTGGATAATGAGTTACAATAACATTTAATTTCACTTTGGGATTAATAAAGTAATTTTGGATTGAATAAATTGGCAAAGCTGAATTATAATTTTTATAATGTTCCACTTTTTTTTTAACCCATGCATGCACAGGGAGAACATGCAAACTCCATCCATGCAGAAAGACCACAGGTCAGGAGTTGACCCCATGGACCTCCTTGCCTCCTTTTATATATATATATATATATATATATATATATACATACAGTGGCTTGCAAAAGTATTCGGCCCCCTTGAACTTTTCCACATTTTGTCACATTACAGCCACAGACATGAATCAATTTTATTGGAATTCCACGTGAAAGGCCAATACAAAGTGGTGTACACGTGAGAAGTGGAAAGAAAATCATACATGATTCCAAACATTTTTTACAAATAAATAACTGAAAAGTGGGGTGTGCGTAATTATTCAGCCCCCTTTGGTCTGAGTGCAGTCAGTTGCCCATAGACATTGTCTGATGAGTGCTAATGACTAAATAGAGTGCACCTGTGTGTAATCTAATGTCAGTACAAATACAGCTGCCCTGTGACGGCCTCAGAGGTTGTCTAAGAGAATGTTGGTAGCAACAACACCATGAAGTCCAAAGAACACACCAGACAGGTCAGGGATAAAGTTATTGAGAAATTTAAAGCAGGCTTAGGCTACAAAAAGATTTCCCAAGCCTTGAACATCCCACGGAGCACTGTTCAAGCGATCATTCAGAAATGGAAGGAGTATGGCACAACTGTAAACCTACCAAGACAAGGCCGTCCACCGAAACTCACAGGCCGAACAAGGAGAGCGCTGATCAGAAATGCAGCCAAGAGGCCCATGGTGACTCTGGACGAGCTGCAGAGATCTACAGCTCAGGTGGGGGAATCTGTCCATAGGACAACTATTAGTCGTGCACTGCACAAAGTTGGCCTTTATGGAAGAGTGGCAAGAAGAAAGCCATTGTTAAAGGAAAACCAGTTTGCCACAAGCCATGTGGGGGACACAGCAAACATGTGGAATTAGGTGCTCTGGTCAGATGAGACTAAAATGGAACTTTTTGGCCAAAATGCAAAACGCTATGTGTGGCGGAAAACTAAAACATCACTCTGAACACACCATCTCCATATATATATATATATATATATATATATATATATATATATATATATAACAAATATTTTAACTTTTTTAATAATAAACTCAACACATACTTAAATAATGTACGGAAATGTGAATTCATCACACAATTGAGATCACATATTTATAGATACTGTATAAAAGACGCACCTTTTTTTTTACTCACTGTGTAACGTTTAATGAGACTAAACATTTCCTGTTTTTGGTCAGTTAAAATGACTAAAATTGTTTTTATTTTCTAAATGCTAGAAAAATAAGAGGATTATTTTTCTTTTGGGAAAGTAGTCGTCTCATGGCTTTGCCAGGTTCTGATAGGTTAGTTCACAACATTTGAATTAAATGGAGGCATACCTGCAGATATATGTTAAGACAATTCCTCAAACACACTGCTACATTGAGTGACATTGCTAAATGTGCTTGCAAGTATAAACGGTATGAAAGCGTCCAGCCAGTTGCACGGTCCAGGAAGAAAATGGAGTTCTGTGTCCCAGAGATAAACATGTTAGGGTGAGAAATGTGAGTATCAGACCCCCAAACAATAGCAAAAAAACTTGTAAACATGCTACCTGAAGATGATAGGAGACTTTTTACAGGGAAACGAGTTCTGTACTGACTCAGGAAGGAAAAACCAAATGTTGCAAAAGTAACATAAAAAAGCAGAATCCAGTTTGGAAATTTACGTAAGTATTTAAAAAAAACTAAGATTGGAGTTTTGACTGTAGCAACCATTATTATTGTTGATAGATAAAAGGGGAAAGCTTGCAAGCATGAGAACACTATCTCAACTTTAAACTACGAAGATGGCGACATGTGTTGACATCTGTTGACTAATGACTGTGGCCAAAACCGCCATTAGTCTGATCCATGCAGGATTAGGGAGAGCTATTTGCAGAAACCAGCCGCAGGGGCAGCTTCTTCACCCAGGCTGTCTCTTTGATGAACACAGTGAACACCTTACAATCAGAGTAGTCAGCTGCTACGGTGAAACATAATAAGCCGCTTTGTCACAATTTTTATTCAATTCCATTCAGGTTATTTATTTGGCGCTGATTCACAACAGATGTCATCTCAAGGCACTTTACAAAAAAAGTTATTTCAATTCAATCATGTAGGCTATGTACATTCCAATCAGTTTAAAAGTTTCCTATTAAAGGAATCCCAGCAGATTGCATCGAGTCATTGACTGGCAGTTCTTTCCCGTTGGTGCAGACTCCAACTACAGCAATCCCTCATACTGAGCAAGCACTGAGCAAGTGACAGTGGAGAGGAAAAACTCCCCTTTAACAGGAAGAAACCTCCAGCAGAACCTGGCTCAGTAGCTACTAGCGACCTTCTGCCAGGACCGTCTGGGGGTTTGAGATAACTGAACAGAGACACAGAAAGAACAAAAAGAACTGATTTAATAACTATTTTATTTTTTTCTTTCTTTATAATGATAAAACAATGTGGCAACAAATACATTAACATATTGTTACATTATCCTTACTTTATTTCCTCTGAGCACAAAGAAGTAGGCTACTGATAAATTTAAATATTCATATTATTTATTTATTCATTCATTTCATAATTTAATAGCAGTTTTAATTAAATCATTACATATGTAGAAAGAGATTTTATACGTTTTTTTTTTATTCATAGCATTGTTCCATTTTGGACGTGACAATGTAGTTGCTTTCACTTTAAATAAAAAAACACATTTGAATTGTTTGCTTTATTTGATTTTTAAATAATCCAAGTATATTATAGTTTTATAATTATACGTTTTTATCTGATGCTATAGTAATGCTAGTCACTGCCCAACCCGTTTAGTCTGCTGCTGCAGAGTTCGTGCTGCCTTCTAGGAGAGTTTGAACTGAATAAATAGACATGTCTAAAGTGTTGAGTAACAATAATAAAAATAGTAGAAATTCCGTCGGTAATCAGTGTACGACTTTTAAATGTGTACCTTGATACAACTCGTTAAACTGTAGACACAGATTAACAGATAAAAAACTTAAACTATTTTTGACGTAGCACTTCACCGACGTATGACTCTTGAATTTACGTTGAGTTACAAATGCCTCACGTAGGGTAAAGACCATCACACAGATCCCCCGTGGTTACCTATCTGAGAGAGCTCCTACGTTTTTTTATTTTGGTTTTACCCTTCCTCCCTTTGGAGAAGGTTGGATTTAAACTGCAGGCGAGAGGATATAAACCGGGCCCTTCTTGAGGTTTATCTGAGAGGTGGGATTCGGGTTTCTCTCCTTCCTGCACTGCGTTATTTTAGCTAACATGTCGACGTTAGCTTTAGCCTGCATAGCTTGGCTCTGGTTCTGTCTTTTGCTTTGTTTTGTTTGCATCCCAAACTAACAGCTGTCGCTCTGAGTGGCGTGAGGACCGAGGTTATCCGTAGGGCAACATGCTTGTTATCGAGCTTATATTCAAACAAACAAATAACCTCTCCGTGTTTGTTAGCGGGCTCAGATGCTAAGTTGAAGTAGTTCACAATTTCAATATAGGCTGGGAGTTTGGACCCATGACAGCCATAATAACAATTATTATGGGTTAGTAATTGTTAACCCATGCATTGGTTAACAATTACTGCTATACAACCTAAAGCAGAAAAGTCTAATGTTAGGCTTCTAAGGTAGAGAAGATTCATTGACTAAATACCCAAAAATATTCCCAACTCGTCAAATCTTTTGATTATAAAGCACTAATAAAAATAATAAACAGCTAACCTTATGTTTCTCCTTCTCTGTTTGTTAATATACATTTCCTAGGGCAATAGCTTAAGCCTCAGAAATGTTATTCCAAGATGTATTTGTCATTACTTTCTAAAAATGATTTTTATTATTATTCAAAATAAAGAACAGCATCCGCTGGGGATGAGATTTCTATGAATTTCTCTAGGTATGAGCACTTTTGCTTCTAAAATTAAATCCTAAAATATTGATAACATTTGAATCTAAAAGGTATGTCTATGATGCAGCTGCTTTTATCCAAAACCAGAAATCAAGAATGAAATCCTACTGCTGTAGCATTATGTAACATAATGTCTTATTATTGCTGTTTTACTAATATTATTCATAACATTTATTGTCATTTTTGACTACATAGACTTCAGCAAATTGATACACCATACACTGGCCTTTTTTCTTATCTTTTTGTCACTCTGCACATTTGGGAAAAAAAGCAAACATAATAAGCCGATACGACTACTTAGGCCGTCTGCTCGGGCAGCCAGCCTGTAACTGGCTGCTAAACAGGCTTGTCACTCATAGCTTTCCACTCGTGGTTTTAGAACAGTATTATCTCAATACCAGTCTCGGTTTATGCTGCTTTGTTTACACCATAACTGTATGTTGTTTTTGCAACCAGAATTTTTTTTTTCAAAACAACATAGTTTGGTTTTTTTTCTTATAAGGGGGCTATGGTAGTAGAGACCTTCTTTCAGCCAGCTGACTGTCAGTGCGCAACAAATAGAGGAAGGGCAGAGTGGTGCTGTTGTGTTCTTCAAACAGTCGGAAACAACTTTGGTCACTCTGTCACTTCCTCTGGCATCTCATTGAAATGTCAAAACATGGGGTTCATTTAAGGCTCTTTAGTGTAGGGATAAATTAATGATTTTATTCTAAAATATCCATCCATCCATCCTATGCAGCAGTCAGCAGAGGCGGGGAACCCTGGTCAGGTCGCCACCAGTTGTTTATCTCTTCATTCAGAATTCACACTTGCAGACATATAGCAGATGCGTAAGAGAAAAGGTCAAGAATTTTTTTTTTCACACTGACCTCAGTAATATACAATTTAAGGCCAGTAAAAACTAAAAAACACACAGAAAGCAATCCAGCTTCAATAATGTTATTGGTGTTTTTGTATGGTTGTTGGTGACAGTAAAACACTTAAGTGCAGAAATAAAAACTAAGATCTAATATTTTTCTTTTTTTCTTTTTTTGAGAACATTGCAATAGCATAGATTGTCCACCAGAGAGCGTCGGCAAGCTAAATATTATTCAAATTTCTACACTTAACTTTTTTTTGTTTGTGATGCCTCAAAAGTTAAAAGTGATGTTCTATTGTCAGCCAGATAAATAAGCATTAGGCTGAAGTCAATGACATACAGAGATTCTTCCATGGTTTAAATTACTGACAATCTTCGATAATAGGACAGTTCATGAGTTGTTTTAATGACATTAATTTTGACCACACTAAAGTAAAATAAATGATTAAACTATTGTTCAAGAATGTTTTGAATCCAAGCCTCTGCTGCTTTGTGTTCAGTTTGCATGTTTTTTGGTGGTGTCTCTAAAATTCCCATTTGTGTAAATATGTGTGCTCAGCACCGTTTGTCCTACATGTCTCTCTGTTGCCCTTGTGATGGACTGACCAAAGAGTGTCGGTGTGCACTGTCTCCTGCACTTTCCCCTGTGGCTCTGAGAAGCATTACAAGGCTGCAGAAGATGTGTAGACGATGATGAGGATTGAGGGTTAAAGACGCCAGTTCCTCATGGGTTTCTGTGTTGTGTATCAACAGGCTGCAGCCATGGGTCCAGACGCCGCACCTGAAATAAAGTCGGAATCTGAGGAAAGTATGTAAAGATGATTGCCAATGTTTTTGTTTACACAATGCAGCAAATTCAGATATTAGGCACTTTTGCCTTGTTAAAGTGTAGATAACTCACATTTGTAGAATATTAACTTATCATTCTGTGTGAAGGCCCCTTCAAAGCATAGACAAGGGCCTTTTCCACCAAACAAATCAAGTTTACTGTCATGGACACATGAAGGTAGCTGCACGTTCTGTTCATGTAGCTATGCCTATCTTACACAGCTCTAGGTCGGACGTGTCCTTTACCGTGGTGCTGATCAGGGTCTTTTACCAACTTGTGCTCCTTGAACGAGATGGATATCATAATCTGAAGTACAAGGAGCAAATCTGGCACTGAACATCTGAAATTAACAGTTTTTCTGAATGGCAACAACATTAGATAATTTCTGAATTATCCATTGGATTTTATTTAAATTAATACAGAGCTGTCTAGTAACTAGTTATGGTTACATTGACTTGAGTGACATTTTGGGGAAAAATACTTGGAGAAGTAGTTTTACGGCACCATACTTTTTCATTTTAGTCGAGTAGTATTATTATACAGTAATGCTACTTTTACTTGAGTAAAACTAGTTTGAGTAACTTCACTGAATGAAGAGCAAGTTTGTTTTAACTCAAATTGCATGAGACACAGACACACAATTTATCTTCAAGCTAAACATCTTGTTTGTAACCAACCTTTGTTGCTGCTCTAATTGTATATTTTTTTATTCTCGTCACAATTCACACAAAGCTTTATAGTTTTTGTCTGTCTGATGAAATAATTTTTAAATATTAAAGCAGATGAATTGATCAGTTACTCAGTACTCAAGCAGCCTTTTTACTAAATAATTTTTTTCTCTCACATGAGTAAAAATCTGAAGTAGTGTTACTTGAGTACATTGTTGGGGTGCTCTACACACCTTTGGATTTAAATGACCATCATTTGAATAAAGTTGGTCTCTCAATCTGCTTGTTTTACCCTTTATCAGTAAATCAGTTCAGTAGCATTAGTGTTACTCACCATTTAGGCTAAGTATCTTTCAGCTCCTGCTGCCTGACCAGACTCCTTACCGGCATCTTTGTCCCCATCAATCAAAACCAAAACATAGCAGGCTCATATTTCTCTAGCCTTCACCTTGATATGACGCAATGGGTGTCTTATTTTGTCGGACTTGCTGCAAACAAAGGAATTGTGGGAGTCGGTGCTAGATGTTAGGCAACTAGACTGTTGGGGTATTAATTGGTGATCAGGACAGACAACAGCTACCAGGTCAAGTACAAGGGGATGAACATGCTCTGTATTTATGTGACAAAATGTTTATTTTAATTGCTGCTAAAACATATATGGGTTCGTTCTGATTCTGATAAACACAGACTTTGTCTCTTATGCTGGAATGTTTTTAAAAGATAAATTTTGCTCCCAATGATCAACAGGTTTTGGAGTTGTGGAGGTGAACGTAGACCTGGAGTCAGATTCCAGCGACGCTTCGTCCGCCTCTGACCCAAAGATTTCCAAACGACTAAAAAAGCCCAAATCCGAAAAGCGTTTCCCTTGCCCCACCTGCGGTAAGGCGTTCGACAGGCCATCAAAGGTGGAGAGGCATAAATCTGTCCATGAGAGGAGGCCAAAGATGCTGTATCAGTGTCAACATTGTGAGAAGAGCTTCACTCAGGAGGAGAGGATGATTCGACACCAGAATACCCATAATAGGACCAACAAGCATCCCTGTTCTGACTGCGGGAAAGTGTTCAATAGACCTTCAAGATTAGTGAGGCATAAACGCACACACAGGCCAAAGGTACCCCATCAGTGTTCGTTCTGTATGAAGACATTCAACAAACTTCATAAACTTCTTCGCCACACGCGGATTCACACAGGGGAGAGACCTTACACCTGCCCTGTCTGCGGAAAGGGATTCTCTGAGGCATGTCACTGCAAAGCACACGAGAAGACGCATGAGGAGCAACCAGAGAAGCCTCACCGTTGTGCCGACTGCGGGATGTGCTTCTTCAAGGCGTCCTCCTTGCGTCGGCACTCCCGTTCCCACACAGGGGAGAGACCTTTTAAATGCGCCCTGTGCGAGAGCAGCTACTCTCGCTCGGAGGGACTCAAGAGACACATGAAGAAGCACACAGGAGAAAGGCCGTTCAAGTGTGTCGTCTGCAGCAAAAGATTTTATTCCCGCCAGGATCTGAGCCTTCACGGACTGACTCACTCGGGAGAGAAGCCCCATCTGTGCCCCGTGTGCGGCAAAAGCTTCTCGCAGCTGGGCAACATGAAGGAGCACGAGCAGAACGTCCACATTAAGTCGGAGAAATACATTTGCAACGAGTGCGGAGCGACATTCAACAGGTACACTTCAATGACGAAGCATCACCGTGTTCACACTGGAGAAAAACCTTATATGTGCCTTACATGTGGCCGCAGGTTCTCCTGGAGCCATTCCCTCAGCAGGCACAGAAGGTCTCACGCACACAGACAGGCGGCTGCAAGAACATTAGAGGACTTGGACAATTTACCTGGACCGTCTGGAAATCCAGAAAGTCTTGATCTCGATTTGATTCCTGGAGAGCCAACAAGCAGCCCTCTAGTTTTATAGTTCACTCGCTTATTTGGACCATTTATGGTGATTCACTTTAACGTCCACATTTAGTATTAAGATACAGCTGCTAGAAAAAGTTTGTGAACCCTCTGGAATTATACGGATTTCAGCACAAAGTGGTTACAAAAGGTTATCTGATCTTCATCCAAGTCACAACAATAGAAAATCAGTCTGCTTAAACTATTACCACACAAATAATTTTATGTTTTTATGTTTTTATTGAACACACCATATAAACATGTACAGTGCAGGTGGAAAATATACGTGAACCCTTAGACTAATTACATCTCCAAGAACTGATTGGAGTCTGGAGTTAGCTTACTGGAGTCCCACACCAGTTTTGAGTTTGCTTTTCTCAAGAAGCATTGCCTGATGTGAACGATGCCTCGCACAAATGAGCTCTCAGAAGACCTACGACTAAGAATTGTTGACTTGCAAAAGCTGGAAAGGGTTATAAAAGTATCTCCAAAAGCCATGATGTTCATCAGTCCACGGTAAGACAAATAGTCAGTAAATGGAGAAAGTATGTACTGTTGCTACACTCCCTAGGAGTGGTCGTCCTGTAAAGATGACTGCAAGAGCACAGCGCAGAATGCTCAATGAGGTGAAGAACAATCCTAGAGTGTCAGCTAAAGACTTACAAAAATCTCTGGCATATGCTAACATCCCTGGTGGCGAATCTACGATTCGTAAAACACTAAACAAGAACGGAGTTCATGGGAGGACACCAAAGAGGAAGCCACTGCTGTCCAAAAAATACATTGCTGCACGTTTAAAGTTTGCAAAAGAGCACCTGGATGTTCCACAGGTCTGATCTGCAACTACGGGAAATGTTTGGTTGAAGTTATTGCTGCCAAAGGACGTTCAACCAGTTATAAAATCCAAGGGTTTGGATACACTTTTCCACCTGCACTGTGCATGTTGACATGGTGTGTCAATAAAAACATGAAAACATAATTATTTGTGTGGTATTAGTTTAAGCAGACTATGATTGTCTATTGTTGTGACTTGGATGATGATCAGATCGCATTTTATGACCAATTTGTGCTGAAATCCGTATAATTCCAACTGATTTACATACTTTTCTTGCAATTGTATATAAAGAAGAGTGAACCATTTTATTCTGCTTTGTTCCAAAAATTTTGATTTCAAGAGTATCTCAGTGTATTTATGAGTCCCAATACAAATGAACTCTTTGTTGCAACCAAAGCATAGTGTTTAACCTGCACCAAGAACAATGCAATTTTATGCATTCTGTAGTCGGTGCTAGAAGGAGCTCACTGATAGAAGAAGCAGGGATGGTTGCTGTGTTTCTGTTTGCTGTTGCTATCAACTGCTTTGCCAGAAACTCTTTTTTTTTTTACAAAGCTGGTTGTTTGGCGTTGTCTGCTCATCTCCCTCGGATTTACAACCAATCAGCATGACTTAACCACAGCTCCCGCCCAGCAACTCTACCTGTGCATTTCCAAGTACATACGCCCAAACTGGTACTCGGTTGGTTCCTAAAATGACCCTGAAAAAAAGCCCTGTTGCCAGGCCTGGTGAAGTGGAGACGCACACATACCATGAAGTTCCAGTACAAATACCCTGGAGTTCCGGTAGTGGAAACGCACCTTTAGGTTTTTTTTTTTAAAAATCATGAAACATACTGTACAGTCCATACATTGCATTGAAAAAGCATTCATACCGTCAGAGCTTTTTTCACATTTTGTCACATTACAGTCACAAAACTCTGAATGTTTCATTGTAATTTTACACGATAATTCAACACAATGTTGCAAATGCTTGAGAGGTGGAAGGAAAATTACGGTTTTGTTTTTTACAAGCATTTTTTTATTGTGCAGAGTTTTGTTGAGCCTGAAAAAATATGGAAGTTGATTTCAATATTTGTTAGGCTTCTGTGCCGAAAAATGGCATTTCAGGACTTTTTTCCCAATCATTATTTAAATGTTGTGGCATGGATGCATTCTCAACCCCCCAGCAGTGACTTCTTTCTGGAACCACCTTTCCCTGTAATCTGAAAGTTTTTTGGGATATATCCTTATCCGGCTTTGCAAATCTAGAGACAAAAAAAGTGACCCTCCATCCAAGTTTCAGATGCTTTGCAGCCTGTTACTGATTCCCCCAACAACTGACCTGGTTCCTGGCCTGTCTGAAGAAAAGCATCCCAACAGCATGATGCTGTCACCATCATGTTTACAGAGCAAGAGCTGTGTTAGTTCTCCTTCATAGTGATTTGGATGTGGGCCAAAAAGCTCTACTTTGATCTCATGAGTCCAGAGTACCTTTTTCCATGTTGTCCATTTCTCCTACATGACATGTGGCAAACCGTCTCTTGGGACTTCTTATGGCGTTCTGTCTCATAATGTTCCAATAAAACACAGTAAAGGTTGTGGTTGTAACATAATTTGTGTAACTCACCTGATTTACTTGCTCAGCTTTCTGAGGTCCTGCAGTAAAAATGTAAACAGAACTATTATTTTCTTGAGTCAACTCCCTGTTTTCTCACTCTTGACTAAACAATAGAATAGAAATGAGTAAACAAATATATAATTCAGAAACAAGTTGGACATATAGATGTAATTATAAATGAATTTAGATGGCTCCCATTGGATCAGTGTTGCAACAGAATTAAACCATTGTAGACTTTGCAGGAGGCAAGTTTGAGTCAGGCAATAGAAACTGCCCATATTTATGGCTGCTGTACCTGCTGAGGCCTTGAGTTGCTGCCTTGGGATTGGCTGATTAGCCAATCCCATTATTTTAACAAAAAAACTGATGTATGTGATAAAGTGCACAGTTAGGAAAGGCAAAATGCCTTTTAGGCTCTCACTTAGGGCCTGATAAATTTCAAAATATATATTTTGAATGCAATCATTAAAAGTAACTTTTTTTATTTATAACTGATTTTTATCTATTGCATCACTCTCTAAACAAACAAACTGCTCCAAAAGTGCTGGGATTCCCAGTATTCTTAGAAAGCAATCAAATTTGGTCCTATGAGAATTGCTTCTGCTGAGTTTCTCCAGATAAAAGGGCTGCATTGCTCGATGTGTAGTTTTTCCTCTGGCACTTCATAGCAAACCTTCAAGTACTAAAACATGATAGAAGATCTATCGTTAATGACTGAAAATTAACCAATCATGTGATTCCTCTAAGTGGGTTGACTTTTTAATCATCACATTTATCAAATGATCTACCAGTTGTAGAAACCACTAACCAGAGCTCAGCTTGTTTGCTTTTTATCTTTGAGTCAGTGGAGTTCACTCAGGAGCTGAGAGGGAGCCAGCTGCCATGTTCAGAGACGTTAGCTGCAATGAGGAGGAGGTTTTGGCCGATTAGCTTCCCTTGCTATTCTTAATTTTAACTTTAACCTTTAAGTTGGATTACATGGCTAAAAGAAGAATCAGTAAAAATCAGAATTTAGAGCAGAAAAATGGGTTTTGAGAGGCTTTTCAGCTCATCTTAGTTCATAGTGATTTCATAGAACTGCACAAGGTTGTTGGAAGAATTTTGGTCATTGACTTGTCTGATCAAGTAGAGTTGATCGACTCTATCAAGTTATTGTTTGTCCATAAAGACATGTTTCCTGCTTTCATTTTAGGGCTCAAATTAGTTTCTCTGCCTTCTTATAAACATAACCTGAGTTAAATGAGCAATTAAAACAAGGTTTGAAGGTTATTCTTTGTCTCAAGTGGAGATGTTCAAGCACTAGTGTTTCTTCTTAAAGACGTATTGATAATTTGGGCAGGGGCCTCCAATCTGCGTCTCTCGATCCACAAGTGGTTCTTTGGACCTTCCACAATAGCTCTTAATAACATGGCTAATCGCTAAAATGATGAAGAACCAACTAAACCAACCAACAAAAAACAACTCTAGCTAAATGTCCAACAAATAAAAACAAAAACCATGTAAACTGTATAACAAACTGTATGTCATTAAAATATTGGCAAAACAAACAAGATGAGATTGATAAAATCGTTGGAAAATAGTTTATTTCAATGTACCTAACTTTTGACTTTACATTCAATGCAGCAGTGTCATGTTGTGTTATTATTGTAAATGTAGAATGGGGGGCAGATCTTTTAGTTATCAGGCTCCTCTCCTGTGGAACCAGCTCCCAGCTTTAGTCCATGAGGCAGACACTCTGTCTACTTTTAAAGGAGCTGTATGTAAGAAATGTATTTCAATTAATCATAAAATGGGCCTGATATGTCACTAGACATTAATAAACAATGTTCATTTCAAATACTTATATCACTGACAACAGTAGTACGGTTAGGAAGTTGCAGCCCTCAACGGATGTTGATGTTGTCATCTTGTGTTTTGGCCTGAAGCGCCACCCTCCACCTATCTACCAATGACGAAGTCAGTAGTGTTTCGGCATTGAGGTTGCCAGCTCTGCTCTACTTACTACAGCTCCAGCTACAAAAGTGTTCCGGATAAAAAAATGTCTAACGTTACTACAGCTAAAATACCTCGTTATCATTTAGAAATACGTCGTGACAAAGTCCGAAATAAAAAAAGGATTTGTGTAGGAGATGCCTTTTTTGCAAGATGGAGACGGCTGAAAACAGAGAAGAATTTGAAGACATACGCCAATGTTGCTCATTTTCTCCTGGACAGGTAAGATTCATCTATGTTTGGCTAACTTGTAATGAATGTAAACGGACATTTCAAAAATTCATGACAGTCAAACAAAGTTATGCATGTTCGTGCAAAGTAACGTTACGTTAGAGAATATGGAGGAGGAGGGTCATCGAATTGAAAAGATAAGGAATTGTTTGGGAAATAAAAATGGCGAGTCGTCATTGCTAACATTAGCGATGCATTATCAGAGCCCGTTTCCTTGTCATTATAATTAAACATAATTAAAGGAACATGGGGCAGGATTTGTAAATAAAATAAACATCCATGTCCAGTTTTTTAATGCTGTTGGGTGATGAAGCGTTATAAACCAAAAAGAATGAGCCCACCCACGTATCGTTCCATTTTCTTAAACTGGCTGTGTGCTGCAAAATGTGCTGCAGTTCGGGGCCCCAATTTCCCGGGCTGTCCTACGGGTGTGACGTCAATTGACACGGCTTGTGCGTTCTCGACAGCTTTAAAAGAGGAAGAAAAATGGTTGCAGACCTCCATTGATTTATTTGTGAGAATGGATTCCTCTGCAACTGGGAAACGACCAAGGACGACTCACAGCCCACTAGAAAGTGGCACCAAGAAAAAGAAGCATGTCACTGTGAAGAGGTGTGTTTTTTTGTGAAGCGTTTGTGCGCGCTCCCGTGCGGGTGGCTGCAGTTACTTGCAGCGCCGACCGCATCACTCGTGAGTTTTGTTTCTTTATTCTACCCCATGCTCCTTTAACAGAAAAAAAAAGTACTGTGTAGGACTCGTCACTTGCCATTGGAAGCTCCTTGTGGCAGCCTACGTTCCTGCAGCCTATCTGGCAACCTTGAGTCGGGAAGGATACACCGCTCTGCAGTAATTTTAAAGTGATGGCAGTACCAGTTTTGTCCACAATCTTACATACGGCTCCTTTAAGGCCAAGTTTAAAACTTTCCTTTTTGATAAAGCTTATAGTTAGAGTGGCTTAAGTCATCCTGAGCTATCTCTGTAGAAATGCTGCTATAGGCTTAGACTGATGGAGGACAGACTGACCACTTTTCTTCACTCTGCTACTTTCTTTTCTACTACTCTCCAGTTGCCTTATATGCTGTTATTTCAACTGTTAACTCTGTTTTCTCTTAGTGTTTTATCTCCATAGAAGGTACATCTGCTCTGGCATTCTGCTTAGCTACAATGCCGTTTGGACGGGTGGCATCATGGGATGATGGTCTCGGCGGCTGAACACCCCCCCGTGTCCTGTTATCAACCTTTTACTTTCATTTATATAGAAAGTAGGCTACTCTTATATCAGATCATCTGTTCTTTCTATGTGTCTGTCTTCTCAAACCCCCAGACGGTCGTGGCAGATGGCTACTTGTAGGCTACTGAGCCAGGTTCTGCTTGAGGTTTCTTCCTGTTAAAGGGGAGTTTTTCCTCTCCACTGTCGCTACATGCTTGCTCAGAATGAGGGATTGCTGTGGTTGGAAGTCTGCATGAGCGGGATGCAACCTCAAGTCACTCGATGCAATCTGCAAGGATTCCTTAAAAACTGAAACTAACTAAAACTTTAAACTGATTGGAATGTTTGTATGATTGTAGGCTATTGAAATAATTTTTCTTGTAAAGTGCCTTGAAATGACATCTGTTTTGAATCAGCGATATATAAATAAACTGAATTGACTTGAATTATTTTTAAAATGTTATAATCAAGGCTATAGCATAAAGATAGGCAATTCTTAACACAAACCATCTTTCAATTGGCTATATTAAATTCAGGGTTACATATTGTGAATGTTTTTATTAAAAACGGCGAACAGTTCAAACTACTTCTAAAATAGAACACAGCAAGTCTCTGGAGAAGATTATAGAAAGTAGACTAAATGGAGACAAACATCTGCTAAAGTACTTGACGAGGATATTTGTGCTTTTTAATGTCGATAATGTTTGATTTGCCTAATTTTAGCAGCAATCGCCGTAAGTTACGTCGAGAAACGCAGTTACATAACCCGTGCGCGCTCCCGCGATGGCTGATCAGTTTTTTGGCAGACGACCACTTTATGGCACACAGCACCTGTCTTCTTGTTGCTAGGTGACCGTTTGATTGGCACCTTTTCAGATGCTAGATTTGGGTCTTGTTGATGAGAGAGCGTTTTATCCTCTATAGAAATTGTATTTCAAAAGTTGTTAATTAGCGAGAGCTTTTGTTTTGACACCTTGTCTTTGACCTGTTGGTTATTTAGTTTTTTTGAGCCATGGGAGATGAAGGACAAAGCATTCCTCTGGAATTAGATACTGTAATCGGTTACAACGGTAGGTCTCGCTAACAACGTTAATGTTTATTTGCGGTTCCTAAAACAACCCAAAAACTTAAGTGTTACATTTGCATCACCACAAAAGGCGTGATTTTAAAGGAATTCAATTTAATTACTTAAAGATACTAATTTGCGTCAAATTGACAGGAACTGAGCCATTCTTGTTTGACCAAATTGCCGCATCTCCTCCAACAGCAGCGCTGCAGAAACAAGACAGTTCTTTCCCCTTTCCTCCCCCAATGAACTGCTGCTGGAAGGTTTAAACTCCGCTGACATGCCAACACCCTTTTCTGTGACCATGTGACGCTGTTTCTTTAATTCATCCAGAGGTCACCAATTGTGACAGTAGATGCTCCTATCATATTATCTCACTCATAAAACAAAGATTTCGAGAGGGTTGAAAGTTTTTTTTTTAGGTGACTGTGTGCAGATGAGTTGTAAAATTCACAATTTTTGAGTGTAAAGGTGACAGGAGGACATGTGGCTCAGAGGTGACCCTTCCACAGCCTTTGCAAAACAATGTTCACCTTATATCAGATTTTAGTAATGGCATTAATGATTTAAAGTGGCACTACATCCGTTCAAGAGGAATCAGTCAAACAGCGCCCCCTAGAGTCACATGAATCTGATGGTCACAGAAAATGGTGTGAGAGCTGTACGAAAGAGTCAATCCACTGACGACTCAGTCGGCTACTAAAATAGGGAAGCAACAAACAAGTGCAAGCTACCCTGCTGCTGTAGTTTATCACTCAAGAAAATATAATGCAAAATTATTAGAAAGCCAGAAATTGTACACGGCTGCTGCTGAACACATCTGCACGGAAATCCTTTTTATGCTGTAAAACATATCATTTTTATGCTTCAGATCATTTTTGAAACATTATTTATCTTGGTATAGAATGATTCTTTATTTATTACTCAGTAGTTACATTTATTTTTTATCGGCAGAAAACTAACAGGCAAATGGATGCACACACTAAAAATAAGCATTTGTAATAAAATACAATAATTGCACAACTGACTCAAAGGTACACACTTCCATAAAAGACATTAGAATAGAAATCCTTAATTTTCCCAAAGTCTGGAAATTTAGGTGTACCAGCACCAGCGACGGATCTAGACCAGCATTTTAGGGGGGGCAGGCTGGGCCCCGCTGCTCTGTTAGAGAGGCATTCATAAGGAAATAAGACCGTAAACACCGCCTTTAAGTATTTAAAATCTTAGTGTTTAATTGCAGCAGTACAATAACAGCAATTACTGTTGCTTTAGATACAATTACCTGTTCAATAAGTTTCAAAATACAACAAAACTGAACCACACTTTGTTTACGCATCCTGTATTTGGTGAAATTATTGCTAAACATTTAGTACTTATTAATTAAACTCTGCTGTTGCTGTCTCAGACTTTTTAAATAAACTGAGTAAAGGTTGAAAAAAATTTCATAAACTATGCTTTAAAGAATATACATTTATTGTTGGATACTCCAATCTTTATTTGAAATATCTAAGAGGTATATATATTTGTATATGCCCCAAAATATGGTCAATAACCTTTTACTAAACTAAAAATCAAAAGTCAGCGCCAAGATTTTGCTACTTTTACCTTCATATACCATAAATAATAATAATAATAATAATAATAATAATAATGGATTATCCAAATTGGAAATGTGAGACATTTTAAAATGCTAAATTTTCATTAATCCCGTTGTTTGAAAAAATAAGCAGCCTGTTCATCTTTGAAATGCATTCCTATACAACACTGTAAGAAGGACTGATAGCACCTTCTTTATTAAATGGATTTCACAAACAAAAAATGTAAGTTAGTTTTTGTTTGCTTATAATACCTGAATGTTTTAGATTATTACAATGATAGGTCATTTCTAAGCCCACGTTTGATAGGACAAATACTGCTTCACAGTATTTGTCCTCATGTTTATCAGGACAAGTGCCATTTGGCCTGAGGCTCCATCCAGACAAGAAGCACCTGATCTATCCTCTGGGAAGTGTTATTATCCTGAAAAGAATTGAGGATGGCAAACTGGAGCTTCTGCATGCACACTCAAACAACGTATCCTGTATTTCTGTGTCCAAAACTGGATCCTACATCGCCTCTGGACAGGTCAACTCTATGGGCGTTAAGGTAGCCACGCTCACAACATCTTTTTATCGTAGAGTTTCTGATGCTCCAATTCCAGTTTTGCTCGTCTCCAGGCAGCAGTGATTATCTGGAACTATGCAGAGAGAACAAGCCACGCCCAGCTGCAGGTCCACAATGCTAAGGTCGAAGCAGTGGCCTTCTCTCCCAGTGAGAAGTACCTGGTGTCTCTTGGGGGCAAAGACGATGGGCGGTAAACAGCAAATACTTACAAGATTTAAAGCCCTGTACAATCTGGCCACCATGCAGGAGCAAAATCAGCAGAATGAAATCTGATGAAAAATATAAAATATATGCAAACTGTTTGTTGTGTGTTTCTCAGGATCTTTGTATGGGACATCAAGACCAAGCAGCCTATCTGTTCGAGCCAAGCTTCGGCTGGCGGTCACTGCCTCACTGTGGAATACTCCAAAACCGATGACACCATCTTTGCTTCAGCTGGCAGGTGGGCCGACAGTGTCTCCTTTAGTTCTATGATGTGTTGGAAGAGAATTAGGCGTGTTCTTGTGGTCTGATAAAGTTGAATCAAAATACCAACGGTTTCACCGTTCACAAACATATCATCAGTAGAATTTCTCTAAATACCAAGAACAACAACACTTGGACCCTTTAGTTGGTTTTACTATGTCATTACAAAAACAACTTTCTTTCTTGTTTATTGGTTCTTTATGATTGGTGTAAGAGAGCAGTTTAATCATCTATTTTACTTCCATTTCCAAGCTGAAAGTTAAAACAATTACCAGTTAACTTTCTAGAAGTTGGAATACAAAATTGGAAAGTTGAACATTTTCTCACCAACAGTGACCTTAAAATCCAACATGGATATTTTGCACATACAGCATAGTAAAATAACAACACTAAAACATACACTATACTGTACATCTTCTTTTAGAAAACCTGTTGCTACAGTGTTTGAAAATATAAAATGCAGAAAACAAAATGGAATTAGTTTGTTTTGCTAGTACTAGTTAGTCTGGTAACGCTAAAGCAATAAGGAAATCCCACTGATTGTTAAACTAGGAACTGCAACATGGACATCTGGGTTGGATGTCATTTCTAAGCCCACATTTGAGCTACAGAAGTACAGTGAATGTGAAAAACTATATAAGCAGCCACCAGCAAATTTTCCTCATTCACTGATATCCATTGCAGAACAACTAATATGTTTTTATACACCATCCATATAGTTCAAATAAAAATTTCTTCAACTCCAGTTCCACCACTGGTATTTATAAAACATTTTGAAAACCACTAAATTTAATGGTACTTTTGATATTTAGAATATAATTAATATTACAGTTTTTCTGCTCTTTATGGACCAAAACTGTATAATAAGTTGAAATTAGTTAATTAGTTGGGGAAGTTGCTTTAGTTGCCGATCTTACTTATGAAATCCTTTGTGTTTTCAAGCAGCAAAATGTGTCTTATTGGTACTGCTTTTTTTGCCAGCAAAACACTGCGAGTCTGGGAGTTTGCCAACGAAAGGATCTGGCCCACTGACTGCAGGACACACAAGCTGAAGAGAGATGTGAAATGTATAGAGGTATGAGGCATTGTTGACATTGTCTGCAGATCAGGGGTCTCCATTGCCTCTGCACAGAAATTAAAATATTCAAGAAATCATTATAGATAATTAGAAAAAAGTACAGTAAGTGCGCTGTTTTAAAATCAATGAAACTTGTTTACACAGATTTCAGAGGATGATCGGTATCTGTTCTGTGGCACTACAAGTGGAGATATAATGAAAGTCGACTTCAGGACGAAACTTCTGTGTGACTGTGGTCCTGTTAAAGCAAAGTACAGCCATGTAAGTCATCACAGCCGATGTTGTTTTATTTCTAACGCTGCACAGTTGCTCACTCACATTCTGTCTAAGATTAAAGTTATCCTTATGAAATGCTCGTTAAGAAATACAAGCAATCACTCATGTCAAGGATTTTATTGGATCTACAAATGAATGATGAGTTATGGGAATGATGCAATTAATTTACACAACAAAAATCCTGCACTGCATAACTGGATATGTAGTGGATATGAAGTATTTTCATTGTACAATGTTGTAGCCTTTTAAAACTAACTTAGTTCTGCACAAATTCACATCAGAACTTTCAGTTATTTTCCTACCTGGTCAGTTTTGGTTGATGGCCATTATGTTAGGTTTGAAATTGTGCTCTACTTTCACTATTTTTGAAGGATAAATTGAACTGTGGTCAGAGGTGGGTAGAGTACCCAGAAATTGTACTCAAGTAAGAGTAGCACTACGTAAATATATTTTTACTCAAGCAAAACTAAAAAGGTGTTATCCAAGAAATGACTCAATAATATAAAAGTATTTTGTAAAAAAGCCACTTCGAGTAACTGATTATGTCATCAGATGAGGAAACATAATTTTATGTGAAAATTCTGGTATTTTAAAGACTAAAATAAAATAAAAAAATAATGCAAAAAATAACATCATTACCAAATTGGAAATTCAGACAGAAAAAACTTTTCCAAATAAATTTTCTTCAATATAAAATGGATTAAACTAATACAGTAGAAAATGTGCTTATACATGTTTGCAAGGTAAAGTAGTTCCAATGACAATATATAGTGTTTACTGTATTTCCTTGACCTCCAAATGACACAAAGGACTCAGGAAATAGAAAATAACATTAGAACGACAAAGCTTGTGTACAAACAAGAATTCTCACTTTCTCGTAAACTGTAGGTTTGTGTCTGGGTCTGGTTCATTTTTGGTAAAAACATGTTTGTTCTTCATTCCGTAAAGTTACTCACAGTGGGTAGAGGAGTAGTGATAATTGAATAGTACTCAAGTAAAAGTAAAAAGTATAATATAGTAAAACTACTCCTAAAAGTTATTTGCTTCAAAAAGTTACTCAAGTAAATGTAACTGAGTAAATGTAGCTAGTTACTACCCACCTCTGACAGTGGTATATTGCTTTATAACCTAACCCTGCTTTAAACCACTCCACAACTTTCTTCGTGACCCATCTGTGTGTTCCATGGTCTTATCTTGGATGTATTATTATTATTATTATTATTATTATTATTATTATTATTATTATTATTATTATTATTATTATTATTATTATTATTTAGATTAATAGATAATGATATAAAACATAATGTTTTGTGTTCAGGGTGTCAATGTTCTTAAGTTGTTGGAATCTGGAGACATGCTTGTTGGCTCTGGATCTGGTACTTTGGCTCTGTGCTCCAGGAGTAACTTCAAATCTGTCAGGTGAGTCTTACCCCTTGGGTCATCCTCAAATTATTTGAGCAACATTTGATAGTGAAACCTGCTAATTTGACAGTGTTTATTATTTCAAATGCTTTTGTTTTCCCACCTCCACTTTCCCTAATAGGCAAGTCCAGGTGGAAAACGGGGTGACATCCATCTCCGTCAGTGAAGGAGGAGAGCAGCTCTTTGTTGGCACCAAGGCGGCTCAGATGTACCGTCTCAGTTTTGAAGATTTCAAAGCTGAGCTCATATCCACAGGCCACCAAAGCGCCGTCAAGGACATAGCCATTCCTCAGTAAGTTTCACTCAGGCTGTTCAGGCTGGGAAAATCAAAGACATCACTGATGGCAAAAAAAAACCTTTGTCTGGAAATATTTCTGAGCTTAAGTTTAGTCCATCATATCTAATACCACTTTTCTGTATGAGTGAGCTCCCACCAAAAACTACAACAACAAAAAAATCAGCTCTCTATTCAAGCGTTTAAAGTTATTGAAGTTGTCAGAATTTCCACTTCCCAGCTGTTTTCCCTTGTCTGCCAGGATTTTCAGAGGGTGTTTTAGAAGAACGCAGCGGTGCATCAGACAGTGTCAGTGTCCTTCACTTTCCACTGTTGGCCTGCCTCACATTTACATTTAGACTGAAACAGACTTGGTTTTCAATTTCAGTCACTATTTTACATCCAAATAAAAGCTTCTAATGATGCATTTTTCTCACAGAGGAATTCACAAACCTCTACAGGCGGCAGGTTTTACAACATAGGTATCAAACTCATGCCAGTTTGGTCCACAAAATAATTTCAAATGTCTACTACAGCTTGGCCTGCTGCTGGAAAGCACATGCACCACTAATACTACAAATCCCTGAATGTTCTGGTGGTGCGCTGGTATGTCAATCAGGAACCACAAGCCCCCCCTCCTCTGTGCGCATGCAATAGGCAACCTCATGCTACTACAAATCACATAGGTAGAAGAAGAGATGCCAGGTAGACCCAGGTGTAGAAAACTGAGCTTTGGTGGATGCTTTCTTTATGCACCTTTCCTTTGGACTCACAGGCTTTTGAAGGGTTAGATTTTCATTTTGAGAATGGATTCTTATTATTGTGAGCCTGTAAAAAGAATTTACAATGAAATGTAACCCAGAAGGCTACAAATAGAGAAAGATGCATATGATTTTTTTTTAAATTCTATTGACATTTATTTGATATTTGTTTTATTGTGTAGTAACAGTATTAAGCTTTGCTTGAAAAGGTTTATCATAATATCTGAAGAGGATGAAAAACTTCTTCAGTTGTTGACATTTTTCCCACTAACCACAAAGTTTTTCATTTTTGCCAACAGTGTGTTTGAGTTTGACACCCCTATTTTACAATTATGCAAACACTTCTTCAGCATAACCTCAATTCCCTTGTTTGCTCACTATAGGGTGACATAATTATGCAACGTCTGTTATGAAGTTGGACAAACTGCAGGTCAATACTTTACTTTGCGTCTTTTGTATTGTGTTCTAGTGCCACCTCTAAGTTATTTGCAACTTGCTCTGGGGAGGAACTCAAGCTGTGGCTCGTAGACAAGCCCAAAGAGCTGCTGTGCATCACTGTTCCTGGCGTGGTCTGCAACTCCCTGGACTTCATGTTTGATGGATGCAGCATCATCAGTGGTGAGAGTCAGACAGCACACATTGGAGATTTTTTCCTTTTAAAAATTAAATTACGTAGCTTTTTCCTCCACATCCCAATTGTGCTCTACATAGTGTTGGACTATCACATGAAACCCCAATAAAATACAATTACGTTTGGGGTTGTAATGTGACAATACTCTGAATACTATGCACTGTATCCATCTAAGAGCAACATAAAGCTGTGCTTCATCCATCTCAGTCTCAGCTGTCCAGAAGTTGATCACTAGTACAAAGTATTTATCACCTTCACAACAGTGGAAGTACCGATTTTTCTTTTGTTCTAGCGTGGAATGATGGTAAGATCCGCCTGTTTGGACCAGAAAAAGGGCAGCTGATGCTCATCATTAACAACGCTCATGGAATGAGTGTGACGGCCATCGCTGGCACCAAGGACTGCAAAAGGATTGTCAGCGGAGGAGAAGAGGGGAAAGTCAGTATTTTCTAATATTCACTTTAATATTCAAAACAAGAAAAGATAAAACATTTCTGACAAATTAAGAAGTCATTTATTTACAAATGCTAAAGCTATTAAGAAAGGGGCATGCCTCAATAGGTTGTATTGGTTTAGAAAAATAAGAATAAGTAATGAGGAAGAAAGAGTTTGTCATTTGCAGGTGCATGTATGGGAACTGCTGCCTTGTAGCCACCAATTGCTGGAGATCATGGCGGGGCACAGAGCTGCTGTGTCTTGTGTCAAAATCAAGAGCAACGACAAGGAGTGCGTCACAGCCAGCTCTGACGGCACCTGCGTCATCTGGGACTTAGTGTAAGTAAAGCTCATCTGGAGAGTACATCACACACATCAGCACTGGAAAGAACACACGCACACACACACCTGCTATACTTGTGATGACATTGTATTGACTTCCATTGATTTTACTATGCCTAACCCAGACACTTTCCCTAACCCTAACAATTAGTGGCACATGCCTAACCCTAACCTTAACCTAAACCTAATTCACACCATACCTCTAAACCTAACTAGTAGAGTTTAATAGCTAGTTAAACATTGTGTGGACCAGGCAAAATGTCCTTACAACTATAAATGTCCACACAATGCCGGTGGCCTGTCAAAGGTTGGTCCACACAAGTATAGCTATACATGTACACACACACACTTATTCTTTAAATCTTTATATATGTATAGCTCTAGCAAAAGGTTGTAGAGTTTGGTTGGATTGCAGTTATTACATGCTCGTTCTTACACCACAACAAATTTAATTCTGCTGCGATCAAGTGAAGTGGAAAGGATATGTCAAGGCATATTACTACATCATTTCATCATGGCGTTCAATTAAACCTTCCTTACAAGATTTAGTGGTCTCAGTGGCAAGGAGCAGAACATAGGGATCCTACGCAGTCAGGAAAAGTATTAAATTAAAAAATTTTCCAGAATAGGTGGGGGCAAATGGCACTATGGGAGCTCTCTGTCTCATTTACCATCCATCCAATAGTTTTACCAGATTCCATATTTGAACTATGATCACTATAGAAACATATGCAACATTTTTACAGAGAACGTTTGTATTTCTGCTTTGAAAATGAAAATAACAGATGGAGTGAGATAGAAATTTCAGTCTAAAAAAGTTTTGAAATTGGACATGAGAAATGCTAAGAAGGCTGTCTTTGTTTCCGTCTGTAATAAGATTAAAATACTGATGCTGGGACTTTGTGTCTGGCTTGTAGAGGATGAATAAAATGAATTGAGCTTAATATCTTTAAGCAACATGCTCTCTGTAATCAGAACTACTCCCCGTCTCTGTGTAGTTCTGACATGCTTAATGTTTCTTTAGCTCAAAAGCAAATCAGTAAAACTCGATCTTCTGTTTCTCCTTGTTCAGACACTTTAGAGCCATTCAAAGGATCAAAGCAGGCACTCTTCTCCGGACCGTGTGCTACCATCCAGAAGGATACCAGATCATCACTTGTGGATCTGACAGGAAGGTGTGTTTAGAACCTTTTCAAAACATTTTGAAACAGTTCTACAATGTCTTACAAAAGTGTTTAGCATTTTATTTTTAAATTACAACCACAAACTTCAAAGCGTTTTATTGAGATTTTATGTGATTACTCAACGCAATGTAGCATAGAAATGTAAAGTGTTTTTTAGGTGTAAAAAATCTGTTTTACAAATGAAAATCTAGAAGGTGTCCGGCGTGTTTGGTGTTCAGAACCACCTCTTGCTGCAGTTAAAGTTACAGCTTTTATTGTGTGTCTGCCCCGATCTTTGCATATCTATAGACTGAAATTATTTTATATTCTACTTTACAAAACAGCTTAAGCTTGGTCAGATTTTGTGGGAAGCATTTGTGAACATCGATTCTCATGTCTTGCCACAGATCCTAAATTGCATTCTAACATCAGAATAAACTTTGATCTAATCCATGTCATTGTGGTTGTCCATTAATGGTTTGTTAAAGTGCAGACTTAGTTTTCTACTACACCTCCACATGTTTCCTGTGTCCCCTACAATTTCAGGATTGTTAGGAGTTTTTGTTTTGAGTTTCAGTGATTTCATTTCTTTATTTTATCATATCAATTTAGTTTATTTCTCAGTGTTAGCTTCTGTAATGTTTTACTTTAGGATTATGGTTTAGTGATTCTAGGTTTATCTTCTTTTCATATTCTCACCTCCTGTCTCCCCATTTATAATTTTGTTTAATTGCTTTTTGGGTTGATTTGACCTTTTATTAGTTTTCTCCTTTTTTCATCATTTTTCTCTGTGTTAGTTCTATTTTGCTTCAATTATCTCCTTAGAATTGTCTTATGATTTTAATCTCTTGATAGTGTTTCCTTCCTGTTAGTTTTCTCTCCTCTCTTCCCTGTTCATTAGTACTTTTACTTTAAGTTTCTCTTATGCTCCTTTAGTCTTATTTTCTTAGACCTCTTCCATCCTTGGTTTCCTTAGAGTTAGTTTTATTAGTTTTCTCATTAAGAATTATTTTCTGTCCAGTCTTCTCTCCTGTTTCCTGCTTTGTTTTTCTTCTCTGTTTTCTCCCTGCCATTCTGCTTCCCTGCCCAGCTGCTAATTACCTCTACCTGATCTCAACCTCTCACCTGCATCTGCTTTCCACTAATTAGTCCTCTCTGGTTTCTCTCTGTCGCTTCCACTCCTCCTCGGTATATTCAAGCTCTCCGGTTCACCTTGTTCTCCACTGGCTCCTTCCGTATTTTTACCTGGAATCCCTTGTGACAGCTTTTCCTGTAAGTTGTTAACTAAATCACATTTTTATTCTATAAGCCTAGTTCTTTGCATTTGGGTCCTCCTTGAAACAATCAAACATGTCCTACATCTAGTGATGGTGAGATGAAGCCCCATGAGGCACTGAACTACTTGAGCCACTGAACTACTTGAGCCAGTTGGTTCAAGAAAGGGTTCTGCTCATTGGGCTTCATGTGAACACAAACCCCCCTACTGGCCAGGTACATAATCACAGGCAGCTGTAGCTCTTAACCACTTAATGTGTGATGCATTAAAGTTTTAAGTCTGCTATGGTTCTTGGGAATGACTATGAGTTCCAAAAAAATATCTCCACATAAAATATTACAAATGTAAATAATAAAAATATTTGTTAACGTATTCTGTCTGTAAATTATCCCAAAACGATAGTATCATATGTTATGGCAGGTTGTATAATGTTTTTGTGTCACTTGAGGCAAAAGGCATGGGCTTAAGCAGGCAGAGGAAACTGAAAATGCTTGTGGAACTAAGAAGAGAGCACTGAAAATGATTGTGTATCTTGGGCAATGATATACAAAACAGGGGGAATACATTTTTATTCAGAAATAGCAGTTTCTCAACAGTTTTAGGTTTTAAGCGATTCCTTTTTCTTGACACCACCTCACCAACCTTCCAAAACACTCTTTCACAAGGCACAGAAGATGCAGGTGTACACAAAAACAGTACTAGACTATATACATTGGGGTACAGCTGTTTTTGCTTTTCCCAATACTCCAGGGGGGGTTCCAGCCTGCTAATATTTGGCTCCCAAACAGGGGGAATCCTCCTCTTCCTAGCTGGCTCCATCCTCTCACTTATCTCTCTCTCCACACTCTCCTAAATTAGGGTGACCATATTTTTATTTCTAAAAAAGAGGACACTTTGAACAGTCCTGAAACACTGTCATGACTGTGACCAGACTTTTGATTTTAACATATTTAAAGCATGCATTCTCCATGTGGTTAGAAAGAACAGTTAAATAACAAACTTCAGATAGGCTTTCACAAGTGCAAAAATGACTTTAAAATCTCTAGAAATTAATTAATAGAAATAATTACTCTTCCGAATTAGAAAATGTACCAGACACAGTAATAGTTTGCTTTACTGGACAAAAATTTAACAAAAATCTGAAATAACATTCTGAGAAAACAGGTATTTTCTTTTCAATGTAATAATAAAATTAAAAATCAGCAGTCTCAAAAACACAATAATGCCTGCTCCATTTTTTAGATTTTGTCTTCATCCTCTTCAGTCAGTTTATAGATGAATTATTATTATAGATTTCATTTCCATGTGGACCTACTAGATCTTTGCCACTTTTGTCACTGACAGAAACACATCTGCCAGCTATGCCAGCTCTGTTTGTCTGTAAAGCTACACTTGCGCTTTAATATCTTGTAAACAGTCGCAATGCCGTACGCGTAGCACGGCCAAGGGCAAAGTGGTGCAGCGTATCAAAGCCCACTGTCTTACATCTATGAAACGGATCAAACATTTTCATCAATCTATGATCATCAATCTATCTGTCTCTATACTCTCAAAACTATATAAACGCTAACCAAACTCTCCTTTCCAAACTCCAAACGGACTGCAACTCTCCTACAAAAACCTAAATTTTGAATGGAGCCTGAGGGGATTTATATGGCTGTCAAACCACTCAGCAGACTCTAAACCAATTCCTGAAGCAGTCACGTGGTACAGCCGGGCAGCGGGGCTTCAGACGTCATCGTTTCCGGCTCCTCCCCTAAATGAAGCAGGCCTCGATACGCGCTTTGTGGAAACGCCCCCCTCCACTGCTTCGTAACCTCGGCACACATCGTAACATCACTACATAGATGGCTTGTGGCCAACTTTGAATAGGCCATCTTAACAGTTTCTTTTAGCAATGTTTCTTTTATACTCCTTTCATAAAGGACAGATTTGTGGTGTGCATGAAAAACATTTGTCTTGTAAACAAATTCTTCCAACTGAGCTGTGGATCTCTGCAGCTCCTCAAGAGTTTCCATGGGGCTCTAGATTACTTATCTGATTAATGCACTCCTTGCCTAGTTTCAGACTAGTCAGCTTAGGTGGACAGCCATCATTTGGTTGGGCTGCATTTGTCCCATTATTTCCATTATAAGATGATGGATTGATCAGTGCTTTGTGAGCTGTTTTAAACTTCAGAGATTGATATATACCCTCACTCTATTTTTTACCTCCCCACAACTTTCTCCCTGACCTGTCTGTAGTGTTCCTTGGTCTAAATTATTATTATTTTTAACCTTGGATGTTTTCTGCTCAGTGGAAATGAAGCATAACCAACATCGGCTTCTTAGGTGACATTTAAGGACAATTGGTTGACTGCACATTGTTTAGTGATAGCTGACTAAGTTCCTTTTCTCTGCACAAGAAACGCATCCCCATAGCATGATTCTACCAACACTATGCTTCGTCAGGGTGCCTTGTTAGTAGTTGTGCCAGGAACTTTTCATTTTCAAGTTTAATTTTCAAAATCTGTGGTTGTAACACAACAAAAATTTGACAAGTTCAATGTGTATGAATAGTTTTGGGGTGTAATCATTACATCCAGTTGAAGGACTTTACAGTAGAGCCATATTTAACATATAACATGGACAAACACACATCGATATGCAGATTGGGAGTGCACAGACATGTGACGGTAGATGAAGATGGAATCCAACCTACAGCTTTCCGACTTTCCTCAAACGCCCCTCCTATTAAGTTATCTCGTGATCTTTAAAGTGAGCTATTTATTGTATTTTCTTTTGAAGGGTTGTACAACTCAGTTAGCATGTATCAGAGCAAAACTGAGCTGTTACTGTATTATGGAAAATTATTCATGATATAAAAATGGTTTACAATTGCAGTCCAGGTTCATCATTACTTGGGTGTTTTTATTTTCACGCAGAATCTCCGTCCAGTATCTCTCTCTGCTGCTCTTACTCTTTCTTGTTGGAACAGCAGGGAGAAGCAAAGTAATAACCTTGCACAATCACTCACACCGGTATGTCAACACGTCGGTTTCGGTGGCTTGCTGTTTGTTCCTCGGCTCCACATAATTAAGCCATTGTGTTGGCTAACAGCAACTGGGACAAAAAAACAGGCATGCTTTATTTAGGGAGTACGTTTGATTAACTGGGCGCTGCTGATTTGCATGAGGTCAAAGACGCCACAGGAGAGCAAGACACTTTGCTTCTAATTGTGCGCTTTATCCTCATCCCTTGAACCTAGCCACACGCTACACTCATATTGCTGTCTTTCCTGCATGCAGAGATGTGAGGACAAGTTGTGCTGATTAAAGCATCACTGTGTGTCGGATATAAGTGGGGAATGAGTAAGATGGAGGCATTCAGAGAAAGCGAGGGAGAGGAGGTAGGGTGCGGATGTGCATGTGCCACCCAAGTGCCAGCCAGACCCACCATCTGCTCATTCCAAGACACGGGCGCTCTGTGTGAGACAACAAACAGCAACACTCTCTCTCCTCTTCTGTTTCAGTCAGTCCTCACCTCCCACCCTCCCTCTGTGTCAGATCATGGGAATTTGACCAACACGACTCATGAAAAAAAAAAAAACAGAAAGGTGGCCAAAAAGTATAGCATCAGAACTTGGTGTCCCAGACAGGTTACATATTTGAGATGAGATGGAATACAAATAATCATATTAATGGTTCAGTAAAGACAGACCATCATCTGATCATGTTGCTGCTACCATCCCTCATATAGGGTTTGGAAGCTTCCTAAAATCTAGTAAAAGCTTAGATTTTTTTACTTATTTGTTTGAGGTGTTGATGTCAACGGCAAATCTCAGTTTCCCACAGGAATAGTTGAGAATTTTTAAAGTGAAATTCTGCTAAACTCTAAGGTGATTATTTCTTACCTCAATAAGTTAACATTATATTCCCTCCTGAAAATAGGATAAGCACGAGTTATTGTTTCCTTGCTTAGCAGTGATCACAGAGCTGTAGTGGAAGATTTCACTGATTGGTTTAGATCCTCTTTCTTGAACATAAATAAAACAAAACAAAAATAATTCACTAAAGGAAACAGCCTATTCAATCTTCTTCTCGTCAAGATCGAGAACCAAACATTGGAGGTTGTCAGCAGTTACAAGTACCTTGGTACCCACTAGGAGACTAGCTGTCTGTTGATCTCCATGTCGATGGGGTTTGTAAGAAAGCTAATCAGCGCGTGTATTTTTATCGGACGTTTCGTAGGTTAAATGTTGACAGAACTTTTACGAAAATGTTTTCTTGTTTTATTGAATCCTTTGTAACTTATTCATTTATCTGTTGGTACGGCTCCCTTTCCCTCAAAAGTAAAAACAGACTGCAGGGGATTGTAAAACTGTGCATAAAGATTGCATGTATTAAGCTGAATGATTTATAAGCCTTATACAAAACCAGAGTCTTCACAATGGCTCGCTCTATCCTTCAGGATCAGGATCACTGCATAATTTCCAGCTTCTTCCATCAGGGCGTAGACACATCTTTCCAAGATGCAGGACAAACGGATATAGGAACTCTTTTATCCCTGCTGCTGTTGTCTTACTAAATAAGTAGTTTCTCAGATTATTTATAATTTCTCATTTCTTATTTATTTTGTTTACATGTTTAAGGTGAATGCTGTTTGTTTTTTTCCTCTTTTACTGCTGGCTGCACAACAAATTGCTCCACGGTCACAGGGAAAATAAAGACACATTGAACCTCAATTTTAGAGCTATAGTTTCATAAAACTTTGGGGTTTCATGTCCAATAAACTCAGCAAAAAAAGAAACATCCCATTTTCAGGACTGTGTATTTTAACAATAATGTTGTAAAAATCCAAATACTACAAATCTTCATTGTGAAGGGTTTAAACAATGTTTTCCATGCATGTTCAATTAACCATAATCAATTAATTAACATGCACCTGTGGAATGGTCGTTAAGACCTTAACAGCTTACAGAAAGTAGGCATTTAAGGTCACAGTTCTAAAAACGCAGGACACTAAAGAGACTTGTCTACCGACTGTGAAAAACACCCAAAGAAAGATGCCCAGGGTCCCTGCTCATCTGCATGAACGTGCATTAGGCATGCTGCAGGGAGGCATGAGGACTGCTGATGTGGCTAGGGCAAAAAATTGCCATGTCCGCACTGTGAGACGCCTAAGACAGCGCTACAGGGAGACAGGAAGGACAGCTGATCATCCTCGCAGTGGAAGACCACGTGTAACAACACCTGCACAGGATCGGTACATCCGAATATCACACCTGCGTGACAGGTACAGGATGGCCACAACAACTGCCCGAGTCACACCAGTAACACACAATCCCTCCATCAGTGGTCAGACTTTCTGCAATAGGCTGAGAGAGGCTGGACTGAGGGCTTGTAGGCCTGTTGTAAGGCAGGTCCTTACCAGACATGACCAGCAACAACGCCGCCTATGGGCACAAACCCACCTTCGCTGGACCAGACAGGAGTGGCAAAAAGTGGTCTTCACTGATGAGTCACGATTTTGTCTCACCCCCCTGGTGATGGACGGATTCGTGTTTATCGTTGAAGGAATGAGCGTTACACCGAGGCCTGTACCCTGGAGCGGGATCGATTTGGAGGTGGGGGGTCCGTCATGGTCTGAGGCGGTATATCACATCACCATCGGACTGAGCTTGTTGTCTTTGCAGGCAATCTCAATGCCTTGCGGTACAGGGAAGACATCCTCCTCCCTCATGTGGTACCTTTTATGCATGCTCATCCGGACATGATCCTCGAGCAGGACAATGCCACCAGCCATACTGCTCGTTCTGTGCGTGAGTTTCTGCATGTCAGTGTTCTGCCATGGCCAGCGAAGAGCCCGGATCTCAATCCCATTGAGCACGTCTGGGACCTCTTGGATCGCAGGGTGAGGGCTAGGGCCATTCCCCCCAGAAATGTCCAGGAACTTGCAAGTGCCTTGGTGGAAGAGTGGGGCAACATCTCACAGCAAGAACTGACAAATCTGGTCCAGTCCATGAGGAGGAGATACACTGCAGTACTTCAAGCAGCTGGTGGCCACAACAGATACTGACTGGTACTGTTGATTTTGAGCCTCCCTTCATTCAAGGACACATTATTCTATTTCTGTTAGTCACATGTCTGTGAAACATTTTTAGTTTATGTCTTATGGTGTTGACTCTTTTAGTGTTTATACAAATATTTACACACATTAAGTTTACTGAAAGTAAAGTTTACTGAAACAGTTGAAAGTCAGAGGACGTTTCTTTTTTTGCTGAGTTTAGATGCAGAAGATACAAATGTACATGTACAGAAAAAGACTCAGCACGTGGCTGATTTTGAGCAATAGCACATAAATATCCAAAAGATTTTCAACAGAGAAAAACTGATGACACCGATTGTATATTTTGATAGCTGTCTCATCCATCGTTGTGAATAGTCTGAGAATGATTTGTAATAGCATAATGAAATGTATTTAAAAAATGTTGACTAAAATCACACCTAGAAGAAATTTATTATTTCTCCTGAGGAATACCCTTTTTAACAGTAAACCAGAAAAAAGAAGCAAACTATTAAACTAAAGTTGCTGCCTTTAAGTTCAAAGAGGAATTGACATTTTTTATGCATTTTATTTTGAAAATGTAAACAATTGTCAAATTTACCACTGCACTATGCTTAAAAAGGTTGTAGTGAGGAATGTGCACAATTGCATGACATCCTTCTTCTATTTTTTTAGAAGATTATTCATTCATGAAGGTCTTAGAAAGAAATGTCCTTTTTACTTTCAGCCGCTCTGTTTTGTGAGTCTTTTTTCAGATGGTCTTTCAGGCAGGCCAGACCTTTTTTTAATAAGAGACAGATCTAGACATCATCAGTATGTGAAAAAAGCATACAATGGGGCAAAAAAGTATTTGGCAGCCACTGACTGTGCAAGTTGTCCCACTTAAAAAGATGAGAGGTCTGTAATTTTCATCATAGTTACACCTCAACTATGAGAGACAAGGTAGAAAATATCCAGGAAATCACATGTATGATTTTTAAAGAATGTATTGGTATAATTGTACATAAAATAAGTATTTGGTAAATAACAAAGGGTCTCTTCAATACTTTGTAATGTAACATTGGTTAACAATGACAAAGGTCAAACATTTCCTGTATAGGTCTTCTCCAGGTTTGCACACACTGTAGCTGGTATCTTCAATGCATATCGCCTCTAGAGCTGTGATGTTTTGGGGCTGTTGCTGGGCAACACAAACTTTCAACTCCCTCACAGATTCTCTATTGGATTGCTTTTTACATAGCCACTCCTTCGTATCCCGGGCGGTGTGTTTGGGATCATTGTCATGCTGGAAGATCCAGACACATCTTCAATGCTCTCACTCATGAGAGGAGGTTTTTGCCCAAAATCCCACGACACATGGCCTAATTCAACCTTTCCTTAATACGGATCAGTCGTCCTCTCCCCTTTCCAGAAAAGCAGCCCCAAAGCATGATGTTTCCACCCCCATGCTTCACAGTGGGTATGGTGTTCTTGGAATGGAACTTCTTTCCCCTCCAAACACGGCAGGTGGTGTTTACACCAAAGAGTATTTTTGTCTCATCAGACCACATGACATTCTTCCAATCCTCCACTGGATCATCCAGATGGTCTCTAGCAAACTTTAGACAGGCCTGGACATGTGCTGGCTTAAGCAGGGGGACCTTTAGAGTGCTGCAGGATTTTGATCCATGACGTCGTAGCATGTTACCAATGGTAACCTTTGTTACTGTGGTCTCAGCTCTCTTCAGGTCAGTGACCAGTCCCCCCATATGTAGTTCAAGGCTGTTTCTTCACCATTCTCAAGATTATGTTTACCCCAGACGGTGAGATCTTGCATGGAGCTCCAGGTCGAGGGAGATTGTCAGTAAGATATTTTATTTATTCCATTTTCTAATAATTCCTCCAACAGCTGAGCTCTTCTCACCAAGCTGCTTGCCTATTGTAGATTGGCTCATCCCAGTCTTGTGCAGGTGTACAATGTTGTCCCTGGTGTCCTTGCACAGTTCTCTGGGCTTGGCCTTGGTAGAGGTTGGAGTCTGACTGTTTGAAGGTGTGGACAGGTGTCTTTCATTCAGATAACAAGTTCAAACAGGTGCCATTAATACAGGTAATGAGTGGAGGATAAAAATTCTTCTTAAAGTAAGAGGTCTGTGAGGGCTAGAATTCTTGCTTGTTCGTAAATACTTATTGTACTTGTGTCTTTGAAGCAATGTCAGTTGCAGAAAGATGCAATTATCTTTGTGCAGGTTGCTCAAATCGCTTTGATTAATAACAACAAAACGTGGATGTGCTATATAGTTCCTTCAACTTGCACCCCTTTCAAGGCAAGCAAGACACAGCTTTGGTAGCAAGAGCTCAGATGAAGCGATTGGAATGAGCAGATGATTAAAAATGCTACAATCTACAGAAATTAGTTCATATCAGGTAAGCGTTGACCAGCTGGTCGCCCTACTTTTTTCTTTTGCGTTACCTGTCATTTTGACAGACAGGATAAAAAAAATCCAGTCATAATAATTATTACATATTCAGTGGTATTTGTCATTCATTTTTAATTATTATTCAATCCGAAAACAAACTGAACAGAGAATCCACATCGTGCCCTCAGAGATTGAGCAGATTATTAAACTACATGTAATAATTATGAACATTTCACCTTCTGTGGCCTGAACGCTCAGAATGGAGTTAAACTGCACTCCTTCTTATAGAGGCAGAATCCGCACTCTGTTGCCACATTTCTGTTGAACATTTCTCTAATTGAAGTGATCAGAACTCGGCAAGACTCTGAATGGCAGCTTTTCTGATGCTTCAGCAGGAGGAAATCCCCACATGCGCTCCTTCTGCATCAGTGGTTAAGCTGAAGTGATCTGTCCTATTTCTATTCCAAATGGGTAACAGTTTCATGGTATGTCAGGATATAATTTTGCTTCCCGACAACTTTTTGCCGAATTACTCCATCAGTTATGTACCTCTATTGATCATGTTTACATGACAACATATCATGTGCATAGCCCAAGTTCCTGGTGGATTTCAGTCTTGGCTTGAGACAGAACCAGGCAAAGTTTTGTACCCCTTTTTTTATGGACTGTAGATGTTGACAGACTTAAGTTTTTTGTTTTTTTTCACAAGATTTGAGATCTTCAAGATGTTGCCAAGAAGTACAGTATTTAGATTTAACCACTCTCATTGCTCATAACATATTTGGAGGTGGTCTGTTGGTGGCAGATGCATTAGAAAAATATGTATAAATATGAATTCTAAAAGTTTCATTTCAGTGTTCCTAACAAAGGCTTCCTGTTGGTGCTTGTGTTGTTGTAATATATGTTTTGCCATATTATTTCATTGACTTAAGTCGAAAAATGCTGCACATCTCCCATCCCTGTACCTGGGATTTTTATTAAACGATTATTGCTTTGAGAGCAATGTTGAGCTCTAAAACAATAAAGAGTCCATCCATCCATCCATTTTCTATACCCGTCCATCCTATGCCTTGTGGGGGGGCTGGTGCCTATCTCCAGCGTTCAAGGGGCGAGACGCAGGGTACAGTTCATCGCAAGGCAACACAGAGATGTACAGGACAAACAACCATACACACCCTCATACCTAAGGGCAATTTTAGAGAGACCAATTCACCTAACAGTCATGTTTTTGGACTGTGGGAGGAAGCCAGAGAACCCACGCATGCACTGGGAGAACATGCAAACTCCATGCAGAAAGACCCCAGGCTGGGATTTGAACCCAGGACCTTCTTGCTGCAAGGCAACAGTGCTACCCACACAGTAAAGTTGCATTTCTCTTCCTCAATTGCGTTCTACACAGGGTCTTGGACAGACAAATGAAATCCTTTCTGAGAGGACTCAGAGATGTTTGGACACGTTTTAAGGAACTCTGTGTCAGGAGAACTTTAGCTTTTCCACAGAGCAAACTGTCCACACTGATAAACAGCGCCTTAAAAAAGTATTTAAACCCCTTAAACTTCTTTCAAGTTGTGTTACATTACGGTCACAAACTTAAATGTATGTTGTTGGCCTTAAATGTGATAGACCAACACAAGGTGGAAAAGACACACACAAATCTTCATAAATAAAATTATTTCTATTAAGAATAAAATCATTGGCATCCTCCCAAACATGATTGCTTCTTCCTTAGTAAATGAGGCAGCATCGGAAAGAACTGTAGAACCTCATTTGTGCTTAGGCTGTTTTGATTCAGTCGAGCTTTCAGAATTGTCAAAAATATTAGCCTCATCTAAACCTTCAACTTGTATGTTGGACCCAATCCCAACCAAATTATTTAAGAAGTGTTTCATTTGGTTCCTGGCCCCATTTTGGATATGATGAATCTATCCTTAGTAAACGGATACATACCACAAGAATTTAAAATAGCTGTAATTAAACCTTTACTCAAGAAACCTTCCCTTGATTAAGATAACTTAGTGAATTACAGACCTATATCTAACCTTCCTTTCTTATCCAGAATCCTTGAGAAAATTGTTGCTAATCAAGACTGTGAGCATCCAAACAGTAACGAGCTGTTTGAAGAGTTTCAGTCAGGTTTTAGAGCTCATCATAGCACTGAAACAGCACTGGAGAAGGTTACTAATGATATTCTCATGGCCTCAGATAATGGACTTGTGTCGGTTCGGGTTCTGTTAGATCTCAGTGCTGCTTTTGACGCAGTCGATCATAATATTCTCTTAGAAAGGCTTGAACATGTTGCAGGGATCAAAGGAACAGCACTAGGCTGGTTTAAATCATATTTTTCTGATAGATTCCAGTTTGTTCATCTAAATGATAAAGCTTCTTCACTCTCAAAGGTTACTTGTGGAGTTCCACAGGGTTCTGTGCTTGGACCAATTCTTCTCACCATATATATGCTCCCAATTGGTAGAATCATTAGACAGCATGGGATATATTTCCACAGCTATGCAGATGATACACAACTATATTTATCCATAAATCCTGATGAACCCAGTCAGTTAGGTAGATTACAGGCATGTCTGGAAGATATAAAAACATGGATGAATCTAAACCTTTTGCTTTTAAATTCTGACAAGACAGAAGTTGCTGTCTTTGGACCAGACGTTCTAAAAAAGAAACTGATTAGTCAATCACTTCATCTGGATGGCATTAAATTGGCCCCCAGTAATAACGTAAAGAACCTCTGCGTTATTTTTGACCGAGACTTGACATTTAAATCCCATATTAAACAGGTTTCTAGGATTTCCTTCTTTCACCTCTGGAATATTGCTAAAATTAGAAACATCCTGTCCAGGAGTGATGCTGAGAAACTAGTCCATGCATTTGTTACCTCAAGGCTGGACTACTGTAATTCTTTACTCTCAGGAAGTCAACAAAATGCCATTAAAAGCCTTCAGTTGATCCAAAATGCGGCAGCAAGAGTTCTGATGAATATTCAAAAGAGAGATCACATTTCTCCTGCTTTAGCTTTCCTTCATTGGCTCCCTGTTAAATCCAGAATAGAATTTAAGATCCTTCTTCTTACATACAAAGCCCTTAATAATCAAGCTCCATCATACATCAGAGATCTAATTGTTCCATATGTTCCTAACAGAGCACTTTGTTCTCAGACTGCAGGTTTACTTGTTGTTCCTAGGATTTCTAAAAGTAGAATGGGAGGCAGATCTTTTAGTTATCAGGCTCCTCTCCTGTGGAACCAGCTCCCAGCTTTAGTCCGTGAGGCAGACACTCTGTTTACTTTTAAGGCCAGGCTTAAAACTTTCCTTTTTGATAAAGCTTATAGTTAGAGTGGCTTAGGTCATCCTGAGCTATCTCTGTAGTTATGCTGCTATAGGCTTAGACTGCTGGAGGACAGACTTACCAATTTTCTTCACTCTGCTACTTCCTTTTCTCCTACGACTCTCCAGTTGTATTACAGTACATGCTGCTATTTCGACTGTTAACTTTGTTTTCTCTCAGTGTTTTTCTCTCCATAGAAGATATACCTGGTCTGGTATCCTGCTTGGCTGCAATGCCCTGTTGGACGGGGGGCATCGACTGGGATGATGCTCAAAGTGGCTGAACATCCACTGTGTCCTGTTATCAACTTTTTACTTTCTGTAACATAGAAAGTTCTCTTATATCAGATCTTCTGTTCCTTCTGCGTCTCTGCTCTGTCTTCTCAAACCCCCAGACGGTCGTGGCAGATGGCTGCTCCTACTGAGCCTGGTTCTGTTGGAGGTTTCTTCCCGTTAAAGGGGAGTTTTTCCTCTTCACCGTCGCTACATGCTTGCTCAGTATGAGGGATTGCTGAAGGATTGCTGTGATTGGAAAGTCTGCCCAACCTCACGCCAATGACTGACGCAATCTGCTGGGATTCCTTAAATAGGAAACTTTTTAACTGATTGGAATGTTTGTATAATTGTATTGAAATGACTTCTTGTTAAGTGCCTTGAGATGACATCTGTTGTGAATTGGCGCTATATAAATAAACTGAATTGAAAATAAAATCTGTATTTGTATTTATCCCCTTTTACTTTGATACACCCATCAAAAATAAAACAAATATGAACCAATAAAATCCTTGGGTTTCAAAGGCTTGTTGAAGAAAATTAATGAATGCATCATAAAGACCAAGGAGCACAGTGGACAGGGTAGGGAGGAAGTTCTGGAGAAGTCAGACGCAGGGTTAAGTTCTAAAACAATATTTTAAGGTTTGAACATTTAATAGAGCACTATTCCATACATCATCTGAAAAACAGAGTGTAGGTTAAATGCAAATCTACAAAACACTGCTGTCCACCTAAACTGACAGGCCAGGCAAGTGGAGCATTGATCCGTAGCTTTGGTGGGTGAATCTGTTGAATTTCAGTGTGTTACCAAGATATTTGCTCTAATAAACCTCCTCAAAGTATCAGCCTTTTCATAGGGGTAATATTGGCCCTGCTGAATATTGGAGGCCGCACTTTGAATACCCAAAGCATCTTCATGTGTTAAAACACCCTAAATCCAATTCAAAGTCTTTGTCAAGGCCTAAACTGATGTTTATAGATTCTCTTCATCCAATCTGACAGAGCTTAAGATATTCTGCAAAGAGAAAAGGGCAACATATTCAACCTGTAGATTTGCAAAGCTGTTGGATACATAACCCCAAAGTCATGCAACTATAACTGGTTGTGATGTACCAAAAAGGAAAAAACGAACGCTTTTGCAAGGCTCTGTGCTTTCCTTCAGTTGTGGAAGGCTTAAATCACTCTGTAATCTGTTTAGCATGTACTGCACTAGCCTTGCATTGCTCTGTGAACTTTTTCTTAGCACTTATACAAATATATCTGACTAAACAAAATCTCCCTCTAAGGTTTTTGTCAGTGGATGCATTTTAGTAACTAACTCCACCTTTACTAACAATTCCAGCAGCTGTTTGGGAGGTTTTACTCAGCTTGTTTGTGTAAATGACAAGAAACGGCTGCTCTTGCTCTGCTATAAGTAACTTCTGTCCATGACTGCCATTAGTAAGGTTTGCTACTTTAACATCTGTCAAAATGTGGGGACGATTAAAGGCGATTTAGATCAGCTGGAAAGTTTTTAGTCAGCTCGTTTACACATGGCAGTTAGAATAGAGCTGCACACACAGCTTTAGTTAACTATAATGAAAATTACTATTATGTGACATGATACAGCAATAGCATGACAGCATACAGATACCACCTCTTGCCTGATCATAGGCCTTGCCTTGTCAAAATGTAATATTTAGGAAGTTGTTCTCTTCAAAAATTCCTAAGAAATGTGAGAATTCAATCAATAACTACAACTTTTGCTTCTCTTATGTCAGGTTTTCATTCTCACAGCGAGTGCAAGTAGTGAATCCATCATAACTGGCACTGTAACCTCATGTTGTCTGTGTGCTAATCTGATTCTCAGATCACTTACTGGGACCTGTTGGACGGCTCTTCCATCAGAGAACGGGAGGGCGCCCAGTCAGGGGCCATCAACAGCATGCATGTCACACAGGGCGGCAGCCACTTTGTGACAGGTCTGTGGCTGTCAGTGTTGCTCCTGCATTGTCACCGGTGTTACTGAACCTCTTCTAGGTTTATTGGTCATCACATACAGTTCTAGGGTCTCATTTATAAAACTTTTTATTTGTATCTAGCACACATTTAACAAGGTAATTGCGTGCGATCCTTACTAAAACCGTACTTAAGCTCAACCAAATAAATGTCCTGATTTGATTTGATTTGAGTACACACAGCTGTATGCAGTTTCCGCTTTATAAATCACACTCTCCCTAGAAATGTGCTCAGGGGATTTTGGATCATATCCAGCCCCCTGCGCACCCACTTTCTGCCATAGATGGTCAATGCAAAGTGCCCAGTGAATATTCATAACAAACTTTATTTATAAAGCGCTTTTCATACAAGAATTGCCTCACAAAGTGCTTTACAGATTAAAATGACCCCACATAAACTACATTCCCATTCCTCCCCCACAGATTTAAAAGCATGATCACAGTTATGCCCCCCAACCCAACTCCCACGCACACACACAGTGTCTGCTAAAAGCAGTTCTCAAAGATGAGAAAGTCCAAGACAATTAAGACACTTAAAAACCATTAAAAAAACCTTAAAATTGATCCTAAAACGTACTGGTAGCCAATGCACTTAATTTAAGACGGGTGTAATATGTTCCCTCTTCCTGGTCTTCGTCAGGACACGTGCTGCTGAATTTTGTAAGAGTTGTAAACTTGATATACTCTTTTTGGGAAGACCAGAAAGCAGGGCATTACAGTAATCAATCCCACTGGAGATAAAGGCATGCATATTCTGCATAGACTTAAGCCGGCTGATATGGGGCATTTCACGGCTAACCATTTTCACTGAGACTGAAATCAATGTATTTATGGGTGACATGGAGGCATGGAAAAACATTTTATTTCAATCAATCAATGTTGATCAATACAGAGCTTTACAGCCAAAAGGTGACCAAAGTCCTTTACAATAAAAGACAAAAATATAGATAGCAATAAGAAAATGTGTAACGAGAGTAAAGAGACTCAAATAAAAAATAAAAGCAGCAGCACAAGCGATAAGACAAATAATATCTTCTTTTCACTCTTGTATCTCCTCAAGTGTGTTTCATCTCTTCGGAGCCCTTGTTTTCTTCTCCCCTGCTGATACCGTAAGAAACTGTTTTACAGCTCTCTTTCATGTTATTAATACATTTTTCCTCTGTTTTGTATTGCCAGGTGGCGATGACAAGCAGGTGAAGGTGTGGGACTACATGTGTGGAAATATAACCCACGTAGGTATGCCTCTCGGAGCCAGTGTTACCTGCACCAGGATCTGCACCTTTAACTGCATCCTGATCACCGCCAGCGCCGATGGAGGCATTTGGCTGTGGAAGTTCCCCCATCCTCCCTCTTCTTCTTAAACGAGAACATTCACAAAAAAAGGCCCTTCAATATAAATGAATTAATGGAATGTTACAGAGAAAAATGGGCAATAATCCGTTCACAATGATGTAAAAACTCACTGCCAGTTGTTACAGGTGATTGAAGACATAACCGGTTAAGTGTAAGGGGCAGTTATTTTATTTTTTTCTCCATATGGCCAGGTTGGTTTGAATAGCTGTTTTCACTTAAGTAAAATAATCAGTTGAAAGATGCTTTTTGTTTTTACTCTGACCTTTACAGGTGATATTGCACCTTTTTCGTCTCTGTCCAGTGTACAGATAGTTACAGTACAGAGGTCATCGATCTATGGGAGGTCCATGATCTGACTTAGAGCCATCTGTCACCTCTGTATTTGCACTCGGAAGGAATGTTGATGTTCCTCTTAGACTCAAAGATAGAATCAACCTAGAAAGGCCATGGATGGTTTCTCTGCCAATTTAGGTGATGTTGTAATTGGTCCTACAGGGGGCAGCTTGGACACCTATTATAGTCAAGTTCTGCTTCCCAGTGTTATACAAACATTTAAAGTTGAAGGTAAACTCAGCAGTTCACTGGCAGCAACTCAAGGATTTTTCAGTTCTGGTGTGATCAGGGTTGACCGGATTCCTGTCTTGATGGTGGGCATTACAAGGAAACCTTCGAACAATTCCCAGTGGATCCATGGACAGACCAGGAGAGAGGGATAACCGCGGTGTAAGGGGAGCCAAAGACCGCCAGGCGGTCAATTCCTCACGGAGAGACCTCGACGAGGAAGTGCAGCCCACTGGACCTGCGTTGTGCGGGGAGACGAGTCGCTCTGCTCGGCAGCTCCTGCGAAGATCGTGACCCATTGAAACGCGGTGAGATGCCTGGGGGATCGCATCGGTGATCCTGCGCCTTGTTGGCACCGAGTCGGTGCCTGCTGAGCCGTAAGGTGTGTGGAGTGGAGGGGGAAGTAAAGAGGAGGAGGAGCAGGAGGGGTGGACAGACAGGTGCACTCCTCTTCTCAATCTTCTTTCATTTTCTCTCGGTCCCGTTCAGCGACTGCATGAGCCATGGACAGCCGCAAAAAGAGCAAGACAAGAAAACAGCCGATGAAATCAAAAACGTCGAAGGAGAAGAACAACAAAAGTGGAAAGTTCGTCAGGAGGAAATCGCTGCGTTCTTTGGGGAATTTCATGGGAAGGATCCTGAAAACTTTGGGCACTTTAGGGCACTTCGGCGACGCAGAGCCGGCGGACGCGGAGGAGGACGACGGTGGCTTCGTGCGGAGCGCCTCGGGCGGGTTAAGGGACGACTTCTCGCAGACCTCCAGGGAAGGAGCCGCGAAGAGGGGCTCCGCGGTCTCCTCCTATCACGGCTCGGTGAAGGAGAGGCTGTCGTGGTGCTACGGCGACAAGACTCCCGGCGTGCTGGGACTAAAGAACCACGGCAACACCTGCTTCATGAATGCCGTGGTCCAGTGCCTCAGCAACACGGACCTGCTGGCCGAGTACCTCGGGCTGGGGCAGTACAAGTCTGATATAAGCCGCGGGAGGATAAACGGGGAGGTGAGGGCGGAGGAGGCGCGGAGCTCCGGTGGAGAAGTGACAGAGCAGCTGGCGTCGCTGGTTCGAGCCCTGTGGACGCTGGACTACACGCCGCAGATGTCTGGGGAGTTCAAGGTGAGGAGAGGGGCGCTTCTTAATGTTGTCTGCGGGAGAGTTCAGAAAATGTTTTAATTTGGAGCTTGGTTTCCCCTCTAACAAGTTTATAATTAGATGGAGGCGGAGCCAGCTAAAATGGGACACTGTTTGGTAAACGATAATACAAACTGAACGAAGATTTATTTTAAAGATCCTGTGATGTATTTTTCCCCCCACTCACAAATGTACACTTAGAGCGGAATAAAAACGTTATGATGAAGCAAGGTTTCCACTGCATGTCTTTTAAGTAGGCTATGAAGTTTTTACTCAATGAAACTGCTCATCTGCTTTGTTGGTATTTGGGTTGGTGACATCACAACAGGCTCAATAATCAAGCTGATGAGCTTGAATTGGATAAACTTATGGCTCACTAGTTATTTTTGACAGATTTCACCACCGATCCAGCTGTATATTAGCCATTTGAAGTTTAATGGACCCTGAGACCAGACAAAGGGGGAGATATGTGTCATAAACATGGTTTTTGTTTCTAAAGAAGTGACAGTGTGTAACGTGGACCTCTGTCATTTTTCATGTTGATATCCAGTCCACATGTCGTTTAAACACAACCTGCTTCATAGCTCTGTGTATGGCCCCTGTTGTTGTCACAAGCCACTTCTGAGTGTTTTCTTGTTGTCAGAATGTCCTGAATCTATCTAGATTTTCCACATTTGGTTTAAACGTTTTCCTGCGGTAAGAAAAAAAAAGTACACAAATGTCGCAATATTGGTATGTTTGAAATTTTAGCTTTGTTTCTAGTTTTGATTTATTAAGGCTTTAATTCTTGTTTATTCCTTGCTGCTTCTTTTTCCTGTCCTCCCTCTGTAATTAGTCTGTTTCTTGTGTCATCAATTAATCGTGTGTAGCCTATATATTGTGCTACCTGTCCCTTAGTTCCCTGTCGGATCCTCGTTATTAATAATGTTCCTTGTCTCCTGTGTTGCTTTTCCCCTTGTAGTTTCCCGTTAAGTTTTTGGACTTAATTCATTAAAATTCTTTGTGCATCATCGCTCGTCCTGTCTGCAATTGGATCTTCCACTGACCTGCACAATATGACAATACAATACAATAACTTCCAATGACAGAGAAATGTATTTGAAAGTGTAAAAATATACAATGAAGGAACTCTTAATTAATTCCCTTATGCCAGATACGATGTAGCTGGTATGTATGAGTGAGTTTATTTATTTTGTTCAAGGTTTAAAGAAACTACAGGCAAAACAAACTTATTTGTACAGCACTTTCATTAACAAGGCAATTCAAAGTGCTTTGGGTGATTAGGGGAAAATAAATGCAACAAAAACAGAAAAGAACAACATAAAAGACATAAACATAGATAAACTGATTTGGCTCTAACACCAACTTCGTAGCTGTCACTAAGAATATCTTTTTTTCTTAGCCACAAGAAAGGACCAAGAAAAAAAATCCAGTTGAGACTATAGAAAAATTGGTGTCCAACCTTTAGTAAACAAGTATTTGACTTCAGTATGTTTGTTCACCAGTTTGTGCATTAAAAGTCGTCCTTGCTTTTTGCTGTTCATTTTTTTTAAGACTTAGTTTTCTGTCTCTTCTCTGCTTTGGTTTAATCCAGAAATGCAGACATTCGAGATTTGGGGGCAATTTGTTGTTTTTCTAATGCTTTGATTTTGAACAGCTTCTGATTTCTCTTTAAGAATTAAAATAAGTGTCATTTAAACTATTATTTTCCAGCCCTTCCTGCAATGACTGGTTAGTTGTATTAGGAGCAAAGGCTTTTAAATTTAGTTTTGCTGATATTTGCTTGGTTACACCCACTAACACTTACAATCTCCGATTTAAGGCTACGTCATGTAAAGTAGGCTAATTTAGCCTGAACCTTATTTGGTCAGTGTCACAAAGTCAGTTAACAGGGTTAAATACCAAACTAATGTCTTGTAAATCTAGCTCAAATACAGGAAGCCTCCAGCTTCATAGCGGATCTCTGTGTTTCTAGAAAAATATTGATATCTATCTTGAGCTGTCCTTTGTGTGGTTGAAACGCAGCAGCTCCACTAAAATGATGGGTAGGTATTAAACAGATTCATAACATCAGGAGCCACAGAGAGAAACATACATTAGATCGCGGCTTGGGTTGTTCAACACATTCCTCACGTGTGAATCTAGCTCCTTTCAGGGAAAAAAAACCTGGTGAAACCTGTTGTTGGGGCCTTGCTTGTAGCAGGAGGCCTTAACAGGGCGGCTGTAGCTCAGTGGGAGAGTTGTCAGCCTGCAACCCAGAAATTGTGGGTTCGATTCCAGCTTCCACCTGCTACATGTTGTTGTGTCCTTGGGCAAGACACTTCACCTACCTTGCCTACTGGAGGGGCCGATGGCGCGATATGGCAGCCTCGCTTCTGTCAGTCTGCCCCAGGCCAGCTGTGGCTATAATCATAGCTTGCTTCCACCGGTGTGTGTGAATGTAAGAGTGAATGAATAATGGAGTTGTAAAGCGCTTTGAGAGTCTTGAAAAACACTATATAAATGCAAGCCATTATTATTTTTTATTATTAACAGCACAGCAGGTATGTAGCAAGAAGAATTTGAACCCTGGCAAGATTTATAACTCTCATAGTTATCAGAGGTAAATATTTGAATTGAAATGTAAATTGTGAAGGTTATTGATTGTGGTTTAGAGTGCTGAATGTCTTACTGCTTTTGGTACTGGCTTTAAACATTTTATACATATTAAATTCGTAGTAGTTTTTTGTGCAAATGCCATCAGGTTACATATTGCTCTCACCCTGAAGTATCTTGTTTTTTTTTCTACCTGTTCCAGTCATCAAAGTGGTTTGACTGCATTCCCAGGCTTTCTCACGTGATGACAGGATGCAAGCCTCCTTATCTAAGATAAACAATCTGTTGTAGATGTGTGACTGCTCTACATTAAGGCCTTTACCTGGTAAATAGTTTCAAAGACAGATGTCCACAAAGGGTTGGTGTAAGTCAGAGCTGTACTACTCGAGTCGGTATTCCTGGTCAGATGAACAAGAGTGAACCAGCTGGCTGAGGAGTTACTACTCGGAGGTTAGATTATGAAGGAGTTTAATACAAATTATGTTGAGATAAATGTCTTCAGATATGATCCAAACCCGAATCTCCCCATACTCTAAAGATATAGTTTTTGTTTAGATTTTTGCAGTAAATTCAACAGGCTTAGGGTGCTTTGCAAAAATATTCATACCTATGTTAGAATCACTAACTTGAATGTATGCTATTGGGATTTTATGTGATAGACCAACACAAGTTTCGAAGTGGAAGGAAATTGTTTTCAAATTGTGTTCAAAATGTCAAAATACTAAGTCTGCCATGCATTTATTTTCAGCTCCCTTTAATTATGTTCCCATGTATTAAAATCCACCCCATCCAAATGCCTTTAAAGCAACACTAAGTAAGTTTTGCTCTCGGGGTCCCCCTACAGTTGGGAAAAATTTATTGTTTTCTACTACTGTCGTAAAATCTGTTATGGTTACACCAGGGGATTCACATTTACAAGCAATACCCTCTAACGTTACAGATTTTCACGTCTTGGGCAGCCTTTGTGTCAAATGTCTTCATCCCAGGTACATTTTCTATATTTCAGCATGTCATATATACGGAGGCATATAGCTAATAAAGAAATTAGACCGTATCACGTTATAACGTTATTGTAAAAACGTGAAAACCACTTGAAACTAAAATGTTATAACGTGATAGTTTCACGTTTTTACAATAAACTATCACGTTATAACGTGATACGGTCTAATTTCTTTATTATATGGCTGACAGCTCTGTTCTGATGATCTGTGCTACCTCCTCAGTATGTCCTACCGTAGCGCGCATCTGTATCTCACAGACCTCTGTTCAATCTGTAATTTGAAAATGGAAGTAGTAACCAAGAATCTGTTGCAAGATTTTGTGTATTTTTTTTTTTTCAAAGAACCGATGAAAACATTCAGTTTGTAGATGTGCAAAGCTGGTAGAGACATACCTCAAAAGACTCGCAGTCGTAATTGTAGTGAGAGGTTGTTCTGCAAAGTTTTTCTTATTTTTGATACAACACTATTTATTTCTTTAACTAAACTTCCTTTTTGCAGTCACTTTTAACAATAAATAGGACCACAAACATTCAGCAACTTGTACTCAAAAGTATACTTGGGGATATACCCATTCATTATACTTGACTAAACACAGCAAGCATATTTGAAGATGATCGCCCTTGAGCCGGTTCTGATTCTTTTACTTTCAACTTGGAAAAAAATTTCAATATCTCTGCTTTTAGATAATAAAAAAAACTAGAAATATTATATTATACATTGACCACAGTCCCTCAATTTTGAAGAGAAAGTACTTTACTTCCCCTTTTTTTCTTTAAATGCCCTATTGCTGCAACACAATGAAAGGTGTGTATTTGCCTGTTCCTCTGTGAAACCGTAGAGGGATGTTTACTGCAGCAAGTGCATTCACCCTGGAAAAGAAGGGAGGCACCTTGCTGTGAAGGCAATAATGGTGTTCAGTCAGAAGGTGGGACAGAAAGAGACGAGTATAAAAAGGGTGACATTGCTTGAAACCAAACAGACACATCTAGTCTGGGAGGAACCCGCTGATTATGAATAAAAATAATGTTTCTGGCTTTTTCCTTATTTAATTTTATGGATTTGGGGCTTTCATTAACTTGATAAATATAGCACAAATGCAGTTATTTCAATTTCATTCATCATTGATATTAATTTATCTTATTAAATAGTTCTCCATCTAGAAATAGACATTGTCTCTCAAAAATCTCACCTAATAGAAGTGGTAGTCACATGCCAAGTATTTGTCAGTTTATAATTCCTATTTGTAAAGCATAATTAAAAAAATGTCACTGAATTTCTGGTAGATATTGCTACAGTAGCCTGTTCTTAAATATGGAACCCAGAATGGATGGATAGTTGATAAAAGGATAGGTGGGGAAGGGTTGAATGATGATGGGCAAACAGATGGCTGATAGTTGGATAATTAAATGGACAAATGGACTTAAATGTGGAAATGGAAATATTTCAAAAGTTATCCATACATGTAAATAAAACCCTCTTTCTTTATATATTTTTCCAGACTGCATAGGAAGCCTAATACTAAACACAGAGTACCATGGGGTGCCAATCATTTAAAGCTTTTGAGTTAATTCTTAGCAAAAACCCATTTGTTCTTTCAAAAATATGTGCTCATTCATGTGTAATTACTTCCACCTACTAATGAAAGTATTCTCGTGTAGAATCTGCTATTCAGAATACATACTCGCGAGTCGCGCAAATGGCTGAATCCATGTTGAGCCTCCATCTTTGAAATACATTCACCAACGAGGGACATTCCTGGAAATTCTAGCTCCGCCTTTCACGCTTTGGCTACACTCGGTTGCACTGTGACGAATGCCAGAGGGAGATTGTCTACTCGCGACGCGGCATCAACATGTTTACTGACTATATAACTAAATGCAATGTAGTTTTCTAAAGTAACCTCATCACTGGAAGGAACACTGGATGAATTCGTAGTACTGGAAGCCATGTTAACCTTGGAATGAAACGGCCACCGTAGGAGTTAAAACGCGCTCGGAATGGGGGGTTGGAGGTGGGGCTAGAACGTCATATTCAGTTGGTTGTTTCACCGCTAGATGGGAGAAGTTCTTACACAATGTAGCTTTAAAGGCTTTTTTGGGTGCGCTAATTATCCCACTAATAAAGTATACACAGCTCAGACATGTTCTTGATATCAGGGAAATGATAAAGATTTCCTACTTCATTTTGTTCCCCAGTGTTGCCTTGAGGTTTGACCAGCAAAATTCAGATTTTTGCTCATTCCAGTGTTTTTCGCAATAAAAATTACCAACTGACTAAAATGTAAAAGGAATAATCAAATAAAAATAAAATATGCTGCCAGTTCCTTGACCGAAATGAGTAGAAAATTGGGGGGGTGACATATATGGGGTAATTTTTATTCTGTAAAGCACTTTGAACTGCATTTGTTTTGTATGAAAAGCGCTTTATAAATAAAGTTTGATTGCAAATGGAAAGTTACAGGATCCACATGAATTTTTAAAAATAAAATTTCCCTAACATTTATCTGACTTAAGTAACCGCTGAGCAGTAGGCGGTTGGTTGATGTATTTACAGAATAACAAAAAAAGCTGAAGTTTTATTTTTGATTCATTTAAAGGGAAATCTGATATGTTTTGTTTTCATTCAAGTTTTGGAGGCACCCGCCTACCAGAGTCTTACTCCGGCCCCATTTCCTGAAAAATATGCCAAAAGGAGGCGTTGCCTGGCGGACCAGTGAACGTGCGGAGTGAGAGGTCTGGGCTGTGATTGACATCTTGACAGCGGTGCTGCTGCAGTGACAGACAGCGAGAAAGATGGAGCTATTCTAAAGACGAACTAAATGCTATGCTAAAAAAATTGCTAACCTGTTAAACAGCTTAAACACTCTTCCAACTCACTATGAAGGTGTGACCGAGACTCGGCTGCTTTTATACCCCACAGCGGGAGTGCAGCTGACATCACAAATAACCGCTTATGTCAATAATAGCCTTTTAGCCAATAATGATGGCTGATTCAAGTTCAAATGTAGTGAGGTCTTTTAACCTGAAGAGGGCCCCACACAGATGGTTTTATTCAGAAAATTTATAATTTAAATAAGATGCACTAAAATGCCAAAATAATGACCACACATATAGTCAGCACTATTAGACACTGGGGGTGACTTTCCATTTAACCTGTCGGCCACTGTCATTCTCATTCCGGATTGATCTGATTGGCTACATAAATCATTGCTATTAATTGTCATTGTAAGGCATTATGTTTATAATGTGAGTTTATTATTGAAGATGGCCATACCTTTCTTTTTAGGTCTGACATGCATACTGTACAGACTCATCTGTGTAAAGTCAACAATTAAATGCAGCATTAAACATGAAAGAAAGAATGTGCTGCAGGTTCCCTGATAGAGGTGGAAGCTTTGAATCCAACAGAAATTAAAAGGATTTCAAGACTATTCAAATGTATCCATCAAAACAGGATTTTGTGTAGACTCCAAAATAAAGTGCGTATGAATTCATGATGGGTTCGGACTGTTAATGCATCAACAAAACTGATCAAAGGAATAGAATCTGATTTTGATTTGTGGCTGATTGGTGCATTCCTGTTTATTATTTTGCAGCCTCAAATCAAGCCATAAATTGTTGCATTTCCCCTGAATGGAACTGTGAAGATACTAATGTTGTTCTCTGTACTCCACAATATGAAATGGAAGATTATTTCCCCATTGCTTTTTTAAAAACAATCTTCTCTATGATCAGGATGATAATTCCGCATTATTCCCAAATGTCTTGTTAAATCTGGGTCCCAGTTGATTACATTTCCAGGGCAGAAGAGTCTATTTGTTGTTTAGCCAGCTTTTAATTTGATGGAAAATGTCTGCTTTCTAAAAGGTTTTTTCTTCTACTAACCTAAAATGCAACTTCTAAAAACTAAAAAGTTAAATCTTTTTTGTTTCCTAGTAGGATGTAGTGCTCAGAACCGGAGACTTCCAGTCTGAAAGATGAAGCCAGTTGCCTTGTGTCCTGACTAGATGACGGTGATATAGTGCAGCGAAATTGTTGAACCACATTAGTTCTTGTTGTTTTTTGAGGTCCATTCCCATTCTCACTCTAAGTGCTGACAGTGTATACGTTGTAGACCCATAAAGCAGTTAGGACATACGCCACCTGGGCTCCCAATGCTGAGCTACACAGAAATGCTGTGCCCTGCTGCCTCTGATTTTGCTTTGATTGTTGCCCTTTTTCAGTACAGCAGATGGGAGGCCGATTTATTTTAGGACTTCAGCATTGTTGTTATTATGAAGCTTAACGTTTCTGCATGTAAATTTCATCCTTCGATGAAAAGCGTTCTTTCATCCGATGTTTTTGTCGCTGAAGGGGAACAGGACTACACTTCTTGCCTCTTGAACAGAAACTAGACCTCTTGTATTTATGATTAAAGAGCCGCCATATGCTGGTGGACAGCAGCATGACAGTAGCTACCATGCTGAGAGAACAGATAATATAGAAACATGAGGAGAAGTATGTCTCCACTGCTTGGCTGAGCTCTCCATTATGAGACCAATCAGGTTGTTCTTCTTGTTCTAATTTATGTAAGAGAATAAATCAAACCTGAAATCTGCCGTGCTGGAACGTTATCACAGAGTAGTTAGCCTACTTCAGACTCAGTCACTGAAGTGATAAAACGGTATGTTCATCCATGTTTTGGAACGTGGAAAAGATGCAGCTCTCTGCACTGTCAGTTGCCTACCCAGCAGTGAATATACAGGCTCTGCTGTGAATCCTCAAAGAATCAATTTCTGCATTTCAGCAGAGCCCAAAGAGCCTTCTGCCGGCCTGTAAAACATTCCGAGGTGATCATTTCTGACACATTTCATCCCTTCTTCTTTCGTACCAATCAGCTGCAGAATCCCACCATTTGGAACATCTGAGAGAGACGGGGTTGGTTGAAGGATTTTAAAAGTGGTTCAACTATGGACAATGTCTGATTTTTAACATACATGCCATGATAAATGTGTGCCTATCTCCAATGGTCATTTGGTGAGAGGTGGGGTACACCCTGGTCAGGTTGGCAGTCCATCACAGGGCCACACAGAGATGCACTGGAAACAACCATGCATGCACAAACTTCTACCTAAAGGTAATTTAGATTAACCTACTAACCTAACAGTTGTGTTTTTGGACCATGGCAGGAAGCTGGATTACCCAGAAAAAATCCATGCATGCACAAGGAGGACATAGAAAGTCCATGCAGGTTGGGATTTGAACCTAGGACTTTCTTGCTACATTGTACAGAACATCTTTGCTGAAATATGCTCAGCTTCCTGTTATCTGCTGAAGTCTCCATGGAGAATATAGCTTCCTGTCTACTGTATTGATATCAACAAAGCTTGGGTTTTCCTCCTGTAGTACCAACTTTGACATCAAAATGTGTTGTTAGAATTTAAAATGGTCATTTACAGTTTGGGAAAAACATTTAATTTTTAGTTTCCTATCAGCTGATTATTAATCAGAGTTGGGCAAGCACAAGGTTGGCCGATTCCAGTCCTCTCGTTCATCCCTGATGATGAGACTAAGAGGGCCTTGATGGTTCTTTGTGAAAAGACACAGATAGGTGAATACGGGAATAAAGGATTGCAGAAGAAGACGTTTTAAGTGATCAGTGCGCTGAGTCTGGTCAGTTCTAGCAGCAGAGGCAATCAGACAGCAGCAGGCAACAGAAAAATAAACCGATGCAGCTGGTAATAAGAGATTCCGTTCGTTCTGCTTCCAGCCACTCCTGTGCATGAGCCACACATGCAGGATCTCCAAAGGTTATCCTGTCTAATATTTTGTCAGCATCAGTCAGTCTGCCACTAAGGAATCCATTCGGACCTGTTTGGCAGACTGTTCTTTCGGGGAGGGAGAGCGGCAGCTCATTTCCTTGATGAATGTTTATAGTAAATTCTTGCCCTGCCGGGTCTCTGATCTGTCAATGTTTACACAGTAGGAGGATGGATGTGGGGAGAGCGCAGTTAGGGGATTAATGGTGAGAGGTGAAGCAACGGTTGAAAGGTAAAACTCCAAAGCAGACATCGGGGTGTAGATGCAGGGGATGTTGGGAGAGTACAGCCCTGGGTCTGCTGACCACGAAGAGGTCATGCCCCCAATTGTGGAGGCTGCACAGGCACATTTCTGGTTTTATCATCTGTTATCTTTTATCTTCTTTGTTGTTTCTATTTGTGGAAAAGCTCAGTGTCATGTATCTGTTAGATATAAAAATAGATAAACTATTTGCTAGGCGCTTTGTGTTAATTTCCTGTCAGCATGCTGATAATTTTACTGAATTGCTCATTTGTATGGAGTTAAATGTTACCTCTGACTGTATAGCATGAATCCAGTGGTCTGCAAAAATAAAAGCATAAAGGCATCCAGCCTTCAAATCATAGCTTTGTTTTGATAAGAATATGCTGAGTTCATCTGAGCTCAGCCGAGGGTCTACCAATGATCGTACACGTTTTGGGAAGATGTCTGTGTTGGTTTGTGGGTGGATGTGTGCCAGTGTGTGTCTGGGAAATGGGTTTGGGAAGGGGGAATAACTGTCTTTTCGTTTTTATAATTGTGGGGAAGGGATGGGAATCCGGGTTATGTGGGGTGATTTTAATCTGTGAAGCACTTTGATCTGCATTTTTTGTATGAAAGGTGCTTTATAAATAAAGTTTGATTGATTGATTTGATGAGTACGATTTCTCTTAAAGTGATGATCTTTTCCCACCCCTGACTGAATTTGTTGGCAAAACCTGACTAATTACGTCAGCCAGGACTCTCGCTGGCAACATTATCCAAGGCCAAACAAAGTGTGAGGTATGTGGTGGGGGGTTTCACACTGGAGTTAGTTTGGCTTCCTGAACGGGATCAAGCACCTTGCAAAGAATGAATCTGAGTTTTCTTCCATTGTTTAGTGAATTAACTGGATAGATGTATATTTTCCTTTCTTAATCTCATAAAATAAACCCAAACCTGGCAAATAAAAACTGCGTGTGTGTATAGGAGAAATTAAAGCTGTTGATTGGCTATGTTGTATTAAGCACGTCTTTAGTGAAAAAATAAGTTGCACAAAAACGTCAGCACTTGTGCGATAAGATAACCACCTCTAAGGAACAGATCTTACACAATATTGAGACTTTGACAATAATTCTGGAAAAACTTTACTGTCCCTGGTTCTTTATTCAGAACAAGCATCCTTCACAAATCACAACCAGTTTTAAAGAACCTGTAATCAGTGCAGAATAATTTCAGTCCTGGTTTGACCATGTTATGTAAATTCCACACAGAAAATAAGATAATTGGTATTGGTCAAATTTTACTTAGTTGAGTATTGGATTGAAGTTTGAAGAAACAGGACATGTTGACAAATCAACATTTCATTCATACAGAGACCTCAGTTGTGCTTGGAAGAAGTTCACAAAACCACAGCAGCCTGACATGTCCTCTTCATGCTGGTCACCAGCTTAGTCACGCACTGCTGAGGGATGGCAGCAATTTCTTCAACATAGATTTGTCACAGTTTAGCCAGTGTGGGTCTTTTCGTCATTCGTCATTCTGGATCCAACACCATACCCAAGCTGTTCCCACAAGCCTTCAATGGCATTAAGGTCATGACTGCACACAGACTGTTCCATCCTCGTACTCTCAGATTCTGGAGGTAGTCTCTGATAAACCGCACTCTGAGGATGAGAGCTGACCCCTTGAGGATGAAGATCAAACTGTAAGCGGGTAGATTTGGGGTTGCCACTGGTTGCAGAGTCTAGATTGAACTCTGCATTGAGATTGCCTCCAATGATGATGAGCCTTTTTTTTTAGTGAGAGAGATTTTGTCCCACACAATCATAGTGCCTCCACCAAAAGCTGTTTTGCATTGGCAGAAAGGATGTGGCAAGTTTTTAAATTGTGCAGCTCACATGCTGAATGCTGCTGCTCAACCCACAAACACATTTTGCTTTCACATATGAGAAGTGAACAGTTTTCCAACAGTAATAGATTTATTTATTTACCAGCATTGTTGCCACAAAGAAATTATGAACCAATTGTTTTTTTTTTTTCGTTTTGTTTTTTTACTCTAATTGCTTTTTCTCTCTATTTGTGGAAATTATAATGGAATTTTTACTCATATCTTTGTGTTGTCGCTTAAAATTCAAACCTGCTTACCAGCCAGCACTAAGCTCTACAGTATTTTCACTTTTATTTGGTTTGAAATGGTTCCAAACATGTTTTGCTCTCTACTCGCTCTGTCTTCAGTTTCATTTGTTGCACAAATAAAATCAGTCTTTCTCTACTGTATGTGTTAAACATAAAATGGTTGATATGAAATACTCTTGAAGGACTGAGTCCTACTCCAGACTGGGACCAATTTATTTAGGTTCTAAAACCAGCTATTCACCTACTATGCTCTAACATAAGTTTTGCTGTTCAGTTCAATAAAAACCTATTAAAACCAAAGGGAAAGTTAATCTTTTAGATCCATTTGATCTAGTAATAAACTAGACACAAACAATAAATTGAATAGGTTGAAATGAACAGGGTCACTAAAGGACAGACAGCTTGTTTCACACAGGTCCATTGTGTTGCGGTCTAAGGCCTTAGTTGTTGGTCTCGGTTGATCAATAATTCTTAGATTAATCTCTGAGTTCGCTCAAGCGTGTGGCTTCTGCCTAACCTTATCTTCTCCTTGACTACCTCGAAAGTGTTTAGTTAACTAACACTTCTGTTCCCACCTGACGTATGTGCAGGCTGGCTTTGAGGAATTTAGGTGTCTGGAGAAAGTTGACATTTCAACCCTCCTGCTATCCTTTTCACTCTCCAGTCTGAGTGTCACCGATTGCCTTTTTCCCTTATTTTTGTTTTGTTTCCATGTTGGTTACTTCTGTTTTAATGCATAGAAAAAAAAATTCACCAAGCAATACTTTCCTTTAGATTTTTGATTAACCAGCTCAGATTGGAAAGTGTTTTTTTATGAAAAGAATAATCTTCTGTGCCAGTCAACCTTTTTCTTCTGGTACCAAACAACAAAGCTAAGTCTAACAGTCCTGTCCCTCTTGCTGTGAGAAGGGAAGCAGAGATCTCCATATGATGATTTATATATTTCTCTTCTCTGTAGCAAAGAATTAGCTGTCATTGTTTGTTTTATATTGCCACAAATTGCCCGTAATGTATTTTATCAGGAGTTTATGTGAAGGACCAACAGGTTTTAATGCAGAATTGTGTAGTGGAAGGGAAAGGATGCATGGTTGCATGGTTTATCACACATTTTCACTAATAACTAAAAGTTTCGCTTTTGTATTCAGCCCCCATACGTCAACGCTTTGATCTTTAGGTGGATGTTTCTATCAGCTTTGCATATGTAGAGACAGTGACTTTTTTTCCGTTTCTTCCTTACAAAATAGCTAAGATTCAGTTTGGATGGAGAGGGTCTGTGAACATCAGTTGTCCAATTTTACCACAGATTCTCAATTTGATTTAGGTTTGGACAATAGATGCTTTTCCACTGTCTGAACTTCAGGGTAATTTTACTGGACCTTCCCAGTATGCGCTTGTCTCCACGTCATCGGGCCGGACCAAAAGGGCCATTTTTGGGGCCATTTCAGAAACCAACGGAGTACCCGTCTGTGGATATGCACTCTCAAATTGCCTGGTAGAGTCGCAGGGTGGGAGCTGTGGTTAAGTCACACTGATGGGTTGTTATTCAGAGGGAAATGAGCAGACATCGCCAAACAACGGGCTTTGTTAAATAAGAAGAGTTACTGGCGAAGCAGTTTATTATCAACAGTAAACAGAAACTGCAAAAAGCCTTGCTTCTTCCATGTCGAGCTCTTGTTATTTTTGCTGCTCTGGGCACCTTTGGGCTCCGAATTATTATGCTACTCGCTGTTGGAATGGTTGTGATATGTGGATGTCTTAGCTGATTCCTTGAAGGGCCAATTGTGTATGGAGACATGGCAGCTGATAGGAGCGGGCCCCACCAGAAAAAGATCTGGTTAAATTACCTTTAAGTTACAATAGTGGAAACGTGCCTTTTGACTTGGCGATTATGGTATAGAGTTGGAGATCTGAACAGTTAAATTCTGTCCGTGTTTGTTGGTGTGGATTCTCAGTCATCCAGGGATATTAGTCTTGAGAGTACGTGACTTTGACGGCCTCATTAGACAATAACAATGGCCTCGTTAGTGGTCTCTATTGCTCTATGTGTATGATTGTTCCTGATTAGGGGCCTGCCAATGCAATGCAGGGAGAAGCAGAGCATTGCATTGCGAAGCAATGCAATGCACTGCCTCCCATGCAATTGCATGGCAAGGCACCTATTATTCTACACCTCTAAACGGCTTCTTTATTATTATTTATTTTTCTTCCGTCCAGCGTTAATGCGGGTCGTACCGTAGCATGCACCCCCACAATATATATATCAAAACGTGCGGCTCGATTCCACGATGGGTGCTATTACTTTTATAAGCGATTGGAGTTACCATGGCGACGTAATTAGCGAAAAACCACGCCGAAAAATCCCATAGGAATGAATGCATTCACATCTCGGAGCGATCCAAAAAATCCACTTTTTTGAGGATTTACTGTGTCATCATACGTTCACTTAGAAAAACCATTAAAATCTCAGATTGTAGGAATATCCGAGCACTTTTCAGAAGTGAAGACGGGATGTTGATATCTGTTACGGTTTTTTCACAATAAGCCTTTGAGCGACCCAAAGTTTGCCTCAAATTTGAAAATTTAAAAATTTTTCAGTGTAACTGCCGTTTCGTCAGAGTGTGAGACCCAAGATTATTGAGAACCCAAAATATTTTTTAACTCGCCGTCACGGTCACATATTTCGTTCTACTGAACTGATTTTCGGCCATGTGAAAGCCACGCCCGATGACATTCACACGATCTTTTCGAAATTTCTCTATGTCTCACCGTTTTCTCTCAGCGCACTCGAGTTTGCAAAAAATCAGACACATTTTGAGCAGATTTCAGAAGAGCAGCGTATACTTTAACATTGAGAAAGTCTGAAGCTGCACATTGTGACAAGACATTTCTCTCTCGTTCGTTCTCGGACTCTGAAATATGTAGAGAGTTGTGCTTTTCCATGATCGAAGACGAAACCCGGCTCTCACTGACGCTTCAAGAATTTTTTCGATATCTCGCACGGTTTTCGAACAGCGGCAATTTGTTCGGAGCCGTTTTTGGGGTCAGAGATGGATTTAGAGCTTCAAAGTGGCTGACATGTCAGAGACAAATTAGTCACGCTAAATTTGTCACGGCCATTAGTTGCCAAGCAACGGCACACCTGCACTTCTCAGGAGAGCCAGAGGTCATTAGAGTTCATTCCAACTCTATTGGAACATGGATTTAGGCCTTCAGGTTTACCATAGAAGCTGTAGATTTGTTTCTAGTCATTCTGATTAGTGTGGAGTGCTCTTACATGTCTTGAACCTGACTTTTGACCCACAAAATAAGACTCAAACAATATTTACAAAATAAAAGCCCTAAGATTTTTTATACAATATCACAGTACCCTATTATATTACACTACTATTAAAGATCTATTACATATTTATTACTACTATTACACTACTCTCACATAGAGGTTCTCTCCGTCAGCGACTGACTCTGAAGGACTCCATGTCTGTCTCTCAGCGGAGGGTCCGCTGCGGAAGCAGCGGTCTGAAAGAACTGAGACATCAGCTGTCTGTGTGACATTCTGTCAGTTGAAGCTCTCCTAGAATTTTTCTGCCTGCCTCTTTCTCTCCGTCAGCGACTGACTCTGAGGGACTCCATGTCTGTCTCTCAGCGGAGGGTCCGCTGCGGAAGCAGCGGTCTGAAAGAACTTTTCTGCCTTTCTCTGTCTCTTTTTTTTCTGATTAGTGTGGAGTGCTTGTTCATGTCTTGAAACTGACATTTGGGTAGCTGTAGATTAATTTACAGTAATTCTGATTAGTGTGGAGTGCTCATACATGTCTTGAAATTGACTTTTGACCCACACTGTCTGATCAGCTGATTGGGTCACACACACATGCACCTGTGACTTTGCTGTTACTGAGCAACAGCACAGCTGGCCTCTGAGGAGAACAAAAGGTCTCTTAAGGTCCTTAGAACTCTATTTAGACATGGAGTTAAGGCCTGTTAGATTAATGGATTACCCTTCAGAGGATTTCATTATACATATGATATTCAATCAGCCTTAACTGACATCCATGATGGACTTTCAAAATAAGACTCAAATAAGCTCTTCAAAATAAAAGCTCTCAGATTTTCTATAGAAGATCATAGCAGCTTATTGTTTTACACTACTGCAGTCTGTCTGCCCTCCTGTCTGTCTGTCTGTCTGTCTGTCTGTCTGTCTGTCTGTCTGTCTGTCTGTCTGTCTGTCTGTCTGTCTGTCTGTCTGTCTGTCTTTCCCTCTAAGCAGCAGCTGCACCTCTTGTCTCTTTGGAGATGAGCCAGCGACTGACTCTGAAGGACTCCATGTCTGTGTCTCAGCGGAGGGTCCGCTGCGGAAGCAGCGGTCTGAAAGAACTTTTCTGCCTTTCTCTGTCTCTTTTTTCTCTGATTAGTGTGGAGTGCTTGTTCATGTCTTGAAACTGACATTTGGGAAGCTGTAGATTACTTTCTATTCATTCTGATTAGTGTGGAGTGCTCATACATGTCTTGAAATTGACTTTTGACCCACACTGTTCAATACAATATCACAGAACCCTATTGTTTTAAACTATTGCTCTTTTTCTGTCTGTCTGTCTGACTGCCTGTAAGCCGAGCATCAGATGATTGGGTCACACACACATGCACCTGTGACTTTGCTGTTACTTAGCAACAGCACAGCTGGCCTCTGAGGAGAACAAAAGGTCTCTTAAGGTCATTAGAACTCTATTTAGACATGGAGTTAAGGCCTGTTAGATTAATGGATTACCCTTCAGAGGATTTCATTATACATATGATATTCAATCAGCCTTAACTGACATCCATGATGGACTTTCAAAATAAGACTCAAACAAGCTCTTCAAAATAAAAGCCTTCAGATTTTCTATAGACGATTCATAGGGGTTGTCTGTCTGTCTGTCTCTCTGTCTGTCTCTGTCCATCTCTCTGTCTGTCTCTTTCACTCTGTCTGTCTCTGTCCATCTCTCTGTCTGTCTCTTTTACTCTGTCTGTCTCTCTGTCTGTCTCTTTCTCTCTGTCTGTCTGTCTCTCTTTCTGTCTCTTTGTCTGTCTTTCTCTGTCTCTTTCTGTCTCTTTGTCTGTCTCTTTCTCTCTGTCTGTCTCTGTCCGTCTCTCTGTATTCCTCTGATGCTAATGATAACATGTTAGCTAGCATTAGCATGCTAGTTAGCATTAGCATGCTAGCTCATGTTAGCATTTTAGCTAATTTTTCAAATTTTCTTAACTTTTCGTAGTGATTACGTTGTAGCTAATGATTACATGTTAGCTAGCATTAGCATGCTAGTTAGCATTAGCATGCTAGCTCATTTTAGCATTTTAGCTATTTTTTTGAATTTTCTTAACTTTTCACTGTTAATACGTTGCAGCTAATGATTACATGTTAGCTAGCATGTGCATGCTAGTTAGCATTAGCATGCTAGCTAATTTTAGAATTTTAGCTAATTTTTAAACATTTCTTAACTTTTCGTAGTGATTACGTTGAGGCTAACGATTACATGTTAGCTAGCATTAGTTTGCTAGTTAGCATTAGCATGCTAGCTCATGTTAGCATTTTTGCTAATTTTGGAATCTTTCTTAACTTTTTTTACTCATTGCTTCGAGGCTATTGATAAAATGCTAGTTAGCATTAGCATGCTAGCTCATGTTAGCATTTTAGCAATTTTTTTGAATTTGCTTAACTTTTTTTACTCATTGCTTCGAGGCTATTGATAACATGCTAGTTAGCATTAGCATGCTAGCTCATGTTAGCATTTAAGCATTTTTTTAATTTGTCCCAACTTTTTCTACTTATTGCTTCGAACCTATTGATAACATGTTAGATTGGGGGTGTGTGACTGATTACGCACCACGTGGCAGGCCCCGTTTAAATTTCCTGAAATTTTCTAGTTAGTCCTTATAAGCCTGATACTTTCAATCCAAGTTTCAGAACTGAAGAAGGCTTTTGGATGAGAGGAGAAACTTCAAGTTACTGTACAAGCGAAGTCCAGTTGCATTTATTTTTTACTCTCAAGACCTCAGTTGTAGCTCTGGCTGTATGTTAGGAGCTGCTGTCCTGCTGGAAAGTCCCAGGTTTTCTTCCAGGATTGCTCTGCGTTTAGCTCAATCTTCCCATCAGCTTAGGGTAGCTCCCGTCAACATGACGCCGCTCCACAGGCCCTCTGATCAATGCTCCTCTAGTCAGGTGGAATGCCATCTTTTGGTAGGTTTGCACTTGTACTGTAGTATGCTCGTTCTGTTTTCAGATGGATTAAAAAATAGCAATCTTCTTCACAGAACAGCTTTACTGAGATACTAATTAATTGACTTTTTAAGGCAATTGGTTGCACTGCATTCTATTTTGTGGTATCAGAGTACAAGAAGACTGATTATGAAGGCACACCACATGTTTCTGATTTTAATTCAAAGAAATTGAAAAAATGCAACATTTTCCATTCATTGCAGAATTATGCAATAATTTGTTTTGTTTCATCTCTAAACTCCCAATAAAATACAATTAGTAATTTAACACCAGACACAGCAAAACCATACTTTAGCGCCATGATTATGTCACACATCCGCTATTGTTTGACGACCTGGAGTCAAACAAGTAAAACAATATAGTCAGTGGAGAAAGTTTATAAGCAGTACCTCAAGGTCTTGGATCAAAAGCATAATTCTTGCTATCATTGCCATGTTCTCTGAAAATATCATTTTTTTAGTTGGGAGAATATGATACGGTTTCATGACATTGTACTGGTTTATAGAATAGTACATGGTCTGGCCCCGCCCCTTCTGCAGGAATTCATCCACCTAAGAGCTCAAAGCAGAGGAGACTGTGACGTACCTTTCAGAAAAACATCTTTTGGCCAGTTGAGTTTCTCAGTGATGGCTTCTCACACCTGGAACACTGTTTCAATTAACATCAGGAACATCCCAACACTGAGAACCTTCACTAGATCAGTCAAACTCTGGCTCCTGGACAATCAAACCTGCAGTCACAGTGTGGACATGCAAGTCTTTTTTACCAATAGTGTTTAAAATTTCAAATTTATTATCTTATTTGTCTGTGTCGCCTTGTTTGTAATGTCTGTTTACTGTTATTGTGTGTTAATTTTCTATTTTATCTTACTAACCATTTCATTTCATGTCTATTGTCTTTTGTTCATGTCCATTGTGCTTGTTGTTTTGTGGGCTTTCCTGTCTGTCAACAGCAACCTGCCCAGATGATGAAAATTAGCCGTTGTGGCTAACTCCGGCATATTTACATGTGGACTTTGAGTGCTCATGTTAATTAATATGCACTGTCCCATCTTAAATTAAAAAAATTTAAATAAAAAATTCAGTTTGTGGTTCCGTTGGTGAAGAGACCAAATATTTTAGATGTTCATCATGTTTCATTCCTTCTTTAAAAGAAAAACTTTTTGCAGAAACAAGAATACAACTTCTCAGTGTTGCCGTTGTGTCCTTTTGGTTGTGTGGTACATTTATTGAGACTCTCATGCAAACAGATGTAAAAGTGATGAGCAAAAATAATACTTTGCTGCAACCCACACACACATCTGTTGTTAATAAAGACAGGGGGGAAGAGTGCGGCAGTGAAGTCAGTCCAAAAGTCACCTCCCCTCCTCAGCACAGTCCTAACCTCTTAATCTCACCTTTGGCCATACACTGTGCTGTCCTCTTAGTGTCTTATCTTCCTTTATCCTTTGCAGTTTCAGGTCTTTTTCCTTGTTGATAGCTTTATAAACCTCTGCTGCCCAAGTCTGTCACAACTGTATCGTCCGCTTGACAGAGAAACAGAAGATCACATGCTCATGCCTTGTAATTTTGCCAGCATCCCTCCCTCACTCCACATCTACCTCTCTCCATCTGTCCCATGTCCCTTCATCCCCTGTCAGCGTTCCCGCATGGTGATGAAGCTCATTAACAGGCCTCCTCTGTCAGGTAGGATGGAGCAGGAATGCGAAGTGGGGAGGGGGCTCCCCTCAGTGTTTATATTTAGATACTGGGATACTGCAGGTACGATGGGCTGATTTTTAATGAGGTGCTCAGCAGAGTTTGGATCCTGCCAGTCTCACACAGAGAACGCGAAGAAGAGACGGAGTAGTAGCCATCTACTGTAGAGTTAATGCTTCCATTAGATTTGGGTGTCATTGTCTCCATAAAGCCTGTATATCCACCAAAGCTAAATCAGTAAAAGTTGGAGAGATGGGGCGTCGCGTAGCAGAGTGGTTAAGACGGGCGCCCCATGTTCAGAGGCCTAAGTCCTCGATGCGGTTATCTGGGTATGCTATCAGTGAGCTACCCTATAAAATTCAGCAGGAGTATGGGGTGCCGGGGTTGCATTTAGAGGGCAATTGGGTTCTTGTATATCCCAAACAAGAGGTTACATTTCTGTTACAAAGCAAAGCTTTTTCTCTAAAAGGGTTGTATTCTGCAATGGCTGCACATTGTCCACACTCCTGTTTGTAGTGTTTATGGATAGTATCTCAAGGTGTAGTTATAGAGAGGAGAGAACCAGAACATTTCAGGTTCTCATTTTTTTGTGGTTCTGTTTTCCTTTTCAGATCATGACATTTAGTGTCCACTAAGTGATCTGCAGCCAAATGTGATGTGTTAAGGAGAAGGAAGTCAGCTCCTCCAAGTTTCCCCCCAAACTTTAAACAAAAGAAATGAAATGGGCAGATTGGTGGCCATATCTGTGGTAATGAAGGAGAAGAGAGTTGAGCCTAAAAGCTGGAATACTACAGAAGTACTGTATGGATCATTACAATAAGAAAGAAAGAAAGTCCAGATGCAAATGGATGAATGAGCTTCCTCTGTATGGTAGCTAGTAGGGATGTAAGAAAATATTGATACACTGATATATCGCAGTATATTATTTTCCAATATTGTATCGATATTCAAAAGCAAAATATCTATTTTTATTTTTAAGTGTATTTTTATTTTTTTATTCTTCAGGATTTGTATGAAACAGGTTGGAGTGCTTAGAAAGCTGTGACAGTATTGTCTTACTCATTGTATCACAATATATCGGATTGCCTCCCCTGTATCGGGATACAGTGGCTTGCAAAAGTTTTCGGCCCCCTTGAACTTTTCACATTTTGTCACATTACAGCCACAAACGTGAATCAATTTTATTGGAATTCCACGTGAAAGACCAATACAAAGTGGTGTACACGTGAGAAGTGGAACGAAAATCATACATGATTCCGAACAGTTTTTACAAATAAATAACTGAAAAGTGGGGTGTGCGTAATTATTCAGCCCCCTGAGTCAATACTTTGCAGAACCACATTTTGCTGCAGTTACAGCTGCTCAGTCTTTTAGGGTATGTCTCTACCAGCTTTGCATATCTACAGACTGAAATTCTTGCCCATTCTTCTTTGCAAAACAGCTCCAGCTCAGTCAGATTAGATGGACAGCGTTTGTGAACAGCAGTTTTCAGATATTGCCACAGATTCTTGATTGGATTTAGATCTGGACTTTGACTGGGCCATTCTAACACATGGATCTGTTTTGTCTGTTTTGTCTGATCTGTTTTTAAACCATTCCATTGTTGCCGTGGCTTTATGTTTAGGGTCGTTGTCCTGCTGGAAGGTGAACCTCCGCCCCAGTCTCAAGTCTTTTGCAGATTCCAAGAGGTTTTCTTCCAAGATTGCCCGTATTTGGCTCCATCCATCTTCCCATCAACTCTGACCAGCTTCCCTGTCCCTGCTGAAGAGAAGCACCCCCAGAGCATGATGCTGCCACCACCACATTTGACAGTGGGGATGGTGTGTTCAGAGTGATGTGCAGTGTTAGTTTTCCGCCACACATAGCGTTTTGCATTTTGGTCTCATCTGACCAGAGCACCTTCTTCCATATGTGTGCTGTGTCCCCCATATGGCTTGTGGCAAACTGCAAACGGGACTTCTTATGGTTTTCTTTTAACAATGGCTTTCTTCTTGCCACTCTTCCATAAAGGCCAACTTTGTGCAGTGCACGACTAATAGTTGTCCTATGGACAGATTCCCCCACCTGAGCTGTAGATCTCTGCAGCTCGTCCAGAGTCACCATGGGCCTCTTGGCTGCATTTCTGATCATCGCTCTCCTTGTTCGGCCTGTGAGTTTAGGTGGACGGCCTTGTCTTGGTAGGTTTACAGTTGTGCCATACTCCTTCCATTTCTGAATGATCGCTTGAACAGTGCTCCGTGGGTTGTTCAAGGCTTGGGAAATCTTTTTGTAGCCTAAGCCTGCTTAAAATTTCTCAATAACTTTATCCCTGACCTGTCTGGTGTGTTCTTTGGACTTCATGGTGTTGTTGCTACCAACATTCTCTTAGACAACCTCTGAGGCCGTCACAGGGCAGCTGTATTTGTACTGACATTAGATTACACACAGGTGCACTCTATTTAGTCATTAGCACTCATCAGGCAATTTCTATGGGCAACTGACTGCACTCAGACCAAAGGGGGCTGAATAATTACGCACACCCCACTTTTCAGTTATTTATTTGTAAAAAATGTTTGGAATCATGTATGATTTTCGTTCCACTTCTCACGTGTACTCCACTTTGTATTGGTCTTTCATGTGGAATTCCAATAAAATTGATTCATGTTTGTGGCTGTAATGTGACAAAATGTGGAAAAGTTCAAGGGGGCCGAATACTTTTGCAAGCCACTCTACATATCATACCGCCAGATTTTTACCAATGCACATCTCTAGTAGCTAGGCACATCCTTGGAGAGGGTTTTTGCTGCTACTTTGTTTGGAAAGGAATATGTTGAATTGATTCTGACATGAGATCAGAATGCCTCTGATATACACAAGCCTGGATACCTGAGGGGGGGAGACACTAGAGCAGTCCCAGAACTTGCTTGAAGGACTATATATCCCTTTATGGCCTGTAAATGCATTGGAGTACCCCGGCAGGGGCTGGACAGTCTCTCTGGGTAGAGTCTGTTGTTTTTCTCTCCAGGACCCGGTCTTGCAACTTAATCTTGGATAAGTGACAATGAATGCAATTTTTTATTTATTTTTCATATTTTATTTTATTTTTTTTTACAGTATGACTCAGTATGACTATTAAAAATCATAAGCCAGAAAATGCTACCCAAAATAACATTTGTAGCTTCAGGGCGACTGTGGCTTAGGAGTGAGAAATTCGTCTTGTAACCGGAGGGTTGCTGGTTCGAGCCCCCGCTCCGTCCGTCTCAGTCGTGTCCTTGGGCAAGACACTTAACCCTTCTGCCTATTGTTGGTGGTCAGAGGGCCCGGTGGCGCCAGTGTTCAGCAGCCTCGCTTTTGTCCGTGTGCACCAGGGCAGCTGTGGCTACAATGTAGCTTGCCATCACCAGTATGTGAATGGGTGAATGACTGAATGTAGTGTGAAGCGCTTTGGGGTCCTGGAGGACTAAATAAAGCGCTATAGAAGTAGAGGCTATTTAACTTTTAGAGCACAGCCCTGCTGTAAACAATGGTTGGAAAATCTAGACTGTGCTGTATAAACAAAACATTGTTATGCTCTACGGCTATTTGAAATGTTTTTGCCAAGTGAGATGTGTCTATTTTAAAAATGTTACTTGTGATGTTTTCCTCTCTTTCAGAGCATTGTGTCAAAATACGCCTCTCAGTTTCGGGGGAACTCTCAGCACGATGCCCTTGAGTTTCTCCTCTGGCTCCTGGACAGAGTTCATGAAGATGCCAATCCAAGTCCTGACAACAACAGCAGCAGCAAAACCAAAGCCAACAGTAAGGTAAGTTCACATTGCTGGGATCGCTTGCTGCCGTTTTTCTGCCTGACTATGAGCGTTAAATGTGTTTAAGATGATAGATGGCGTGCTGTCATCTGCAGCACACAGTCTTACTTTTTCTTTTACAATATCTTTTCTTTGAAAATTTACCACTAAACTAATTAAAGGATCCCAGCTGTCCCTCTTGTCTTCCAGTTAGCCATGTTTTCTTTGAAATGTTTGTTGAAAATCTGAAATTCTGAAGAATCTAGCTGATATGTATAGTCATATGTTTTCCTTGACAGCACAGATGTTTTAGGAGACAACAAGAGCATATATCTTCTGCTGTGCACTCACCGTGCCTTGTAAAAGTATTCAGCCCCCTTGAAGTTTTTCCCATTTTGTTGGTTTACAACCACAAATTCCATTGGATTTAGTCATAGACTAACACAAATCAGTGCATAATTGTGAAGTGGTAGGAAAATGATATGTAGTTTTCAAATGCTTAGCAAAGGAAATTCAGAAAAGTTTTGTTTGGTTTTTTTTAGATGTAAAAGGAACAGCTGGGAAGATGGAAAGCATCTGCTCCATCTCTTTGTGTGGGGATGCTCACCTTGGATCTGTGCTCTTGGATTATAGCCAGGGTTGGATATCATGTGCTGAGGGGGGAATGAAGGGCAAACAGGACATGAGTGAAATGATGAAAATTGGATGTTCATTTAATCAGAGTTGATACAGGTTCTTCTTTACAGATTTAAACAATCTGATCTCATGGTTTTACAACATTAATAGTCACGGAATTTGATGCAGCTTCCTTTTGTCGTGGCCTGGATTTCCTAATAGACCTCTTAATTGGTTTGATTTTGTATGTGCTTATTGTTTGCATCCTAATGGGGTGATATGACAGCCTGTTGTGATCAGCACCCACTGTGACAAACCTTCCCTGTGTGATTATATGTATTAAATATCTTCCCAGTGTGCTGTGATTTAAATAAATAAAAAGAGTACAGTTGGTGTTTAAGTGTCACTGCTGTGCTACCCATTAATCAGCTCCCCCGAAAAGAGGACACATAGGGACAGAGGGAGCATTTAGTTGATTAACATTAAAATAATTGAGTAATCTACATTTGAGTCAGCTTCTGCACAATGTTGGACTTAAGTTGGGCTCAAGCTCTGTCGCTTTACAGTCCTGACCTCTTTGTGGTGATAATTAGCTTATATATCTACCTTCTTTTTTAACATCAAGTCTTCTTCATCCAGTAAAAACAGCCACACAGAGGAGTGTTGTCGTCAGCCCAGTCCATTAGCCCTTAGAATGATAAGTTAATTGATTGGAAAAAATCTGATCTTTGTGTTTCTAACTGTTCCCATCACCGATCAGAGTCGATCAGGCTGAAAATGGATTCCAATTTAAGTCACCAGGCAATTGTTCTGCACATCTTTATTATTTAGCAAAATAAATGGTCACACAGTAAAGCTAATCAAGACTGTGTCTGTCTCTTTTAGGTTGCAACTAGTGATCCACGATATATCGACATTAATAACGGTATCAACTGACTTTGGTCATTTTTAACATACTGGTATCAGTCCCAAAAGGAAACCTCTGCCGATATTAATAACCAATGTTTATTTTCATCTGGTTGCTGTTTGCGAATTTGTTTTTGGACGCGGAGGGAAGGGGCTTGGCCATGGGTTTGGGCACGTGATAGTGATGCAACTTAGGGTTGTTAACTTGCACTAGAATCCTGGTTGAAAAGAAACATTTTTATTTTTATTTTTTTACTTTAATCCGCTGTAAGCAAATAATTTTTTCAATTTGTGAAAATTGATTTTATTGTTTCAAAACTTCCGAAAGCAGTTACCATAACTCTGTGCACTTAGTTCTACACATCTCTATTCTCCGAAAAGGGCAGTACTGAACTTTTCCCGTTTGTGTTTGTGTTCCATTACACCTCTGGTGACGCTACACCTTTTACTTTGCTTTACTTTAAAACACTCTATAACGAAGACCTCCACGGAACTGCAAAAGATAACAAACCTTAAATCGTAAAAAAAGAAAGCCTGGCAATTTCAGTTAAATTTATACATGTTTACTGGACATTACCCCGCGCTTATAGTGAGTGTAAGTCTAAATGCTACAGTTTAACTGTATAACCCCTGTAATTTAAAACATGCTTTTCACACTTATTTTTAAAAAACAACTTAATTTGTATTTTCCTGTAAAAAAAAAAAAAAAAAAAAATTTAAAGGTGCACATTAACATGTGGGAGTGGGGCAATATTTAGTTTTTGCTCTATACATATCCTTGTAAAAGCAGTGTTCACTACATCACTTCTACTTAGCGTTCTATAAAAAAAAAAAATCTGTTTTTGGAGATGCTTTACAAAGCCAGTGTGTTGAACTGTTAAATAAAAAAAACATTCCTGACATTAAATAATTATCTTACACAGTAAGAAAGTCAGAATGAATCCCACACTTCATAATTAGATATATATTTGGAGTGAGTAATCATCAAATGCCAGCCTGACATTTTATTAAGAGATTTTCTTTCTTCTCTTTTTCTTCTCGCTCTGTTTTTTCAAGTGTTACGTCTTTCAGGCTTTTGCCTCCACATCCATGGCTACAGTTACATGTTTTTAAAAGATAATACTGAAATGGTTATTGCTAGATAATAGTAGGAGCCTGTTGGAGAACAAGGACAATGAATGATATAGTAAAATGGTTTAGCAGTGGGAGAGAAAGGCAGGGAAGTCACCTTCACTCCTTTATTCTGTTTTACAGCCTTGAATCTACAATAATGCAGCTCAACAAATTCAAATTAAGACAGCAAGTGATTGTTGTGCTCATTATTGATTTGTCTCTGTATATTTGTCTCTGGTTATCAATGCTTTAACTACAATATGGCCCCAATAAAAGCAAATACTGGTGACTCTTAAAGCTTAAGGTGGAATTTTCTTTTAATTAAATCTGCAATGGACTGGTGACCTGTCCAGGGTGTACCCCTGAAAATATCACCCAGAGAAGACAGTGCAACAAGTAATTGTCTACCAATATTTTATTTACCTAAATATTTAACTGAACATGTAATAAGAAAATGTTTCGAGGAACCCACTTCTATTGGCTAGCATTCTCTCCCCCTCCTTATCAGTGGATCCCATAGCGCAGCAAGAACTGGCAGTCTGAAAAGCTTTTATTTTTTTTGTACCATTTCACCAGAGAACAGAAATTAGCAGTTTGTCAGTGCACTGTCCTCAGATACTTAGATGCGACATTGAAAGTATCCCTGCAGAAGTTTACCCGTGTTTCTTTTATCTTGTTGGAGAATTCATACAGTTGAGCAAAATTTGCATCAGTTGACAAAACTGTGAAGTTGTGAAGTTCCCTATGATACACGTCCAATAAGGGTGGGATTACCAAAGAACTCCTGGAGGTGACAGTGTTTTAAAGATATGCATTCTAGTTCTGATTTTACTAAGGCTTCATCTTCATCTGTAAACCATAATCATCATAATTACAATAACTGACTTTCTAACCTGTTCTTAAAAGGAATTTAAAAAAGGCTCTATTTTAAACACCTAACTGATACTGGAAGTAGCTAATTTCTTATCTTCATCACGCAGTAATAAATTCCACACTTGAAAGTGGTGTTGTTTGGCGAACCCTGTAAGAACTTCGGTACGGTTTGTTTACGGACTGGAAAAATAGTATTTAGTATTTTATGCTCTAGCTGATGTCCAGTCAAATAAAAACTAATATATCTTGTCCTTGGAGTACAAGGCTGTACTCCAAGGACAAGAGATACATTTGCAAACTTATACCACAAGCTGATTTGCTGGCATACTAAGTAATGTCAGGGCCACATGTTAATCATCTAAACAAACAATTCTGTTAAATGCTAGCTTTCTAATAAGTGTGATTTGAGAACACCATGTCAGATAAATTTATATCCATTATCACTTTGGAGGCTGCAACTTCTCTTGTACATTTAAGCAATATTGTGTCTAATTTGTTTGCCTTCATCCATTTTCTCAAATATTATTCCAGGGGAAAGTGATTCACAAAGGCTGCCTGTCTCTTTGAATCTAGCTAATGGGAATCCAAATAAATCAATTAATCCACCCATCCATTCTCTAAACTGCTTATCATGTTCAAGCTTGCAAGGAGAGTAAAATCTATGCTAGCCTGAGTTAAATGGGAGACAGGACACTACACAGACAGCGCACAAGTTTGCGACTTTGCACACTAATCTTCACAAACATGCACACGAGTTATTCTCAGGTGTTGGAAAATCCTGGGAAATGTGAGCACTTGCATACACAAAGCTGCCAGAAAAAGCATCCAGATATGCGTATTTTATGTCAACATTAGGATAAAATGAAACTGGAGTTTACAAAGAGGTGCACTCATTTGTAGCAGTGCATCAACATACAGTACTGTCAAAAGTTTTAGGCAGGTGTGAAAAAATACCATAAACCACAAAAAGCAGTGAATAAAAAAAAAAAAAATCTAAATCAAATCAATATTTGGTGTGACCACCCTTTGCCTTCCATACAGCATCAATTCTTTTAGGTAAACTTGCACACAGTTTTTGAAGGAACTCGTCTGGTAGGTTGTTCCAAACATCTTGGAGAACTAACCACAGATCTTCTGTGGATGTAGGCTTCCTCACATCCTTCTGTCTCTTCATGTAATCCCAGACACACTCCATGATGTTGAGATCAGGGCTCTTTGGCGGCCATACAATCATTTCCAGGACTTTTGTTGTTCTTCTTTATGCTGAAGATGGTTCTTCATGACTTTGGCTGTATGTTTGTGGTCGTTGTCCCGCTGCAGAATAAATTTGGGGCCAATCATATGCCACCCTGATGGTATTGCATGATGGATAAATATGTCTGTATTTCTCAGCACTGAGAACACCATTAATCCTGATCAAATCTCCAAATTAATTTGCAGAATTGCAGCCCCAAACTTTCAAGGAACCATGCCTCACTGTTGCTTGCAGACACTCATTATTGTACCGCTCTCCACCCCTGAGACGAACAAACTGCCTCCTGCTACAGCCAAATAGTTCACATTTTGACTCACCAGTCAAGAGCCCCTGCTGCCATTGTTCTGCACCCCAGTTTCTATGTTTTCGTGCATACTTAAGTCGCTTGGCCTTGTTTCCATGTCTGAGATATGGCTTTTTGGCTGCAACTCTTCCATGAAGACCCCTTCTGGCCAGACATCTCCGGACAGTAGATGGGTGTATCTGGGTCCCCACTGGTTTCTGCCAGTTCTGAGTTTATGGCAATGCTGGATATCGTCAGATTTTGAAGGGTAATAAGCTTGATGTGTCTTCCATCTGCTGCACTAAGTTTCCTTGGCCGACCCCTGCGTCTACAATCCTCAACGTTGCCCGTTTCTTTGTGCTTCCTCAAAAGAACTAGAACAGCACATCTTGAAACCCTAGTCTGCTTTGAAATCTTTGTCTGTCAGAGACCTTGCTAATTACTTTGTGTCTTGTTGCTGTGCTCAATCTTGCCATGCCATGAAACTATCTTCCCAAATCTCACCTTGGTAGCAGAGTTTGGCTGTTCCTCACCCAGTTTTAAGCCTCCTACACAGCTGTTTCTGTTTCAGTTAATGACTGTGTTTATATCTATGTGGGACATTGATGATCATTAGCATCATTACCTCTATAGTTTCTACTGAATGCATACCGAGATACTGAGCCCCCCCAAAAAATAAATAAATAAAAATTAAATTAAATTCACTGCCCTGATTTAAAAAAAACAAATGAGTAAGAACCACCTAATGAATAATTGCTGGATTGATGATTGTTTCAACTGGCAGCAAGTTATTTAACACAAACTTACGCAGAGAGGGGTTTCTCATTTCACCAACAACCTTGTTTAAAGACAGTTCCTGCAGCTGTGGAAAAAAAAGGTTTAGAAGGGTCAGATTATTGGTGTAAAAAGCAAAGAAAACATATTTGGAATCATCTCAGGAGATTGGAGCAACTACTAAATCTGGGTAAGAATAGTCCAACACATTATTAAACACTGGCAAGATAGAAGAGTATAATCAAATTTGCAGAAATATGTTTGGAAATCTAATCGTGAAAAGCACAGTACAACATGGCTATATTAAGTAGTATATGGACTGAATTTAGATAGCCATACTGACCGCTCAAAACGCTTCTTAGATTAGGAGTTGGCTTCAGCCTCTGGGACCCTAGAATCTGGATTTATACCAAACAAAGACCCCAGTTGAGTTATCTTCTCCAGATCAGATTTTTGTAAATTGTTTATCTGTTTACAACCTTTCCTGAAACAATTAACTACTATGTTAACTCTACATGGAGTGTGACCAGTTTATCATCTTTGCTTGAATAATGTTACATAAGACGTGAATGTGAGCACACAGGAAGGTAGTTTGTAATGTTAATCCTGTTTTGTTAATCAGCGTTCAGTTAACCTGTTAGGTTTCCCTTCACCCCATGGGAACCACATTAGCAGGACACATTGGGAAATCATGGTGCTCCGCACAGTTACCACTTATGAACCAAGAGTTTCTTTGAATATGTGAGAAAAAACAAGATCCTCTTTGCAAACTCTTCCTTGTTCACATGCTACTTCACTTGCAGGGTCTCAGGTCCTGCAAAAAGAGAAATGGCTTTGACTAAAAGTTAAATAACTTTTTTTTCCCTTGACCTGCTAGATTAGAGTTGAACAGGGATACTGGTACCTTGGAGCCAAGGCTGATTATGATGATATTAAAGGTCTCATAACTGGTGCATTACATTACCCCCTCAGGCCTTGACTGTTGAAAATGGCAGCTTAAAATGTGAAGACGTTTTTCTTAACTGCTCTGATATACCTGGTGAGAAAACTGTGTAGTTGAGTGAGTGCATGGCTTTCCCCTTAGGTGTTTTTATGAGTGAGTTTCAGAGCAAGTGCAATTATAAATTGAATCTATCTTACCCTATTGACATTAGCAGGCTAGAGAATTTGCTAATTAGACACCAGTGCCAAAGAAACAAATATGTACTGTTTGATTTTAAAAGTGCAAGTGAGTTGAGTTTGGAGAGAGGAAAAGGAAATCTCCACATAGACTTTAAAATCAGGTGAGTAGTGTTAACGGAAGTGAGCCCTCTTATCTGCAGTATAACAATTAGTTAGGTTGATTTGTCTCTGTGAGATTTTAACCCAAGTTCTTCAAGGGGTTGAGTGCAAATGTCAGTGAATGAGATGAGTCAGCTGGAAGGTGGGGCAAAAGGGGAAGGCTGATGGGTCCATAATCCGATGTCTGGATCATAGACTTTTTTCTCTTTTATCATTGTAAAGTCCTGGTATATAGTGTGCAAATAATTGAATAAAAAGATTGAACATTCTTGATGATTAATCAATCAATGATGGATTAATCTTTCACGCCTGAAACTCAAGTTCACAAGTCTAACCTGTTCTAAGAGGGAGTAAAAAAGGCTGTTGATTTTAAACTATTTATCAGATTTTAAACTCAATCGGAGCAAAAAAGGGGTGTCTCCGATCAAACACACTCTCACTTTACACTTTTGGTTCACTGCCAAGATCCAGCAATGCTGGAGTCAGGTGACACTGTACAGGATTAAGGTTGGATGATTGGAGTGGCTCTTGTATGTCCTGGAATTAGTCCTTAGACTTTGAACAACTTTGTTTCAGCTTCTGTGAACTTCTGCTGTTTGACAAGAAAAAAAAAACATATTTGCTGATACAGATATACTGATATCAAGTCTCAAAATCCATTCCAACAGAGTTAATTCCTCTGAGTCTAGGTCTATGGTTCTGACCAGAAAAGGGCTCCCTCCAGGTCGGTGGTAAGTCTTTAATTCAAGCAGAAAAGTTTAAGTTTCTTCATGTCTTGTTTACGGATTTGGTGGCAGATAGATACAAGTATTGGAGCCTCTTCTGCCGTAATGTTGGTGCTGCTTCTGTTGGTCACAGGGAAGACACTGCTGAACCAAAAACTGATGCTCATGATGTTCTGATGTGTCTCTTGTTTCGACTTTCAACTATGGTCATGAGATATGAATCATGACAGACAGCACAAGAACCCGGATACAAACAGCTGAAATGAGCTTCTTCCATAGAGAAGCTGAACTCAGCCTTGGAGAGGCAGTGGGAAGACTCAGAGCTGTTACACCTCCACATTGAAATTAGTCTGCTTAGCTTGTTTGGCCTCTACAGCACATCCTATGGCGGAAAGACTTTGGAGCAGACCCAAAATCTCATATAGAGACTCTAGCAGGGAAAAACATTCAGTGTTTTCCTTTTAGTCCTTCAATCTTTACAGAAAGACAATTAGATGGATGGAAAATTCTTGGTGTTTTTAGAATTTTTGTTGGTCGCTCCACTGTCCTGGATGTCTCACCATCTGGATTCTCAGCTTATACAATACCAGTCAAAGGTTTGGACCTACATTTTCACTCATACGCCTTTCTTTCAATCTAGGCAATGGAATCTCATTTGTCTACTCTGTGCAGGTGGAGAGCTGTTGCATAGTGGAAAAAGGAGATTCTTATATTATGGCACTGTTATGAATTTTCCTCTGAAATAGCAGAATTTGGCATTGTTATTGATGGTGTAGACATCTTTTCTATACAGCTTCCTCCTCCATCCATCCATTATCTAAACCAGCTTATTCTTGCAAGGTTGCGGGTGGCTGGTGCCTATCTCCAGTGGTCATTGGCCGAGAGGCGGGGTACAGCCTGGGCAATCGCAAGGCAACATAGAGCCACACAGTACAGACAACCATGCATGCACAGACTCACGCCTAAGGGGAATTTAGAGAAACCAATTAACCAAATATTCATGTTTTTGGACTGTGGGTAGAAACTCGAGTACCCGGAGAGACCCCTCGCATGCACAGGGAGAACATGCAAACTCGATGCAGTAAGACACTGGGCAGGGATTCAAACCCAGGATCTTGTTGCTGCAGGGCAACAGTGCAGGCCTAGCCTCCTCCTTCATTCTTTTGAATTTAAGGAATTTTAATTGTTGCTGACCAGGAAAAGTATTGAATTTACCCAGTAAGATGAGCTAAGACTATGTGCAAGTTGTTGGGGGGGAGGCTTGGTTTTTTCTACAACTTGAAACATTAACCAGACGCAAAACAAGTTGTTTTAAATCAGGGGAGTCAAACTCATTTTCATTTCGGTCCACATCAACATCATGAATGTCTTCAAAGGGCCAGTTGTGTTAGAAGGTATTGATAAAACTATCAATAAATAAACTACTAAAATATAAATAAATAGCTGTATCTGCATTTAATGATTACTTTTTTAATTAAACAATATCGAATATCTTTTAACATTAATGTAATTTGACACTATACAAAAAAGAACTGATTTGATTGATAAAATGATATGACACAACTGTTATCTTGAAGGTTTGTATGGCCCTCTATAGTCTACACGCCATATAAATAGTTATGGCGGGCTGGATGTGGCCCGCAGACCTCGTGTTTGACACATGTGCTTTGGATTCTCCAGGAGCTCTGGACTAAAAGGTAGTTTTAGCTCTTTCTGTCTGGTGGAGCGTCTCGACCATTTAACCTCCTGTGGGGTCATCTGGGGTTTGAGTCGGTGAGGTTGCCTGTGGGTTGTTGACTCACCCAGGCTTTGGCGAGGTCCTGTGATGAATTCTACATGAGAGCAACAGGAGGACACATCTGTACACATTTTCTTTTTTTTTTAGATAGCAAAGATTTTTTTATCAGAAAGTGTTTTTTTATTATAATTTTTTTTTTACTATGTTAACTCTAGTCTGAAAAAGCCTGATGCAGAAAGGAATTCAAAATTCCATCAGTAGTAGTTTATGTGAAATTAAGGTGACGTTTGCGGTTACCATCTGGTCACTCTACCGCCTTGTTGCTCAGTGTTGCCATTTCTCACATCTGACACAGGTAAGATCAAAGCAGAGTAGCCCCTGCTTCGGCCAGGAACCCATTCTCAGCAACCTGAGGAAGTGACATTTCCAGGGTGCTGGCATTTTCCTGATTAAAGTGTAGAAAAAAGTGTAGAAAGAGTTTCAGAGTGGACTTTTGGACATATTTTTCAGAAATAGGTTGCAAAGGGAGTTAAAAGAATTAATGTTGGAAGAGAAGATTTATGTAATATTGAAACTTTTAAATTACTATATGGACATTTTGATCACTGTTTTTCCATCTTTTAATATTCATTAACATTTTTCTTTTATTATAACTAGGGATGTCAAATGATTAAAAATTAGAATCTGATTAATCAGTGTAGCTGTGAATTAATCACGATTAATCACAATTAATTACCATTCCCAAATATGACTGAAAAAGTAACATTTTTGGTGTAAAGAAAGAACAAAACTGGAAGTTGTTGTTCGTTTTTTTTAAAGAAATATTGGAGAGATGCATGGAACTTTAGTTTTGAATTCCACTATCAAATTTATACGTTGGCCGTTTTTACCTATTAATCTATTAGCCAGTTGTTAAGGCAAAATAACTGGTTAACATTTTCTGAATGTAAAGCTGACAGTTTCTTAAAAATTGTGGACAACCCTGAGTATCCTCTTCATGGAACTAACCCACAACAACAGAGGCCATCAGTCAGGGGCTTCTCAGTTTCACTGCAACACAGACTGCTACAGGAGATCCTTCCTGCCCACAGCCATCAGGAACTACAACAACCACTCGAAGAATTAAATAGTAGGAGCTACAACAACACTTAATTTCTCTCTGGGATCAATGAAGTACTTTTGAATTGGATTTTTCTAAACAATAGAGGGATTATTTGTTTATCAACACCGCGATGCGTGCAAAATGTTCTGACATAGAACCTTTACATTACTACCTGGTTCCCACTGTTATTTGTTGTTACCTTGAAGCTGCATTGTTGGTTAGCTATGTTAGCTTGTTTGTTATCCAGGGCTTACCTGATGTGAAGTTATTGCTGCAGATGGTTGAATTTTTAATTTTTACAAATTTCATTTATGCATTTTTGCATAAATATTATCCATTTATTTATGTATTTTTAATCATCTGCTCATTCCAATTGCTTCTTCTGATCTCTTGCAATCATAGACGTCTTTTGTTTGCCTTGAAAGGGGCGAGTCGATGGAATGCATGTTTGTTGTTTTTATCAAAGCGACCAACAGCACAACACATATTCGGGTTTCTTTCTGCATACTACACGCGCAGCAGAGGAGGGAGTGACGTAGACCGATAATCGCTATGGTCCGTGACTGAGAAGAAGCATTCACATGGAACCACGACTGCAGTTTGGGTCTGCCATGCTGTTTACAGGACGAACGAGCACTGACAGGCAGCGAGGGTTGAATTGTGGGATAAACGGGGAGGGCCATTCTGTGCATGCGTTAATTGCGTTTAAAAGATAATCTCGTTACCTCTAGAAATTAATCGACCTGCGTTAACATGTTAATTTTGACAGCCCTAATTATAACATTTAATTGACCAAAAACTGCTAATGGCTGATTTGTGTTATTTTGGAAATTGATCAAATGTAATATTTATACTATTAGAAATATAAATAGGCATATTTGCTATATAATATGAATAAATTAAAGTCTGTTATTTCTGAATTACCTTTTGTTTGTAATTACTTGGTTAACGCCTGTATTCATTATATATTGCACTACATATGATTTGGAGGTTTTTTTCTCCTTTAATAATATCAGGACACCATTTTCTAAATCCACATTCAAAACATTTATTCTCAATTTTAAATAGCAAAGACGATCAGATTTAAGGTAGAAATTACAACATAATGAATGAGACAGTGCAATAAGTAAATGAGTGAACAGGAAGTGCTTTTATTTTGATATTTGAGGATGAACAGAACCAGAAGTGCTCCTTGTAATGCTGAAAACTAACTTAACAGTGTGCAAATGTTGGAGGCAAGTTACATTTATTTGGTTTACTAAATGATATGGTCATTTAATATGATGTTCAGTTGGAGAGACGTTTATGTGGTCATTATTTTGAAGGTACAGTTAACATATACAGATTGTTATGAGCCATTAACGTCCCATAATACACCAACATCACCGGCTAATAATCAAGCCCATCCCTTCATGGTAAAACATGCAGCAGTAGCAGTCCGTAGCTCACATAACAGCCTTCTTTCACTCTTCATTATCATGAGATAAAAACTGTTACAAGACTCGTGCATCTAACCAGGAGTCCTAATGAAATCTCAGTTCTTTAGGACAAAAGTCTTTGTCGTATGAAGTCTTTTTTTGTGTCTTAAGTGCACCTCACTAGGAGTTCCCTGGCTGCACCTCAAACTCTCTTTAGTGTAGAAGTTGCTATTGTTGGAAGAAGAGTCAGATTTAGCTATTTTCAGTATCAGTGAGATATTTAAAAGAAAACTATTTTCATCAACATATCAAGATCTATCTGTTGTTTGTTCAGGCTATGAGACACTAAGAGTAAGACTTTCACCGGATAACAGGCGGGTGAAAATCTGTGAAATACCTCTGTTATTTTTGTTTATTTTTGTTTTTGTTTTAAACCTTTAGTGTCTCTCTTAAATGGAACATGCTAGATTTGAAATTAACTAACATTTTTGCTAAGTGCAGTTAAATGTCCAAATTAATGTCTTTGTCTCTAAACATTAATAAAACTAATTAAAGATTTTACTGGGACTTCACTACATACATGGTTATATCACCTCTGCCCCTAATTTGAATAATATTTCACACCTTTTACAGTCATATTCTATAACTTATAATGTTATTGAAAGGTTCATTTATTTTACTAACTCCGTTCACCAAGTGGAACACATTATGTAGCTTTACCATGCATAGATTGATGTTGTCAAGCCTTTATTTCTTTTAGTTATGGGAATTTTCTGCTTATAGCTAATTAAAAGCATTTAAGATAACTATTACACCAGACCAATAAACATTTTTAATACAGAAATGTGGGCTTAATGAAACGTATGTTTAATGCCTGCCTAATCGTTCATTTAAGAAAGTATTTTGACAGACAAGCATCATAGAAAAGCATATTCTAATTTATTTAAATATTATCTCTATTAAAGAGAAGTCCAATTCAGCTATCAGTAGGTCAAAGCTACAAGAACTGGAAACCAAAATTCTGCCACAATAATCTAAAAGAAAGCTTTGCAGGGTACTGTATGTACGGTAAGCTGTACAATGCCTGTTACATGAGTGTTTATTTTAAGCATGAAAAAAATCTCATGAACTGTTACAATTAACGATGAGGAACACGGGTGAGGGGCTGGGATGTTGGCGCTGGGAATAGGCCTGGGGTGGCGACGGTGCGTGGCGGCCGCGGGGGCACCTCCTCGGTCGATTCCTGGTCGGTTCTCTGCTGGGTGATGGGGCACCCCTGGGCCCCTGCATCGTAGCCGCTGGATGCTCCCCTGGGGTTCTCCTCTGCTCCTCTCTTGAGGGATGCGGTCGGCCCCACGCTGGTCCGCCTGGAGCTCTGGGGGTCCTTTCAACGTCTTGACTCCGATCTCCTTCATGTCTGCATCGATTCCTGGGAGACGGATTGATGGCTGCTCACACCAGCTGTCGAACACTCTTATGGAGAAACCTTATATGCACCAGCATGCTCACACACACGCACACACACGCACACACACACAGGTGTGGGGTCTCTGGTGTTTACAGATATATTCTTGGGCTGAGGTTATCATTACTTGATCTTGATCAATCTGTACCATGAGCTTTTCAGTGGCATTGTTGTATATTTATATCCATTTTTGTGTGATGTGGTTGTGTAATTCTTAGTTCACAATGATTGGCTTGTTTTGTCTATGTTCCTTTTTCGTTTTGTTTGTTTTTTCCCCTCTCTCTGCCGTCCTGTGGCCATGGAGTGTTGTGCCACAGATAGGTAGATTTTGGCTATGAATAATTATGAATATTTGCTTAGGGCAATTATTAATCAGATTAATAATTTTATGTAAAAATTACCAAGTTTAGGGGCACCACCTGGATTCCAGGAATACAATAGCCAAATTGTTCAGTCTCAGTTTATGTTTATGATTACCTGCCTGATAAGGCTGAAATAATTAAACAATAAATGAAGGAATAAGTTCTTGGTGTTCCTGAACAGCAAGTTACTACACATGTAGGTGAAATAAAAACAACAGTTTTTCAAAATACAAGAGTTTATTACAAAAATAATTCAACTTTCAGTTAACATACTTTAATCAACAAACTCACCAAACTAGTTACACACAACTAAACCACTAAGAAAAGAATAACTATTGTAAAACTAACACACAGTAAAAGTAACAGTAAAAGTGATAAATATGCACAGAAATAGAAACAATAAACAATTAATTGATAATGATGTCACGATTCAGAATGAATGTGTTTGCTCAAAGGCCAAGGCTTGTATTGAACAATGTTGGGAATGAAGCTAAGTTAGTTTTAAACTAATTGTGGTTAGTTTAAGACTAATCAGCACATTCTGGTTTGTTTTCAAACCACCAATTCACAATGCAAAGCAGAAGTGAAGAAAACATTATTTGGAAGAAGCAATGTTTTATTAAACCATTTGCTGAATTAGAAATCAATAACCTTTAGATAATTGATTCTATTTTATGGATCGGTCTCTGCAGTGATTGATCTAATTTAATATTTAGACTTTATGTTGATGTTAACGGCTGTACCATTTATGTCGATCTAATTTAGTATTCTGACTTACCAAGAAGGCAGTTTCAAAAATGACTTAAAAGATTAGTTTTAGTGTTTAAACTAACTGTTTTAAAGTCGATCTCTTTTTTGCATAGCATTAATGGCAGTCTATCGTTCATGAATAAAAAGCAGTCAATGGCGGGCCCACGTGGTTCGCTAGAGCAGTGATTCTCAACCGGTGGGGGGCGCCAGTAGGCTACAGGATGGGAGGAAAAAAACTGAAAAAGAAAATTTAATTTAATTAATTATTAAACTACTGTCATAAAAAGTTCTAGTTTTGTATATAAATAACTCCTGAATAGAAATTATAATGTGTTTGGACTGATTTAAAAAAAAAAAGTTTTGAACAAATTTGATTTGTCGATCGTGAGCGCAAATGCATGTGTTAAGCGGTTTCAGCGAGTCACACTGAAGTTCGCTGGCTGTCCAGGGGGCAGGTGTTACAGCGGTTGTATGAGCTGCGAGAGGAGGTGAAGTGGTTTTTGACATAAATCAAATCAGATCTGGTGAAGCATCTGAATGACACTATATGTGGCGAGCATCTCTGTCTTATTTGATCTATATTTGACTGCTTGAATGGCCTTAACCTTTCTTTGCAAGGCCGCGAAACTTATATTTTGCTCCTTGCAGACAAAGTGCACGCCTTCACACAGAAACTAGACCTCTATGGCCGCATCAGTCGACCGAACCCCATCCTTGTAGACACTGATGCAGGCACGTCACACGATTTCTACTCTCTATTTCAATCAGTGTCTGAGCGCCTGTCAGCAATGAGAAAACTATTTGCGACGTACTTTAAAGAGGATTATCGCTCTTTTGTGTGGGTTCGAGATCCGACAGCAAACAAGCTGTCAATTTAGGGTGACCAACCGCCCTCTTTTCCCCGGACATGTCCACTTTTCATGTGCTGTCCGGGGCATCCGGGGGGATTTATAGACTGATGAAAATGTCCGGGTTTTTAATGTTTTCATAGGACCATACTTAAACTGACTGATGTGATGCATGCAGTATTACAGCCTTTCTCTCATGTAACGTTCTCCCGAGCTGGTTCTGATCCGTTTATTGACGGCACAGACAGCAAGCTGTGCAGAGCGCTGCTCTGCGCCGAGTTGCACCCCACCGCACCGGGTTATCCTGCATTGCGCAATGTAATTGCGCAGCAGCGCCGAGTTACTGTTGTTTACAAGAAGTCAAAGCACAAGCTTCATGCACGAACCACAAATGATATACTGTCCAGTCGCAACAAATGGGTGGCGGAGTGCACTATTCACAAAGCTGGCATGTGTGTTTCTGTGTGACGAAAGTGGCAAATATCCCAAAGATCACATGGACACAAAAACTATAAAAAGCCTGAGCAAAGTGAGAGTTCATCTATAAATTGATTGTGGAGGATGAAGATGCAAACTAAACAGAGTAAGCACTTTTTTATTTAGTTTTTGAGTCTGCAGCTGTTTACTTTTATTACAGTGAAAAGAAAATACTTGTTTTCTCAGAAGATTATTTCAGATTTGTCTTCAGTTTTTGTCCAGTGCAATTTAAAAAGTAAACTAATATTGTTGCTGGTAACTTTTTTTTTTTATTCAGAAGAGTAACTATTTCTATTATAATTTATTTCCAGAGATTATAAAATCATTTTTCTACTTGTGAAATGCTTTTTGAAATTTGTTGTTTAACTAATCTTTTCTAACCACATTGAGAATGCACACTTTAAATATGTTAAAATCAAAAGTCTTGGCCAAGTCCTGAAAGTGTTTCAGTACTGTGCCAGGTGTCCTCTTTTTTGGAAATCAAAATATGTTCACCTTATGTCAGTTGATATGCAGGAGCAGCTTATTGAGCTGAAGAGTGACAGTAGACTGAAGGAACTCTATAGCTCCTGCCGTCTTTCGTCATTCTGGGCAGCATTGATGCAGGAATATCCTCAACTCTGTGACCTCGCCTTGAAGATTATCCTTCCTTTCATGTCGACGTATTTGTGTGAGGCAGGATTCTCATAAATGACTGCACTCAAAACAAAATACTGGAATCCTGCACAAATCGAGGATGATTTGAGGCTATGTTTATCAGACATTGAGCCAAGAATTGAGGATCTTTGCAAGGCAAGGGGGGGGGGGGTTGCACTGGGGCCTCAACTCCAATGAACCAGCTTTAGGGGGGCCCAGCTTGCAAAAGTTTGAGAACCCCTGTGCTAGAGCATGTAGCTTACAGCAACTCACGTGGCGCTTCTTAAAGTCGCTCTGGATCATTTATTAGACATCAAACAAAGGAAAAACTGTCGGATTGAGTAACTCAGGTTGCAGGATATAAACGAATTTCCATCAAATACCTCGAAAATCACTGTTTAAACCTCTAGGCCGACTGGCCTGTTTGTACCCAAACAATAAATGAAACCTTACACAAAGTAACAAATCACAATGAGAATACATAACCCTTAGATCTTGTTTAAACTAAATTAATCTCGCCTCTGCCCAGACAGACCTTATTGAACGGTTAAAGTTCTCCAAGTTGCTCCGTGGATGATGGGCGAAGCTAAAACAACGTTAGCCCGCAGGCTAGCCACAGCTGCGGTCCGTTAGCAGTGGGAGGATTATAGCTGTCGAATCGTGGGTAGCATTAGCTTGGAACGTCATTTCGTCGCTAAACAGCAATCAGCTGCACCCCATTTCACTGACACAGTACCTTCTCTGCAGGTTCAAGATAGCATTGTCCCAGGCTTTGTCGCGGTGGGGTAATGCTCCAGTCTGGACGCGGTTCTGCGGCATTCAGTAGCTTGATAGCGGTTCGCTCCACACGGCAGCGTCTGTTCTGAAAGCAGGGCTCAGGGCGGAACTGTGGGGTTTATCTCAAAACAAACTGGGTTTGCGATTCACCTGATTGATCAGCAGTATTTTCATCCTTGGAGTGAGTTTCTCCCAGAAACTCGTGTCTGTTCCATCGCCAGCGAAGGAAACATGGAGCCCAACTGAAGAGAGCATCAAGGCCTGCGGCAGGGCCTTATATAACCTCTGGTCCTCTTCTTCTCCCGTCGGAGCTAGAATGTGGGTTAGCGCCACCCAATGGCTGTGTGTCTGCAACAGGAGGCAGACTTCGATGTTTTCCTGTGTTTTCTTTGTTCCCCTTCCTCTCTTGTATTTTCAACTCTTTCTTTCTTTCTTTCTTTCTTTCTTTCTTTCTTTCTTTCTTTCTTTCTTTCTTTCTTTCTTTCTTTCTTTCTTTCTTTCTTTCTTTCCTTCCTTCCTTCCTTCCTTCCTTCCTTCCTTCCTTCCTTCCTTCCTTCCTTCCTTCCTTCCTTCCTTCCTTCCTTCCTTCCTTCCTTCCTTCCTTCCTTCCTTCCTTCCTTCCTTCCTTCCTTCCTTCCTTCCTTCCTTCCCCTTTATTCTCCGTCTCTGTGTCCATAGCATCAGAAAATAAAACCCACGGCAATTCATAATAAAGATTTCTCACACATATAGCAAAAGCTGTACTGCTCCGCTTGTGAAAGTAAATCTGTTGGGCTTCTACTTGGTACTCAGACACCAATTCTGAGCTCCACACTGCCAAACAGGACACGTAAAAGAAATTAATAAATAAAAAAGAATTTACAGACATCTTGATGTTTATTTTCACATTTCTTCACCATGAAATGAAAAGGTGTAGTGTATTATGACACTCTTTATTGAAAGTTGTATTTCCTCACATATTATCTATAGCCTTATCATCCCCACCTGCTCTTTTGAACACACTTCTACAGAGACGTAATGTGAATTCTCTGTTGGCTGCTGTGGGCTATTCAGATAAAACCACCTCTGATGGCTCTTTTGTATTCCTTTGCATCTCTTTTGGATTGATGGAATCGAAAGGCTCCACAGAAAAGCTCCTTCCCGCTGAAAAGTGAAGACATATTTCTTCTGACAAAAGTCGTCAGATTTGGTCTGCCCTTTTGCATCATCTATTGGAATCTACTGAAGTAAATAAAAAACCTTGTAAAAAGATGGAGGAGAGGAGAGGTGACTGTTAAAGTGTGTTAGTAGAGATAAATGAGGGGGAAATCTTTTAATACTTTATACTGGTCTATATTGTGGGCTGTAAAGAGCTGTTCAGATAATTCATGCTTGACCTTTTTGTGTGGAGAGCACAGCTACTCTGCTGATTCCCAGTATCTACAGCTTGTAAAATATGTGATCTAGTTCTTAACCTGTCCACCAAGCTGCTCTGCACAGGAGCGCTGTGACTGAAATGTCATGTTCTAAGAGGTTGGGGGAAATTCAATATGTTCCCTGAGGAGGCAAAACAGTCTCACAAAGGAGAGCCGTACGTGGCAGTAACATTAGGCCAGTGATTGATTGCTTATAAGGCTGCTGCAGGTACATTCTCATCACCAGCTGTTGTCTTGCTCATCCTTTATGTCTTATAGGCAGCCTTTCTGGGTCTGAGTTGTTGGGACAGTGAGTGGCACGAGGTTTAAAACAATGCAGACAAAACACTTTCTTGTCCTCTTGAGTTTAGTCTAGTTGCTGAAGCATATCTCTTTCAACTGACCTTGGATCAGCGGTCCTTAGCTTTCTAACTTTCTTATAAACTAGTGATGGCACAATGACAGCTTGCAATTTTTTTAATGTGTACATTTGCTCCCTCATTTTATCAGCTGAGATTACTTAAATCACAACATTTTGGACCTTGACTGTGGAGGAATTTTAATAGATTCAATGACATGTTATGCATTTACATTTCCAACCCAAATGCTTAATTTAATGCATTAATATTCTATAAGGATTTTCTTCTTCAAATTGTACAAAAAGACAGATAAAGCTCTGTCTGTACTGGGAGGGATGAAAGAAAAGTCAAACTGATGGAGTATATTAACAACTAGGAAACGTTTACTATGTCTTACATTCGAAGTATTTCAAAGCCATTATAAAAATGATTTCTTTTCTGATTCCAATATAACTCTCTGATTTCCAACTTATTAAAAACTTTAAGAGTTAGCATGTGAGTTCCCCAATGAGTTACAAAAGAGCAGCTTTGGCTGCATATCTATCCTAACAATGTTTCTAATGCTTAGTAATTAAGCATAGGCTGATGTGATATAGTTAGGATGCTTACTTGAAGATTTATCTAAATAATGATTTATGATGACAATGGCTTATTAGAAATCTCTATCAGAAGACCATACCAAAACCACACCCACTCAAAACACTACCATCATTACATATGTTCCAGTTGCAAAGTGCCAGACCTTTTATGGTTCAACTAAATCTGGTCTCTGGAATTTTGTTAAGTGTTGACCTTGACATGGAATTCCATGAACAGCTGACCTGCCTCCCTAGACAATCCTTTCTGCTTTTGTCCTTCTACTAACCTCATATTAAACTCCTCACTTATACAGGAAATCGCTAATTTTGAGTCTTTCTCCTTTTAGTAGCAACTTTTACACCCATGAGAGAGCTGTGATTAGGGTAACTTATGAGCGCTTTGGTGTGGTGTGTTCACATATTGGGGAAGTTGGGAATTTGGAGTTTTCCCCTGGCTGCTCACTAGGATACCAGCTGATTATTCTTTTTTTAATCTTTCTCTTTAAAAGTCTATCTGGCCAGGTATCTGCGGAGGACTGACAACTCAAGCACACAGACCACCTATTGATGTTTCCATATTGGTACCTCATTGCACAATTACACCCAGATAGACCACTTTGTTTCCTTTATTTAAATAAATGTCACACAAACGTTTAACTGCTTACCTGTGCAAAGCAGACCAAATCTCAAACTATGAACTGAATAACAAAATGACAATAATGGACGAGGTAAACACTATGGTCCTTGCCTGTGGATCATTTATTTTGTTTCACTTTTAGGATAAATTGATCATCATTTTAGGATTTTATTTTATAACTCGTGGTAGACCACACTAGGGGTCTTGTCTGCTTGGTCTGCGCAGCTGTTGCTGCAGAGATCAACCTAGTCTGGGTAGCCGGTCGATTCACAGTGCAGCCCTATGGCTGTGGTGTGGGACCTGGCCTCCACTGATTGGGGTGGTCTCTGTGGAGGCAGCCGCTGTGGTCGAGGGCGGGCTGGCTCCTGGAATGGGCAGATCCCCAAGATATTGTTTCCTCACAGCAGTGTCGAGCAAGATTTATGTGTTTACATGTTTGTTCTCATTTTTTGTTTCAAATTTAGAGACCGAAACTAGGAGTGGATGCCTCGTTTCCACTGTACAGTACAGCACGTGTCAGTGCGGTACACTATTTTGTCTGTTTCCATTGTAAAAGCGGTCCTAACAGTCCACCTGTACTGTACCATTCCTGGGCCCCATTCAGTTAATAGGGCAATGGTACAGTTAGGGTGTAGCTACTGGTGAGAGAACAATAGTGAAGAAAAAGTATCACGAAGACCAAGGAACACAGCAGACAGATCAGGGGCATGGGGGAGAACTCTTAATCTGGAAGAGTAACAAGAAAGATAGTCCTTTATTTGTCTCACATCTGGGGGAAATTCCAGCTGTTACAGCAGCAGTAAACAGTTAAAGATTTAATAATAATAATAATGATAATGCTGTATATGCTGTACAGCATATACACACAAACATCAATATGGATAATAACAGTAATGGCATGGAAATAAATTAACTAACTAATAAATTAACAGACAGAAAGTGATGTTGCAGGGTGAACTACTGGGAACAGAGCTGATTATACAGTCTGACAGCAGCAGGAAGGAACGACCTGTGGTGTCTCTCCTTCAGACACCGTGGATGGAGGAGTCTGTTGCTGAAGGAGCTGTTCAGTGATGTTACTGTGGCATGCAAAGGGTGAAGAGCATTTTCCATCATAGATAATAACTTGGCCATCAATCTCTTCTTGCTCACCATCTCCACTGCATCTAAGGAACCCCCCAGCACAGAGCTAGCCTTCCTCACCAGCTTGTTCTGTCGTCATGAAGACAGCCATTGTTGAAAGAAAGTCATAAGTAGTTCCATTTAATTGCTTCCCCACACCTTGTTGGTAACACATCAAACATGTGGAGTAGGTGCTCTGATCAAATGAGACCTACATGTAAAATGCAGTGCATGTTGTGACAAAATTGACTCTTGACATCACCTTAAATGCAACGTCAATGTTGAAACTTGGTGTTGGCAACACCATGCTGTGGGGATTCTTTGGCAGGGTTAAGGAAGCCGTTCATTCACCCAAACTGAATGGTTAAGATCAAAACATACTCATGTGTTAGAAACTAGACCCATCAAATGTGATGTTTACAGATCTTCATCACGTCTGTTGGAGCAAGAGCCATTTTGCAATTACAATACAATAGTTTTGTTACATTCAAATGAATACCAAATTTATGACAAGCTTATTACATTGTTTTACAAGAAATGTTTAAAACTACTTTCCACTTCACAATGATGTACCACTTTATGTTATGCACTGGGACTATCTCATAAAATCCAGAATAAATACATTGAAGTTGGTGGTTGTAATGTTACCAAATGTGAAAAAGTTTAAGTGTTTACTCAATAGATTAGACGGAATATGGTAAGCGAGCTTTCAAGACGCAGGAATGAGATCATTCAAGCCTTGTTCCAGTAATTAAAATGAAGAGAGGACACTTTGTTTCCCAGCGGTTGCTCATTCAGTCACTAAAACTACCACGGAAGCAGCGAGAGTAATGGGGTTGAAATCCTCCGAGGGATTTAGCAGCCATCATCACATGTTGTTAGCCGTATGATCAGTGTTTTATTCTGAGAACTGGTCCCTCTGGGGAAAACTAAAAAGAGACGTGGACAAACCTTTTGTTGGTTCAGGTACACAACGGCTCACATACAGGCTGGTAGTTCATTGTTACCTCGACCACGCCCACCCTCACAGACTTTTAGTCCTTATGTGGTTGTGCCTTCCTGTCAAACAGGACTTGTCACTGCTATGCAGTTGGACCTGTTTCTGTCATCTGTTTTTGCAATGGTTTCGTATTTTATCATGAAACTATGCAAACTGAGGTGTGAAGTTTTTAAAAAAGAGTTTGCACAGGTAATATTTAGAGAGGAATATCCAGAGTATTTATTGCTCTGCTGTATTTTGTGTGACTGCCTCCATCGGTGCTTGTGTGTGTGTGTTGTTCTTTTTTTTGTTTTTAGGGGGGGTTTACTGGGGCTTATGTGCTAATGTGCCAGTGTGACAGATTTTTCAGAGGGATAAAGGACTTTATAAAACTGACCCAGACATGTGTGACTCAAACTAAAAGCCCCTCTGACACTAACAGCAGCATCATTGCTCACTGCAATGTGTCATTCAAGTGAAAGGTTTTAAAAAAAAGGCCTGTGTTCAGTTGGATCTTCATGTTTCATAAAACAGACAAATTAGACCAAAAAAGTATTTAAATCCTGCATATTTTTCCAGAGTTTAAGGATTATATAAACAGTTGAGCCCCAACTGACTCATGCTTCTGACAGATTTAGATTAAAACAGTTCTCATTCAACCAAGAAGTTTGTTTCAGATAGGAAATGTGATTGGGATCTCTTAAAAGATAGTACAATAAAGTAAGAGGAGGATAAATAATAACAAAATTATGTAAACTCATCTCAATAATCAGTTAAAAAAATTTTTAGCAATCAAACTCTTTATATTTGCGGGGCAGCTTTTCCACTGGTGTTTTGATTATTTGTCTTTAGAGAGGAGCTCCACATCTTTGAGTTTGGAAGGCCTCTTTGCCATTGCCCTAATCTCCAACAAGGCCACTCAGGACATAATTTATTAGTAACATTTATGTCAGAATAAACATGGTGGTAAAATTAAAATACCTTTAAACCTAAGTCTGCCAGGGGTAAAAGGTTCAAGAACAACCCAGGACCCACAAAGGCACCACTTGGCCATGAACTAGAACAGAGGTCCTCAACCCTGGCCCTCAGGGCCCACTGTCCTCCCAAACCTTCCCAAACTATTTCTGCTGTCCCCCCCCACACTAATTATTACTTTTTATTATTTTATTTTTTATCATTGTCACCCCGTAGCACTATCGAACGTTCCTTTCCGTACATTTTAATGTTTGTCTGTGCACAGTTTGTTAAAAACATTAAAAAAAACAGAAAAAAAAAAAAAACAATTGTAAAGGTTATTTTACAAAACTGGTATGAGCCTTCTGTGATGTCACTTTATCTGCCAGGTGGAGGTGTGTGTTTGTGCCCCTCGTCACTGAATTTGGTTCATTGCGTACAGAAATATGCCACTGTATGAAAGTTTCAATAACAACCTGTAACAGTAAAATTATTTGTAGCCAGGATCAATGCACTATTCCTTCAAAATGACCCTGGACAGCACCTTCTCACATGACAGGTATCGGGACTCGCTGTGAAACACAACGGCTGTCTGTCGGAGCCCATTATCTTGCAAAGTACCACTTTAACAGGTTGTGTTTTGGTGTAGTTTATTGTGGCCAAGACGTCTATCATTAGATCCTTCAGCTCGGGACTCAGCTGTTTAGACACCAGTGCGTCGCGGTGTATAATGCAGCACGGGCACTGCAATATTGGGGGAGACATGCTTCATGAACAACTGCAGCCCTCCTAGTTTCCCAGCCATAGTCTTTGCCCCATCTGTGCAGATCGATACAAAGTCCCTACATGTCCGTTGACATCTCATAAATGCGCCTGCCGATGGTATTATTGGACAGAGGAATAACCCATAGTTTGCTGGCCTCTGTTATGAATCATAGATGGAACCATGTCCGTAGTGCAGGGAAGTATGTAATCCTCTGCAGTTGTGTGCGGTTTTTCACACTGTGCCACTATGTATAAAACTTTATGAGCTCAGTTGATCATTTGCAGGTGTTTATTGGAACAAAACCAAAGGCAAGCTATGCTTCATCATATTTTCTACTCTTTGGCTGGTAAAGAAGTTGGTTTAGAAGCTTACTGTATATGACTGTGTTTTATCCTCTGTTTTGTGTTTATGTGGGAGCCTTGTCAAAAACCTGCCTGTGATATTAGCATTTAATTTGTATTCATTCATACCGTGCCCGCCCCGCAATTACACTGCGCCCTCCACTTTGGGAACCACTGTTTTAGCTGTTCCCTGCTGCTGCGAACCTAGCTTAAATGAATGGCTGATTAACAGGCTTCTGCAGCATTGTGAGGCATGCTAAGGAGGTAATATAGTCATTGGAATCAGTTGTGCTGGAGCGGGGAAACATCTAAAACATGCTGGACAGCGGGCCTTGAGGACGACGGTTGGGGACCACTGAACTAGAAGATGTTAAAATGGCATTTTAGCATCAACTTGGACTGAGTGAATGCCAATCAAGAAAGAAATCCCAGCTCCACAATCTACCCCTTCAAGCTTGAATGAAATTTGCAGCTCCCACATAGACAGGCCAATTTCCTTCTGAAGAAAGGTTTTATGGACAAAGTGGGAAAGATTGAGTGATTTGGCCACAATAACGATTCAAAGTGCTTTACAGGACAATGAAGAACAGGAGACAGATATCACCAAATGCATCAAAAACATGAGCAAAGCATCGCATAACAGCAGAAGTAAGCTAAGTAGAACTAAATTGAAACAAATGCAAAGCCAAGACGTGATAGAAATGATAAAACACTGTTTGGCCTTTATGGCTAAGCTGCAGTAAACCTGTTTTCAGTCTTGATTTAAAGAGGCCAAGAGTTTCTACACATCTCAGGTTTTAAGGGTGTTTGTTCCAGAGTTGAGAAGCATAGAAACTAAATGCTGCCTTCCTTGTTTAGTTCTGGTTCCAGGAATACACAGTGAGCAGGTCTATGAAGACGTGAGGGGTGATTCATACTTCTCCAGCAAGTCATAAATGTAATTAGACTCACAACCATTCAGTTGTCTATAGACCATCAACAAGATTGTATATCCTATCCTTTAACAAACACTGATTCACTGCAGTGATATAAAGACTGGTGTAATGTGATCTATTTTCCTGGTGTTGGGCGAGACTCAGGTAACAGCATTTTGGATGAGACGTACCTGCCACATTGTTTTTTTGTTTGTTTTTTTGTTTGTTTTGTTGAGACCTGTATAGCTACCATTATGCTAATCTAAGCTGTTACAAATTAAAGCACATACTAGTTTTATCTGGGTCCTGTTGGAGACAAAACTATAAATTATTGCCATGTTTTTGTAGTTGTCTGGTTTATTGAAAGACTTCATTTGGTTGTTAAAATTCAAATCTGAGTCAAGTCTGGTGTTGTTGTGGTTTTCAGCCTCTAGTCTATGCTCTTGTTTCTAACCTTGACATTTCTGGAACAAAAACAATCAATTTAACTTCTTTAGTGAAACAATTATGCTGTCAAACTTAATTACACTGTACCAGTTTTTAGGCATGGTGGTGGCAGCATCATGCTGAGGGTCTAGGGTGTAGGCCAGAACAACCAGCTAGAAATATGTTAACTAGCTTGCGGCATTTGAAATCATCACTCCTAGAATGTTAAAGCCCAACCAAATATAGCATCAAAGCAGTCTTCTGCAATTGTGATTTTTGTACGTAGTGATGTTTCCAAGATGGTTGTGATGCACTATATAGTGCAGCTCTGAAGGAAACCACCCAGTTTAAAATGCTGTTATCAATTCTTATCGACAGTGGTGAAATAACCAGGCAGAACTGTTCCAGAACCTTGTACATTTGGACCAAAACACATTAAAGCAAATATTAGTGGCATAAGTATATAAATGAGCCTGTATGTATAATTTAGACCATCAGTGCTGGCATCAATACCGATATCAGTGAGCCTTTTGGTCATTCATAAGTGCTCAGCCTGTGGCGGCAAAGTAGTGCGATCAGGTTTTTTTCACAAAAGATTACGCGATAGTGGGATAAAGAGGGGTGTGGTAGTGGCGTCCGGGCTGTCGACATGCAAGGTTGTGTATAAACTGTGAGACGGAAGAGTACGTGGTAAACAGACAAAATAATTGGATGTAACTTGATTTTATCCCTATTGAAGCCTCGCTACTCAATTCTTTTTGCAAGCTGCTCCAAAAGGTGGCTGTCCTTCACAGGTCCCGTGAACTGTCTGACTATCTGGTCTTCAACTCTAAAGGCCAGAAGCTTCCGAACCTCTGCATCACTCCAGTTTGCCATTTCTGCTGATACAGTTTACAAATGACTAAATGACCCCCCCCATGTTTACTTGCATTTTAAATACTGTTGCAGGCCGGGGCTCAGCGCACATTCCACACATCATCATGACTTCACCCTCTGTTGCGCCGAGACGTGATCTTCATTCATAAGTGCAGCGTTGTGGTAATATTGCAGTAATATTACTATTAAGCCTGCTGGCACGAATATCGCAATATTCACGCCTTTCCATGCCGCCACGGTGCATTCATAAGATACACCGTGCCACCGCGGTGTGTCAAACTGTTGCACCTAATTTTTGTAAATAGATATCAGTGAAGTTGTATTTTTTTTATTATCATCCACCCCTCCAGTGGAATGTTCTGTTTAAATAATAATAAAACAGTAAAACGCCCAAATTACTGACATTCGCACAAATTAATATACGCAACCTTGTGACTGTAAGCATAAATGTTAGTGTATAGAGATATTAAATATACTGAAAAATGGTTACTGTATATATAGCTATGGTTCAAGTAAGTATAAATCATCAACAGGCAGACATTATTTCTTGTACTGAAGATGTCCTGCAGTTTTTTTGGTGTTTCTGGTGTTATGCTAGTTTAAATTTGGAGTTTCCTCAGCTTCTCCTTGTGCACATGATCACTCCCAATCTTTTGCCGGATGCCAAGCACCAATCAGCTGTGCTGCTGCTTTTCTGATAGGGCCAATGCTTCCGGCAGTGATGAGCTTCAAGCTTCTGAGAGGGCACAAACGGCGGCACAGTGACTCTCCTTTGTAAAAGCAATAATCCCCCTTCCTTTAAAGTGCATGACATTAATCCCTTTATTCCACTAAATCAATATTTGCTGAGGAATTAACACCTCCAGCATGCAAATTAAAAACGTGTTTGCGTGTGTGTGCGTGCATGCGTGCGTGTGTGAGAGAGATGGCTCCAGCCAAACCAGATTTGGCCGTCAGAGCTCTGCCTCCAGTTCTTGTCCAAGGCTCCCTTTTTTTTCTGTGCCGCTTCTGTTTAGGCTTGCCAGCATTGCCATAGTAACAGCCACAGAGTGACGAGGCTGGCCGGCTGTACTTGGCACCGTTTAAAATGAAGTGGGTGCACGCAGCGCCCTGAGGGGGCAGGTCTGAGATCAGAGAAAGATGCTTTGAAGCTGCATTTTGGCAACAAAAGAATGAGAAACCATGAATAAAGTTTCATCAGGTTGTCAGTAGAAAGCCACATGAAGCGGCGCAAGTTAATGAAACAAAGAGGACAGCAATCTGATGAGTGGAAGAGGGCAGAGGAGGAGGGCTGAAAGTGCATGTGATTTCCACCGTTATCTCCCAGCTTGCCTTGTTTCTATAAGCCAGCTCTGAATGGGCCGAATTAGCAGCTGCCCAGAGCTGAAAGAATAAAGGTGACTCAGCTGGTTTACTGCGCGGACAGCATTTCTTTCATTCCTCGCCTCCTCTGGAATGCTTCCTCTTATCTTTCTGTGAGTCAGTTTGGACTTCACTCTGCTGTTTCTGTCTTTTTTCCCCTTCTCTTATTTAACCTAAAATTATCAAAGGGTGCCTAGTTAATTTTGTGATACAGCAATAAAATCCCAATTATTTATTGTGATTCTGATGCATAAACTTAAGCAAAGATATTGGATACATGCCAAATACATTTAGTAGCAAGGACTGTTGTGTAGAATATTATTCATTTTTGGGTTTCTGCATAACAAGCTGGTTAACTTGTCAAGCAGTCTGTACAGAATGCCAGCCTGCAGTCTACTTCTTAAGACATGCCACATGTAGTTCGCCATAACACAGTCCTACCTTATTAATAATCCAGTAATGTGTGATCCCACAGCTTTCACACCATGACTGTCTGTTTTTCCATGACCATAGAGTTTTCTAAACTGCCAGATGCTTTTTTCTTGTTGGTGAGAGAAAAGTGTAAAAGCTTTTTTCCAGCCATCTGACCAGCAGTATGTAGCAACTGGTGTGGGAGGGGCAGCAATATGGTACTCTATGCTTCAAACAGTTAAAGAAAGGTTCTCTCAATGTGCTGGTTATTTTCCTATACCTAGTTTGAATAGATCAAAACCCTTGTGCTGTCTATAGGGGTGCTGAAAGATCACAGTTTCTAGAAGAATACAGCCATCAGCCAAATGTTAGCCATTAAGAAACCTACAGTTGGGAGCTGGCATCATAGCTTCCTTTTGACATTAAAACAAAAGGATATTCATAAATTCTTAAGGAGTCTGAAATGGATTTGATCATCTCTAGTTCAAAATGTATCCAAAGAAGCCAAGAGGCGGAACGTCTTAAAGAAATGAGAAGAATTCCAGCGTTCTTCTACTTAAGTGCTTAGAACTAACAGTTTGAGTTTTATGGAAGCTTAATTTGACTTTTTCAGTATAATGAGCCCATAAAAAGATCAAAAATAAAAAGAATTCTGTATTTATAATAAGTTAAATCAGTAAATCAAGTTGCATTATTATGCACCTAATAGTTATCTTAAATAAGAACTGATTATTAATGAAGTGACTGTAAAGAGTGACACAGAGAGAGGTTAAACAGTTCTGAATACACAACTAAATTAGAGTCACAGAAATGCTGTTGGGTAAGATATAGAAATTTTGGTTTAATAGCACCAAGACTTTTTGAATGTACCTGCATCTGGATCTTTATAGTTGGATAAACCACTGCCTAAAAGCAGACATTTATTGATTCAATCACTAATGAAATCTATTGATCCAATCACTAATGAAATTTATTGAAATAAAAAAACCTTGGTCATTGTGTTAATTAATTAATTACTAATTCTGATCTGATGTTCTGTTTTTAGGAACTTCCAATTAAAGAGTTCACTTGTTTAAAAAAATCCTTCACATATATTTTATATTGTCTTTTTTTTGCCTGGAGATTTACCGGTGCCAACCTTGTCTCTAAATACCAGAGGTTGGTCTGACTCACTTCCTAGAGCAGTATTAATACCAGAGGAATAATACAATAACATACTATACCAGTTTATTTATAGAGCACTTTCAACACAGCATTACAACTGACAAGTGCTGTACAGTGGCAAAGATATAGAAAGCAATAGAAAAACTAAGAAAGAGAATAGAAAAATAACAATAGCAAACACAGGTTAAAAACTATTTGCTTAAATAAAACCACCAATAACACTGGCCAGTTACAATTGATACAAGGACACAGTTGGAGAGAAACGTAAATAAATAAATAAAATAAATATTCAGCTCAGAAAAGATGCCAAGCAATGAAGATATAAAAGGAAGGCTGCTTAAAACTGATATAAGGATTTAAAAGCCTGTAAACAAGGTTTTGAGGCTGAATTTAAAAACGCAGAGGGAGGATGCCTACCTAGCCTAGAGGGGAAGCTTCAGAGCACTGACTGAGAACGCCCTCTCAACATTAAAGTCAACATTAGCTTGTGTAATTCACATGCTCTGCAGGAGACGTCATCGCTTATCCTGCTGGAGACTGACAACATCAAGCTGCTACCAGGAGCTGACTACTTCCACTCCACTGAGATATTCCCAGGAAACAAAAATGTACATATACAAACTGTGGAGAACGAAGTTGCATACACATCACAATGACATAATCATGCAGTTATGTCAGCTACTGTCAATTATTCATCCTATTCTATGTAATTCTGTGTCTACAACACAGCACTGTCTTTCAACCATTGCGTTTATAGCTAGAGGTTGACATACAGAGGCAGGCTTTATTCATAATTTCAAACTTAAATTACATCTAAACGGATTTGTTATTAAAAAATTCACCCCCCTCAGAGTTGTCATGACGATAAATTTGACCTATTAAAACTAAAATGTTTTTTGAACCAGCTGTAAATATGCTTATTTCTGCTGTGAAGTTGGCATTTTTAACATGGGAGTCAATAGGAACCTCCTTTCTGTAGCCAGCCCCTAGAGGAGGAAAGGGAACTGCAATCTTTGTGACTTCTACATTGGCACCACATTTTGCCAGCAGAGTTTGCCCCTTGCCCAAAACACATGCTAACTTTTTAATATCTGTAAGATGAATTTTCTAAATAGAAGAAATCATGAGTTAAATCAGCCACACAACAATAATTGGGTAAGATTGGAAGAACACTTGCAAGAACAGGCTTTTCATCTTATGTTCATGCACTTTGAAAAACCCCCAACAACAATGAAATAACAAAAGAAAGGACTGCAGGATGTCATGAAAACATATAATTTATATTCTGTTGCTGAGCATGGCGATAACACTTTTTTTTCCTTTAAGTTCCTTCTTCACAATGTTCCCACCATTTGTTGTGAACTTAAGCAACTCTGCCAGTACAATTATACTTTCGTATTGGTCAGGCACACAACTGTATGGTCTCTACTAGAGGTGGACTCTAATTATCTAAGCTTCGAGTAATCACTCCATCATTTGATTTTGATAAGTTCAAAGGAAAATAGTTGGATCGATAGATCCTGATTGTTTCCATCTGTTGGTTCTGGACAAGGCTGCTACAATGCACCAGCTGAAGAAGCCAACACTCGGAGAATGCTTTAAACTGCCACAAATGTGTCTGCATTCATTTTCTGCTAAAGATGTTTGTGTGCTTCTGTTCTGGAAGAAATATAGATACAGAAGCGTCACCATTACATTAAGTGTCTACTGTAAGGCTGCTGCAAAATTTTAACACTCTGAGGACTGACAACTAGAAGCAGCTCTGCAAAGATCACCATGGATGTATTTGTGGGAAATGTCTTGGCTGAAAGAGCTACATTGAGCCTAAATAGGAAACTGAATTTCTCAGTTTTTAATTGATGTTGCTATGGCACAGGCAAAAAAAGCTGCAGTCTTCAGTTCATCCATTGCCCTGCAACTTCCTAAGTGACTTTGAAATCCTTCAGAACTAATATGGTGTGTGGCATTTAGGCCTTGGTGGAAGAGGTGAGATGAGGCATGATTCTTTACCAAGTCTGAGGCTAAGCGAGAACCCCTATTTAGTTTCCATTGACCTGCAGACGTTTGGATGCCAGTCCACTGACTGCCAGGCCAGAATGGAACCACAGGCAGGAGGTTTGCCTTCCCAAGCAATAGAGCTGCAGATGAGTAGACCTTTTGCTGTTTTAGTCTCAAAGTCATCCAATTCTGGCCTCCAGAGCCCCAGATACTGCAGGGAAACATTTTTGTCAGGATGGATGACAGTACGTGCGCCCTCTGACTCCAGTGTTAATGTTAAACAGACTCTAGACAGTGACTCTGACAACTGATAATCTGCCTTGGTTTTTTGGTGGTTTCTGGATTAACTGGTTTTGCAAGGCTTCTTCAGTGGCCTGCCCAAAGCCCTGACTTTAGCTCTGTTAATAAAATTGTGCACTTAAATGCTAGGTTTGGGCTAGAAAATTAACAGATTTAAATTAACTTCACCACCTCTGCAGAGACAAGTTGTCAGTTATCCTGGCAATGTTATGCAAGAGGCTTGTAGCTAAAACTACTGACCACTCCCAAAATCTGGGTTTAGTAATATACTCAGACCTGAACGTCCAAAGACACGTAATGACAACTACAAAGTTGGCCTTCTGTCACATGAAAAACAATTTTAGGATCAAAGAACTAATGTCCCAAAAAATCTTGAGAAACTCATCCATGTGTTGATTACTGTAACAGTATCTTCCCAGGTTTCCCTAAAAAGTCAATCACAAAGCTGCAGCTGATCCAGAGCGCTACTACTGACGTCCTCACTAGAGTTAGAAAATAGAGCACATCACCGCAGTTCTAAGGTCCTTAAACTGGCTGCCTGTAGCTCAGAAAACAAACTTTAAAAATACTATTGTTTATAAATCACTAAATGGCTTAACACCAAGATACATTAAATATCTATCATCATTTTATCAACCTTTCAGGGCATTTTTGGTCTGCATCCCCAAAATCAGAACCAAACATTGAGAAGCAGCTTTGAGTTTTCATGCTCCTCTAATCTGAAACAAAGTTTTCTGAGTTCCTGTAAATCAAGGCTAAAAAGCCATTTGTTTAGAGTAGCCTTCAATTCATAACTGGAACATTATTAATTTTACACCGTATCCCAACTTTTCTTTCCTTTCCTTTATTTTCCCACTGCAATGTAATGTTTTTGTCGTTTTATGTTTTCATCTTTTAAAACAATTTCAGTTGCCTAGTTGCTGAAATGTTCTGTAGAAATAAAGTTGCTGTTACATATTAAGACTGCTTGAAATGAGTAAATCATAAAATGGCAATAATTATTGTTGAATCATGTGATGGTGATCTCAATTGCCATATATCCAAATTTTCCTCCTCTGCATCTCATCTGTGAACTTCAGCAGTTTGGCCACAATCATCTATGCCAGGTGTAAACAGTTGCTGCGGTGAGACTCCTTCCAGTAGGCTGATTATCTTATTGTCATGCAAAGTGTTTCTTCTCCTGGGTCTATCTGCAGTGGTCACTGGGTACACCTTGGACAGGGCACCAATTTGTCACAACGAATAGAAAATCAAACTAATATTGCACTCCAAACAGTTCTTTGTAGGTTAGTATTGCACACAACAATAATGCAATGATTTTTGTCATATAATATAGATCCCTAATGAACATGTATATTTGGGCATATATGTATAGGGATGACCTTGTGTGGATTGAGAAAAGTTCACAATAAATTTACTCTTTTGTCAAATTCTTGAGTTAATAAAGTCCAAAAGAGTATAAAATGTACAAAAAAAGTTTTTCAGATGTTTTAGCTGACGTAGATTGTTAATAGGTTTCCAGACTTTCATTGATGTATATCATTTTTGTCTTTCGCCAGTTTTAATTTTCTGAGGTGGTACCTTTATGCCATGATGATAAAATGCACTAAATGCCAGCCATGTTTTCTGCAGGAATAATTATTCGAGATGGTCAGCCTGCTGTTAGTTACTGAATATTTTGTCACACTGGCCAGGTTTGTCCATTTCATGTTTTTTTGTTGTTGTGTAATGCTATCTCGGGCTGCCTGTATCCCATATCATTTTTTTGTAGTTTTTTCTTGTTTATATATATATATATATATATATATATAAATAAACAGAATGTTCTCAGAGTCTGATGGTTTGCGTGTAGGTGGATTGAATTTGCCTCCTAAAGATCAGAAGATTCGGTCTTGTTGGAATAAAATGAACATAATCAGATTAACAATTCTATCGCTACTCTTTTGTGACTTTTTCTTTTTCTGTCATCTTTTTTAGCCAAAGCAATAAACAGCATCCCTTCTGCTTTGTGGCAAAGAAAGTGAGTAATATGAGGGAATGAGGTGGAAAGTGTTTTTGCATTCATGTTATTAATACATACCCAGTCCAGGATGCTTGTGAGTGAGCGCGCAGCATTTTTTTCTGAATGTGTAAGGATGACTCAGAGCTGCTGCTGGCAGCAAAGGTGAATGTGTGAACCCTCCTGAGCCAACATGTTGATTGGAAATGTGGTTTGGGATGATAACAGATTCTGCATCTTTCCTTTGTTAGCCCAGAGTTTATTTTTTTATCCACTGTCTCGTCTTTACAATGGAAGACATTTCAGGCTTGTCCATTTTAAGGGCAGGGTTGCCTCTGTACTTTGAAAGCTTTTACACCGTGTGGCTAATGGGCTGTGATTTCCATTAGGGACATACATTTGATTACTCAAAGTCTGAATATAACAAAAGTTTAAATAATTCGTAATTTTGCAATTGTTTATGGGAACTCTGACAGATGTTACAGACAGACATCCCATTTAAAGCTTACTTTTGTCATTTATTTTTCAGGCTTTTTTTATTATCTCCAGCTGAAGGATCTCATCTTATATCTTTTGCGCATCCACATAAAAGAAATACTTTTTTCTTTTCTCTGTTGCATCGATTTCCAATTTTTTTAGACCAACCCTCTGAGATGAAGTGGATTTGTGGAGTTGCACAGAAACAGTCCACATCACTGTGTATGTTTTGGAAAATCAGCAGGGCTTTGATACCAGCACATGTTTTCATGTATTGAAGGTCAAGGATCTCCAGAGGGAACTTGAGATCCCACCAGCAGACAAAGGGTTCTGAGGCTAAAAGATTTCTCCTGGCTGGGCTGGTGAAATCTTTTACTTGTCTCACAGGTCAGAGCTCAGATTCATGGGGAGGAAAAAAAATGCAATGTTAGAGGAGAGGAAATCAATTTAACTCACCGAGGAGTACCTGTTATCCTACTAACCTAACATAATCTGCCCCCTTGAAGATGACTGCTGATGGTTGGGATGTTGGCTGATGTACTGGATGACAGCACCAGTGGGACCAGCTTTTCTCATTTGGACAAAAGATTTTTCCAGTTTTTTCAAAGTGGCTCAAGCTCAGTCAGAGCTTTTGTGAATATCAAAAATCAAGTCTTTCCACATATTCTCAATCGGATTTTGGTATGTGTTTTGACTTGTCCATTCTAACACCTGAGTAAACTTTAATCCCTGAATTTAGCTCCACCCATCTTTCCGGTCTCTGCAGGGGAAAACGGCATCCCCACAGCATAATGCTGCCACCAGCATGTGTCACAGTGGTGCCACACTCAGTGTTTTGCATGTAGACCCAAAAACGAACGAGGCAAACTAAAACATCACATTGCCACTCTTCCATAAAGGCCAGATTTGTTGAGTGTGGCAATAACATTTGTCCTGTGAATGGATTCTCCCAACTGAACTGTGGATCTCTGCAGCTCCTCCAGATTATCCATAGGCCTCATGGCTGTCTCTATAGTTAACACTCTCCTTGCCCTGTCTATCAGTTTAGGTGGATAACCATGCCTTGTTAGGTTTGCAGTTGTGCCAAACTCGTTAATTTTAAGATGATTGATCAAAAACTCATCTGCGAGATGTTCAAAGGTTAAGATGTAAAAAGAAAATCCACTTTTTACCTAGAAAGCTCAAAAGCCCTGCTGATTTTAGTTATTTTTTGTCCGTATGATGAGCACCTTAAAACACACTAGGTAAATTGACTGGTGTATTGTAAGGTTTAATCCCTGTTCCAGTGATTTCTTAATCTAGGATAATAACATACTTTTTACGCAGGACTGGGATAAATTATTTATTTAAGCTTCAAAAATGTCTAAAGTTAGTTAGTTTTGTGATGAAAATCATGAATAAATGACAATAATACATTTAGGTATCCTCACCTATTTTTTAATTTAAGAAGTAGAATTAATACGGTTTTTGTTGAGCTTGTTAAGAGCAAACATTACACTGCTGTAGAGGAAGAAGCAGATCCAGCCTTATTCTGTGATTTAAAATGGGTTAAGCTCTGAGACCTGTGCTGCTGTTTAAATCTAGCAAATTGATGACTTTGCCAGGAAGATAAAGATGCTGCTAAGAATTTTTGCCAGCCAGCAACAGGAGGTGGTTTAAGGTGGCCCATATTTGTTCAAGTCTTATTTTTTTAATGCCCCAAATAATATTTGAACATAAGTTTATAAATCTTAGTATTCATGTGTTGTTGCAGCCATGGACCCCTTCATTTTGTCGCAGAAAATATCAGATTTGGAACAATATTAAGTGGAATTTTTATTCCCTTTTTGCTCAATACAGCTTTATTTTCCTTGGTCTCTGCCACAAAGTGTATCTGTGGCTTTATACTTTGTACTTCGTGTCTTTAAGTGTTGGATAATAATTTCTCCTGTTTCTTTTTTTCATGTATGCTTACTCTGGCCTCTTTGCTGTTGAGTGGGAAGATGGTAAACATCAACATGGGTCTCTCCGATTTCCATGTAACAGGGAAATTAAAAGAAGTCCCTGCAAAAATTGTGGAAACATGTAGGAAAACAGCTATCAGAAGCAGTTGTTAGTTGAAGTTTGTTGTTTTGTAAACAACAGTTAAAATTGTCAGGCTTATTCAATTCAGAAATACTTTATTGATCCCAGAGGGAAATTAAGTGTTGTTGTAGCTCATACAATTAATTCTTTAAGGAGTTGTTGTAGATCATGATGGCTGTGGGCAGGAAGGATTTCTTGTAGCGGTCTCTGTTGCAGCGAAACTGAAGAAGCCTCTGACTGAAGACACTCTGTTATTGCAAGATAGTCTCATGAAGAGGATGCTCAGGGTTTTCCATAATTATTTTGATTTTATGAAGAACTTCTTTGAATCATCATCTCCAGATGTTCCACAGTCGTCCCCAGAACAGAACCAGCCTTCTTTCTGAGGCTGTTTAGCCTTTTTAAGTCCCTGGCTCTGATGCTGCTCAAGAATGGGGTAAAATACTTCCCTCCTAAATTTGTCCTTTTCATCCTCCTTACACCTATGCTGTCCGATTAGAGACTATACAAAATAACCCTTAAGCCTGATGCTCTCGGTCTGCAGCCTTCCCTTAATTGTCTCAGAGGCAACATTTCACTGTTTTGCAATATCCATTGTGTCTTGCCACAGCTCTGTACTGGTCTAAGGTGTCTTGAAGTGCATGGACTAGGTCTACAGCCCTTGCTAGATCAAGAGATGGAGATTAAAGTACATCAGAAAGCAACTTCATTTCCCCAATAATTTTTCTAAATGTTGCTAAATTGCCAATAAATGTGAGGTCAATTTGTGCCAACAGACCCCGTGCCTCCACTGATCTGTCACCACTGTTCTCTATATCTATCTCATGAAGTACTCTTAATATAGCAGGTAATCTGTCCATGACATTTTTGCATGCACTGTAATGACATGCCCACCTGGTATCACTGAGTCTCTGAAGCTCTCTAGGAGCCTCTGGATACATGTCCTTTTGAACTGTGATCAATTTGTGGAGAACATATGAACCTGACATATAAACATACAATTTCTGCAACAATGAAAAAAAGCAGTCAGCTTCAGGCACTGCTTTCATTGAATCAACGATAATAAGGTTAAGGTAATGTGCATTGCAATGTACATAAAACGCATGTCTACAAGATTGGATCGATATTCAAGGCTTTTCCAGACACTGTATGATTTTTTTTTGGGGGGTGAGCCCTGCCGCATCTAGCTGACTTGCTCTCTGGAACTCTACAAAGCTCTCTGGAACAGCCCTATTGTAGTAGTACCTTTGTACTAATAACAGTTGCTCCACTTTTTTAGGTATTTTGTTTCATCTGCAATCACAGAGAAGCACTCGCTTTCCTTCACTTTTCTGATAATGTCTTCAAGTACCATCTCTGACAAACATTCCACTGCTTCATTCTGAATGGTGTTACTGGTATATTTTGCATTTCCTGCTGCTTTCATTTTTTTGCAATCAGTGGATTATGCTTAGAAATCAGTTCCATCATCTCCAAAAAGTTCCCTTTGTTTTGTGATGTATCTGTCTCAAGGTGTCCCCTTTGGGGGAGGTTTTGCATAGCTGTAAAGAGAAGTACTTCAGCAACAGTTTTAATATACATGCGATTTTCCTCTACTTTTTTTCTATGCTTTGTCCAAAGCATTGCACACAAATGAATCTGTCAAAATGTCATTCTTATTTTCACTCCAAGCATACATGACATTTACATGACCTTCAGATTTCGCATGGCCCTTAAAACCTCCATCTTTATACATTGCCTTCTTCCAGTTTGAGTACTCTTCATGTGATGTAAAAGGAGTTTCAGAAGTATTTGGAAGGGAAATGTTTCTACATGCAAAACAATAGACATTGTACTGACTTTGAGAATATACAAGCCAGTTGTGTTGTGAATACCATGTGTGGTTGAAGGCCCTCTTCTTTTCACCATGTACATTAGGTCCATCTGCTGGATTTTGAGACATATCTAGGGAAGGAAGGATTCCATTTGAAAATCAGTGAAGAATTGTTTTGAATCTAGAGCAACACTTGCACAAGTGTAGGGCTGCAATCAACCAAAGCAATTCTTGGTCGACTGAAAGCCTGAAATTCCGACCAAAAATCGACTAATTTGAGGGGGGGGGGTTCTGACAGCATTTTGCATTACGTGCATCTGCGCAATATAATATGCCATGATTACTGCAATTACACTAAATGGCAAGGCAATTCAGGGAAAATGATCTTTATTGACCATGCCAGATTAAGACAAGTACAAACGGAATAAAGCTGTGCATTGGGTTCAAAACAAAGACTGTGGGCAGGGCGCAATTGCGCATTAGGCAATAAAAATAATAATAATGAAAAACCCGACCAAATCCAGTAAATAAAAAATAAATCTGCACAATAATAAAAGGGAACCATATGTTCGTTATTATTAGCAATAAAATGAAACAAAATAAATAGGACTGTAATCAACCAAATTCTGCCACACTGACGATGTCTTTGACATGGTAGAGGACTCACTGTAGTAAATGCTAAACAAAAATATTCAGCAAGCCACACAGACAGAAACCCGGTTTATGTGAGAGTTCTTTTGATTACAGTTTTGTACGGCGTTATTGCGGCCAACAGCAGTCAGCATTAAAGCATTCGATTACAATCCTTGTCTGCATCTATCGGAGAACATTTCAATATTTAAAACATTCAGGCCTGTAAGGCCCACATCATGTTTTTACACGTTTTTTTCCCCGCTACCTTTTACTGCGTTCCGGGACCTGTGGTCATGCCTGCGCACTTGCACAAGTGACAGCATCAATAATATAGAATATTTAAGGTTAACAAGGTTAACTACCCTGGATCATTATTTTGTTTTTAAAGGCTGTCAATATTCATCTTAAAAGTAAGATTGGAAGTTAAATACCATGTAGATGGCCCTGTGTACTATATGATCTAGAAGGAGAAGATGTAGTCCCACATGGCCTCACATCCTGGTGATCTGGGTGATCATGAACAGGTGAAAAAGTGCCCGGGATAATATAAAAATATTACATTTCATTAAATAAAAAGCAAGATGTTATTTAAAGCATGATTTGTTTTGCGTTACAATTATGTTACACAATATATACCTTTGCTTGGTTAATTATTTATTCTCAAATATTAGTATGTCTGCTCTGTAGTGATATATTCTGATGGGTTAAACTATTGACATGATAAACATCCCTTCCTTGCATTTTCCTTGTCATTCTTACACATACCTTGATTTGCAGAACTCACTGTGGACAATGACGACTGCTGCTCAGTCCACCTCTCCCTGACAATGCTCTCTGCTTCTGGTTGTACTTTACTGTTCTTAACAATGAAGAAATTCTCAATATTTTGAGATCTCTTCATTCTTGCTATTCTTTTTTCTCTTTCCCTATGTCTACTAGTTGGCCCTGAAGAAATAAAGCAAAAACTTCTGTCACAAACAACAACTTTCTAGATGTATAACCTTGGCTAGAAGTCAGGGATGTCAAATTCTGGTCCTTAAAGGCCCCTATCCTGCACGTTTTTGACGTTCCCTGCCCCAACATAGCCAATTTAGATGAAATAAATCCCCCCCCCCAACAGCTAGTTATGCACAAGCCAGTAAATGATCCTTTAAATCAGGTGTGCTGAAGCAGGGAAACATCTAAAACCTGGAGGACAAGGACCAGAACTGAACATCCCTGCTAAGTCTATGATTATGGCACAGTCATTTCATGGGGTGATTTACACTCTAACCATAAAATGGAACTGGCAGATAAGTTATGTGAGGAATTTACTACCGCACAGTGTAAGTGCTGCCTTATGGTAAACTTTGGTAATATTGATGTAAAGAACAATGCTGAAGATAAAATGCAGTCAGCTCAGCTGACATAATGACACAGACATTAAGTATTCACCTGCAACCAAATCTGCATCTCCATCAAGCAACTTACAACTTGGATTATATATTCTTACTTAAACTCTTTTATGTTAGCTTCCCCCAGTTGCCTACTGTCTGTAATGGTCAACGTTTGCTAAACTCAACAAACTTAATATTACTTACCGGGACTTTTATTCTCTTTTTCTTTCGCCGCAAAACCGATTTATGCCATCTCTCACTCTCCTTCCTTTGGTCAAGGTCATGCGATGCTCATAGTGCAGCAGGCGATGATACATTCACTTACACTCGGATATCTGAGCTTCACTGTGAAGCCATCATCTTACATTTGAAATTTGATTGAATTTGATTGTCTTAGCTTCGGGGTGGCACCTGGGGTGTGGCCGGTCTGTTTGGGGGGGGGGGCGTGCCACCCCGCTGGACATGCCCCTGTCCACGTGCACCATTTATTTTCCTTTGCCCTGAAGAGCAGAAATAAGGAAGACTGTAGATATAAGCTTCTGCAGTAGTGCCAAGACAGTTTCCAGAGTGAATACTAAGGCATACTAAGATATATTTGGTGTTTTGCACTATTAAAATAAGCAGTTAAATGTATTTTTAGTAGTCTCAAGTATTTGCAAATATAAGCAATTTGTGGGCAGTTGTGGTCCCTAGCCCCACCAATACCAAGGGTCCACAGTATCTATTTGGCTCTCTAGCAGAATAAAATCTTCAAACATGGGTGAGTTAATGCTTCTCTGTAAAACAGAGTGAAGCCAAAGTTCATCAGACAGGATGTGAAAGACTTATTGCCAGTTATTGCACATCCTTTGGGTTGCTTTTTTTCCATAATAAATTCATTCAGCTTTTTGGTCATTGTACAGTGGCAAACTTGTCTTTACACCACTGTATGTCCTGCTTTATTGTCTAATCCATTGTTGTTTCAGGGAGTCACAAGTGATCTCTGATTGATGATTGAATCTTTTATTTTAAAGTAAGAAGGAAGGTAATTGTTGAGTTGTCTTGTTTTTGTGACATTTCTGGCTAAGAAAGGCAATCATTTGGGGTGGGTGCCAGCACTTAGTTACAGAAGAATTGAAAATGCCTTCAACAGACTATGGGTACTCGTTAGAAAGTAAGAAATGGTAAAACTGTTACCGTAAAGTGTTTACAAACAATAGCGACTTGGAGTTGAATAGCAGAGAAGTGTTGACGCCGCCCAGCCCTCCCACCGTGCGTCCCTCGGTCCTCCAGGCAACGCCTCCTTTTGCCGCATTTTTCAACCCGGAAATGGAGGTGGAATAAGACTCTGGTAGGGGGTGAGTTGCTCTTTAATTGAAAAGGGAAAAGAGAGGGAAAAATACAGACCATAGTTCAAGAGAGAAGTTTCTTCATGTGGACTTAAATGATGGGCAATTTTTCAATAATTTTGACTGTGGTACATGCCTGCCATCACACTATAATGGCCTCAATATACCGAGAGGTACCTTTAGCAACTGTTCAGGCTCTGTTACAGTTTGCCTGAATATGGCATTTGGCTTTATGTTTTCTTTAAATCTTCTTTTTTTCCAGTTAAAATCCCTGAAAAAAATTCTCACCAAATGTTTACTTTTATTTTGTCTAATTACTTTGAGCCAGATATCAAAGAGAGGACAAGGTCAATTCTAAAACTGAATGGAAGTTTGTAAACAGCCAAACATGCTTTTTATGACATTGTACTATTTTATCTTGGTATGTATTTTAGTTAGTCAACCTTGGAGAAGTTCACTCAGATGCAAAGAAGCAGCTTATTGTTCAGAGTCAATCTAGCAATGATTGGTTTCTGTCCCAATAAAAGAACAGCCTCGTGAAAGTTGGATTGTCATTATTCTGTGGACATGGTTCAAGATTAATATAGAATGGCTCAGGTCCCCAGAGAGGGTGGGTAAGACGAGTTCTTGGTACCTCTGTCTGTGCTTAGTCTCACAGGAGGCTTTAGGTGGATACTAGATTGTCTATGTTGCCCAGGTTTCCCAGTTACGAAATTTAAACCTGAATAAACAGAATTAATTTCATCGGTCACATTCTAAGTATTAAACTGAACCGGAAGGGCACCTCCGAGAAATAGAATAACCAGTCATCATTGTATGACCTAAATGTTTTATATGCCTGTAAAGTTTTGTTAAATATTGAATCTCATCAGTTGTTAATGGAAGTTTCTTGTTGAGCACCTAAACGACAGCATATAAGCCACTATGAAATTTGACTACTTACCACTGGACTGACACTAATCGGAGATAGGCTATTCAGAAAAAAACTGTTTTTTCTGACCAGATAATGCTGCAAGGTTCTACTGACAACACTGTTTCATGAGGAAGTTGTCACTGGGTAAAGACGACTCAAACGTAGCTATTTTAGGTATCGATGAGGTGTTTAAAAAGGAAGTCAGACATATCTTTAAGAAGGAAAAACAGCAGATCTCTTCTCGTTGAATTTCTCAACATATTTTTCTTCTTCTGCTCATGATCAAAGCCACTGTTTTTGTCAACTAGTGTCCTCCGTTGATGTGCTCAGTTTTCCAAGTGTGTTGTTTTTTTCCTTTATCTAATTTTGAGAAAACAAAGGGAATAAAGACAAGGATGCTCATCCTGTACTTAAGTAGACACAGCAGAATGACATTGCCTTGCCTGTATGTGTGCATTTGCTTTCAAAAGCAAGGTTGAGTTCTCCAACTAACAGTGACCCTTTCCCTAATGTACCTTTTCTCTGCCTCTCTGTCTACAGGCGACCAGTACGTCAGAGAATTCTTCCAGTTTACCCAGCACACAGCAGCCTCGGAGTCGCCACAGCTTTGTCCAGGAACACTTTCAGGCTCAGTACAGGTGAGAGTTGCTGACCGTGTGGCATTTTTTGGACATGTGGCAGTGAGAGTGATGTAGGATTGCGTGTTTACCTGAAGCAAAAAGCGATGTCAGCTGTGTGGTCTTTTTTTTCTTGTGTTGAAAGGGTACGGGAAAATATATATTGGTAAAAGTTGATTATTGGCTGAGCTAGCAGCTGTAAGAACAGGTGACTTTAAGCAAAGACGGTTGAGACAGTTTTATTTTGTCCAAGGAAGGAGAGAGTTGAGCATTTGCATCCTGGTCTGTGTCTGACCCTGTCAGAGTCACCACCCAGCTTTATACAAAGTCGGTCACACAATATAGGTTACTCCCTGTCACATTTCACTAAATCCCCTCTGTAGGTCTGGTACAAATGGAATTTATTTCACCCTCGTGTCTTGTGACACCCCACTCAACCTATTTCATGTGACCCTCTCCTTCTTGGCAGCTGACCTGTAGGCTGCTGAACTGTAAGTGTCCATTTCAGTGAACATCCTTAACGAAGTGTCTTTTTCTAGTTAAACAAAGTTAAACATACCCATAATCACTTAATTTTCCTCCGCATCGGCTATAACAGCAATACGGACATTGGATATCAATATCTGCTCAAATTGTCCTATTGAATATAAAAGAAATAAGTTTAAACACTTGAGAACTTGTAGAAATGCTTCTTGTTTTTTTTGTTTTTTTTGACCTGTTATATTCTGAGAATAATATCAAATAAAATGTTGCTTCGCCTCTTCAGCCTGTAGGTGTTTCTGGCAAAAAAAAAGAAAAACTGGAAAGTGAGAATAAGGAGGAGTACTACTTTTAAAACTTGGATATCTCATGAATTATTCAGGGGGCTTGCTGTGTACTGTAGATAAGGTGTAAGGGTTGATTTTTTTTTTCCTAGTAAGCACAGGGCAATACATGCCATTAGAGTGAATATCTATTCAGCCATAGTAAGAATGGATGAAAATAGGTCAGACAGACCTGTGGAGGATCCATGGGATTTATCTACAGCTCTGGCTCTCATTGCTTCCCTTGCAATACAAAGTCAGTAACCTTCATCTATGTAAATGTCTCTTCATGTATGTAGAATTAAATTACTTTATTTGTTGAGCTAAAAGATTTGCGTTAAAATTTTATGAGTTGCATATTTTAAATTTGTCAGCTAAATCAGACTGACCCTTTTTCTTCTTTTATGTAAGAGAAATAAGCAGTGTTCATATGTCCAGTAATGTCCAGTTCAGTGCTACTTTGTGCTGTTTTTGTGCCTCAGCCTGTCTTCTAATGGATCTTACATGAGTACACCGATTGGCGGGCACCACAGGTCACTAATGCTTTATGCAGCAATGTATCTACCAGGTAGGCTCTAAAAGACGTATTTACTGTACAACTTCACATGGTCTATTTATAAGGAGTAAGTGATGTAAGAAAAAGACACTGTTGCACCTCAGTGTCATCATGGATGCAGGGTTCGTAACTATGCTTTTTGTAATACCATGTTTGTTTTTGATCCTCTTCAGCCTATAACATGATGTTCAAAAGTTTACGTTAAACTACGTGGACCACACAGAAGAAGGATTTCAAGTCTTGCTTGCATCAGTGTAGAAGACTGTTGACCCAGTAACACAAATGACATAGGAGAATTGGAGTCTAAAGATGCACCCAGAAATTGTCTAGTGATCTGAGTATTCAAGATCAAGTTAGTCTATGTAGAAGATTTTAAAGTAACTACAACAAAGTTGTAGTTTAATGACAGCAAAGTACACAGAACAAAATAATTATGAAAAAAACACCTCCAACATATTTCTGATGCTGCATTGAAAACCAGTTAGTACAGATGTTTTAAATTAGATTTAAAATCATCATAAACAGTTGGAGCCTGTCAGATGTGTAGGGACAGTTTACTCCACAGTTTAACAACTTCAACCTTAAATGCTCAATCACCTCTGATAACCAGCCTGGATCTTGGTACAGCTAAAAGCCAAGCGATCATTAGATCTAAGGGACCTGAAGGGTGAATATGACTGCAGGAGATCAGATGAATACCTAGTGGTCTGTCCACTCAGTGCCTGATAGGTCAACATTAAACCTTTAAAATCAATTCTGTAGTAAAAAAGGATGTTAGTGAGGCAAAGCACAGGCTGGGGAAATATGTTCACACCTTTAAGTTCATGTCAGAAGATGAGCTGCAGGATTCTGGACTAATTGCAGTTGTGCAAGGCAGGCCTGACTGATGTCAACATGTGAAGAGTTAGAATAATTTGGTTGGGTATCAGGTAGTAGTCATGTGACCACAATGATTGGTTTTAAAAGGAAAATCCACCCACCACCATCGTTCCTTTCATGTCACTAGCTCTGATACCCTCTGATAAGAAGCCTCCCTTTACCTCAGGTGCCGGAAGTGCTGACTCTCTTTGCTCTCTGCCTATGTCTCTGGTACTTTGGTAACTGGGGTGACGGGTCCAAGAGAAACTTTCTCTGATTACACTCTTTGGTGGGAACGAGGTATGAAGACTGTTTGCTGTTTTTCAGCATCAGTCAGTGCGTTTACGTGCATTAAGAGAAAACCGAATTATTGCCTTAGTCCGACTGAATTCGGACTTTTGAAATGCATGTATACATCTTATTCCAGCTAAAGATGAACTGAACTGCCTTACTCTTAATCAAGCTAAGCACCCAAATAATGCAATTAGAAAGCCACATTTTTTCAGCTTGTAAACAACATCCCAACTAAATTGAACTATTCCCAGGCTTGGCACTCCCCTTTTGGAATGAGACAAGACCACAGAAGTGGGAATAACACCAGTATGACGACAACACAGTGGCAACAACAAGTATAACACAATCACACAGTACAGTACTTTTACAGTTTACGAAATGTACTGTGCTGCAGAGTTGTTGTCGTCCATTTCTTCACTCATTGTACATATCCTGCTGTTACTCCGTATGTTTTACTGCTACCAGCATTTGTTTACTGTCTGTGTAGCGCTCTAAGCCAACCGGAAGAATGCCAACTTGAAAGGGTGCGTGTCGCCACCTAGCGTTGTGGAGTTGAAAGCACTTCATTCAATAATTCGATTTTCTGAGTGACATATAAACTAGGACAAAGGCTCCTATTCTGGTTAAGCTATTTGCTCGATTTTTTTCCAAAATCTTGATCTAGATGTGCATGTTAACGTCCTGAGATATATGAAAGTAAGTCAGAGGAAGAACGAAATGTATAAGATGCTACTTAAAAGAAAACTAAACACTCAATGGTGACTTTATCAAGTATGTCTATTCAAATGTTTGTCAAAACATTGAATCAGCCTATCAAGTTGCCCAGACCAGTGCATTTTAGCAACTGGATGTGGTTAAGATTACTTGATGAAGTTTAAACTCAGCATCAGAATGTGGAAGAAAATGGACCTAAGTTGCTACGAAAACAGCATGGTTACTGGGGCCAGTGGGTTGGTCTGAGTATTTTAGAAACGTCCTGGAATCTCCTGATCTCCTGGGATTTTCATCCACAACCAGAAAATATCCAGTGAGCAGCAGGTATGTGGGCAAAAAGTACTTATTTCATCTATGAAAAGAACACAGCAGGTGTCACTCCTGTCTGGTGCTACAATTCACACAGGATCACTAAAATAAAACAATAATAGACTGAGAGGATGTTGCCTGGCCCAATGAGTCTTGATTTCAGTGTGGATCCATCCTGTCTTGTGTCAACACTTCAGGCTGGTGGTGGTGGTGTAATTCACAGCCTATTTGAGTGCCGTTGCTGACCATGTGTATACCAGATAACTCAGCTTGGTGCATATCTGAGGGTAAACAGCATTCCCTGCTCATTACACATTGCAGACACTGCTGATCTTTCAATTTTTTAGAGAAGAGAAAAACTCTCCAGGTAAATAGCAATGACAGTGCTCATAGTCTGTCACCCTGTCATGTTTGGTACATCTCACACTTGTTGACTTGTAACAGATTAGGCTGTTAGCCAACCAATAAAAAAGGTCAGGCTCTGACACAACTACATAATCCATGATAGCTGTGTTGGGTTAACCAGCCCTCATGTCCTGCAATTATCCCTTTCCCTGTCTGCTCGATCATAGACTGAATGTTTGGGGATAGTTTGTCCCTGTGGAGTGTTAATACCCATGATGCTCTTAGACTGACTGATTGAAATGACACACAATGAACCTATTCATTGAGGAGTGTACAGTCTGGTAAAAGGGAAGATTACCTTGAGTATCTTTCTTTTTCCCCCTTTGTGTTTTTCTCTTTTGTTTTTCTCATAATACCACCACACACACGCCTGAGTGCTTGTGACAGTCAGAATGCAGCAGATGAGAACTCATTTGCGGATCTGAATATTAGTGATTTTCCACATAAATATTTTGTTGATGCTTTCCACAAACACATTCTAATGAACAAAAATTTCTTGTACTCTCCTTGTTCTATTTCTTGACTTTTTCACATACAATGCCTCTCTCTTGTTTTGAAAAAAATCCACACTAGGAACAATTTTGACTATATGATTGATGATTGATTGATTTTTATTATTTTGTCATGCATTAACCTGCCCAGCCCAACAAGGGCTTAAAAGACACCATTATAACAAAACATAGGCGGACCAGAAACCAAAAGTAGATGCTTAAAAATATTAACATCTAACTATATAAACCATCCTGACGTTTCATCCAGGCTTTGGTAACAAAAGAGGCTAACTTATATACATTAGAAGTAAACAAAAACTCCATCCTGACATCATCATTACTCCAAAATATTTCAGGGTTTTGGGCAAGCAGTTCATTTACACTCGATACTCTTAGTTCATCGTAGAAAGGACAATATAAAAGAAAATGAGATTCATTCTCCACTTCTTGTAAATCGCAAAGTTCACATAGTCTCTGTTCCTCTGAGATATTTTTAAATCTCCCAACCTCAAGTGCCAGGGGAAAGATTCCCATTCTTAATTGGGCAGTCAAGGATCTTTGATTTCTTGGTAAATTTGCTTTAACATATGATTCTATTCCATAATTATGCTTGATTTGGACATATCTCCGTAATTTCGGTTTTGACATTATATCACTTAACCATTTTTCATTGAACCCGACAAGTAGCTTTTCTCAAATTTTGTTTATACTGCATGATAAATTATTTCTGTAGATATATTGAAAATCGACTTCTTCAAAAATAGCGTGAATCTCTGCAGCCCATGGAGAGTTCTGAACTTTACTCCAGAGAAAAACTTTCTTATTGATCCTGTCATCAGACATATTAATAAAACGATTCCACAGTCTAATCATATCACACTTTCTCCTTATTATACCATCTGTTATACCATCTATTATATATCTGTATTCTTCTTGGGCCTAATTTATAAATTTCCCTCCAAAATTGTTGTGGGTTATTGGTTTGTAGATAATCAAATCTCAAGGACTGCCCTCTATTAAATTTCCTTTTGTAGAATCTTAATTTTTTATCAAATATAAACTGTGCTTGCCTATAATTTTCTCTCAGTTGTTGTTTCCTCACTTTATCATTACATCGAAGAAAGTGCTTTTCAGTTATTTTTCATTCATTCCACAATTTTTGGAGGTCAGAATTCCAGAAATATTTAGAGCACCTTGCTAACTGCTTACATTTATAATTATTTAAATGTTTAGGCTGACATTTATCCATTTCTAAACTCCTCATATCACAAAACTCATTGTACCACCGATCAACATTATTTTGTGTACTTTGACATAATTCAAGTTGTTTTATTAACTCTAATAATGCAGAGCGACACATATCAGAGGACAAAAAGTTTCCAGGAAAAATTCTGGATCTCTTTTTGGATTGTGAGAATAATTAATTTTCTTCCGTTATTTGGACTCCAACTTTAAATGTTACCAATAAAAGTGAGTGATCTGGTAAATGACATCTTTCTCCAATAAGGTTCATACAGGTTGCAGCATTTTGATCCATAAGGTCTGTAGCAGTAATTACTTTGAATGCAAGACAAGATTCAAGGCAATTGTGAGGCGTAAATATATAATCGACCACCGCTTTTCCTCTTACTGATAAGGAAGTAAAATCATCATCACTTAGATTTTTCCTGCCATTTAAAACACAGCATTTAGAGTCCCTTAAAAATTCAAGGAAGGATTCACCGTGGCTATTTACCGATAGGTCCAAGGCCACTCTCGGTGGAACATTGTCTAAATCCCCAATACAGTCCTCCTTCTCCGAAATACGACTATTAAAGTCGCCACAAATATAAATTGCATCTGTATCAAAGGAATAAACTTGGGTTAATAGACAACTAAAAAACATATTGCATTTCAATGCATTTTATTTGGTAACAAAGGTCCCAGAGTCTGGAGGAGGAGAGAAGAGCCACAGGAACCATGTTGCTTGAAGTCATATGTGAAGTTTTCACTGTCAGTGGTTATCTGGAATGGCGTAAAGTCCACAGTCAATGCAGCCGTCTACCAGGAAATTATAGAGCATTTCATGCTTCCTTCTGCTGTCAAGCTTTGTGGAAATGCTGATTTCTCTTCCCAGCAAGACACTGCCAAAGGTACCAAAAGCTGCTTCTATGAAATGAGTGTTACTTACTTTTAATTGAATAGTAAAACATTAATTTATGGTATTTTAAACTTAAACTTTGATTCTTATTTAAAAAATATTTATAGAGAACTATTAGGGGGCTGCTTGTCTAATAATGCAGTAAATACCTTTATAATTTAATCCCAGATCTTCAAATAGGAGAATTTGAATATTTTTCAATGAAAGAATCGTGCTCGTCTCACTTTACCGTATTTTGACATGGGCCAATGTGAGATTCTCACTACAACCAACAATACAACAGTTTCATACTCATAACAACAATTTGTAATTATTTAATTCCTTATATTTGAAGCAGAAAATGCCCCCAATTTTTCCTCCAGCTGCTAATAAAACATTATGTATCCAGTAATACTATAATATTGTATAGAACAATTAGAAATTGTTATTTTTATTTGATACAAAAACACATGATAAGCGAAATAGAGGTGGGAGCCTAACAAGCTGAGAATTAATCTGCCCAGCCTGTCACCGGCTTAAAGGGCAACACACCTGAGCGGACAAACAGTAGTACTGCGCCTCAATTGTTTTCTAAATAGGAAACTCATACTAGTGGCATGTGGTGGAGGGTTTATAAACGTTGATGCTCTTGATGCAACAAACCACGGCTGATGCATAGTCAGTCGGAGCACTTCAGTAGGACACATCTAATGATTGTCAAAGGCATCATCTGCTGATGGGAGCTATTGTGACGTTCCTGGTACATTTTCCATTGAACAGACCTGCTTCTTGTAGCTTTGGTCCTTGTGACAAAACCATGTAAAAGCAACCAACACTGTGTGGAAACTGGTGAGCAATTGTCCCACTTCCCAGTTGGGCAATTTATTTGTCTCATTAAAAAGACATCAAACTGCAGGAGTGGTGTGAGTACATTTTAGCGGTGTGAGACCATAAAAACCATACTGATGGCAGTTTTCATTTGTAAAAGCCTTGATTCTTCTAATTAAAAAAATTATAACCCAAATTGAAATTCATTTACCTGGCAGATTTAGGTTAAAAGGAATCTTTTAATTTGACCAGCATCTTGAACAGAAGCAGTGTTATTAATTTGGTCGAGAATTTCTGGAAAGAGCTAAAGATTAGGAAGATGACATCTTTCTACTACAGGTAAAGGATATATTACCAACAATAACTTCACAGATCCTCTCTTCAAAAAAGCAGAACCAGCCCTTTAGATCTAAGACCTCTCCCTCTGCAGCATCACAGTGTTGGTTTTCTCAGCTTTCAGTGAATCCTTTCTGTTGATTTGTGTCCAGGCTCAGAGGATGGAAGGCAAGGCAACTTTATTTGTATAGCACACTTTAAACAACAATTCAAGGTGCTTTACATACTTACTGGATGAAATAAAATAAAAGTAGCAATGAAAGCATAAAACAGAGACACATAAGACACAACAAAACATTTGACAATCCAACTGTTTTAATCACTTACTCAAAGGCAGCTCTAAACAGGTGGCTTTTTAGCTTTGATCTCAGTGTGATCTCAGATCTCAGGAACTCAGTGTTTCAGCAGCTTTGCAGTGGTCTGGGAGTTTGTTCCAGATAAGGGGAGCATAGAAACTGAAAGCTGCTTCTCCATGTTTGGTTCTAATTCTAGGGATGTTAGGTAGACTGGAATTAGAGGACCTGAGTGATCTTGGGGGTGTTGGTATAGTAACAGCAGATCTTCAACATACTTTGGTGCTAAGCCATTCAATGATTTATAAACTAGTAAAAGTATTTTGAAGTCTATTCTCTGAACTACAGGGAGCCAGTGTAAGGACTTTAGAAGTGGGGTGATGTGCTTTACTTTCCTGGTTCTAGTGAGGACGCGAGCAGCAGCGTTCTGGATCAGCTGCAGCTGTCGGATTGACTTTTTAGGCAGACCTGTGAAGACACTGTTGCAGTAATCAATCCAACTAAAGAGAAACACATGGATGAGTTTTTCAAGGTCCTGTTGAGACATCAGTCCTTTAATCCTAGAAATGTTCTTCAGGTGATAGAAGGCTGACCTTGTTATTGCCTTTTTGTGAGCCTGGAGGTTCAGGTCTGAGTCCATTACTACACCCAGATTTCAGGCCTGATCAATAGTTTCTAGCTGTATTAACTGAGGCTGTGTGCTGACTCTTGATCGTTCCTCTTTAGGTCCAAAAATAATTACTTCTGTTTTGTTTCTGTTCAGCTGGTGAAAAATATGGCACAACTAAGGTTCCTGGCAGCTCCCGCTCTGTTAATGAGAAGTAGATATTTTGAATGTTTGGGAATTTGTCTTCTGCTCTTAGTTTCATCCAACCTTCTGAAGTGCGCATATGCATATTCATATCCATATCCATATCCATTTGTATTTCTTATCTCATTAGTCTGAGTTGGCTGCAGTCTAATGGGTGAAAAGCGGCTTTTTAAGTAATCTTTTTTTTAAACAGGGAGTTACTTTGCATCTAAATGCTGACAGGACCATTTCCGCTATCTCGAGATGATTGATCTAACTGGATACTGTTTTTCCTCCTGCATTTTTATAGATTGTTGTTCATATCACCCTATCTCTCTTGCCTTTTCCTCTCTTTCTGCCTATAAAGCTTGCTCAGTCTCAGTTCTTCCGCTTCTTCCCTCTTGATTCTTTTAATATCTCACAGAAATGCTCCTCAAAGGATTTCGGTTGAGTTGTCTGATCTGAATAAATGTTTGTGATTAGAGCTGGGCACCGTCTTGTGGTTTGGGCTGCTTATGAGGGAGTTGTGTGCTACAGACACTCTATTGTGCCCCTGTGTTTTTAAATGAGTCTTTGTCAAAACATTCCTCCCATCTCTGTCTGTCACTCTCTACTGTTTGCTGTCTTTATTTTTAATGTCAGAGGAGACAGCAGAAAGGCTCGAGCTGAATCTCTATCTAGGCAAATCAGACAGTCGAGGAAGTTTTTTTCTCCACTCTGCTACAGTGGTGTTTATTTTGATAGATATATCATAGGAAAATCTTACATAATATCCTATTTACTTGAACAGTAAATATGAAATTGTTATGCTGCTCATGTTCACAGATCTACTCTAAAATATACACACAAGCAAACCAAATATTGGCTCAAGTAACACACAGCTAATCTATAGTTTTAAATGACATACCAAGGTTGTTAGGTGATGAGGTTTTTTGTTAGCTGATTTGAAGAATCTTAATCAGATTTGTTTTGTCTAAAGAAATCAGAAGGTAAACCTGTGGCTGATCTTGTGCTTAGTAGTGATTCACTGGTTAGGAACAAAATTTCCTGCCTTTTTCCAGTTTGTGAACACATCATACCTAAGCACTACAAGAGTACACTGACAACAACACTTTGGGGTACATATTGAGTGGAGATGACCATTTTCAGTATTAGTGAGGTGTTTGTAAATGAAATAATTGGAAGGTTGCCTTTTAAAATGTTGGCAGTATTTTAAAATGTTTGTTTTTAAGGTGATTTCTCTGTTATTTCCATCCATCCATCCATCCATCCATCCATCCATCCATCCCTCCCTCCCTCCCTCCCTCCAAGGCTAGTGCCTATTTTCAACAAACATTTGGCGAGAGACGGGGTACACCCTGGACAGGTTGTGAATCCATCGTAGGGTAACACAAGGACAAACAGGAAAAACTAACAAGCACACACTTCCACTTAAGAACAATTCCAGAGAGATCAGTTACCATAACAGTCATGTTTTTGGACTGTGGGAGGAAGCTAAAATTCCCAGAGAGAACCCATGCATCCACAGGGAGAACTTTCAAACTCCATGGAGGAAAACCCCAGGTTGGGATTCAAACCCAGGACCTTTATGCTGCAAGGCGATGTAATGGGTGTGTGGAACAATACTTTTAATTTGCTGCCTTTCCTAAGAGCAGGGCCTGGCATAAATGGATGCATTATGCCAGAGCTAGCACTGTTGGTGTTATTTTTCTTCTTGCTATGCCTTTGGTATAGATGGTTTCTGATGCAGTTCTGATTTGTGACTTTCTACTCATCACAAGCTTTTATACCATATCTTCAGCTCTCCATTGAGAACAGCAAGCTGTCATCTTCTGAGATCATGTCTTCAGGGGCTTCATGTTTCTCTAAAGATGCAGCTAGACTGGGATGTACTGTTGGTGACCTCTTTGAGGAAACTGTCTGGCGATTCCACTCTGTTTAGCTGAATAGCAACTCAAAAGAAAATTCCAGACACTGACCTTCTGCATTTAGATTTTCAATGCCCACAAAGCTTTCCTTAAGCTCAGCTTCACAAGCACTTTCACTCCTGCTGACACACCAACTCCCCTTAAAGGAGACTTTGAAGAGGGTGCTAGCCAGTCACTGCATGGTATTATTAAATGGAAATGGTTCTATTTTTTTATTATTAATTTTTAAAGCGAATAAAAAGGTCATCGCATTGTGGAGTGCAGTGTGTAAAGGCATTTTTCACACAAAAAAAAGTAGCCGCTCAACTCCGAATATAAAAACATTTAACAAACATATTTCCTTTGTAAAATGTCCTTTCACAAGCAATTTAATTAACTTGTGTTATACAGGGCACAGAAAGAAAATTGACGTAACATGCTGGCCTATCAGTTTTTAAGCTTATGATGTCCTTGTACAAAGAAGCTCTGAACGTTTTTCAAAGTGAAGAATGTGGAGTCATTTTAAAATCCCAAAAACCTTCTAAGCTATACTACTTTATGCATCTGTTTTTATAAAACTGACTTTTGAATGTCCCAAACTAGTCCCAGATGAACTAATCCAAATCATTTTATCATTTAGCCTGTGGATAGAGGGCTTATGGAAAAGACAACGGTTGCTTTTTTCTAAATAAAAGAGTTTTGTCTTGTCCATAAGGACTTAACATTTAAATGATGAATAAATTGCTGTAACATGTTGACTTTTTACTTGGTTGTTGACTAAGCTATTTGAAATGCAGCTCCAAAGTGCAGAATAAAGAGTTGGAAAATAAAAAATCTGAACCAACAATTCAGCAACGCTTGAGATTTTGACCTTATGATAATCTATAATGTCCTATATGCTTATATGTTAAGCTTATATTTAAGCTTAACATAATTACATAACATTATTAACCTCTGTTATGGAAAAAAATCTCTTTAACAAGGATTAGATTAATGTCTGTTCGGCGTTTCAAAGTAATTAGTTCAGCATGTTGAACAACACGGAAGAACAATGTGCACTGAGCATTTGCAACACCTGAACCTGCCAACCGCTCAAATCTAAAATGTGTAGTATTTAGCAATCAATGCTCATCTTCTCTATCAGCTCTTCAGTCTTCTTTTCCAACTGACATCTGTCGTCCAGTAATCTGACACATATCTTTCTAGGCAAGGCAAGGCAAGACAATTTTATTTAAATAGCACACTTTCAACAACAAGGTAATTCAAGTTGCTTTACATGATTAAAGGGTAAAATAAGAATAGCAATAAAACACAGACAAAGCAGATAAAGTAAAAGCAGCAATAAAGCAAGAAGCACACAAAACATATGATACATGAAAACATTACTCAAAGGCAACTCTAAACGGATATGTTTCTTTGTTGTGATAAGAAGTCAGTGTTTCAGCAGCTTTGCAGTGGTCTGGGAGTTTGTTCCAGATAAGGGGAGCATATCAACTGAAAGTTGCTTCTTCATGGTTTGGTTCTAATTCTAGGGATTTTGAATAGACTGGAATTAGAGGACCTGATGGGTCTGGGGGGTTGGAATAGTGACAGTAGATCTTCAACATACTTTGGTGCTAGGCCATTCCATGATTTATAAACTAGTAAAAGTATTTTTAACTCTATTCTCTGAGCTACAGGGAGCCAGTGTAAGGACTTTAGAACTGGGGTGATGTGCTCGACTTTCCTGGTTCTAGTGAGGATACGAGCAGCAGCATTCTGGATCAGCTGCAGCTGTCTATTTGACTTTTTAGGCAGACCTGTGAGGACACTGTTGCAGTAATCAATCCAACTAAAGAGAAACTTATGGGTGTGTTTTTCGAGGTCCCATTGCAACATTAATACTTTAATCCTAGAAATGTTCTTCAAGTGATAGAAGGCTGACGTTGTTATTGCCCTTATGTGACCCTGGAGGTTCAGGTCTGAGTCCATTACTACACCCAGATTTCAGGCCTGATGAGTAGTTTCTAGTTGTATTAACTGAAAATGTGTACTGAGTCTTGATTGTTCCTCTTTAGGTCTAAAAGTTCAGTAATTGCCCCAACGTGGGGCAGGGATGGGGCGCTGGGATGTCAGCTGTGGGAATTAGCCTGGGGTGGCGGCCGTTGGCCAGTCGTGGCCCCCGCGGCGGTGGCGAGGGTCATTGGCCAGCCGATCCCTGGTTCGGTCCCTGTTAGGGGGTGGGGCGCCCCTGGGCCTCGGGTCTTCGGGTCCGTAGTCGGGTCCGCCCTGGTGTAGCCAGTTGCCGGCTGTGGGCTCGTCACTGCTGCCCCCCCGGGCCCCTGCATTGTAGCTACATGATGTTCCCCTAGGGTTCCCCTCTGCTCCTCTCTTGGGGGATGCGTTCAGCCCTGCGCTGGTCCGTCTGGGGCTCCTGGGTTCTGGGGGTCCTTTGGATGTCTTGGCTCCGATCTCCTTCATGTCTGCATCGATTCCTGGGAGATGGATCGATGGCTCCTCACACCAACTATGGAACACTCGTATGGAGAAACGTTATATGAACCGGAATGCTCAAAGATACACATAAGTGTGGGGTCTCCGGTGTTTACAGATACATTCTTGGGCTGAGGTTATCATTACTAGATCTTGATTAATCGGTACTATGAGCTTTCTTAGTGACATTGTCGTTGTATTTTTGTATCCCTTTTTGGGTGATGTGGTTGTGTAGTTCTTGTTTGTTTTGTTTTGTCGATGTTCCTTTTTTGTTTTTGTTTAGTTTTTTTCCCTCTCTCTGCCGTCCTGTGGGTATGGAGGCAGACTTCGATGTTTTTTTGTGTTTTCTTTGTTCCCCTTATTCTCTGGTATTTTCAACTCACCCTTTCTCTTGACTTTTTGTTTCCTTCCTCTCTTCCTTATCTTCTTTCTTTCTTCCCCTTTATTTTGCATTTCCATGTCAATAACATCAGAAAATAAAACCTACAGCAATTCATAATAAAGATTTATCACACATATATATCAAGTGGAGTACTATAGGAAAAAGCTGTAATGCTCCACTTGTGAAAATAAATCTGTTGGGCTTCTACTTGGTACTCAGAAACCTATTCTGAGTGCCACACTGTCAGACAGGACATGTAAAAAAAAGTAATTACTTCTGTTTTGTTTCTGTTCAGCTGGAGACAGTTATGGCACATCCATCCATTGATTTGTTCGATGCATTTACTTAGAGTTTGGAAGGGTTCAAAGTCACCTGGTGACATCGTAATGTAGAGCTGAGTATCATCTGCATAGCTATAGTAGCTAATCTTATTGGTAGTTATAATCTGGGCTAATGGGACCATGTAGATATTAAATTAGACGGTCCCCAGGATGGAGCCCTGGGGCACACAACATGTGATTTCTGTTCGTTCTGATGAAAAGTTTCCTATTGAAACATAGAAGTCCCTGTTCTTTAGGTAAGACTCGAACCAGCCAAGTACTGTATCAGAGAGTCCGACCCAGCTCTCCAGTTGTTCCGATAGTATATCATGATAAACAGTGTCAAATCCTGCTCTGAGGTCCAACAGAACCAGCACTGTGGTTCTACCACAGTCTGTATTTATGTGAATGTCATTGAAGACTTGGACGAGGCCAGTCTCAGTGCTGTGGTGAGCACAGAAAACAGACTGAAAAACATCAAAGTGGTTTGTCATTGTTAGGAAGCTATAAATTAACTGCTGAAACGCAACTTTTTCAATACTTTTACTGGTAAATGGAAGATTAGAAATTGGCCTGTAGTTCTGCATTAACATGTTGTCCAGGTTATTCTTTTTTAGCAGTGGTTTAATAACTGCTGTCTTTAAAGCCTGGGAGAAGGGACCTGACAGGAGGGATGAGTTTACTATTTGAATCAGATCAGGCCCATTGACAGGGAAAACTTTCTTAAGGAAAGCTGTGAGTAGGATATAAAGACAGCAAGAGGAAGAGCTTAATTGGTTAATGATTTCTTCAAGGTTTTTTTCAAGGACATTTTTTCTACATTGGTGTTAATTGGGTATAACATTGGTAGTTGGTCCGGAGCTGCTGTATAGACCGACCGTCTAATTGTTAGAATCTTTTCAGTGAAAAAACTGGCAAATTCATTGCAGGCCCTGGTAGAATTTAGTCCATGGGCTACTGTCACTGGAGGATTAGTTAGTTTTTCCACTGTTGCAAATAGAGTCTGTGCGTTAATAATGTTTCTGTTGATGATTTCAGAAAAGAGCAATTCCCTAGCTTCTTTTTAAAGATAACAGATATCTGTTCAGTCTCTCTTTGTAGATCTCACAGTAAACCTGGAGTTGAGTTTTCCGCTATTTTCCCTCTGCTCGTCGACACTCCCTTTTTTCACTACATACCAGTGGATTGCTTGTCCACCGAGACTTTTTTTCCCTACCTGATACTAATTTCAGTTAAGTTGGAGTAATGGAATCAATGATATCAGAGATTTTCGCGAGGAAATTATCTACCAGCTTGTTTACTAAGTTGGAGTTGGGAGATGAGGGGGATGTGGTAGGAGGGTAAATACGTTCAAAGGTTTCTACCGAACTGTCCCCTAGAAAAACACTTTTTTACAGTTATCTCACTGTGGCTAGACAGTTTAGCAAAGATAGTACCTTCAAAGAAAACACAGAAATGGTCAGATAGTGGAATATCAATTACCGAGATGTCAGATATAGTTAAATCTTTGCGGACAATTAAGTCCAGAGTGTGTCCTCTATTGTGTGTTGGTTGTTTGACATGCTGGGTCAGGCCGAAGTTGTGAAGAGTGTCACTTAATGTTTTAGCTATAGTCTATCCTGGGGGTTGTCAGTATGGATGTTGAAGTCCAGCACACTGATTAATTGGTCATGATCGATACATATTAAGGAAAGAAGGTCGCTGAAATCATTAAAGAAGTTAGAGTTAAGTTTTGGGGGTTTATATAAACTTTGTTAGGCTCATTTATCTGGGTGGCTAGTTATTCAAGAGTCAAATGTGCCCAGGGAAACATTTTTAAATTTCACTGAGTTATGAAAAGTTGTGGCTACGCCTCCACCTCGTTTGTGTTGCTGTCGCTTAAGAAATTGTAATTTGAAGGAGTTGATTCTATCAATACAGATGTTTTATTATTTACGTCTAGCCAGGTTTTTGATTTAAAAAAGGGCATGTATATTATGTTCAGTGATGTTTTTTTAATTGATTAGGAGTGACTTTCCTGATAAAGACCTAATATTTAATAAAGCTAACTTAAGTGGTTTGACAATCGGTAGCTGAACCTTCTGACAGGTGATTAATTTAAGATTTGTTTTAATATAAGAGCGTTTGGCTTTAGTTTTTTTGTTTTCTCTTGCTTATAATGACTTGAATGATTTTTGGGGGTGGCAGGTTGGTTTGGATAGTTTTTTTCGTCTGATAAATCAAATCAGCATGTAATATCAAAATGCTTTTGATCTAAAAAATTTAAGTGTGACAGAAAAGCAAAAATTAAAGATAGCTGGAAGGGGCCAAATACCTTTTCACTGCACTGTAGAGTATTTAGGTTTATGCAACTATGTCTTACTAAGAAGGCTGTAGAAGAACGTGTGTTGCATGACCCCCTAACATTTTATAGTCTGCTAATTTTAAAGCAGGGTAACCTTGACAAGTAGTTCAAAAAACATCTTTTTAGCAAAACCTACAGGAAATTCTCATATACAGGTAGAAGGCTGACATTCTGAGGCTGGTATTAAATGTATAAAGTTGAAAGCGGGAGGACAAAATAACAACAAACTAGAATTTATGTGCTCACACTTTCAGACTTTTCTTCTTTCCATCTCCACACCTTTTAACAGAGTTGATTTCCCCTGACAAGACGTCTTTTCTCAGACTCCGTGAACGAAAACAGCGAGAGTCCTACGGTCTAAAAGCCAGAGACACATGATTGACTGCCTGGATGATTGAAGAAAAGTAACTCACTGAGCTGTCTCAAAGCACTGACCAGTATAGGAACAACAATATCTGGTGAAGCACCAGAATCCACCTGATTGTTTTTAGATGACAGGATTCCTAAAAGGACAGTTCATATTTTTGGAAGTGGGGTGGTGGGAGGATATTTTTATACTGTACACTACCTGCAGTGAAGTTGAATTTTGTTGAAGTGAGTTTAGATGGATCTATGGCAAATCTGCAAAACAAGCTAGCTTAAAACATTTTTTTTTCATGCTTCTTAAAAACGTTCTAACAGTATAGCTATAAATATTTTGTGGAGATAAAAAACAATGGACATAAAATTAATTGGTTTTTCCCATTTGTCTAAAAACCTCAGCCAATAACATGGCTCGGTCCGAAACGACAATTGGACCATCTGGTTGTCTGTCTCACCGGACGAGCACACTCCTGCATTTACCTGGGTCCTGCACCCATTATGCAACAGAACACCACTGGTGTGTGAGGTTCTCTGCTCAATAATGACAGAGAAGGAGAAACAGCCGGCTGCTACCACTTCAACTTTAGGACAAACTACCAGAGGCCCAAAAAGAAAACGTGATTTGAAGTTGCGGAATACAAAGGATGTTTCCACATATTACTTCACGAAAACTGCGACTGGTGTTTTGTGCTCTCTCAGTTACTGTTTCTACCACCTATATAAGTGTAAAGTACCCCTTTTACCTTCTAAAATTCAACTGCATTTGAAAAATCCCTTTGCTTTGCTTTTGTTTCCTCATATTATTTTTAGATCATAATAAATCTTTTATTAATATTATTTGACAAAGATTACTCCATTTCCTATGGTTGTGCAAACATTTAAATTTAGAGCAGTTTAGAAATGCTTGTTAGAATCATCATGACGCTGCATCATGTTTGTGGTGAAGACATTGGTCTGTGATTGGTGAGAGAGTTAATGAATCGTGGAGCCGATTGCTTGTGTGTTTGGTTATGTTTTTTCTTCGTGGTTCACCCGAAGGCAGCAGTCAAAACAATGAATTCTATTTTGGTTTGTCTGAAGACGTCAACGTAAAACAAGGCAAAAAGCCAACGTTTAACTCAACAACTCTAAGCTGATAAAAAGTTGACTCCATCTCTGGTAATGTAAAAATCTACGTTAAATAAAGGAAAACCTATTTGGGAAAAATTAACAACATGCGTTTTAGCTCGTTATTGATGTTAAGGTATGTCTCAGTCTTAATGATTTTCCTTACCATTCAGAGACACCTTGCAGTAGAAGTCCTTCCATCGACTCTACATCTTCGCTTTCCAGCTCAGGTTCGGAGTCTGGCTCGGACATATAAGGTTGAATTCCGTAGGTCGCAGCCAGGTCGGATTCAGTCATAACTTGAGCCATATTGTTATTTCTGAGTGAGATGCTGAAGTGGACCCTGTGGTGTCAACCCCCCTTCTTCCTCCCACCTATCAACGCGCCCCTCATTTGCATTATTATAATGACCATCCAGTACAGCCGAATCTTTCTTTTTTTTATGGCCTGAAAGACTATAATAGAGTGTGGGTAACCATGGTACTAATAGGTTATGACTCCTTTAAATAACTATAGCAAACTGAAATAGCCATTTAATTTTCTTAAGTTAGATTACTTGTAAAAACTGTGGAGTTCAATGTGAGTGAACCTCAACTAAACCGGGACAAAGTTTTGAAATCTAAAAGATTGCAGATTAATCATATTAAGACCTTCATATACCCGGAGAGCAAAGTTAATCAGAAGCAAAAGCTCTACAAGGGAATGGTTAAGTATACCTGAGAACTTAGTAAATAATGAAGGCTAGTCGTGCTTTGTTGCAATATTTAGAATATTTGCCCGTTTTCTTTACCATCACATTGACTTTTGAGCTATTTTTTGCAAGGTTTGCACTGTTGAAATTTCATCCATTTGGGACATCAAGATGCACAGATGTTGGCTGACTTTTTTTTAAACAAATATTTCCTAATCTAAGATTAATAAGTCTGGATGTTTTATGCATTTCCCTGCTTCAGCAGACCTGATTTCAATTGATGGCTAATTAACAGGCCTTTGCTTAATCATCTAAATCAATTGTTGAAGTAGGCAAACATCTAAAACATGCAGGGGCAATGTTCCTTGAGGACCTTGGTTGGGAAACATCCACCCATTATCTGTACCCATCCATCCTATGCAGGGTTGCGGGGGGCTCGTGCCTATCTCGAGCAGTCATGGGGCAAGAGGGGAGGTACACCCTGGACAGGTCGCCAGTCCATCCCAGACATAAGCTATCCAGGTTTAAAAAAAGAAATATATATATATATATATATATATATATATGTGTGTATTTAAACTACATTGGTTATACTAACGATATTGTTTAATGTGGATGGAAAAGGGTTGATGTTCTGTAAACATTAACACTCAACAACACTGGGAATCATTAGGGATTATCATCCGTCTACAGATTAATATATAGAAGCTAAACTTTTCAGTACCTTCGCTCTTGTCCACTATCCAGTGATAAATGTAAGATTTGGGACTCTTCTGGCCTTTTATTAGTTGAGATTGCTGCAAAAATTGTATAAAAAGTGTAAGGGTGTAGGTTTCTTTTTATGTAAAATCTTCCTGATTCCTGTTGAACCAGCTGACCTAACCTTTAACCCTGAAAAAAACTTTGTTTTAAAATTCCTCATTTGAGTACTTTAAAAAAAATTCCTTTTAGTATACTGCACATATAATTGCGGACTGGAAAAACTGGAATACAGAATGGAAATGGGTTTTTCTTATACAGGCTTTGTCCTATTGCATTTTCTAAAAGAGAAAAATGTGTGACCTAACATAAATACAGTTGAGCCCAAAACTTTTCGTATCCTTTGTAGCTTTTGGTTTCAGGTGGAAAATCATAAGTGGCCAAAGTAGCAATATGCTGGTCAGATCTGAACTAAAATCAACAATTGGTATTGGCTAGTAAAGGCCGATTGGCGGATCTCTATTATTTGAAGTTTGACTTGTCTGTCAAGACCCTAAATGTTTTCCTAGCTCCTATATGAGACAGTTTGCATTTCTTCCTCTGAAACATTTAAGCTTGTCTCTGCTTTGGAGAACAGTGTCAGGATACAGAGTCCTTCAGATTGCGGCCCACAGGATGGGTTTCTATCCTCCTGTCAGTCCTCTGCTCTTATCTCCCCTTCTGTCAGCTTTGAAACCTTGATGCAGCATATCTCAGCCTTTTCTCTGTCACATTTACCTTCTAGTTTTTTTCAGCTTGACTGTCCTGGCACCAACCATCTCTTCATATTTCTTTTGTCCTTCCACCCTGTTGTCTCACAACCTCTGTTTTTGCTCTCAACTGTTTCCTCTGACTCTGTAGAGCTGTCTTTTAAGACTTTTTTTTTTTGTATGGTTTGTTTTTTTTCCGATTTTCGCTTTTTTCTTTTCTGTGCGTTTAAATATTTCCTTTACTTTTTGTGTTATACATTTCAATGCATACTGCATACTTCCTCCACCCTGTGCTTAATAGAAACACTTAGAATTTGCCATTTGCAAGAAAGTGTAAATTTTTCAAAGCCTTCTGCTGTCATGGCTTAAAAGTTCAGAGACTGTTCAGCCTTTTAACATCAATGGTTTCGTGTAGGAGCTGACTGAAACTTGGTGAAAGAATCTTTATGCACAGAAAAAATATGTAATTGTTCTTTTTCTTGTCTCTTTGCAGGTCTTGTTTGACGTGCCCTCACTGCCTTAAGCAAAGCAACACCTTTGACCCATTTTTATGCATCTCTCTACCTATTCCCCTGCGACAGACCAGGTGATGTATAATGTGCAACACAAGAAGTACCATTAGAATTATGACAGCACTATCAAGAATATCAAGGTTGCCAAACATACATGTACAACCCAAACAGGCTTTATACACCTTCAGCAGATGGTCCTTGTCATACTAAAGTGGAAAACGGTGGTTGTCAAAACCCCCTGATCAATCTCTGTGTGTTGTTTCCATTTTTCAGTGCACTGGAAGCAGGATGCTGCTGACAGTACAACTTAGACACATAAAACTATCTTTAATCAGAGAACAATCTACAAATCTGACAATCAAAAAATAATCATACAGGCATAGAAAATGCAGATACATGATACATGGACAATGGATCTGAGTTACCACTACTATTCTCTAAGTGAGGCAGTGAAGCACGAAGCTCTCTAGGCAAACTCAACTTACAGACAAGAGTTTTTTGTTTTTTTATCAGTTTCAAAGTGTTTATAAATAGGAGTTTAATAACAGACTTTCAATGTTATGGACTTGTATCTGTTGTGGCTTTTAATTCCAAAATTGCTTGTTGGATCCCCAACTTCCTTAGTTTAAAGATCAGGGTAACAAATAGTACTGAACTTCCCATTAGCCCTCCAAATAAAAATGTATTTTTTTAAATCCCTGATTCCGATAAGAGTTATTTAAAAAAATGGATTTGCAGCTACCTATTAATAGGTTGATACTTGATTAAAATCTATTGATAAACTAAAACTATCAGCAGTTTATCACATACAGCAAAATCACATTTCATTAGTGTTGTGTGTTCTATATTAGTTTACGATTTATGTAATGGGAAAAAACTTTTTAATGTCTCCCTTACTTAAATACCTCTCGACATAAGAACAGTTTCTTCCCCTCTGCTGTTGGACTCATGAACAATAACCCTAAGACTATTCCCACCACCCGCTCTGTTTCATTCAAATGACCCTGTGTTTTGTTTTTGCAACTGTCTGATTTTGCATTGATCATGACCTGCGCTCATGTATATTTTAATCTGTTAACCCCATTTTAATTTTTATGTTTATTTATTACATGCTTAGAAGTGTTTATTTTATGTTTGCACAAAGTACTGCAGCAATTTCCTAATGTTCTGAACCTGAAGCCAATAAAACTTTTCTGATTCTGATTTACATTATCCCTCTTATTTAGTCTGTGTGCCTAGTTGCACTATAAGCAACTAAATAATCGATTAATAAATAACTAAAAACATCACATTAATTTCTTGCAATAAAAGCCTTAATTTTAATTGCTTTAAGTCCTGCAGGAATCTTCCTATCTGCAAGCATGCAGATGCCACTGCTCTGAATCCTCTCTGCATGGCTTCGTTTTACTTGACTCCAAACTCGGCTCTGCAGCTGCAGTTTTCTGACAGTGTGAGCTTGGTCACTTTAATTTATTCCAGCACAGGGGGGAATTCTTCCTGGTTCAGCTTGGACGTTATTGGCAACACACTGACCAGAAGTGCATACTGCACTGTCCTGCTGCAGCAGTATCCCCGCAGAATGCCTGATAAGTCTGAAGGCTCCTGAGAGGACATAGAGTTGGGCTACCAGCATGGCATCAAGGCTGGGTGCTGCAGATAATGGCAGCAGGGTAGAGAATGCAAGGAAAAAAAACAGAAGATATGGCTAGTGTAAGTCAGTCGAATCATTTTGAACTTGCTGTGATCATATAAAATAATAGTTTTTACAACTAATTGTTTTAAATATTGAAGAATCTAAGTATTTATTAGATTGGTCTGTTTTTTGTATTTTCTATGGTTCGATAAGGTACGACAGAGCAAAAAGTATCATGTTGTGTATATAAAATGTAAGTGAACAAACTGAATGATAGTCAAACATTCTTTTCTAAGGCATGTTTGTATGGTGCTGTACAGCAGAATTCCCCTTATCCCAAATCATTGCTGATCTATAAGACCATGGAGGAATCACAGTAAACACTAAAATGCCAACTCTGAGGAGTCACTTGTCCTTTGTGCAAGATAGATCTTAAATTTTAATCCGATTCCCCCACTAATACACTTAAACAACAGGGATTTGTCTAACGCAAGTCTTTGGCTTGTCCCTTCTGAGCCACTGTAGTAGTATGGTATAGCGACATGCTGGAGAGTTAGATTGTTTTGAATAGATGCTCTCATGGAAGGTTTAGTGGAAGGAAAACGTTTAGAACAAAACAGTGCACCAGAATAAAGTAATTTATGCAAAAGGAGCCAGGCCCAAGTATTCAGTGCATATATTGAGGAGTACATGGACGTTTCAGTAGGCCAAAATTTCCATATCGTTTTTATTATGATTGTTGGATTTTCATCAGCGCTATAAGCTGCAATCATGAAAATGTTGAATAGTAAAAAAATGAATCATATCAGTCTGTGCATCATGAACTGATATAAACCCAAGTTTTACTTTTTGATTTGAGTTACTGAAATTAGCTACATTTTATGATATCCTAATTTACTGGGAGCATTACTAAAGTATTTATGAATGTCAGTCAACTCTAGCAATTACTTCCACAGATTTTCAGCCAGTGTCGGTAATTACTGAATAATTTGGTCTTGTCTGCAGTTTATGAGAGCATTACACTCTAACAATTGTGACACTTGTCTTGCATTTTGCTTAATAGGTGCAGTTAAATATGTTGTGCAGGTATTTTCTCTGGTAAATGGTTGGTTGATCTGAGTTACAACAAAATTGCTACAAAATTTACATCCTCAGTGCAGAAATACATCCCTTCAAGTAATTAGCATTAATTAGCTTAGAAATAGTTACATCTGGGCTCATTTTAGTTGTAGCATACTTTCTAAAGCTGTAATTTAGTTATTTGCTGCTGCACAAGTTCTGTGTATTTGCTGTGTGGGCTGATACGCCAGCAAAGTTAGAGCATCCAAAAAGTCTCATTTGTAAGTTGGCATCCTTATTTACTGTTCCACCTGTGTGCATCATCTTGAAGTCACACTTCCAAACAAAACAGTGAGTCAAATCCCCCCCCCCCCCACACACACACACAGGCTGCCTGTCCTGTCAGCCCTGTGATTGCTAACATAGTGCTCACCTGAATAATGCATGATGGGAAACAGGAAGTCAGCGATTACACAGTCTTCATCTTCAATGAAATGGCATAATAATCTTAGTTGCCTTCCTCTCTGCTTTGTATTATCCATCTACATGCTTTCTGTTTTCTTCTTTTTATTTACCTCCCTCCTTTCTGTCCTTTTTTGTGCCGAGTACAGCATCCTCACTTCATTCTCATTTTTGGAGGTGCCTGTGATTGCTGTAAAAACTACATGTCTCTGCACAGACTGGACCATGATTCTTCTACTGATTTAGTTGTACATGTCTTGTCAGGCATATTGTAATGTGAAAAGGCTAGCACAAGAACAAACTGTCCTTTCTTTTTTACATGGCATCTATGCTTGGCAAAGTATACATAGCTCTTGAGCTTTTCCACTATTTGTCATGTTAAAACACAAACTTCAGTGTATTTTATTGCAAGGCAATTTTATTTGTATAGCACACTTTCAACAACAAGGTGATTCAAGGTGCTTTACAAAATTAAGAGGTAAAACAAAAGCAGCAGTAAAACACAGACAAAGCATATAAAGTAAAAACAGCAATAAAGCAAGAAGCTAACACAGATACATCAAGGCATTACAACACATATTATTTAAAAACAGCAAGAAGCATACACAAAACATGATACATGAAAACATTACTCAAAGGCAGCTCTAAACAGATACGCTCTGCAGTTTTCTGGAAGTTTGTTCCAGATTAGAGGTGCATAGAAACTGGAAGCTGCTTCTCCGTGTTTGGTTCTGATTCTAAGGATGTTGAGTAGACTGGAATTAGAGGACCTTAGTGGTCTGGTGGGTTGGTATAGTAACAGCAGATCTTCAATATACTTTGGTGCTAAGCCATTCAAAGATTTATAAACTAGTAAAAGTATTTTGAAGTCTATTCTCTGAGCTACAGGGAGCCAGTGTAAGGAGTTTAGAAGTGGGGTGATGTGCTCTACTTTCCTGGTTCTAGTGAGGACACGAGCAGCAGCATTCTGGATCAGCTGCAGCTGTCGGATTGACTTTTTAGGCAGACCTGTGAAGACACTGTTGCAGTAATCAATCCGACTAAAGATAAACGCATGGATGAGGTTTTCGAGGTCCTGTTGCGACATCAGTCCTTTAATCCTAGAAATGTTCTTCAGGTGATAGAAGTCTGACCTTGTTATTGCCTTTATGTGACCCCGGAGGTTCAGGTCTGAGTCCATTTCTACACCTAGATTTCGGGCCTGAATAGTTTCTAGCTGTATTACCTGAAGCTCTGTGCTCATTCTTGATCGTTCCTCTTTAGGTCCAAAGGTAATTACTTCTGTTTTGTTTCTATTCAGCTGGAGAAAGTATTGGGATGTTCTGTGATAGCCAAGAATGCAAAGTAGTGCAAACTATGACATGGAAGGAAAAATATGTATGGTTTTCAAAGTAAAAATCTGAAATGTTTAATGTCCATTTGTATCTGGCCCTTTTGGGTCAACTTTGTGGAACCACAAATCATATTGACCCTTGTCTCTAACCTCTTAAACATCTAGAGCCAAAAATGTGTGGCCATTCATATTTGCAAAAGAGAATAAGCTCAGATATATTAGATGTAGAGCATCTGTGAACATTGTTTAAATGTTTTGCTCTATTTTTTCTTTGATTTATGTTGGAACTTTGATTGGGCCACTCTAACACATACAGTGGGTACGGAATGTATTCAAACCCCTTTAAATTTGTCGCTCATTGTTTCATTGCAGCCATTTGGTAAAATAAAAAATAAAAAATAATTTCTCCTTATTGTACACTCAGCACCGCATCTTGACAGAAAAAACCCAGAAATGTAGAAATGTTTGCAAATTTAATAAAAAAAGAAAAACTGAAATATCACATGGTCATAAGTATTTAGACCCTTTGCTCAGTATTGAGTAGAAGCACCTTTTTGAGCTAGTTCAGCCATGAGTCTTCTTGGGAATGAAGCAACAAGTTTTTCACACCTGGATTGGGGATCCTTTCCAGTTCTGTCAGGTTGGATGGTGAACGTTGGTGGACAGCCATTTTCACTTCAGAGATGCCTAATTGGGTTTCAGTCAGGGCTCTGGCTGGGCCAGTCAAGAACAGTCACAGAGTTGTTCCAAAGCAACTTCTTTGTTATTTTAGCTGTGTGCTTAGGGTCATTGTCTTGTTGAATGGTGAACCTTTGGCCCAGTCTGAAGTCCTGAGCACTCTGGAAGAGGTTTTCATTCAGAATATCTATGTACTTGGCCTCATTCATCTTTGCTTCAATTGGAACCAGTCAGCCTGTCCCTGCAGCTGAAAAACACCCCCACAACATGATGCGCCCACCACCATGTTTCACTCTAGGGATTATATTGGGCAGGTGAAGAGCAGTGCCTGGTGTTCTCCACACATACAGCTTAGAATTAATGCCAAAAAGTTCAATATTGGTCTCATCAGACCAGAGAATCTTATTTATCATAGTCTGGGAGTCCATGTGCTTCTTGGAAAACTCTATGCAGGCTTTCATATGTCTTGGACTGAGGGAGAGACCATCAGGACACTCTGCCATAAAGCCCCAAATGGTGGAGGGCCACAGAGATAGTTGACTTTGTAGAACTTTCTGCCATCTCCCTACTGCATCGCTGGAGCTCAGCCAAAGTGATCTTTGGGTTTTTCTTTACCTCTCTCACCAAGGCTTTTCTCCCACGATTGCTCAGTTTGGATGGACAGCCAGGTGTAGGAAGAGTTCTGGTTGTCCCCAACTTCTTCCATTTGAGGATTATGGAGGCCACTGTGCTCTTAGGAACCTTGAGTGCTGTAGAGATTATTTTGTAACCTTCCCCAGATCTGTGCTTGCCACAATTCTGTCTCTGAGCTTCTTGGGCAGTTCCTTCGACCTCATGATTCTCATTTGCTCTGACATGAACTGTGAGCTGTAAGGTCTTATATAGACAGGTGTGTGCCTTCCTAATCAAGTCCAATCAGTTTAATTAAACACAGCTGGACACAAATTCAATTCAAATTCAAAAATACTTTATTGATCCCAGAGGGAAATTAAGTGTTGGTATAGCTCATATAATTAATTCTTTAAGGAGTTGTTGTAGATGATGATGGCTGTGGGCAGGAAGGATTTCCTGTAGCGGTCTGTATTGCAGCGAAACTGAAGAAGCCTCCAACTGAAGACGCTCTGTTGTTGTATGACTGTCTCATAAGAGGATGCTCAGGGTTGTCCATAATTTATTTGATTTTATGTAGAATCCTTCTTTGCATTATCATCTCCAGATGTTCCACAGTTGTCCCAAGAACAGAACCAGCCTTCTTTATCAGGTTGTTGAGCCTTTTAAAATCCCTGGCTCTGATGCTGCTACCCCAACAGATGACGGCTGAAGAGATTACACTCTCCACAACAGACTTGTAGAAGATCTCCAGCATCTTGCTGCAAACCTTGAAGGACCTAAGCTTCCTCAAGAAGTACAGTCTGCTCTGTCCCTTCTTGTAGACGGACTCTGATGAAGGAGCAGAACCATCTCAAGGAGGATCAGAAGAAATTGAAAGTTAAATATGAGTGTCACTGCAAAGGTTCTGAATACTTATGACCATGTGATATTTCAGTTCATCTTTTTTAATAAATTTGCTAACATTTCTACATTTCTGGGTTTTTTCTGTCAAGATGGGGTGCTGAGTGTAGATTAATGAGAAATAAAATGAACTTTATAAAACTTTTTTTTTTTAGCAAATGGCTGTAATGAAACAAAGAGTGGCAAAGGTCTGAATACTTTCCGTACCCACTGTAAAGGTGCTCTGAACTTGTAATTGTAGTTTTGGCTATATGTTAAGGGCTATTGGTGAAACTCTGTCTCATGTCTTTTCAATTCAATTCAATTCAGTTTATTTATATAGCGCCAATTCACAACAGATGTCATCTCAAGGCACTTAACAAGAAGTAATTTCAATACATTTATACAAACATTCCAATCAGTTAAAAAGTTTCCTATTTAAGGAATCCCAGCAGATTGCGTCAGTCATTGGCATGAGGTTGGGCCCCATTGATGCAGACTTTCCAACCACAGCAATCCTTCAGCGATCCCTCATACTGAGCAAGCATGTAGCGACGGTGGAGAGGAAAAACTCCCCTTTAACAGGAAGAAACCTCCAACAGAACCAGGCTCAGTAGGAGCGGCCATCTGCCACGACCGTCTGGGGGTTTGAGAAGACAGAGCAGAAACACAGAAGGAACAGAAGATCTGATATAAGAGAACTTTCTATGTTACAGAAAGTAAAAAGTTCATAACAGGACACAGTGGATGTTCAGTTACTGGGAGGATCATCCCAGTCGATGCCCCCCGTCCAACAGGGCATTTCAGCCAAGCAGGATACCAGACCAGGTATATCTTCTATGGAGAGAAAAACACTGAGAGAAAACAATGTTAACAGTCGAAATAACAGAATGTACTGTAATACAACTGGAGAGTCGCAGGAGAAAAGGAAGTAGCAGAGTGAAGAAAATTGGTAAGTCTGTCCTCCAGCAGTCTACGCCTATAGCAGCATAACTACAGAGATAGCTCAGGATGACCTTAGCCACTCTAACTATAAGCTTTATCAAAAAGGAAACTTTTAAGCCTGGCCTTAAAAGTAAACAGAGTGTCTGCCTCACGGACTAAAGCTGGGAGCTGGTTCCACAGGAGAGGAGCTTGATAACTAAAAGATCTGCCTCCCATTCTACTTTTAGAAATCCTAGGAACTACAAGTAAACCTGCAGTCTGAGAGCGAAGTGCTCTGTTAGGAACATATGGAACAATTAGATCTCTGATGTATGATGGAGCTTGATTATTAAGGGCTTTGTATGTAAGAAGAAGGATCTTACATTCTATTCTGGATTTAACAGGGAGCCAATGAAGGGAAGCTAAAACAGGAGAAATGTGATCTCTCTTTTTAATATTCATCAGAACTCCGCATTTTGGATCAACTGAAGGCTTTTAATGGCATTTTGTTGACTTCCTGATAGTAAAGAATTACAGTAGTCCAGCCTTGAGGTAACAAATGCATGGACTAGTTTCTCAGCATCACTCCTGGACAGGATGTTTCTAATTTTAGCAATATTCCGGAGGTGAAAAAATAAATCCTAGAAACCTGTTTGATATGGGATTTAAATGTCAAGTCTCGGTCAAAAATAACGCCGAGATTCTTTACGTTATTACTAGGGGCCAATTTAATGCCATCCAGATGAAGTGATTGACTAATCAGTTTCTGTTTAAGAACTTCTGGTCCAAAGACAGCAACTTCTGTTTTGTCAGAATTTAAAAGCAAAACGTTTAGGGTCAATCATGTTTTTATGTCTTCCAGACATGCCTGTAATCTACCTAACTGACTGGGTTCATCAGGATTTATGGATAAATATAGTTGTGTATCATCTGCATAGCTGTGGAAATATATCCCATGCTGTCTAATGATTCTACCAACTGGGAGCATATATATGGTGAACAGAATTGGTCCAAGCACAGAACCCTGTGGAACTCCACAAGTAACCCTTGAGAGTGAAGAAGATTTATCATTTAGATGAACAAACTGGAATCTATCAGACAAATATGATTTAAACCAGCCTAGTGCTGTTCCTTTGATCCCTGCAACATGTTCAAGCCTTTCTAAGAGAATATTATGATCGACTGTGTCAAAAGCAGCACTGAGATCTAACAAAACCAGAACAGACACAAGTCCATTATCTGAGGCCATGAGAATATCATTTGTAACCTTCACCAGTCCTGTTTCAGTGCTATGATGAGCTCTAAAACCTGACTGAAACTCTTCAAACAGCTCGTTACTGTTTAGATGTTCACAGACTTGATTTTCTCAAGGACTTTGGATAAGAAAGGAAGGTTAGATATAGGTTTGTAATTCACTAAGTCATCTTGATCAAGGGAAGGTTTCTTGAGTAAAGGTTTAATTACAGCTATTTTAAATTCCTGTGGTACGTATCCGTTTACTAAGGATAGATTCATCATATCCAAAAAGGGGCCAGGAACCAAATGGAACACTTCTTTAAATAATTTGGTTGGGATTGGGTCCAACATACAAGTTGAAGGTTTAGATGAGGCTAATATTTTTGATAATTCTGAAAGCTCAACTGAATCAAAACAGCCTAAGCACAAATGAGGTTCTTCAGTTCTTTCCGATGCTGCCTCATTTACTGAGGAAGAAGTAATCATGTTTAGGAGGATGCCAATGATTTTATTTTTAATATAATTAATTTTATTTATGAAGAATCCCATAAAATCATCACTGCTAAGAGCTGGGGGAATAGTTGGCTCAACAGAGCTATGACTCTGTGTAAGTTTGGCAACTGTACTAAAAAGAAACCTAGGATTGTTTTTATTCGCCTCTATTAATGATGAAAAATATGCTGTTCTAGCTTGTCGAAGGGTCTTTTTATACAGCAGTAGACTCTTATTCCAGGTTAAATAGGAATCCTCTAGGTGTGTAGAGCGCCATGTTCTCTCCAACTTCCTAGTATTCTGCTTTAAAGTACACAACTCTGCGTTAAACCAAGGAGTCAGCCTCCTATGGTTAGCCACTTTCTTTTTTAAGGGGGCTACACTATCTAATGCCAAACGCAATGAGGACGTAACGCTGTGAACCAGACCATCAATCTCTGAAGGGTTAGAGAAAGAATTGCTGCCATCCACTGTGTTACCCTGAGACACTAAGGAAAGTAAGAATGGAACAGATTCTTTAAAAGTTGTTACAGCACTGTCTGATAAAGCTCTACTATAATGAAATTTTCTTTCAGATTTAAGATGGTCAGTTAAAGTAAATTCAAAAGTTATTAAGAAGTGGTCAGACAGGACCGGGTTATGTGGATGGACTGTTATTTCCTCACACTCAATACCGTATGTCAGTACAAGGTCCAAAATGTGTTTACCCGAGTGGGTCGATCCCTGTACTTTTTGAGTAAAGCCAATTGAGTCTAAAATAGCATTAAAGACTGCATTTAGGCTATCAATTTCAGTATCCACATGAATATTGAAGTCCCCCACTATAATAACCCTATCAGTATTTAATACTAAATCAGATAAAAAATGTGAGATCTGATCCAAGAATTGAGAGTAAGGGCCTGGTAGACGATACAAAACCACAAACAAAAATGGTCTTAATGTTTTGCAACTTGGATGAGGAAAATTAAGGGTTAGATGTTCAAAAGAACTGTAGCTATCAATTGGTCTGGGACTAATTAGTAAATCAGAACGGAAAATGGTTGCAACTCCTCCTCCTCGCCCAGTATTTGTAGGAATGTGAAAATTTAAATGACTGGAAGGAGTTGACTCATTTATACTGACATAATCCTCCTGCTGCACCCAGGTTTCTGTGAGACAAAGGAAATCAATGTGATTATCACAAATCAAGTCATTTACTAACAAAGTCTTTGAGGAGAGAGATCTTATGTTAAATAAACCACATTTAATAGATTTATTTTTCTGTTCAGTCAAAGTTGTATTTATTTTTATGAGATTTCCATAATTTGCTTTTGTTGGCTTAACTTTTAATCCATTTAATTTTGGCTGTGGGCAGGACACTGTTTCTATAGGGTAATGGGTGGGTAACAGTACAGAAGCAGCAGAGAGGTGGGTTAAACTACGACTCTGCTTCCTGGTCTGGACCCTGGGTTGTCAGTGTTTTGGAGGACTAATAAATTCGGCCATATTCCTAGAAAGAAGAGCTGCTCCATCCAAAGTGGGATGGATGCCGTCTCTCCGGATCAGACCAGGTTTTCCCCAAAATGTTCTCCAGTTATCAATGTAGCCCACATCGTTTGCAGGACACCACCTAGACAACCATTGATGGAATGACAGCATGCGGCTAAACATGTCGTCACTGGTCCGATCAGGCAGGGGACCAGAAAAGATTACCGAGTCGGACATTGTTTTGGCAAACTTACACACCGAAGCAACACTAATTTTAGTGACCTCCGATTGGCGTAACCGGGTGTCATTACCGCCAGCGTGAATAACAATCTTACTCTATTTACGCTTATCTTTAGCCAGCAGTTTCAGGTAGGATTTGATGTTGCCCGTTCTGGCCCCTGGGAAACATTTGACTATGGTCAATGGTGTCTCTAATGCCACGTTTCTGACTATGGAGCTGCCAATTACCAGGGTCGGCTTCTCACCGGGTGTGTCGCTGAGCGGGGAAAATCTGTTAGAAACGCGGACCGGTTGGTGGTGGCCCGTGGGCTGGGTCCTAGAACTATGCTTCCTACGTACAGTCACCCAAACGGCCTGAGGTCCCGGCTGCGCGGGCTCTACCAAAGGACAGCTAGGGGGTTCTATCCTTGTTGGCCCCGCGCTGGCTAATGGGCTTCGGCTATCTGCTGGTTTTTCAACAGCGCAGAGCCGTGCTTTTAATTCTGATACCCTCGCCTCCAAAGCTACAAAAATATTAAATTTATTACAGTTACTATTATCACTAAAGGAGGCAGGGAAGTAACTAAACATCTGACAGAGAGAGCAAGAGAGAAGGGTTAGAGACAGGAGAGAAAAGAGTAGCCTTAATGAAGCTAAGCTAACTGAGCTAGCGAGAACTTACCACCCCAAGAAAAGCTGTGTGAAACACAAGGAGTTCCCAAAACGTAAAGTACACCACCACAAAACGTGTGTTTTAGTGTGCTTGTGTGTTAAAATAACTTAGAGAGGCCTCAGCACAGAGAAAACAAGATCAATTAAAGAGAGTCTGAACACCAAACAGCTTACAGGGAGCACAACAGTGACAACAGGAAATGACGCAATACGGCTTACCCCCGTCGAACACCACCAACAACTGTGCCAATTGGCTAGTGTTGCAGCCTCTAATAGGTTTTCTTCAATGAGTCTCTTTTATTTACCTCAATCCATCTTCACATTAGCTATGAAGGGATTGTTTGCTGAAGAAAAGCATCTAAACAGACTGCTGCCGCAACAAGTTAAATTTTAGGGATATTGTGTTCCTGATGTTGATAGTTGTTGTTTTTTTTTTGCCTTACTTCCACATAGCATTTAACACTAAGGAAAAAAAGTTACACTTTTGGGACCAGAGTAATAACTTTGAAATGTTTGCTGTGGGCCTTATGGCTCTTGGTGCACTACAAACACGGCTTTCTTTTAACAATAGCTTTTTTTCCCACTCTTTCATATTTACCAGCTTTGTGGTGTGCACAACCACTAGTTGTTCTATTGACATATTCTCTCACTTGAGCTGTGGATCTATGCAGCTACTCCAAAGTTATCATGGGCATCTTGGCTGCTTCTTTGATTGATGTTCTACATGTCTGGCCTGTCAGTTTAGGGGGACATCCATCTCTTTGTAGATTTCCAGTTGTGCCATAATCGTTTCTTTACAGATTAATTTAATGGTGCTCACTGAAATATTTGAAGCTTGTGATATTGTTCCATAACCTAACTCTGCTTTAAGGTTCGTCACAACCCTAAACTGTCTGTTGTATTCCTTAGTAATCATGATGCTGTTTGTTCACTCATGTTCTGTAACAAACTTCTGATGCCTTCGCAGAAAAGCTGGGATTAAATAGTCTACCATTTATATATTAGGTGATTTTCAAAGGTAACTGGTTGTGCTGGATTGTATTTAAGGGTTTCAGAGTAAGTAGAAATGACCATCAATCAACTCCACACTTTCAGTTTTTTCTTTTGGTCAGTCTATCAAATAAAACCCCTATAAAATACACTGAATTTTGAAGTTGTAATGTGTTTAAAAAAACACTTCCTAAGGTAGGAAAACTTTTGTAAAGCATCGTAAAGCAAACCAAACAATTGGGAGAACAATAAAATCTGCATCTTAGAAAATTACTTCTGCTTCTTTTTTTTTAAAACCAGATCTTGGTGGTTCCTGCCTATGAAATTAGATTTTGCCTCAGAGAAAATCCCGACAGTTGAGTTACATTTTAAAGGTGTGTTTTTATTAGATGTTGAATTCATTTGTAAAGGCGTAGGGCCCAGCTGAGCTGAAACGTGTCATGAACAAACAGGAATTTTGCTGCCGTTGGCTTCACTGAATCCCACACAGACACATTAATCTCTGTTTGGCATTGTGACAGGTCATAGTTGCTGTGAATGTGCATTTCTAGACAATATTTATGGAATACCTGCATCTGTGTCTGCATACATATATGTAACCTGTTCAGTATGACAGGCCTGGGTATGAAGGTTCAGTTATTCAAACAACTAGAAGAGCTGAACGGTCATTTATCTTACTCACCACCCATACTTTCACCTTTTACACCTTTCCACTCACAGGCATACATAAATTTGTTATCTGTCTGATCTCTTTGTGCTTCTGTTCCACCCCACAGACCGATGTGTGTGACACTGGTGTTCAGCACAAAGGGTCAGAGGTACCTGCGGGTTGGGCTTGCTGTCCCTCTGTTGGGTTCTGTATCCACCCTGAGAACCATGGTAGCAGGAGAAGGCAACATCTCTCCTGATCAGGTACACTCATACTGTCATTTGTTACTTGAATGTATTTCATCGTTAAGAAAATGTTCCTGAGATGTTTGTGTTCGTAGGCCTGTTTTGCTGCAGCCGATGAATAGTGTTAGTTTTGTGAATTGTTTAGTGAATCAGTTGCAAAATGACCTGTGTAATAAAGCAATACTTCCAATGGTTTATGATCTCTGCTGTATCCAGGTATAGTTGGAGTTTGTTTGGAAAAACAACTTACAGTACATGTCACTTTACAGACTTGGAGTTTTCTTCTGATTTGCTATTAGTGTTCAGGCACAAGGACAGTTGAAGTACAGAGCAAAGTTATCTATTCTTTTGTCTGTCCACCCAGTCATTTGTCGATCCGTCCATTTGTATGTCATTCTGGCTATCCATCCTTCCCTTTGCCCGCCCTCACATCCATTCATCTGTCTGTCCATGACCTCGTCCGTCCGTCCGTCCGTCCGTCCGCCTGTCCATTCATCCGTCCGTCCATCCATCCAGCCCATGCTTTTTGGGGGTTTCATATATAATGCCTGATCTTAACAGAAATACTTGTGTTGAGCTTAGACTGAATTTCTTTTATGTGTACTTCTAAAATGGGCGAGTAAGTAATGACAATCCTGGTTTTCTGAAATATTTTTTGACCTGGAAGAAATGCAGGAGCAATGTAACACAGGGTTTGCACTCTCTAAACAGCTGTTATTTAATTTAACATTATGTCACACTAAAAAACAATGTTGTTTCTGAAAGTGTAAGTAATTTAAGTTAAAACTCTTTGTAATCTATTCATAAGAAAAAAAAGTAGTACTTTAAGTTGAGGTAAAGACAGTGAGTAAAAAAAAAAGAACCTTAAGAAGTCGGCTTTAAGAACTGCTATAAAATGAGAAATATTTGATGTCCATGTTGTCCTCCGTTCTGTGGTCCAGGTTATCCTGTCAGAACTTTACTCCACTGGTTTCCAGCGTTCCTTCTCAGATGACAGCGATTTGACCGCCATTGCCGACAGCGATGTCATCTACGCCTTCCAAGCTCCACCCGAATGCAGTCGTGGGGGCTATGTTCCTCATTCAGGTAACCATGGCAACATTCTTTCTAAACTCATTTTTTGTTCCCTCATCTAGGAAATTTGTTCACCCATCATTTTTTCTTTTTACTCTTTCCCTTAGTGCTTCCGATTAACATTCAGTCTCAATAAATGATTACATCTATAGCTTGTTTTTTTAAGATCTTATTCAGCCCATTTCTGTGTTTGTTTTCTAAAAGTACACAATTTATTTTGGAGATGGAAGAGCTCTCATTCTGTTTGGTCATGCACTGCTGCATCCAAAAAGATTAAATTCAATTCAATGTCTGAATTGGTGCCATCATTCAAACTAAAGTTTGCTGGAGTAACATCTTACATGAAAGCATCTGCTGATTGAATTTATGTACCTGAAGTTTGAAATCTGGAAAGTTTTTTTGTTTTTTATGTCGTAGAACTTTATTTTCTAAGACTCAGAGATAACTCCTAAGCCATCGGAATAATAAAGCTTTACAACATTCCTGAATAAGAGTAGCAAACACTAGAACTAGAAGGAAAAGACAGAGATGTTATAAGCAGTGACGGTCCTAGCATGAATGGTATCGTGGGCGGGCTCCTTTTTTTACGTCAACTCGTCTTCCTCCTTCCCTACTCAAAGACAGGCACACAACCACTCCTCTCTTGAAGGGCATTTTATTGTGTAAAATTTCTTTTTGGCAATGCCTGTGCTGGCCCCAATCTGGGCCACAATAAAAATGAAAAAAATTGTGAGCTTAAAGATATATCCTTGTTAAAGGAACATGGGGCAGGATTTGTAAATAAAGTAAACATCCATGTCAGTTTTTTTTAATGCTGTTGGGTGATGAAGCGTTATAAACCAAAAAGAATGAGCCCACCCACGTATCGTTCCATTTTCTTAAACTGGCTGTTTGCTGCAAAATGGGCTGCAGTTCGGGGCCCGAATTTCCCGCGCTGTCCTACGGGTGTGACGTCAATTGACACTGCGTGCGCAAACCTTCATTGATTCAATTGTGAGAATGGATTCCTCTGCAACTGGGAAAAGACCAAGGACGAATCACAACCCACTAAAAAGTGGTACTAAGAAAAAGAAGTATGTCACTGTGAAGAGGTATGTTTTTTTTTTTTTGTGAAGCGTTTGTGCGCGCTCCCGTGCGGGTGGCTGCAGTCACTTGCAGCGCCGGCCGCGTCGCTCGTGAGTTTTGTTTCTTCATTCTGCCCCATGCTCCTTTAAAGTGTAACTGAACCCCATGAAAAAGCATAACCCCACCCCCAGGCAACATTTGAAAAATTCTACAATGTGGGCGGTACCAGGAAGAACGGAGGGGTATGGCCAAGTGTGGAGGAAGAGCGGAGGGGGGAACGTGGGGGTGTGTTCAGGAGGACAGTGACCGCTAGCTTAAACATGGACAGTGACCAAAGCATTAGCAGTTTTGCAACTGATCGACATTCATCTGTTTTGAACGTTAGCCTATGTTAGCATTACCACTCAGAGACTGGACTCTCCCTGTCTCCCTCTGCCTCAGCAGCACCGGCATCGGGCAGCGCTGAATCAGCACCCTGAGCCAGTGGATCTCCTCCGCCGTCACCGGAGGTAGAGGGAGGCTTTATGGAGCTCAGAGGCCGTGAGCCGCTAGCTCAGGGCGCTGAGTCAGCGCTGCCCAATGCCGCTGCTGCTGAGGCAGAGAGAGACAGGGAGAGTCCAGTCTCTGAGTGGTAATGCTAACATAGGCAAACGTTTAAAACAGTATGTTAGCTATGCTAAGTGCTAATGTGATAATAGTGGTAACCTGAAAAACGCAATCCCACTCCAAACTCTCCACGGGCCGGTATGTCTGATAGTTTTATACCCAAACCCATGGGGTGTGTCCGTGAGACCATGCCTGTTACACAGTCAATGCCTGTGACGTAAAGATGTACCGCTCTCCACCAATCACAAAATTCAAATGCAGTAGCCACCGTTCAACCCTAAGAGGGCAGCACTAAGACGTTTTTAGAGCAAAAAGTGTAGAATTAAACAAGTTTACACCAAAATGTAAAAAGAAATGACAGAAACTGAAAGATTGCATTGGTAAGACCCATTTATACAGTTTAGAAGCCAAAAAAAGTTTGGGGTTTTGGGGTTTAGTTGCTCTTTAAAGATCTGTAACATAATTTAGAAATAAAAGAAAAGGTTTCGAAATGTTTTCTTCAAAACAAGTAAAAAAAAATAAAGTGCAGGTGTCTTTGAGTTAACATAGTTTCCTTGTATTGTGTTGATTACTGTAATTTTCGGACTATAGGCCGCTACTTTTTTCACACACTTTGGACCCTGCGTCCTATACAACGATGCGGCTTATTTATAGATTTTTTTACTGGCTAACGGCCTCCGGGGGGTACTATAGCAGGAAGCGGATAAGTGAGACGGACATGTGGGGAAAGATTATGCACCGAAGAAGACACTACTGGTAGTTTTCATGCATATACCCTCATTATGGAAAACACATGAAGAAACACAGCTTTTAAGTTGAGTGTTGGTGGCGTACTGCTGATTTTCAGGCAGAGTTTGAAAAGAAATCATGTTTTAAATTATAACTAGAAAAGCATTCAGAGAGTGCAGACCTCTGCCATTCATCCCCATGTTGTGGACTAATTCTAACTTTCGGTAACCTACTTTTCCAATAAAATGTCTGTTAATGAGACGCATGGCTGCGCTCTTCCAGTGAAGAGCGGAGATTCGGGGCTGCTGGGCGAGGGGAGCCGCTTATGAGCTCTCCGACACGGGAGAGGAGTGGAGGTAAGCACCGCTGGTCGGTGGGTGGATACCCGCTTCATGTCGGATCAACCCCACAATTTAATCAGTTGTTCCTGGACCCATTGCGGACATTTCCTGAAGCTTTCATCGAAATTTGGTCAGAACTTTTTGAGTTATGTTTCTAAAAGACAGACAGACAGGCACGAAGACATTACATCCTGGCGGCGGTAATAAAAAAACTTCCGTGTACCATCTTTGTGTAAATTCTGCATGTTAAAACATGAAAACCTGCTGTTTATATTCAGGTGCGCTTTATATATGTACATGATTTATTTTCTTTTAAAATTTTGCTGGTGCGCCTTATACTCAGTTGCGCTTAAAGTGTACAGTGTCTGTACACTTCTGGTTTCAGCTGTACACCTCAGTTGAAATCAGTTTTTAGAAGTTTACCAGTTTATTTTTCATCTGACGTCATAATTAGGCATCTCACTGATACTGAAAATAGATAACTTTGAGGTCTTCCCTCAGTAACGACTTCCACACCAAAGAGTGTTGCTTTTAGCACAACCTGTTAGAAATGGAGAGTCCACAAATCAGGAATTAAAATGCTTTTTACGTTTCGAACCCCCCTGCTTACCAGTCACGGCCGTTCAATTGAAAATCATCCTTTTCTAGTCAATTTCTTTGTACATTTTGAATTTTCTTAACTAATATTATCAATGTTAATCATAAAACAATCTTACCTAAATTGAATAGTGGGGAAAAGGTGATTTAAAAAAAATCCCCCATCCTTTGAGAAATGGTTTTAATTTGTAAGTACTTCCTCAATATTTCAGTCTTTATTACACTCCCAGACTTTTATTTTTTAATCTTTAACCTTGCTTGTGCAGAAAACAAGTAGTTGTATGTAGGATCAAAGCAGGCCGCTTCTTCAAGAACAGTTCACTTTCATTCTGTAGTGAATTACGTACATTATATTATATTTGAAAGTTGAACAAGCATCGCTTTAACTGATCAGTGACCCTCTCTAAAAGAGCTGCAGTTGAGGGGAGCTTCATGGGTGCTGTGTAATTACAGTCACTAAGATAATGTTAGTGGTATTCTCTGTGGTCATTTTGTTGTTGCTAGCATTTAACTATACACCCACGACTCTCTGAAGCCATTAAGAGAGTTCAGCTCCCACCGAGAAAGAATAATTAACTGTAATTCAATTCTATGCTCATAAAAACTAAAAGCTCTTAACTTTCTCAGTGGGAGGCATTTCTGTTGTCCTTTCATGCACTGTAACGTCTGCACAGTTATAGGAGGATTGGTCTACTGCTGTCACAGAGAAATTAAGGTATGTGTGAGTAAAATCGTGCTGCCATAGTTACCGAGTAGTCTATAAATGGACTTACATTGATGTCCTTGAGTTTTCCGCCAACTTTAGTAATTATCAAGAAATATAACACCTTTTGTAAACTTAGCTCAAGGCCAAGGTTGTTATACCCGAACAATTCAGATGATCTTTTTAGAACTTCTCCCTAAAAGAAGGACAGTCTCCCTCAAAGTGACTGTGCTTAGATTTATGAATGCCTCACCACATGAATTAGGAGACACATCTACAGCCACTTAGTAAGTCATGTTTGTAATAAAACTGTCAGAATTATAGTGTAGATGGTCATAAACCTCTAACCCTCAAGGAGAGGCCCTACATACACATATACGCAGAAATGCTCTTGAAACAAATCAAAAAGAAGTGTTTTCTGCTAAGCCAGTTGTTGCAAAAGTTTGATTGGCAGTTGTTGCTAAAAGTGGCACAACCAGTTATTAGATTTAGAGGGAAATTTCATTTTCACACAAGGTCAGGTTGGTTTGGATTGCTTTTGTTCCTTATTAAATGAAACGGTTACTTGAAAACAGCTTTTTGTATTTTTCTGAGAATCTCTTTGTCCCTTGTTACAGTTTGTTTGATGGTCTGAAAGATCTGGTGAAATCTGTGACAAATTGAGAGCTAAATAAGCCATCTAGTCAGATAATCCGGAATGAATAGAGAAACAGACTGTAGACCAGAATCTATTGATTTTAAGCTTGACCAAACATGACCACTGACTGGCTGCTTAGAAACTCTCAAAAACCTAAGCACTACCAGGCGTAGCAACAACACTCTTCGGTTTCGAAGTCGTTTCTTTAAGAAGAAGAATAAAAGGTTTTTTTTCTTTGCTGTTGTAATATTTTTTTAATAGGGAAGATAAGTGGAAACCTTTTTCAAAATGCGAATTACACCTTCACTTCTCAAACCTGCACTAGTTCTGCTAAATTCATGGGACAGGTGAAAAGGGAAGCAATGCAAACCTCACTGGCTTATAGAAATAGTCATTCCGATGGTTAATTATCATCTGTCTGACATCGGAGAAGATGTTACCTGTGATTGAATGTCCATTTAAATATCAAAGGGGGCGTTACGTCCTCATTGCGTTTGGCATTAGATAGTGTAGCCCCATTAAAAAAGAAAGTGGCTAGCCATAGGAGGCTGACTCCTTGGTTTAACGCAGAGTTGCGTACTTTAAAGCAGAATACTAGGAAGTTGGAGAGAAAATGGCGCTCTACACAACTAGAGGATTCCTATTTAACCTGGAATAACAGTCTACTGCTGTATAAAAAGACCCTTCGACAAGCTAGAACAGCATATTTTTCATCATTAATAGAGGCGAATAAAAACAATCCTAGGTTTCTTTTTAGTACAGTTGCCAAACTTACACAGAGTCATAGCTCTGTTGAGCAAACTATTCCCCCAGCTCTTAGCAGTGATGATTTTATGAGATTCTTCATAAATAAAATAAATTTTATTAAAAATAAAATCATTGGCACTCTCCCAAACATGATTACTTCTTCCTCAGTAAATGAGTCAGTATCGGAAAGAACTGTAGAACCTCAGTATTGCTTAGGCTGTTTTGATTCAGTCGAGCTTTCAGAATTATCAAAAATATTAGCCTCATCTAAACCTTCAACTTGTATTTTGGACCCAATCTCAACCAAATTATTTAAAGAAGTGTTCCATTTGGTTCCTGGCCCCATTTTGGATATGATGAATCTATCCTTAGTAAACGGATACATACCACAGGAATTTAAAATAGCTGTAATTAAACCTTTACTCAAGAAACCTTCCCTTGATCAAGATGACTTAGTGAATTACAGACCTATATCTAACCTTCCTTTCTTATCCAAAGTCCTTGAGAAAATAGTTGCTAATCAAGTCTGTGAACATCTAAACAGTAACGAGCTGTTTGAAGAGTTTCAGTCAGGTTTTAGAGCTCATCATAGCACTGAAACAGCACTGGTGAAGGTTACTAATGATATTCTCATGGCCTCAGATAATGGACTGGTGTCTGTTCTGGTTTTGTTAGATCTCAGTGCTGCTTTTGACACAGTCGATCATAATATTCTCTTAGAAAGGCTTGAACATGTTGCAGGGATCAAAGGAACAGCACTAGGCTGGTTTAAATCATATTTGTCTGATAGATTCCAGTTTGTTCATCTAAATGATAAATCATCTTCACTCTCAAGGGTTACTTGTGGAGTTCCACAGGGTTCTGTCCTTGGACCAATTCTTTTCACCATATATATGCTTCCAATTGGTAGAATCATTAGACAGCATGGGATAAATTTCCACAGCTATGCCGATGATACACAACTATATTTATCCATAAATCCTGATGAACCCAGTCAGTTAGGTAGATTACAGGCATGTCTGGAAGACATAAAAGCATGGATGACCCTAAACGTTTTGCTTTTAAATTCTGACAAGACAGAAGTTGCTGTCTTTGGACCAGAAGTTCTTAAACAGAAACTGATTAGTCAATCACTTCATCTGGATGGCATTAAATTGGCCCCCAGTAATAACGTAAAGAACCTCTGCGTTATTTTTGACCAAGACTTGACATTTAAATCCCATATTAAACAGGTTTCTAGGATTTCTTTCTTTCACCTCTGGAATATTGCTAAAATTAGAAACATCCTGTCCAGGAGTGATGCTGAGAAACTAGTCCATGCATTTGTTACCTCAAGGCTGGACTACTGTAATTCTTTACTATCAGGAAGTCCACAAAATGCCATTAAAAGCCTTCAGTTGATCCAAAATGCGGCAGCAAGAGTTCTGATGAATATTAAAAAGAGAGATCACATTTCTCCTGTTTTAGCTTCCCTTCATTGGCTCCCTGTTAAATCCAGAATAGAATTTAAGATCCTTCTTCTTACATACAAAGCCCTTAATAATCAAGCTCCATCATACATCAGAGATCTAATTGTTCCATATGTTCCTAACAGAGCACTTCGCTCTCAGACTGCAGGTTTACTTGTAGTTCCTAGGATCTCTAAAAGTAGAATGGGAGGCAGATCTTTTAGTTATCAGGCTCCTTTCCTGTGGAACCAGCTCCCAGCTTTAGTCCGTGAGGCAGACACTCTGTTTACTTTTAAGGCCAGGCTTAAAACTTTCCTTTTTGATAAAGCTTATAGTTAGAGTGGCTTAGGTCATCCTGAGCTATCTCTGTAGTTATGCTGCTATAGGCTTAGACTGCTGGAGGACAGACGTACCAATTTTCTTCACTCTGCTACTTCCTTTTCTCCTGCGACTCTCCAGTTGTATTACAGTACATTCTGTTATTTCGACTGTTAACTTTGTTTTCTCTCAGTGTTTTTCTCCCCATCGAAGATATACCTGGTCTGGTATCCTGCTTGGCTGCAATGCCCTGTTGGACGGGGGGCATCGACTGGGATGATCCTCTCAGTAACTGAACATCCACTGTGTCCTGTTATCAACTTTTTACTTTCTGTAACATAGAAAGTTCTTTTATATCGGATTTCTGTTCCTTCTGTGTTCTGCTCTGTCTTCTCAAACCCCCAGACGGTCGTGGCAGATGGCCGCTCCTACTGAGCCTGGTTCTGGTCGAGGTTTCGTCCTGTTAAAGGGGAGTTTTTCCTCTCCACTGTCGCTACATGCTTGCTCAGTATGAGGGATTGCTGAAGGATTGCTGTGGTTGGAAATCTGCCCAACCTCACGCCAATGACTGACGCAATCTGCTGGGATTCCTTAAATAGGAAACTTTTTAACTGATTGGAATGTTAACAACTGAGGCAATTTGCGCATTATGTAAATGGAGCAATAAAGCTGCATGAGAAAATTATTCAAACTACTCCAAGGAGGATTAGGAGGAGTGTGGTCTGCTAAAACATGTGAAGCCTACCTGTTGTTCTTGAAATTAAAAGTAAAATCCTAAACTCGGTCAATACTGACTTATTCTGGGAACCAGATGGATGATTGGAGTGGTGTAAGAAAAAGGTTCTACATACTGAGATGGATAGAGACACAATGTCCACCTTAGGGCTTGTCCTTTATGTTTGTATAATTGTATTGAAATGACTTCTTGTTAAGTGCCTTGAGATGACATCTGTTGTGAATTGGCGCTATATAAATAAACTGAAGTGAATTGAATTGAATTAAATATCAGTATAACAATTACCAGCTAATTAGAGTTGTTTGTTTGCTTGAAAGGCTCCCCTATCTATTCGTTGATTCCACCCCTGTCTCCATTCTTCCATATATTTTCTTGCAGTCAGTGGCTGCATTTACATTCAGCCATTAACCCATTCAAAACCCGAATATTAGCAATAACCCGGTTACACACGGCCATGTAAACACTGGCAAAACCCGAATAGGCTCATATTTGGGTTTTTAAAAACCTGAATATTACCCCTGGGGTACCCCTTTTCTAACCCAAATATTTGGTCATGTAAACGCGTATCGGCATATCCGCATCAAAAGGAACATTGATTTTTGTTCAGCGCATGTTCTATTCGCAAGGAACCTTGGTCTTTTGAGTAGAGGAACTTTTTGTATGGGGAACAAGAATCGGAAATGACGCATATTGCATCTTAAGGTTGTCCCTACGTCCTGACACTAACCTTGCGTCGCCGTTTACATCGGGATGTGCCAATTGATTACAAGTTCCATGTATACAGGAGTAACTCTCTGCTCACGCATGTAAACGGGTTATTCCGAATGTTTCAGAAACCCGAATAGAGACCTTAACCCGACCATAACCCGAACATTGGCTGCATGTAAACACAGTCAATGTTTTTCTATATGGAAATATCTGCAGTAAATCCATAAGAAAACTGTATTTGTAATTGAAAATTGAAAATTTAAGCCTTGAAAAGTATAGAATTCGGATTTTTTTTATTGTTATTAATCTTGTTAAGGTTAAATCTTTTTACGGAGTGCTCAGATTTGAGTAAACTACTAAAGAATCACAACACATAGGGAACATAAAATACATTTTATAATTGTCTAAATTATACATTTTTGCAGACCCTAATGCAGAGACACGTCTGGTTTTAGCAGCTCTCATATTTAATAATTGTCAAAACTCAGCGAGCAAAGACATGGACAGGAGAACGATGAATCAAAGTCACAATGACAACTGACAAGAAAATGACGACGATCCGACGAAGGACAGGGAACACAGGGGCTTAAATATACAAGGTGGGTAACGACAGAGACAATCAGGGAAACTCGGAACAGCTGGGGACAATTAAGGATGCTGGGACTGACAAAGACAGGGGGAGGAAATCACACCGTGACAATAATTCCTTTGTACAAATTGTCAGTGTTTCTGTATGTTGTGAAGACATGTCACACAAGTTTGAGGCCTGATGGCATCTGTCTGGGAGAACCATGCTGTTGCTGTTCATCCATCCATCCATCCATCCATTATCTGTACCTGTCCATCCTATGCAGGGTACAGATAATAGGCTGCAAGGGGGGGTTGGTGCCTATCTCCAGCAGCCACGGGCTGAGTGGCGGGGTACACCCTGGACAGGTCGCCAGTCCATAGCAGGGTCCTGTTGCTGTTCATCTGGATAACCACGGAGAAAGACTACATTTTTAACACAGTCCTGGATAACTGTCAAATGGGAACTTCCTCAGGTTGTGTTTTCCTTCAAAATCTAAACATTTGTCTCATATGTGAACTTTGGTCAGTTTCTGTGGTGGAGCCTGTGTTACGAAATATTTTATTGATAGTGAGGACTTTGACCTGTCGTCTCAGTAGCCTATTAAAGAAAGGGAAAATGTTTGTTTTTCTATGTTTTATTCTCTATTTGTTTATAGGATTGGTATGAATGTTTAAAATGTATCCGCTCAAATATAAGCACTCTTTATGCTTAACATAGTATCCATCTATCTATCCATCCATCCATCCATCCACCCACCCATCCCTCCATCCATTTATTTGTATATCATCTTTTAGTCCTTATGTCCATTCATCAATCGGTCTATCTATCCATCTATATACATTTTGAATGATTGGCTCCTTAACTCACATTGTATTAATGTGAATATCTCTCTAATTGGATGAGGTGTAGTGTGAAGGAATTTGAAATATTATATTGTTAAATCAGGCTGTGTAAATTGGTTGTATGGAAACCAAATTAAATGTTCATAGAGGGTAAATTTAAATGAACAGACAGATTTAATATGAAACCTGCAGAGCATCGTCTAAAAAAAATTCCTTTTCATGTCTCATTTCATTGACTGGGTTTTTCCTGAAGGTGCAAATTCTTCACTGGTGTATTCACTGTGTGCTTTTGCAGTTTGGTTATTTGAGGATTCCACAGACAATCCACTTATAAGCAGATAGTATTTTGTTACTTTTATTGAAAATATTCCATAAGGAAGACTTTATGAGACCGAAACAGGGAGAACAGCTAAACATTTGCTATAGAAGCTGTCTGAGTTTGAAATAATTACGTTTTTTTTTTTTATTACATATTTGATACTAAATAATGCTGAACTATCTCACAATTTATAGTTCACATAATGGCTGTAAAGTTCCCTCTAAGACAAAATCTAGAGTCCTAGCTTGACTGTCCCCAGGAACACACTTTTTTTTTTTTAAAGATTTTTTTTATTCCACGGTTTTCTTCCATTATTAATCACCCAGTGCTCTTACCTAGTTCCAGTCCTGGGGTTCCACTCTCCCTCTGCCAGCCCCGGGAGGGCCCCGCACTGAAACCCAAGCCTCCTTCATGCTTGGGCAGTGAGCAGGCCCTTCTTTTCACCTGATGGGGCGGGGTTTCTCCGGCTGGTTGTAGCACGTGGAAGGATCACGTTATTCCAGCCAGATCCTCCCCAACCCCTCAGGCACCCCGGCCGGCCAGGAGGAGGCAGTATACAACCCCAGGACTAGTGCATGTTTTTGTGGGAGTAGCTCACATTAGCTGCTCAAGGGAACACGGGGAGAACATGCAAACTCCACACAGAAGGGCCCTTTCGCCGACCCCACCCAGGGTGTGGGTGCCGATGATGCGGGGAACAAACACACCCTCAGCACCCACAGCGTCCCCGTCAGTAATCGAACCCAGGAACTTCTAGCTGTGAGGTGAGCTGCTTTACCAGCTGCGCCGTGTGCCCAGGAACACACTTGACACACTGCCATCTTCAAAGTAAAAACCCAGACGTTTGTGTTTGTTTTATGACTGAAAGTTAGCTTTAACATCAGGGGGTGAAACGGAGCCCTAGCAGATAATTTTCTTCTTTTGTGTGGAATAAATCTTCCTACTTCTTGTTCATCTTCTTCGCTATAATTATGTCTTACTCGTCAAATTGCAGCCATGGTGGTGATAGTGTGTTTTATAAACGGCCTCTCTACAAAAATGTCGATGTATTAACACAGTTTTATGAATGGGCAGAATAGCTGTTTCAATACCCTGAAGAGTGGAAATTTCCCGGCTTTCCTTGCTTAGATTTTTTTCATACCCAAAAGTAACTTTCAACAACATTTATATGCAATATGTAATCAGTTTTGTTTTCATTAGGTTTGCTCTGAATGGTGACTTGGAAATCTTCTCAACCATAAACTAAGCCATTTTTATCTTTTGTTAAAACCCTGGACACTTAGTTTTTGCTTCCATTTTTCATGAGCTGAACTCAAAGATCCAAAACATTTTCTATATACACAAAAGACTCCTTACTCTCAAATATTGTTCACAAATCTGTCTAAATCTGTGTTAGTGAGCACTTCTCCTTTGCCAGGACAATCCATCCCACCTTACAGGTGTGGCATATCAAGGTGCTGATGAGACAGCATGAATATTGCCTTAGACTGGCCACAATAAAGGGCTGACCCACTTTGAAATGTGCAGTTTTGCACGTTTCAAAGTGTGTCAGAGTAATGGGTATTTTGTTGATATAGAAAATGTTTCAGATCTTTGAGTTCAGCTCATGAAAAATGGGAGGAAATGTGTTGTTTATATTTTTGTTCAGTGTATATATTGAGTTATAGTCCAGTGATGTCACTGATTTTGAATGGTAAATTATGAAAAAGGGTGCCATCAGTGAAATAAAAAGAATGATCATGCAGTTAATGTCTCCCAAATTATTATAATTGATGGTGGTTTTAAATAAAGGCATTTTAATCAGAAACCTGAAGTTGCCTACAATGTGTTGTTTAGTGTAAATATGTAGATAATTCACTGAACACCACAGCTATTAAATTATCTCTATTTATAGTGCATGAAACTGAAACTGATCCTAAATAATCTGTCCTTCACCTCTGTTCCTTGCATATTGAGCTGTTTTGTGTGGATATCCAATTTAATTTTCTCCAAACACAATTATATGCATTATGCCCAAACATTTCTGATTTTATTGTTTTGTTTTTCCAGAGATCTTTTGTTTGTTTTTTTCTATGCATTTTTTCAAATTCAAGCTGTGCTACAATGTTTGTTTCACAGAAACTATACTGTTTTCTGTTTTCTGTAGTTGGGCCGTGCTACTTAGTCTTATTTTAAATGGAATGTTCCTTAAATGCTGCTTATATATTTTGAAATATTGTTTTAAATATTATACATCTAATCAAAGGCAAAATGCTACTTAAGAAACTCAAGAGTAAAAAAGCAGGAACCCTTGCTAATTATTATTTTTTGGATGAATCACTCAGAAGATGATAAATTCTTCTAACATTTACTATTAAATACATCCAGATTTTCTTTCTGTAAACCAACAGTAGATGCTGCTGACAAGACTAATGAATAGTCCTCCAATGATAGGGCATTGTGTAAGCCTCTACATCTTGTAGCACAATTGTGTTTTATCGATGCTAGACAAAGTTGATTGTGTGCAGTGAATTCTTTTGTTGTCAGAAGTGGCAGTCCTTGTCAGTAAACGTTTGGCTAATGTTGAATAAATACTGCTGTCTGGTACAGTAATGAGGTTTTGTGTTTCGGGGAAACGGCAGCCACCAGTCTTGTGATAGAAAACGCTGAGGAATCAATTAGGTTTCTAAGGGCCAGAAATGCGTCCTATTTCCTCCTCAACAACTGAGGCAATTTGCGCATTATGTAAATGGAGCAATAAAGCTGCATGAGAAAATTATTCAAACTACTCCAAGGAGGATTAGGAGGAGTGTGGTCTGCTAAAACATGTGAAGCCTACCTGTTGTTCTTGAAATTAAAAGTAAAATCCTAAACTCTGTCAATACTGACTTATTCTGGGAACCAGATGGATGATTGGAGTGGTGTAAGAAAAAGGTTCTACATACTGAGATGGATAGAGACACAATGTCCACCTCAGGGCTTGTCCTTTATGTTAGTTGTATTTTATGTGTGCTGTTTTGTATTAAGAGGAAGCAATGGTGTTACTCAATCTACTTTAAGAAATGTTTAACATCTGCGAGGGAACACAGATAATCAACAACAATCAACTGAACTTTTCCTAAAAAGACAACATCAACATTTAATGTGCTTCATTACTTCAGTAAATCTAATGAGTAAGAGTATTTTTTTAGTTTCTCCAACAGCATGTTTTTGTATTTTTTGTAACATATACACAAACCACCTCACTGGTTTTAGAATGCTGGGTTAATACTTAAGGCCTGATGCAACTAAGTGCAAAATCCCCAGGGTTATTCAAATAACTGCAGCTTTGTTACTGTTATGTGTTGTTTTCCTTTAATACATGGATCCAGAGCACCAGATGTCGTGGCATCTGGTGATGCAATGTTGCGCCGCCTTAGTGTAGATCAAACAGGGAAGCGGGAGATGAGTTGGATGCAGTTGAGGGGTAGGCGAACATGAAGGAAATTGGATTAGGAATGGAGGAAAGATTAAGTTTGAATCAGGTGTGTTTAGTTGCTCCTGTACAACCCTCCTAATCTGTTATTTTGCTGTTAGCAGCAAAATCGAGTGCTCAGCTGTCACGAAGGTCATGGTGTGCCTTGCTGCTTTCAGGTCATCAGATTGTCCTGGAGTAAGCCATGCTTAGATGTAAATTTGTTCAATTGTTTTCACCCTACTTACACTTAAACTTAAACTTTACTTTTATTGTCCCCTGAGGGAAATTTGCTTTACAGATGGATAAAAACATAAGACATAGAAACATAGTAACATAATGACATGAAATTCAAGACCACCACTGACGAGGACAAGCATTATCAAAACACACACAAAGGACAACTGAAGCCAGGATCATTACTACACATCACAACTGTTCACTTTAAAATTTAGATTTAGTTGTGCACTGGTCTCCTGTTTAAGCTGCATTTCAGACTTGTTAAGTGTGTTTGCTTTCACCTCATGCACCTTTTAATATTAGTAATGACAAACAGAAGAGTTGCTTCATGATGTCAGACTCCTTTTGCACCTGATCGGCATCTTTCATGGTCTCCAGGACCTGCATCATCATTGGGGAAGACCCAGATTTTGCAGAATGTACCATAAATCCATTCTGGCCTGGAAACACACTGGGATGGATGGATGGATGGATGGTCTTAATCTAGTTTGGAGAGGCCCTTAGTTTATATATGTACTGTATAAATATCACATTTACTGTGTGTTAGATATAACTGTGCTGATTCATATCACAGAATTCCAGGCCTTGGGAGCATTGAGGTTGTAAGATAGTAAGGAAAAGTGAAGAAATATAGAATGGTAGTTTAAAGAGAGGATGAATGTCAGAGGGGGTGCAGTATCTTGCTTTGAGCTGTTTAATTTATGTTGCCATACAGTCCAAATTCAGTCTGCAGAATTATTCAAATTTTTCTCCAAAATCTTTCACTCATGTCTTTCTCTCTTTTAGTTAAGCTTTGTCCACTTAAGGCCCAATGTTTTGGTCATTTGATTAGAGATTAGGCAGCATATGGAAATGCTACCAGCTATGATGGGAAAAAACGAGAAACGCTAAGCTCATGTCAAATGGTCCCTGAATCTTTCAAATGTAGGGGATGTAATGATTTGGGGGGTTTTCTTGAGTGAATTCACATACCCCTGTGATATTTCTTTATTTATTTAATTTAAAGGCCTCCTGCGTTATTGCTTTTACTTCATCATCCCCAGTCTTGTCTTATTAACTCATTTCTGTTCCCACCGCTCTGACACCTCTACTTTCCTGCTGTTCCCATCTGTCCATCTCATAAAGAAGGGGTGAGAAAAGTGGTGTGAGATTGAGTCTGGCAGGAGGTTTCTTACATCATACCCTGGGACCTGTGGATGGAATGACACTGCTCATCAAACATGACAAACACTTTTTTGGTTTTAAAATGATTTGCTATAGTTGTTGGATTTTTTTTTTTTTACTGGGTTGACTGCATTAACATCCATTATGCAGTTTGTTTGACTTTTTTGTCTTGCTATAACTTCAAACCTTCTACCCCAAGCTAGCAAACTGTCATAATTGGAGAACTGTCTCAGTTTGTCAGGCCGATGATAAAAAGTCACATCTAGGCTGAAACGATGGGAAGCTTTGCATAACACTGAGCATGATAACACTTGCCAAAATTCCAGTGAGCCAATTGGTTAAGATTAAAAGAAAAATTGGACTATATATATATAGATATATATATCTATATATATATATATCTATATATATATAGATATATACTGCTTAAAGAAAATAAAGGGAACACTTAAACAACACAATGTAACTCCAAGTTAATCACACTTCTGTGAAATCAAACAGTTCACTTAGGAAGCCAGATTGATTGAAAATCACTTTCACATGCTGTTATACAAATGAAATAGACAACAGGTGAAAATTAAGACACCCCCAATAAAGGAGTGGTTCTGCAGGGGGTGACCACAGACCACTTCTCAGTTCCAATGCTTTCTGGCGGATGTTTTGGTCACTTTTGAATGCTGGTAGTGCTTTCACTCTAGTGGTAGCCGAGACGGAGCCTACAACCCACAGAAGTGGCTCAGGTAGTGCAGCTCATCCAGGATGGCACATCAATGCGAGCTGTGGCTAGAAGGTTTGATATGTCCGTCAGCATAGTGTCCAGAGCATGGAGGCGCTACTAGGAAACAGGCCAGTACATCAGGAGACGTGGAGGAGGCAGTAAGAGGGCAACAACCCAGCAGCAGGAGCACTACCTCTGCCTTTGTGCAAGGAGGAACAGGAGAAGCACTGCCAGAGGCCTGCAAAATGACCTCCAGCAAGCCACAAATGTGCATGTGTCTGCTCAAACGGTCAGAAACAGACTCCATGAGGGTGGTATGAGGGCCCGACGTCCACAGGTGGGGGTTGGCTTACAGCCCAACACCTTGCAGGACGTTTTGCATTTGCCAGAGAACACCAAGATTGGCAAATTCGCCACTGGCGTCCTGTGCTCTTCACAATGGAAAGCAGGTTCACACTGAGCACATGTGACAGACGTGACAGTCTGGAGACGACGTGGAGAATGTTCTGTTGCCTGCAACATCCTCCAGCATAAGCAGTTTGGCAGTGGGTCAGTAATGGCGTGGGGTGGAATTTCTTTGGGGGGAGTCGCACAGCCCTCCATATGCTCGCCAGAGGTAGCCTGACTGCCATTAGGTACCAAGATCAGATCCTTAGACCCCTTGTGAGACCATATGCTGGTGTGGTTGGCCCTGGGTTCCTCCTAATGCAAGACAATGCTAGACCTCATGTGGCTGTAATGAGTCAGCAGTTCCTGCAAGAGGAAGGCATTGATGCTATGGACTGGCCCGCTCGTTCCCCAGACCTGAATCCAATTGAGCTGGGACATTTGGGACATCATGTCTCGCTCCATCCACCAATGTCACATTGCACCACAGACTGTCCTCATCAGGAGCATGCCCAGGTGTTGTAGGGTGATCATACAGGCACATGGAGGCCACTACTGAGCCTCATTTTGACTTGTTTTAAGGACATTACATCAAAGTTGGATCAGCCTGTAGTGTGTTTTTCCACTTTAATTTTGAGTGGGACTCCAAATCCAGACCTCCATGGGTTGATTAAATTTGATTTCAATTTATACTTTTTGTCTGATTTTGTTACCAGCACATTCAACTATATAAAGAACAAAATGTTTAATAAGAAGATTTCTTTCATTCAGATCTAGGATGTGTTATTTTAGTGTTCCCTTTATTTTTTGAGCAGTGTATATAAACTAGCCATCTCATAATAAATCAATAGGTTGCATGATAAACTTAAATGAGCTTGATAATTTTTCCAGCCATGATTACTTCCATTTGCATGCTTGTTCATTTTTCCTTGTGTGTCTGCCTCTTTCTACAAATGAGACTGAATGAAAAAAATGCTTTTATGGTTCATATATCAGTAGTAGCAGAGTAAAATGGGATATCGTTCTTTTAATTCAACCTAATTATTTTTGTTGTTTGCACTTTTTGGTTTACAAAACTTCTAACTGGTAGTTTTTCCTGTTTTTCTTGTCTCAGCCAAATGATTATTACTTTTTTGAAGGGCAATTTTGTTTACAGAGTTTTTTTATTGTTTCAATTGTTTTGTTAATTTATATTGGATATTAAAAATGTTCTTTAGATATTAAAGTTTATTGATCGTTCAGAAGGTGTACATGCATTATTATTACATTAGTGGAAAATGGTCTCAAAACGACAATGTTATCATTTCTCGTTATAATTTCTGAGGCAGTTTATCGTCCAGCAAAATTATCATCCTCATGGAGTCTGTTTCTAATAATAACAAACTGTGCCGTTCCAAAGGAAATTTAATTATTGTTCAGATTATTTGAGTTTATTATTGTTTTGCTTTTTATAAATTAATTTTGAAGGTATGAGAAGTTGGTGCTAGTAGGCAAATTAGCACACAGCACTGTTCTATTTTTTTATTTTACAGACAGAAATTTTAACTCTCGTTGCTTTTTACCAACAGTTGTTTCAAAACAAACTTGCCTAAAAGAGTGATGGGCGATAGAGTGATAGCGAGAGACAAGAATCTTAAACTGTTTTTTAAAGAAGCTGTAATCTGTTTGTATTACAGAATATTCCAGTCTAGGTTTGAAGCTTTATACTTGTGCCTCCCTAAAGTGGTTTTAATGTCAAATACCATTAAAAATGCTCTCTTTTTGTTATTTATAAACAGAACAAAGGATTCATTTGTCAAGATGGGGTTTAAGTAATATCTGTTCAGAACAGGTTTGGCCAGTTCAGATTTGAACTTTATTTAGAGTATTTTAATTTTGGAATTAGAGCTGACCACATGCCCTCCAGACTCACCCAAAAAAACAGTGAAACTGATTTTTAGCTTAAAGTCGATCGGAATGTCCAAAGCAGATGCCAACTATAGCATCGACAGTTAGCCAGTCATGATACTCTCATAGCGCTTAAAAAATCTTTAGCATCCTGTCTTCTTCCGACTGAGCCTCCATTAATGCCACGAAAAAAAAGAATAAAGAGTCTGAGTTTTGCCAATCTTTAATTATACACCATAAAATCTGGGATTTAATTCTAAACAAAAAAAATGTTAACTTGGCAGATTTTACAGAACCTTCAGAAGGTTAATCAGATACAATGGACCCCCGGTATTTTGCAAGATCATCATATGTTAACTGTGTGCAATGTGTTACAAAAAGTGATTAAAATTTTCATTTCATTTTAGAAAAACTAATATAGGTTTATTAGCATTTGATCTTAGGCTGCTTTTTCAGTTTATGTATAAACAATTAATCAAATTTGTCTCTTGTTGCTGGTTTTCTGCAATCTGATGATTTCAGTTATATACTAAACAGAGATTGGTTACCATTTCATGCTTTGAATCTTGTGTATTCAATGTTTTTTTCCTACATGGATTACATGTAACCTCTTGGTCATAAACGTCACCAAAAACAAGCTGCCTTTGAGATTCTTTTACTGGACAGCTTTTGAAAACTACTGTATTAATTTGGTTTTACCTTTAATTTTAATTTTGGGCCAGTTGTAGAATTTTATCTTTGGACCTGGAAACACTTCTTTTGGCACTGCGCTTTTCACTAAACCTTGGCTTTATTAGAAAACTGAAAATTCAACTTTCAGCACGAATTGTGTACTTTTCTTTTCATGTTACTTGCATTTTTTTAAAACAAATATTTGTGCCTAAAAAGTTCACTCTAGTTGCACCATTACAATTAGGCCTAACAGTTCTTCATGCTTGTTTTCCTCTGCGTGTATAGTTTGAGTGTATGTTAAAACTGTGTTATAGAGAAAAATGCAAGTGATTAATTGCATGTTATGGATCAAACAAGTACTGTTAATTAAGTCCTTTGATAATGTCAAAATTTATGTTTCCTTGGAGACGAGGTTTGGCTTCTGTATCCCTTCCAGCTATTACCCAGCTATTAATCACAGCGCCACATCTTTTAGTTTGCATGGAAGTGTGTGCAATACAAGATCCAATTCCTTTTACAGCTCCTCAGGGTAAACAAGAACAGGGGCAACTCTACCATATTGGACATTTTTCTAAAATATTTTCTGAATCATTGTGCAAACAAGTCACGTTAGATAGCAATGTTTGTGAAGTAATCTCACATTTTGGCCCCTGGAGCTGTTTTCTATTACCTGACCATGTTTATTCCTGAATCCCAGCTGAACATAGTATGTTTTCAAATGGAGCATACAGTATGTTATCACTTATTATATATTGTCTAAAAGCTGCACAGTTGCAAATTAAGGCATGGAGATAAATAGGGCTATTGTGTTGTTTCTTGCTTTTAGCTGAAGGAATGGATTGGCCACATTAAGCCTATGAGGAGCATAGGTTAGAGCATCTTATTACTACTGAACCTGCTATAATTACCTAGCCTATATCAATTTGAGAATAAATCTTTTTATAAAACCTTGAATATCTTAGGCAGATAAAGTCATCCGTCTATTGAAGTGTACACATGTTGGCATCTTAACTGTTTGCACCAGTTTTCCCCGTTGCTACAGTATTTTGAGATATGCTCCTGAAAGAACTGGAAAGAGCGAGCATGCTGAACTGAAATATATGCACTTACTTTGTTACTGTGCATTAAAGGAAATATGTCACTAAATCTAATGGTATCAAAGGATTCTGACATACAGACATGTGAAAAAAATGAACACCCCATTTAGTGTTCTGTTCTTTCAGAATAAATGTTTACATATGAGTTGTTGTTTTTTTACCCTGGAAGTTATTTAACTGTATGAAAACAATTACCAAATTTTATTAAACATAAGATAAAATGATTCTGCTATTCTATTCAGTGTTACGGCCTTTGGCTGAAACAACTCTAGTGACTGATACTGCATAGATAATAAAAGCAAAGTCTTAAATAGATAAGCCCAAAGTTATTCTTACCCTTGGCAGATCTAAAATAAGTTCTATTAACCAGAAAGTTTGTTTCTGAAAGGAAAAGAGACCGGTACAGTGGGGCAAAAAAAGATTTGATGACCACAGATTCTGCAAATTGTCCAACATAAATAGATGAGAGAGGTCTGTAATTTTCACTTCAATTTACACTTCAACTGTGTAAGAGAGAATGTAAAAAAAAAATCCAGGAAATCGAATACTTTACAATGTACCATTGGCTGGCGACGTATGAGGTCAAACATTTCCTCTAGGTCTTCACAAGGTTTGCACACACAGTAGCTGGTATTTTAGGCCCATTCTTCCATGCAGATCTTCTCTAGAGCTGTTATGTTTTGGGTCTGTCGCTGGGCAGCACAGACTTTCAACTCCCTCCACAGATTCTCTATTGGATTGAGGTCTGGAGACTGACTAGGCCACTCCAGAACCTTGAGATGCTTTTTACGTAGCCACTTCGTTGCCCTGGTGGTGTGTTTGGGGTGATTGTCATGCTGGAAGATCCAGCCACGTTTCATCTTCAGTGCTCTCACTGCCCAAAATCTCACGATACATGGCCCCATTCACCCTTTCCTTAATATGGATCAGTCATCCTGTCCCCTTTGCAGAAAAGCAGCTCCAGAGCATGTTTCTATCCCCATGCTTCACAGTGGGTATTGTGTTTTTGGTAGCAGAATGTAGCATGCAGCATTCTTCCGTCTCCAAACATAGCGAGTGGCATTTATACCAAAGTGTTCTATTTTCGTCTCATCTTTCCACATGACATTCTCCCAATCCTCCTCTGGATCATCCAGATGGTCTCTGGCAAGCTTTAGACTGGCCTGGACATGTGCTGGCTTAATTAGGGGGATCTTTCGAGCGCTGCAGGATTTTATTCCATGACGATGTGTGTGTGTTACTAGTAGTAACCTTTTCTTACTGTGGTCCCAGCTCTTTTCAGGTCATTTGTACCCCACGAGGTGAGATCTTGCATGGAGAATTGAGCTGCCTTGGCAGAGGTCTGCGCACTCCGAGTGCTTTTCTAGTCTAATAATTGCCCGAGCAGCTGATCTCTTCTCACCAAGGACAGAAGAGCTTCTTAAAGAAGTAGTAATAGGTCTGTGAGAGCCAGATTTCTTGCTTTTTTGTAGGTGCTAAATACTTGTTTTCTGCATTGCAGCACTGTTATACAAATAAGTTCTTTAAAAATCATACGATCTGATTTCCTGGATTTTTTTTTTCCACATAATGCCTCTCACGGTTGAAGTCTACCTAAGATGAAAATCAATGACCTCTCTCATCTATTTAAATGGAACAGCTTGCAGAATCAGTGGCTGCCAATTTCTGTTTTGCCCCACTGTATCTCTCAAATGATAATAAAAGTAATGCAAAAGGTGTATCACTTAAAAAAAGTTATTTATCTGCCTTTATTTACATTACAAAAATGGCATGTCCAATTATTTATAACCAACTTAACATGACGGTAATACAGTAATTTTTTCTCAATTGCAGTTTCTGTAAGACAGCCCTAAAATGCTGCTCCAGTGTAGGATTAACTAAACCTAAGATGGCAACAAAAGTATATATTGTCATGGCTTTCAGAGAACAAGTCTGAGTTGACACACTCTACTTCAAAAAACCTTTCATTTTCTTAAATGTTGGACTAAAGTAAGCATGTTAAGTCTTGTACATTAATATGGCTCATTTATTTGGGTCACGACATCTTTCATTACGGTTCTAGGTAATTGTGTACAAACAAACATACTGAAATAGTTTCTTTACTATAGAAATTTTAGCCTTTGTTTTGATTGTCATCATTAATAATGGCAAATGTTTTAGCTTCTCTTTATGCAGCTTTCTCCCACACGACAGCCTGTGGAAATCTGAGCAGAGAGCTATTATTGTACAGGAAAACACTTTGATGTTTGAGGAAATCTCAGATAATTTAAAAATCAATTGATTGGGAAATCTCTCCTATAAATGTTGAAATTTAAGTTTTAGATAAACACAGTAAGATGTGTATATCATGATCCTGCACTGTCATTTAAAGCACCGGGTGTCTGGAAGAATTATCTCATACATTCAAATCTATTTTATATTCAAACAATCACATCACTTTGTATTGATGGAAGTTGGTATAGTTGTATAACCTTTTCAGATTTGACCTTTTTCTTTTTGATGATTCAAAAGAACTTTCACAGTATTCCAATAAAATATTGTCTCGGTTATCACAGGCAAGCTGTCCTTGTCTCATCTGCTCTCCTCAGGGAATCACCACAGCCTCCCATCATCTCCGTACTCCTCCACAACAGCAGCCAATGGTCAGAGGTTACCTGCATCAGGCCGACTGTCCTCAGAGTTCCTGATTCAGAGCAGCTCCACCAAGGTTCTTTTGCTTATGTGCAATACAGCCGGATCTGGGGAGCAAGCTGTCAGGTAAGCTGGAAAAAAGAAATATTTGAGGTCTTATTTAAGTAAGATTTATTTATTTATTTAGCCATAATGCCAGCCATACTTACATACTTTACAGGATGAAAGTCTGAAGTCAAGAATTATTTATTTGACTTTTCTTGCCAAGAACACGTTAAGTGGGAAAATGTTCCGTGCTTCACAGTCCACAGCTGTTTACTTAAAGCCATTGTTCTGTTTGTAAATCGTTTATAGTTACAACTGTGTTGTTTTAGCAGTCTTGGCAGCATTCTTGCAGTAATTGTGTGATTTCAGGGAAATTACTGTGAGCAGAGCAGTTTCCATCAAATTACTGCCCTTAATTTACAGCAAAATATCTGCATGTATCAATAATGTGTAACTCACTACCAACAGATGGAGAGCCAGATGTATTTGTCTTCAGTTTCTCGCACCATCTGCTCCTTTGGGGCGTGATGTTATTGCTTTCAAATGTGCGAACCTGAATGCAATATTCACACGTGGATAGTGTTTTAGACGAGAGCAGATTGCAGATGCTTCCAAAAGCTGGGTATTGTCAGGATCTGACATTTCAAAGCTCATCTGCTCACAAACCACCAGCAAGGCTGAGCTATGCTCCAGTTGTAAATTTTCCAAGTGTGTCACTGTTGGTGATCGGATTGTTAAAAATATCCAGGAAAAATCTTGAAATAGTGAATTATTGTAATTAAAAAGCTTTTTACGAATTTGCATACAAGCTTTCTTTAAACAATTTCTCTTTTCCAGCTTTCGAAGAAATCTCCAGCTTGTTAGCACTCCAGCTTGTCCTAAAAATAATTCATAATTGTTTCTTATTACTACTAATATATATATATATATATATATATATATATATATATATATATATAAGACTTTGTTTTACCTGCTTTTTATGAGAGGGCTGAATCAAAAGAAACCTAACGAAGAATTTAGCTAGATTTTTCTGTTTTTAACATAAACCTAAAAAGGGATACAGCAACCCACCAAACAGCAGTTGCTCCTTACACTTCTATCACCCCATTTCCATGACTTTCCACTCATTGCATAATGCATTCCACCCCTAACCTTGTGTAGATGTAACCTGTATTTAATGTTCTGCACTTCAAATATCCTCTCCTTTATAACAGTCACAAATGTAGCCAAATATTCACAGACAGTTAATGAAATGACCTCATATGACGAGCTGATGACTTATTTACTGGTTTCTTAGCTTCAATTATGTCCAGGGTGGACAACATTTCACCTGAGTTTGTTATTTATGGAAATTGACAGCTTGGTAGGAAGTGTTGGGAAAGTTACTTTTAAAAAAGTAATTAGTTATAGTTACCCACTGCTTGTTGCAAAAAGTAACTGGGTTTGTAACAGAATTGATCATAAAAGTAACTAGTTCTCATGGAAAGTAACTATTGGCGTTACTATAAACAACAGTTGATATATATATATATATATATATATATATATATATATATATATATATCAAAGAAATTAGATTTTTCTGACCAGTTTTCAAAAGTCAGTTGAAATGAGTAGAAAAGACAGGTACCCTACTTGTATGTAACTTTCTATATTGCACATCAACAGGCAGCAAGAAGTTTATCCTGCACTTCAATTATCTTTGTAACCAAAGGAAACAGTTAAACAATATAAAGTGTGTTTAACTCTACGCCAAATTAGATCAAACATTTACAACCTAAGGCCAGTAGTCAAGTAAACAACCTGTACTTACAAGCATTTTGTCCAGAGCAAAAGCAGTTAAACAATATAAGGAGTCTTTAACTCTGTAGTCCAGGGGTTGCGTTAATCGAATATTTTGTGTATTTGACCATGAAAAATCTGAAGGCTGTCAGTCATTTTGACAGATTAAAATTCACACCTCTGACCACTTGGTGCAAATGCACAGGCATTTTCAACTTGACGCACTGAGTACAGGTAACTGAATCAATAAAAATAAAAAAATAAAGATTCCCATTAGAGCATCTGAGCATCATCTCAGACCTGGACACCGTACCCAGTGCATCTTTAAATCCAGGAGCTGACAGCACACTGAAGAGTTACTGAGGCATGGTGCACATCTGTGACTGCACCGCAAACAGACCGGCAGTGACAGATTGCTGCAGCCATTCTACCGGTGCAAAAAGAGCTCAGGCAGGGGGATTTCCTCCCGCTGAAGCAATTACAAAAGCACTCGTTCAGAGAGGATTTGCTGAATTCTGATCAGTTCAGTTGGAGAAATCTTCCCTGATTTCAAAACTATGGCTGAAGTGGCGCTGCAGCCTCCATTACGCACAGGCGAAGTTACAATTCAGGTCCTTGTGGAGGGTTCGGAGTTTATTCTATCAATTCATAGTAACGCACCACATTTAATGTTCAGTAACGGTAACGTTGTAATGACAGACACAGTAATTAGATTACCTCATTACTGAGATATAAACGGCATTATAAAACGGCGCTCTTTTAAACGCCTTTATTACGAACACTGTTGGTAGGTATGACTGTCACAAAATGTTTTTGTTTTATTATTTTTAGAGTCTCAATAGAATCTGATATATTTAATTAATGTCCAGAGTTTGGAAGACATTTTCTTTACAATTTCCACTTTAAAAATAGTACAGAATGGGAAAAAAGGCAAATTACTGGTACGTTTCTGTGTAAAATATTTAAAAATATATGCACATTTATTTAGCTATTCAAAACAATTTAAAAAACAAAACAACACATGTAGAAATGTAATCTTATGTTCTTCTTAGATTCGGGCCTCCTTTCCTCATGCTTGAAGATAGGAATATCTCGTGGGAGCAGCTGCAACAGAGCATCCTCAGCCAGCAGTATTATCTGATGCTGAATGGATCCCAGGCTCAGGTATTTACCTCACACTCACTAATCCGTCACACTCCACCCTGCTCTGTTCAGTGTGCATCAGTCACTGACTTCTGACAGTCAAGCTAGTTAAAAATACAATGAAAATAAACCAACTAATTGGATCCCTTCTATTTGATTATTCGATTTGTGATTCTGATAAATCACTTGTATGTGCCTCTGATGTTTAACTTGTGTAATATGGGAAAAATCTGATAAATTTAGCCATACAAAGTTACTTTATTTGTACCATTTTACAAAGATAATTTAGCTAGTGAAGATCTGAGTATTAATATAAATTATAAGTTGTTTTTTAATCTCAAAGTGATTTTTTTTTTTTGTTAAAAGTTAATCACATTATTTGTGCATTTTAGAAGCAGTTGTATAGCTAAACTCCGGTCCAAACACAAGTGTACAGATAACACTTACGAGCATTGCTAAGGTTTCATTAGTTCAATGTTTGCTGCTAGCTTTGTTGCAACAACTTATTAGAACAAGAAGATTTTCTTCAGTTTATTTTAAAGACTGTACTGTGCTCATTCTTGCAGTATTCCAATCATAGAACTTATTTTGTGCATCCTCTGATCTCAGCATGTTGGTTTGTGATCGGCTGCTGTTGCATGTGATAGTTTTGTAGAATTTCAAGATTGTTGAGGCATTTAAAGCACAAAAAGTGCTTGTACAAGTTACAAACATGGAACAAAAAGTAAGGAAATCTTGATGGACTGTTTTTCTTTGCTGTAACAATCTTTTTGGCAATAAATCCTTAATTGCTGGAAAACTGCTTTATTTACCTGATTTTGGTTAGGAAAATTCACATATATATATGCATTATATTTCCACCAAGAATGACACTAAGGTTATGTTCACACTACTGACATAATTTGCTCATATGCAACCCATATCAGATTTTTTTTTTAGGACAGTCTGAACATCACATATCCAGGTCACTTTCATATGTGGTACTAAAACAAATACATATCTGATGTTTTTGAAAGCGACTTCAGTCTGAATAGTCATGTTGCTTTGAATTCTTCTTGTACATCACTGACATGAGACAGACGTAAGTAATCTGTGCCGGAGGAGGCAAATGCTCAAACAAGCATACTGGATACTTTGAATATTATTCTTTCTCTAATTAATTTGTCAAAAATTTGTCACCTCCAACTGCAGGAATTGCCTAACTGCTTTACAAACTGTAACATCTGTAGTTGCCATTTTTACCTCCACCAAGGAGGTTATGCTTTTGCCATGGTTTGTTTGTTTGTCTGTTTGTTAGGTAGCAACATATCTCAAAGAGGGGGGGGCTGAGCTGTCCTGGCAGAGGTCTGCGCTCTCCGAGTGCTTTTCTAGTACTTCTATACACAGTGTTGTGTGTGATGTCTTGTTGAACCATTCACACTGGGATATGTTTGCTGTTGCATTTCTGTTATAGTGTAAATAATCACAAAAAATTTGCATTTTATCAAAATAAAAATCAGAATTAAGCATTTAAAACCACAGTGTGAACATTTCCTAATAGTGTCAGGAAAATTCTTTTAGGTAAGTTTTTTATGTCAATAGATTACAAAGTACCTGAAATTTTTAACTTAATTTGTATAACAATTGTTTGCCATCCATCCATTTTCTTCCGCTTATCCGGGGTTGGGTCGCGGGGGCAGCAGCCTAAGCAAAGAGACCCAGACTTCCCTCTCCCCAGCCACTTGTTCCAGCTCCTCGGGAGGAACCCCAAGGCGCTCCCAGGCCAGCCGAGAAACATAGTCCCTCCAGCGTGTCCTGGGCCTTCCCCTGGGCCTCCTCCCGGTGAGACGTGCCTGAAACACCTCACCAGGGAGGCGTCCAGGGGGCATCCTGACCAGATGCCCAAGCCACCTCAACTGACTCCTCTCGATGTGGAGAAGCAGCGGCTCTACTCTGAGCCCCCTCCGGATGACCGAACTTCTCACCCTATCTCTAAGGGAGAGCCCAGACACTCTGCGGAGGAAACTCATTTCAGCCGCTTGTATCCGTGATCTCGTTCTTTCGGTCACCACCCAGAGTTCGTGACCATAGATGAGGGTAGGAACGTAGATCGACCGGTAAATCGAGAGCTTCGCCTTTTGGCTCAGCTCTCTCTTCACCACGACAGACCGGTAGAGCGCCCGCATAACTGCAGATGCCCCACCAATCCGTCTATCGATCTCCCGCTCCATTTTTCCCTCATTCGTGAACAAGACCCCCAGATACTTAAACTCCTCCACTTGGGGAAGGACCCCATCCCTGACCCGGAGGAGGCACCCCACCCTTTTCCGGCTCAAGACCATGGCCTCGGATTTGGAGGTGCTGATTCTCATCCCAGCCGCTTCACACTCGGCTGCGAACAGCTCCAGCGAAAGCTGTAGATCACGCTCCGATGAAGCCAACGGGACCACATCATCTGCAAAAAGCAGAGACCCGATCCTGAGGCCACCAAAACGGATCCCCTCAACGCCTTGGCTGCGCCTAGAGATCCTGTCCATAAAAGTTAGGAACAGGATCGGTGACAAAGGGCAACCTTGGCGGAGTCCAACTCTCACTGGAAACAAGCCCGACTTACTGCCGGCAATGCGAACCAAACTCTGGCACCGGTCGTACAGGGACCTAACAGCCCGTATCAAGGGGCCCGGTACCCCATACTCCCGGAGCACCCCCCACAGGGCCCCCCGAGGGACACGGTCGAACGCCTTCTCCAAGTCCACAAAACACATGTAGACCGGTTGGGCGAACTCCCACGCACCCTCCAGGACCCTGCTGAGGGTGTAGAGCTGGTCCAGTGTTCCACGGCCAGGACGAAAACCGCATTGTTCCTCCTGGATCCGAGGTTCGACTATCCGTCGGACCCTCCTCTCCAGAACCCCTGAATAGACCTTACCAGGGAGGCTCAGAAGTGTGATCCTCCTGTAGTTGGAACACACCCTGTGGTCCCCCTTTTTAAACAGGGGGACCACCACCCCGGTCTGCCAATCCAAGGGAACTGCCCCCGATGTCCACGCAATATTGCAGAGCCGTGTTAACCAACACAGCCCCACAACATCCAGAGCCTTGAGGAACTCCGGTCAAATCTCATCCACCCCCGGAGCCTTGCCACCGAGGAGCTTTTTAACGACCTCGGTGACCTCAGCACAAGAGATTGGAGAGCCCGACCCCAAGTCCCCAAACCCTGCTTCCAGATTGGAAGGCGTGCTGGTGGGATTGAGGAGGTCTTCGAAGTATTCCATCCACCGACCCAAAACGTCCCGCGTCGAGGTCAGCAGCACACCATCCCCACTGTAAACAGTGTTGGTGGCAGACCGCTTTCCCCCCCTGAGACGCCGGATGGTGGACCAGAATCGCTTCGAAGCCGTACGGAAGTCGTTTTCCATGGTCTCTCCAAACTCCTCCCACGCCCGAGTTTTTGCCTCAATTGTTTGTCAAATCAAATTTTGTTTAGCTGGATCAGTGGCAAAAATGCCTCTTATGCCTTCAATTGGTCCAACACTGCAGCAGGACTCCTAACTGGAGCAATTAACAGAGCTCACATGCCTTCTGTTTCAATATTTTTACACAGGTTTCCTGCTCATTATACAATTCATTCATTCAATTAAAAATCCTGACTTTAATTTTTTAGGGCCCAGCATGTTCATTTTCCTTTTTATATTACTGAATTGTTAAAGCCAGACGCACAAAGTCTAGTGCTCAGGTTCTCAAACTTAAATCTAGTCAAAGTCCCATGGATAAGATAGAAAAATCAAGCTTGCTTTTGTTTTTATGTTGTCTTTAAAGTCTGGACTCATTCAAAAAGCAGCTGAGTGAGGACATTCCTATTCAAATGTGCTGTTCCCTAAGATCTTTACATAAAATGTATTTTTAGTTTCTCTCTTACTTTTACACAACATTTCTTATATAAATTTTTTTATGTAAATGCTCCCCTTATGAAGCACTTTTATCTGTGAAAGGCACTTTATAAATAAAATTGTATAATTTGCTCTTTTACTCTGAGTGAGGATTTGGCTAGTATTTCATGGATAAAACCCACATACTCATCTCTTCTTTTCAACCCACCAATGAATTTTCTTTATGAATGTCATCATTTAAAAGCCAATAAACAGGGTTACTAACCATACTGCCAAGAAGAAATATTGCTACAACAAAGAAATACTCAACCAGACAAAATATTATTCATTTTTAAGTTTAGTTTCTTTATAAAGTATACCTCTAATTTTGTTGATTTGGCTTTTGCACTATCAAAAGATTGTATTTTGGTGCCATCTAGTGGAAGTTGTACAGATATATTTTAAGGCATTCAGATGAATTAAACAACAAACAAAAAGCTAATATATATACAATAATGTTTTTTAAAAAGTATAATAATAAATTAACCAACGTTTTCGTGTCTTTCATAGAAACCTTCTACAAACAACACCAAAAAATTTACTCTTATTTAAGGTTTTTATCTTTGACAGCCAGGAAGTATTGGGAGATATGTTTATGGCTTTGGTGCTTGCTTTTTCATCAAAGGTTGTTTAGTGCCACCAAATGGTTGGTTTAGCCCACTACAGCCCATATACCCCGTATAATCCATAGCTGTTGCTCTATATTAGATGTTTTTATGTTATTTGCTTTAATATGAATGCAATTAAACATTTTGGGAAATGTTGAGTGTTCTGGAATTTCAATTGGAACCTTGTAATTACTTGTGAAGGTTTCATTAATATTTCTAGAACTTCTCATGGTCACATTTTGTTTCTGAAATAAAGCTAGACGCAGTATGAAAGCCAAAAAAGAATTCAGCTGAAAATACATTTTAAAATACCAGTGAAATGATTAGTGAGAATTGGTGTTTTGATGGTAGAAGAGTTTGGATTTTGTTGCGTTGAATTTCATGAACCAAATAGATAGACTGAAAGAAAGTTTAATTAAAATGTCATTACCTGACACACATTACGGTTCAAACTTACAGGACACTGTAAAGGTAAAAATAGACCCCTAAAGCCCAGTTTTTTTTTTATTATTTTGAACCGAGGAGAATGCATCTCTTTGCTCTTGTCACAGATCTTTGCTGGATTGTTTCCCATTTGTTCTTACATGATCTTTAGATATTATTCATCTGCTGGAGATGCAGTAACAATGTGAAATCAGAGTCTAGGACAGGCTTGGTTTGGGTCACAAGCGTAAAATAATCTGTCAACAATGAATCGAGAATCCAGATCTGACTTTTTATCTAAGGGATGGGAACAATTCAGCCGTCAGGGCACAGGAAACAGGTCAAGCTTGGTAGAAGTCAGACGAGGGCAAGGCAAGAGAATCCAGAGCACCTATAGGAGGTCGTAATGAGGAGATCAGACAGGGGCAAGAAAAAAACTGAAAATTTACTGGCAGTAACTTTCAATAATCTGGCAGACTTGAATGCTGGAGAGGATTTAAATAGAGCAGATTACAGGTAAGTTGTATTGCGCTTATTGCAGCAAGCAGGTGGGTGTGGCAGAGCAGAGAACAGAACAACATCCAGAACCGGAACCAGAGCAATCTCTTATTTAAATTATAAAATGCAACAAAGATTTAAAATCTAAAACAGAAACTCTTCCATGTCTTTTAAGCAGACCATCTGGATGCAGATCCCTCCAGTTTAATTTTGTAACAGAAGCAGCTCAGCTCTGTTGCTGGAGCAGAAGATAACTACATGCTAAATTCCCCTAATCTCTCCAACTTATTTCCACAACTCTGCAGAGCTCCACGTTGTGACATTCATGATGAACATTTCTCACACAGAGTGGGATATTGTGAAGCAGATGCATGAAAACATCAACGGATCCATTTCTTTTTGTTTTGGTGAACATATTAACCTACTAATTCAGAGCTTAAAAAAGTACTGATCAGAGAACATCTACAGCTCATTTGCTCAGGTCAAACGGCCTTGCTGGGTTCGACTTTGTCAGATTACTAATTTTGGTTCAAAACCAGTTTTAAAAATGTTTGACACTTGCAGAAGCTGTTTTTTTTCATTATTAGCATCAACCTTTTTATTCAAGCCTTAATTTATTCATTGGTGGTAATACAAGTTGAAACTGCCTTTTAATTGAATTGATTTACATTATATTAGATGGTTTCTCTTCTGTGTTTTGCAAGGCAAGCTTAGTTAATTATTTAATAATTAATTTAATCTAATTTTAACAAGGAACAATGCACAGGTATTAACATAAGTCGGTCCATCACGTAAATGTGCTGAAATAAGCCATGGAGAAAATTAGCCAAACATAAAAAACTAAAACTAAAAAAACACATGTTTAATATGCAACTTTCACTAATCTGCATATGATGAGAGATTTGATTAGTAACCAACCACTGCTTTTATGGATTAAGAGAACCACCTCTAAGCCATAATGTTCCTCAAGTCTGTCAGTCCAGTATTGCAAATACGAGCTGCCCGAAAAGAGAAGCCCAACTGCCCAAAGACAGATTTCCCATGCAGGATCTCAATGTCCTCTAGCTAAACCTCTTGTGGACCAATGTTTACTTTAGTATTTTCAAAGCTTTTTAATTCAGTGTGCCTATTGATTGTGATGCCTTTCCTGTTTGTCTCCAAGTGGTCATACAGTAAGTTTTATCTGACAGAATTGTGACATTCATGTACATCTTTGAAGGTTGGGTAGTTTTAAATGATTTTGCATGTGTTTAAAATTAATAAAATAAATAAATTATGTTGGAAGCTTTCTAACATGGGTGTCACAGTCCCTTTTAAAAGCAAGTTGTGAATCCATTATTACACCAAGATATTTGTAATCATGTATTAGTCAGTCTGTCTCTGACAGACAGGACTTTCATGGTAAGTTTAGATACCTGCTTCTCTAAGGTCCACAAGATTACATGTGGTGTGCCCCAGGGTTCAACTTTAGGCCCAGTGCATTTTAACCTTTATATGCTCCTTCTTGGTAGTGTCATTGGAAGACATGGAGTTAATTTTCACAGTTATGACTATACTCAGCTGTACATCTCCGTGTCTCCCGATGACACACGCCCAATGCATTACATTTTTAACTGCATTTTAGACATCAAATCCTGGATGACAGAAAACTTGGTCCAGCTCAACCACGACAAAACAAAAGTTTTAGTCATTGGTCCTGAGGCTCAGAGAGACAAACATTTATTAAAACTACAATCACTGTCTTTTAATCCTTCTTTACAAGTGAAGAACCTGGGTTGAATGTCATTAAGAAGCCATTTGACTGCACAGGTGTGGTTTCAAAGCTGATAGGTTAATTACTGTAGATGTGTTTTGAAAGCAAATATTCACATGGGCCTAATATTTTGAACCAACCCATTTGCTACTATATTTGATGTAAACCAAGCCTAAAAATGTATTTTATAATACAAAATGTACCAAGATCTACTAAATAGCACTGGTGAATTTTTGCTAATATCAAGTTTTATCAATGCTGCAAACATTTGAAAGAGATTTAGAAAAATGTTCCATAATTACTTGGGGGGCTAATAATTTTGGCCTCAATTGTATATGCTGAGAGGACATGTAAATGCTACCCTCTTAACTCATTGAAAAACACTTCCCTAAACCCATGCACAATTAGTAATTAGTGTAAAGTACCATATCGGCACCTGTTCTTTATAGTTTAGCAGACAAAGCCATCTTTGTGTGCTCCTTCAGATTTATAACCCAAAGGCTCACGTTAACAGACTAATTTGCTTCTCTTTATGCTTGACCACAGTTTCTCTTCTCAAACTCTAAGACTGAGTACATTAACCTGATTTTATTTTACCATTCATGTTTTAGCTGAAGTAGTTATGACTTGCAGTTATTATCAATATGTGAATATACTTTCCCCATTTACGCTTCTCTCCTTATGTCAGGGGTATCCAATTTGCAGACCGGGAGCCATTTGTGGCTCTTTGTGCTGCCTACAACACCAGTTCAAGAGTTATGCAAATGTGGACCACCATCACAGGCAGTAGATCCAGATGCAGACTTAAGAGTAAAACTATTACTGAATAATTAAAATGTTATTTAAATGAAAGATTTTGAGTAGAACACAAAGTATTTGTCATTTAATAACCATACTTTTTGCAATATTTTCAAAATTAAGTAAGTTTACATTTGTTCAGTGACTAACTCAAAAGCAGATTTTGCTACATTAGGATCTCAAAATCTGTTTAATTACAAACATTTGCTAAATACAGTGAACATTTTCAAAGAAATTGTGACCGAAATCCTGTTCTTATTGTTGACAACAAGCTAAATTGTTTTTTTAACCAAGTCCAAAAAATTTGCTAATTGGATGTTTTTCTTATAAGGCAAACCTTCAGAACAGTTATTAAAAATCTGACTTTTTCCTTTTTTTAAATTAAAATATGTTATGCTTTATTTATTGTTAAGTAAAAAAATATATACAATTTTACAAATAAAATTAACTCAATGCATACACTCCAAATAGTCAACTGAGAAGTTAGGTTAACAATACATGAAGGCTTTATTACAAATGCAAATCTATTATAATTCATTAATTAATAATGTATGAACTTGTTTTATGAATGAAAAATAAATATTAGAATAAATATAAAAATAAAGGAATTACAATACAGCCACTTGTCTGATGTGTGACAGCTGGAACCAAAGGTATTCCTAAATATGAGAGCAGCTCTGACCATGCGTACACACTGCATCTATTGGTAGATTGAACTGATTCAATTTGTTCAAAAAAGTTACGTATTTCTACAGAAATTAATAACAGCAAATGAAATGATTCTTTGTCACATTTCTTTATGTCTGCAGCAGGAATATAGTTGCTGCATGCTGGAGCGGGGAGGGGGGGACATGAAGCAGAGCAAAT